>CM044958.1:39137336-39823732 GCA_024516035.1 Bactericera cockerelli
TCGTTACGAATGGTCATTGTGACTTTACCTAGTGCGTGCATTTATAATACCTACTTACTGGTGTAGTGATCTACTCATTTATCTTTACTAGTTTTTTTTTTTTTTTTTTTTTTTTTTTTTTTTTTAAAAAAACTGAGTTTGCCTTGCCCTCTTAGCCATGGATTTGGCGGAGGAGCAACGGCTAAAAAGGCGCTCGTCAGTGCTGTCCGGTAACAGTGCTGAGCTTCCCCTTAAGAACCGCTACCAGTTACTGGACACGACTGGAGATGGTGATGAAGATATGGAGGACCTTCCTCCTTCCTCCCCTAGCCGCCCGGCCAGCTCAAACTCACGAGCCAAAGCCCCAGGCCGGCACCCAGTACGCAAGGATAACAAACCACCGCCCCTCATTGTAGACGGAGTGTTTGGCTCTGACAATACTGCTATCCAAACCCTCAAGACTCAACTCAAGGAGAAGTTTGAATACAAATACTCATATGGCAAGACTCGCTTCTACACCCAAACCGAAGAGGACTTTAAAAAGCTCAAAACCTATCTGACGGAAAAACAATTCCAGTTCCATACTTTTACTTTGCAGACAGAAAAACTGGTCAAAATTGTTTTAAAAGGCCTTCCCCCTATTATATCTGAGGACGACATAAAAACGGAGCTTCAAGAACTTGGCTACAGTTTTCAAAAAATACACCAGCTCAGTAAGAAGCCTGAGTACCCACTCTATTCCCTACTTTTCAGTCCGGGCACAAATATGACCGAGATCTTCAAAATTAAAACCCTATGCTACTGTGTAATCTCATGGGAAAAACCACATAAGAAAGTGAACCCTACTCAGTGCTACAGATGCCAAAAATTCCATCATGTGGCAAACAACTGTACTAGGCAGACAAAGTGTCTCAAATGCTCTGGGGACCACAGCGTCAAGGACTGTGACAAGAACGAAGAAATCTGTGCAAATTGTACCCTCAAACATCCTGCCAATTCAAAAGAGTGCCCAGTGTACATCAAGGTCTCCAGGAAAACTACTCCTGCACAGCCTCCCGCTAGGTCCCGGGACTCGAACCTAGGTAACCAGTTCTCATCACAATCCATGTGGCCACAGCTTTCTCCACCCACCACCATGGCAGCGCTGTTCAGAAGCAGTGGGCCCAGTCAGCCCGCCACCTCCACCTTCCAGCCACCCCCCCGCCCTCCCCCTCCCCCGACCGCCCAGGACACTGCAGGACTTGGTAATATCTTCCAAGAACTAAAAGCTTTGTTCAATGGTCTTAACTTTCCAAAAATATTTTTTAATTTGAAAACAATGTTTACCAAAGTTAAAAATGCACCTGATGGTTTTACTAAATTCACCATTATCCTTGATTCGATCTGTGAGCTATTCGATGGCTAATCAGGATCAGTTTCGTATCTTTGGGTGGAATGCAAATTCTATTAAAAATAAATTGCTTGAATTAGAAGTCCTTAACCAGAGAGAAAACTTCGATATTATTTGTCTAAGTGAAACTAAATTAAATGAACGTATAAGCTTAAGAATGCCAGACTACGCATGTTATCGTGCAGACAGAAATACTCACGGTGGGGGTGTCGCTATTTTCATAAATCTTAATTTAAAACATTGTGAAATTAGGATCCCTAATTTGACCTGTCTCGAAGCCGTCGGTGTTAAACTTTTTTCACCTCACAAAACTTTTACAATATTTTCTATTTACAAGCCACCTAAAAACAGATTAATTTGTGGGGATCTAAACGCACTGTTTCAGTATGAAAATGCGATAGTTGTAGGCGATTTCAATTGTAAACATAGAATATGGAACTGTCTTAGGAAAAACTCTGACGGAGAAACCCTTCATAATTACTGTCTCAAAAAATCCATTCTTATCGCAGCCCCCACTCAACCAACTCATATCCCGGACAATCCAAGGCATAAACCGTCAGTGATTGACCTAGCATTATTCAAAGATGCCTCTAACTTTAGTGATATTTATTCTTCTGCCTCCTTAGGTTCAAACCACAATCCCATTATAGTCAAAATAAATCTCTCTCCAGTCACCAGAGAAACTAAATCAACTTTTGATTTTAAAAATGCTGACTGGGATTCTTTTGCGTTTTTTATTGAATCAAACTACAATATCAATGTTATTGAAACTAAAGATGACATCGATCAAGCTGTGAGTTCTTTAACCACAGTAATTCAAAAATCAATGCAAATCCATATTCCCACAAAAAACACAACTTTTAAAAGTAACATACCACAAAATAAATTCATAGACTTTTTAGTAAAAACTAAAAATAGGTACAGAAAAATATTCCAAAGGAGTAGAGATGTGAAATTCAAAAAATTACAGAACATTGCAACTAAAATTATTAATCGTCTTCTTTACCTTTTGAAAAACTCATTCTTTAATAATAAACTGTCGAAAATAAAATCTACTGATTCCTTATGGCAGAAGAAGAAATTAATCACTCCTCGTTCAAAATGTATCCCACCTCTGTTAATAGGTAGTGACAATACTTGTAACTATGTTTACTCTCCAGAAGAAAAAGCTGAAATACTGGCTACCAGGTTCGAATCCGTTCATAGACAAAATCTCAACATGGGTTCCAAATACTTTACTCGTAAAGTAGAACGTGTTGTCTCAAACTTTATTTCCTCTGAACCCGTAAACTTTCCCGAGACTTGTGCTGTTTCGGTCCGCGAACTTTTGAGTATAATAAATAAACTCAAGGTCAAGAAATCACCTGGTATCGACAAGATTCCAGCTTTATGTATTGAAAAACTAAGTTTAGGATCTATTATTAAACTTAAAGAAATCATAAATCAGATGTTAAAGCTAGGTTACTTTCCAACATTATGGAAAATATCAAAAGTGATAGCCATTTCAAAACCTGGCAAATCGCCTCATATAGCTGATAATTACCGCCCTATAAGTTTACTTTGTATCCTCAGTAAGGTAGTTGAGAAGATAATTCTTATCAGATTTGACCATTTCTTAGATAGGGAAAACATACTTTCTTGTGAACAATTCGGTTTCCGAGCGAACCGCTCCACGGTAGGGCAAATAGCTAGACTAGCTGACCACATCATATCCAACTTTAATCTTAAAAAGCACACTGGTATGGTCCTACTTGACATCGAAAAATGTTTTGATACGGTATGGCACGCTGGCCTAATCTTTAAGTTAATCATCAGAAAATGCCCTTCCTACCTTATTTTCATGTTCCATTCTTACCTGAAAGATAGAAAGCTCCGTGTTTGTATTGATACTGCCAACTCCGGGAACACTAACTTCTTACCGGTCGAAACTTTACTTGATATTAATAACACTGGTTCTTTAACCCTTGGTAACAGCGTTCTCTCAAGTCCCAAAAACATAGCTGCAGGGACCCCGCAGGGGAGTTTAGTCGGTCCGAAACAGTATATATTTTACACCCATGATGCTCCAAAAACTAAAGATGTCCAAAATGCCATTTTCGCCGATGACACGGGTATATTTACCTCGTCATGGCGCGTAGACACAATTATAAATAGACTCCACTTGAGTTCTAGAAAATATTCAAAATACTTCAACAAATGGAAAATCAGGGTTAACCCAACCAAAACCGAAGCAATATTTTTCACCCGCAGAAGACCACTCATCCCTAGCACTATAAAGGTTTTCGGATCCAGTATCAAATGGAGTAAAGAGGTTAAATACCTCGGCGTGTACCTCGACTCAAAACTTACCTATACTGCTCACATGCAACATATTAGAAAGAAATTTTTTGCTTCCATGAACTCACTATATCCCATATTCAACTATAAATCCAAATTAAATACTAAAAACAAAACTCTTCTTTACAAATCCTGCTCTAGACCTATCATTACCTATGCAGCTCCAGCGTGGAATACCACCTGCAAAACTAATTTAAAAAACTTCAAATTCTACAGAACAAGGCCCTTCGTATTGCACTCAAGAAAAGACGTTCTACTAAAATTTCTTACCTTCATTCTGAATCTAAAACTCCATACCTCGAGCCCTACATAAAAAAACTTACCACAAACTTTTTTAAAAAGGCGAAAAATTCAAAAAAATTTGTTCTCAAATCCCTCTGCTCCTACACCATACCTAACAAAATCAAATACAAAAGGGTGATGCACAATACAATTGCTGCATTCCCTAGTCATACTCTGATACGGTAATCTGTATCAAAAACCTATAATACTTACCATAACTGAAAGCAACATGCCAGCGATGCCAGTCTGACAAGTTTTTCCTCTCCTTATCAACATCAAATAATAAATAAATAAAATAAAATTGCCTCCGACTCAACTAAGCTAGGTTTTTATTTTTTCCTAAGTTAATCATCTTATAGATCTCTTTTCCTAAACTAGATCTCATTTATTTTCTCATCATGTCAGTCAAAGTCAATTAGACTGTAAGACTGGAACTGACACATTATCTTGTATGTATACATTAATTATGTTATTATACCTTATTGCTCAATAAAATATATATTAAAAAAAAAAAAAAAAGAAAATCTTGAATTCGAAAGATTAACTTGAAGCAATCCGATATTCAAATCCAATCTTCTTTTTTAGATATAATTATGTATATAAGTAAATACAAGGTATATATATAATACACATGGATGTGGTTTTTAGAACAAAAAAACCTCATCCAATCTCCAGGCAACTTTACATTCATCACTTGGGCAAGAATATCTTGAGGTACAGACGGTACAGTCCAAAGTGATCCTAACATGACCTTGATTTCTAATGTACTATACGGTAGTGGTGGTAAGTTATTCCATTTGATATTATCGACACTTCACAGTGGCGAAGGAATGGCGCAATGCGATAGTTCTACTAATATGTATAAGTAAATATATATGTCATGATTTTCTAGTATATTAACAGTGATCTTGTGCAGTATGTGTTGGTGAAAAATAAAGTGATTCATTGTTTGTTAGCTTTTAGTGTAAAGTGCTATGAAAAAAAATCATTCTTTAAGGATTGACGTATTAATCGTATTATTTCGGATTAAAATTTATTTCACAATGCAGTAGGCTGCCCTGCATTGTTTCATATTGAATACATAAAGCTGAACAGGTTAGGTATTATGCAAAATTCCCAAGTATTGTGTAAGCCTGTCGCTGAAATTTTAAAAGCCTTATCTAAATTCTAGATATTAACTTCAAATGTATTATCTCTTTTTCCTACAAGGACCATAAACCTGCAAACCTGATTCCTATGTACGTGAATTGCACCGGGTGTACAGCACTGAAATTAAATAAGCAACAAAGCACAGAGTTGCTCATTAGAGAAAATTAGCCTGGGGTGTTACAGGTAACAGCTCACTAGAGGTGACGATGGTTTGGTCTTTGGTAAAAGGAAAACGGTAGAACCAAGAGACAGAAGACATTAAGACAACGTATATCTGCATAGTTTATACCTGGTACCTTACAACCTTACATTCCTATACATGAATCTCTGTATTGCATGGCTACTGGAAAGATTGTGAACGAGTCCTTTTTCCCCCCGCGGGTGGCGTGGCTCCTTTTTCCTGATTTTTATTTATATTGAAAATCCTCTCTAATAGCACATCTGAAACAGGAAACGATTTACTGGTACGTATTTACTTCGCTGATTTACTGGTACGGTAAAACAATATTAAAAAGGCTTTTATTCCCCGCGATTGGCACCCCCCCCCCCCCCCCCCCCCCCCCGATGTGCTCATGCTTGATTGCACATGTATTGTATAATGCGATAGTTGAATCTGTGTGAGGTTTACAGTTTACAGAACCACTAGTTTCAGCCTCCGAGAACGTACCAGTACGATGAAACAGAGAAGAGCGAGTGAATGACTTTAGCCTTTATAGGCTGAATACCTACCCCATCAGATGCAATGTGTTCAACAAAGTCGCAGCCTAGTAGGTAATTAAGGAACCTCTACTTCTTAAATTATTAGAAGGTGCACTTTGTGATCGCTTTTATTTGCGTGTAGTTCTGAAGGGACATTGAGCAGCGATAAAAAGAAGAAGTGTTTTTTTTAAAAAAATTGGGTTTAACGTCGCTTTCAACTGCATGGTCATATAATGACGGGGGTTTTACCCTCCATTCGCAGGAAACTCACAAACATGCCACCTACATTAACCTCACCCAGCCTGGGTTGGGCCGGAATACCAGCATCACGAAGTCTTCACCTCGCTTGGCATTGCTTAACTTCGGTAATCCTGCGACAACCGGTGCATTTAACGCGTCATTGACGCTGGCAAGGTAAATTTGAGTTTACTCCATTCATTACTTCCGCGGGTTTGTGCTCTGCAATCTGCAATAAATCTATGCAGCAGCTCTGTTTGAATAAATTACCAAGTGCTTTTTGTTGAAGCATTGTTTTACCTACTCAACTCTCTGTTGAGTTTTGTAATTTTTTGCTGCACTAAATTGTTTATGTGAACCATATAAAATGTAATGGTCTATGGCTAGCTACCCAACAAAAGTCCCAAGAGAACAATTTATTGTGAGTGCACGCGCAGTCCATCAAATACCTGAAATTTATGGTTAATTGCAATTCAGGACTAAAAAAACGAGACATTTTCAGAGGGAAAAAAGTCAGTCTGGGGACATACTCGCAGTTTTTGGAAAGAGTACCTAGGTATTAAAAAATGAAATCCCTAAGACATCAATATTTACATCATGGATCATTTTTATAAATATTAATTTTTAAGGTCACTATTCCGTAAAAAAATCCAAAAGCCAAAGGCAGTATTATTCAGTACCTACTTCATTTGAAGCCCCCCCAGACACGAGCATTGAACCCATTCATCCAACAGTTATAGCAGTTGTATCACAAGAACGCCATGTCTTGACAATTATTGATGGTCAGATTGGCAAGGATTTTGCATTTTGAATACATCCATCACCATCAGAGAACCCCATGTCTGGTTCAACAGTTAGATGCGATGATGTCAGTATGTATAATCCTGGCACCTCTAGCATAAGTCATGATAACGGACAAGACAGGTATTGTGCCCAATGCGTATAGGTGGCAGAGGTATGCTGCGGTCAGGCCGTACATGCATTGCTCGCATCTCAGCACAGAGGAGACAGACCTTGACTATTAAACCGAGAATAAAGTACTGAATTTTTTTCCTTATTGAACCTGTATTTTGCCTTGTATTTGTAATGTTTGGCAAACTTGAATCTGTCCCACTCGCATTAAAAAACATTGTATTAATTTATCCAGAAGTGTGCTTTGCATCACATTTTGTTCATGTTGGAGTTTCATGCTAATTACACGTTTGTGTCCGTTACACCTAATGTCAAGTTACACCTGATGTATACTTAGGGAGATGTTAAAAACAGCAGTCATTTGTGTGATAGCTGCTCACACAACTTGTGTTGGATGTCGGATTATCAAGCGCATCGTACTACTAGGTAGGAGACTGCTTTTCAAGACATGTCCAACTGTCCACCAGCCGGCTTTTCATATTAAATTTCTAGTTTCTGAAAACAGGATTTTAATGTTATGTTTGTATCAGCATACATAATAAATATATCATACTATAATGGTATAGTATAGGTTACTGCAGGTGCATCATTATTATGCAAATCCCTTATCCTCATTAGTGTTGGATTTTTATGCATGTAAATTTAAAAAATCTCCTGCGATTTTTCTTTACTTAGTTAGTTTCGAATGAGCCTTGCTAATTTATTTTTCCAGAACCAGATTATCCTGGGTTGAGGCAATGCGGTCAGCATGCTGGGCAGTCTTCCACAAAATGGTGAACTGGAAGAAATATTTCTTTTGAAATATAATTTTATAGATTATCCTGGGTTCACACTCACACAATTTGAAAATAAGAAGTCGTTTCTTCTGGCAAGGAGAAGTCTTATATTAAACTAATGGTTAGGTACACATCATCCTGTCCACTTTTTCCATTCCCATACTTACATATAAATACATAATATGTACAGGAAATTATTTTCGTATTTTAGAGTTTATTAAAAGTGATTCACAAGTTCAGAACACTTTAAATTAAAAGTGATTCACAGGTTTATACAAAGCTTTCATTGAATAGTAGTCTTGTTTTTCCTCACCATAGCGATGGTTTTAAGACTCATCCTACTTGAGATAGGATAAGCTGGGAAAATTCCGCCGTCAGCTTCGTTTCGTGACAACAACAATGTAAGTTGATTTAATTAATATATCTACATCACACTATTCCAAGAAAACAAAAGCTTATCTTTGGAGTCCTTGTTTAGTTTCATTTATCATTTGATTACAGGCATTACCTCTCATCCGACCTTGAAAAGTTGTGATGATTGCAGTCTCATTAATTTATTGCTTCCACATAGATGGATTCTCTCTCAGTTTTATCATCATCCAATGTTTTTTTCCATTCCTTTCGGTTTTCCACCATCATTACCATAGCGATAATTTTCTCTTATTATTCTTCTGCCTCTTGTTTAATATAGCGGTGCAGTTTTTTCATGTGAGAGACATGCGAACCGCTATACGAAGTACGAAGCAAATGAGTTTAAAATTGGATTATAGGTATAATTATTATGATGCTGCACTTGATGTAATGATCGTTTAGTTGGAATGAAATCTCAGCCTTTTCTCCTCAACACGATCCTGTTCTACTAGATATCCAGTGATGTGTAATTTTTACTATTCAGCAATAAATTATCTCGTGTATTATTCATATGAAGTATTCTAATAGAAAAGAATTCTGTGTGCAGATCGAGGGGAGGGATGTAGAGTGAAGAGACCGTTTCTGATGTATCACAGAGGTTAAGCAACGCTGAATATGGAAAGGATACCCATTTGTGCACCGGCCGTCCGTCGTGATAAGACCATTGCTACCATTAGTATGTAAAATTTTGTACAATTATGTACAATTTTTTACATTATATATATTATACTTACTGTTGAAATTTCAAAAGGAAAAAATCTATAATTTGTCTCGGTAGCTCAGTGATGAAGGTGTCGTATAGGTCAGGTAATCCTGAGGTCACGGGTTTGAAACTCAGCGGGGACTTGATAATATTGACCACATAAATACACAGTGTAAATAAAGTGCGATATTATTTATTTTTATTGATTTAATTGCTTAAAGTTCATAATTCTTATTAATGTGTTTACTAACTAGATATTGCATCTAGTACAACTTCTCACTTTTTGACTGATATGACGTGGTTGTAATGATATTTAACTGTCTGATTTCTATATTTTTGTTACAGGTAAGTGTCATCACCCCCATAACAATTTTATATCATCCAGTGGGGTTCATTTTCCATCAGGTAAGGTAAATACTAACTTTAATGAGTAGTCACTGTGGCAGAGTGGATTGCGCACATGGTAACCCAGGGTAACCAGGGTTTGACTTTCTACTCTATGAATGTCCGAACTCCATTAATCCATTTTCCGATAGTGTCACATGTTACATAAATGGCAATACGTTCATAATGAAAACCTATAGGTAATTTCTTTACAACCCAATACAACCTAAACCTAGAATTTAATACAATATTACGCCAATTTAGAATAAAAAGATACATTGACGACTTATCTATCAATGACTTTGGATAATGCTCCACTAATCTTATCTCAATGGAAAGCTTACCACACCTGAGATTACTTCTTGCGAAAAACCTCCTCTCAATGCGATACCGTTTATTATTGAGGTTTGATTGAAATTGCGAGTTGATCGAAAAACCTCCTCTCAATGCGATACCGTTTATTATTGAGGTTTGATTGAAATTGCGAGTTGATTGAAAAACTTAGAAAATTGTGGACAGTCTATGTTTTGAAATTATGGGAAACAATTTTCCCGTCTATTACAAGTGTGAAACATATTAACTCCGCGCCGTGGCGACCACGATACAATGTTCCCTTGATTAGTGGGGGAGTGGGGCGAAATTGGGGAAGAGAAAAAAGTGATCCTTGGAAAAATGTTTGGTATTATACATTTAGAATAAAATATTTATTTGTATTTTATAGCTAGATAAGCTAGGTCTGCTTCCGAAATAGTACATACTATAAACAATTGCACCCTTTTGGAAATGTACAATGCATTTCGATGGAGTAGCTTTTTTTTCAATAGTTAGAAAATATATCACCGTGGCAAAGTGAGTTAGCGCGCTAGGCATTGCACGCACGGTGACCTGGGTTCGATCCCCATCGGGGTAGGAATTTTTATGTTCTGTACTTGGATGTTCGGGGAACACTGTACTTGGATGTTCGAGGAAAAACGAGTAGTTACTTGTGTGAGTAACGACCAATGGCGGCATTACCAAAGTAAAAAGAAATTAATGTAATAGAATAATGCGAAATGTAAAGGAAGCTCTTAGTAATGCTGCGCTACCCACAAAAATTGTGAAGAGACCTTGTGCTTCACCACAAATAAAACCATACATACGTATATTTTGATGTACATCAGAAATCTCAAATGATATAATCACCCTCAAAGGCTATAGAGTTTAGTGGAATAAGCCCAGCACACTGGCAGTGTTTCTTCTTTGGACTGCCAGTGAACTCCTTTGAGGGAGGAAGGCTGTTCCTTGGGAGTTCCCGGTCTTTGCTACCAGGCAGCTTCCCAAAGAGTTAATGAAATCGGAACGCTCATATTTTTTACTCAAGTCTGAATATTTATTTATTTAGAAACACTTTATTAGTAGAACATATATACAAACAAATAATGGGAAAAAGTAAATATAAAAATCTGGTGTAAACATCACACGACTTTCCTTATCTCCCAAAAAGGAGTCGAATTCCGCCACTGGTGACTGAACGGTAACAGATAACTAAAAATCAATGCCAAATTCGTGATCAGCACTTCAAAATCATTTAATTTGATATGTCACAACCCCCATCTAGGATGAATAATAAAAAAGTTAGTCAAAGCGCGTCCCCCCCAAAATACCGGTAAATTGGAGCCGAGGTCCAAAAAGTTCAAGATATCAAAAAAATGTTCAGAGTAGACCCCTATTATTTTTTTAATCTAAGAAAATGTTGTTCTGTAACTTTTTTTGTATCTTTAACCAATTCAAAGAAGCGGTGTTTGCGGCCAATATTTGCGGCCCTGCGGCCGCAGAATGCGGCCGATTTCAACCAAAAGTTTCATGGTTCGTCTGGTGTATAAAATTAATTACCATACCAAATTTCAAGTCTCTAGCTCTTACCGTTCTTGAGATATCCTGTTCACACACAGACACACAGACACACAGACACACACACAGACACACACACACACACACACAGACAGACGCACGGACCAATGGCTGAAAACCACTTTTTTGGTATCCTGAGGCTATGATTCGTCCAGAAATGTGAAAAGCTGGGTAGGTCAAATTTTCGACGAATACAATACTTTCCTTATTATAGGATAAGGAAAGTAAAAATGACAATAATAATAATATAAACAAGAAAAAAATAAATAAAATATATATACATACTAGCGGGCTGCACCCGCTTCGCCAAGCCATCACAACACACCCCCCCATACATCACACACACACACACACCCCCCCATACATCACACACACACACACACACACACACACACACACACACATGCACCACACCCACCACACCATAACATATACACACAACCATCCACACACACACAAACACATCCACACACACACATCCACACACACACACACACACACACACACACACACACACACACACAACACCATCATCGCTGTAAATTTCAAAATCCAGAGCCAAATCTATCATAGCGGATATTGATAATGTAGCAAACTGGCCCATATTTCGAGAACGGTTTGTCAGAATACGGCAACAAAGGGCTCAAATAAAATCATGTGGTGTTCTCAGACAGTTTTTACAATAAAAATATAGGTCCTCGCGATAACTTTTAAGTTCCGTGCTATAATCTGTAAAAAAAAAAAACGTGAAAAGTCTGAAAAAATGGTCGAAATTTCGAACATTCTGGCTTCTATCTCGAGAACGGTACGTCAGAATGTGGCCTAATATGAATAAAATGAAAGCTAGTTTTGTCTAATGTGTTATTAAATAATAAAAAATATAGGTCCTCGCGACAAATTTTAAGTTCAGCGCTGGAATCTGCTAAAAAACGTGAAAAGTCTGAAAAAAAGGTCGAAATTTCGAACATTCTGGCTAATATCTCCAGAACGGTACGTCAGAATGTGGCCTAAAATGAATTAAATAAAAGCTAATTCTGTCTAATGTGTTATTAAATAATAAAAAATATAGGTCCTCGCGACAAATTTTAAGTTCCGCCCTGGAATCTGCTAAAAAACGTGAAAAGTCTGAAAAAAAGGTCAAAATTTCGAACATTCTGGCTTATATCTCCAGAACGGTACGTCAGAATGTGGCCTAAAATGAATTAAATGAAAGCTAATTTTGTCTAATGTGTTATTAAATAATAAAAAATATAGGTCCTCGCGATAGATTTCAAGTTCCAGGACAAAGACTGTCTTAAAATCGGACCCTTCCTCAAGGAAATACTTGAGGAAGGTCATAACTCAAGGACGGTTTGGAATTTCGGACTTTTGATAGTTTTCCTGATGTTTTTCGGCAATTTTAATTGGGGTCATCTCTCATCAATTTTTTGCTATCTCTTACCGTTTCGCCTAAACAATTCGGACACACAAAGATATTACAAAGCCCGTCCATATTTCTCATTTATATATAGAGATGTCCTAACTAAAGGGCGGGCTTGTGCTCATGTTGCTGTGTTCTGAAAGTTTAATTATAACTCAACTATTAAATCTCCCGAAAACCTCTGTTAAAATGTCAGTGTGATTCTTGGAAACATGACAAACCACTACAAAATTTGTGAAACCTTTTAAAACTTCTTCTGGGAAAATCTAAACCGAGCGAGGTCTTAATTGGGTTAAGAGTTGTTAACATGAAAGCTTTCGCATTTTCATGAAATCCACATGCGGGACAAATTTCAATTACCCAACCTTGAATCCGTATGGTATACACGTTTAACAGGGGGTTTCAATAGAGCTACTTTTTCTTTGTCATAATGTTCATAATAGAAATCCAAGTATGTATTATTATATTTTATATAAAACTAGGATTGTTTAAATTTTCACTCACCAATTCAAGTTTCGCCTAGGCTTGTAGGCTTGATCAGGATTACACACCTATACGAGCCTAGGCGAAACTCGAGTCGGTGAGTGAAAATTTAAATAATCCTATTTTAAAATAAAATATTAAATATAACAATATGTGGGTACGTTTTCGGCTGTATAACTACTATAGTTGCGTAAGGCAGCCATGGCTCTATATTTAAATTTTCCTATTAACCCTACTCTACAATCGAGGCATTGCCATACATCGCAAACTTTGCAGTATAGTAAAATCCAACCTTTTCAAGTTCGAAACAAAATTCTTATAATTCCGAAATCTAACAAGCGAAGAGTTAAATTATTGTAACGTGAAACACATGAGAAATGGGGAATTGTTAATATTTTTCGATGGCAGTATAAAAGACAAATTATTATTGACTTAAGTGGATATGAAAAAACATTGTAAATTTGTGATGTGAATAGATATCTAGAACTTACCTACATAGTTAGTGTTAGACACTTCTTATACTAGTCATAATTTTTGAATATTTCGCCCACGGATTTCTATCTTATTAATATTTGAGCATGTATAATAAAATAACATAATTATGTTGCTTTAGTGCCCGAGGGTTTTGACGTAATATTACATGCATATAAACTTGGTCAGTCCGTATTATAGGTTTGAAGCATCGAAGCTTTGAGAAATCACAATAAAATTTACTCAAGGGCCTGCTGAATTTAGTATCTGTCAGTAGAAGAACGTTACAAAACCTGACAAAATTTGATATGACTCACAAAAGTTTCTCCAGTTTTGTCCAGTTATCATTAGAAAAAAATACAATATTAAAAGATTTAAGATTATTTGAGAAAAGAGTACTGAAATTTTCAGTCGAACATCCAATTAGAGAAATGATAAATATCGAGAAAAAAAAACTGGATCAATAAAGCATTATTACTGGCTGACCAATAGAAATATCGAAGTATTGATGCATTTAATATCAATAGAAACTTGTCCAGTTTTACGTTGTCCAGCTTGGTTTTCGGACAAATTTCTCCTGCAGGTATTGTCCGTTGGAGTGAGTGGTCTGCAAATATTAAAACAGCATCAAGAATCAATTAAAAGTTGATACTGTCCGAGCCAATGCAGTACTGGTTAAACTTGAACTGGATGGGGTAGGGACCGGTCCACAGCCAGGCAGAGGTGTGGACTGGGTCACTTGCGTAAGACCATGCGGTGCTGCCATCAGCCGTATAGGTCCGGTGCCTTGCTGGAAGTGTCTCGGGCGATCTGAATATGGTTGTGACTTGCCCAGGTAAGGCCAGGCTTTTTTCCGATCTGATTGTGTGTTGCTCGCGTGGCATTTTGCATAAATTCATAGGTCGATCTAATATTCTACTCTCCTCAGCCGTATAGTCGTGCCTTGCTAAGTTTCGGCAATGATAGTGTGATCTCCAGGTTTACATGGATAGCGTGGTTTTTCTTTTTTTCTTTTTTTTTTTTTTTTTAGACCTTGATGGATCTCGTGTAGTGGGTGTCCATATAATCCTCTCACCACTGTGATTAATATCTGTCCTATTTTAGGGATACGGAATATTATTATATATGTAAGTGATTTTCACATTTTGTGTTTAACTGTTACGTTGGTACACAACATGCTGTGTTTCTAGGGACCCTCGTCAGTTGATTGACCTACATAATATAATACATATTTATATACATAGACGTCTTGTGAGATTCTTAATCTGTTACCAGCAGTTAGATTTTTTGGAATGGCAACTCATAGTTGTTGAAGGAATTCATGTTATTCTCACTGAAAATTGATCAACATATACAATGCATCCATTTTATTGTTGCTTGTTGTAAACGTGGATTTTATTATTTTAATTTGTTCAGCGGTTTTTTTGACGCCTTAAGAAATTTTAAATTACAACAAGACTGACTGGTAAATTGCTCGAGTTTTTATGTATTTTTAAAATTGGTCTCTGAGTCTGTTGAGAGTGTTAAGTATTACGAGTAGTAAGGCACATGAAATCAAAATGTCACCATCAATCTCACCTGATGTAAAGTACAACTTTCTTTCCTTTGCAACGGGTCACAGCATACTTAGGAGTATTTACGAGCTTGCAGTAATTTCATGCATTATATTTGCCCTTTGATCTCCAGTGGGCTCTCCTCTCAACTTGTGAGGTCGCCCTGATTGCTTTGTTTTCTCTTTGCATTGTGTCTGCAATTAATTTCAAGTTCTACCATTGTGTACCTACCTTATGCTGCTCGTTGCTCATGACTAAATGGTTACCGTGTCCCGGAATTGTCATATTACTCCATGGTTTGGGACTTATTACCATAATTTTTTTATGTACATGCTCGTGCAATACCAGGACGGAACTTTGAACTTTAAAAAGTTCATACCATGTATCCGCATTCATGGCTGCTATGCTGATTTTGTTGTCTTATACCTACTGAAGTGGTTTAGCGGCTTGTCTAGTTTGTTCCAGACCAGTTGAATTATTTTTTAAAAGTTTATCTATTACTGAACATTAAACTGTGATAAACTTGTGAGTTTCAGAGTATTAGATTTTTTCATACGTCTTATTTTGTCCTCGCTTTTTCAGGATTGATTTTACATTTATACAAATTGCATCCGACATTGAATGTTGTCATTGCCGGATGATATATTGATATATTACTATTCTCATCTTTTAAACATCAATGTTGCGGGAGAGTACCTGTCAATTATGCTATCGCGATAAAATAAAATATCACTATAAAATTCAAGAACTTGTGTGAAATGTTTAGAAGTCGAGTAAATTGCCTTAACCTGGTTTTCCTTTTTCACTGAAATTATTCAAATCTTGCAACCATGGCAATAATTTAATTTATTTTTTAATTAGACAGCGCAAACATGACGACATGACGTTACTGACACTTATGATTCTTCAATTTTCGAGTTGATAAAGAGAATCAATTTTCGTATCTCAGTATTTCCCAGTCATCCTTATTTTTTTACAATTTAATTACTATTTTTTATTGCAATAGACCATTGCAAAAGACCATACATACTTGTATACAGAAATTATATCTGCTTAAACAGTTGTATAGTATGCAAATGATGAATCAGGTTATTAGGAGCATAATAACCTGAATAACAGTTGGAATTAGTTCCCATGCCGTGACACCATTGTCACGGGACTCTGTGCCACTTCTCTTCACCCATAATTAAAATCTATTCCTAGGGAAAGCACGTGTGACACTCAGAACCCATGGACCCCCCTCATGAAGACATTATGCTGGGTGACCTATGGACCCTACGGTCACCCGGGTCAGCGCTCATTACTTAAATTAAAAAGTTACAAACCGTTCGATACGGTAGTCAACTTTTTAGATGTACTTTTTTTATGGTATTTTATAAATAAATTTATACTATACTGAACTCGTGGGTACATATACGTGATTATGTTATGAGACAAGAAGTTATGGTTGTTTCACAAAACTGATTTCTTCATGAATAAAAAGCACATTGTGAATGGGGTCTTTTTATGGGTTTGTAAAAAGTCAAATTTAACTTTTTGAATTGACCAAGAGGTAAATTATTTTTGTTTCTATTACATTTGTCATTTGTTGAATTTTTTCCATACAAAATTTAATGTCACAAGTTTTTTTTTTCGCCAGTAACTTTTGGGCACCTGACGTGAAGCTAGTAATGTTGGTCTGAGAAAGCTCTGGATAGGTATGCACACTAGCCTCTGAGACCTGAATGTGCTTTTAAAAGTACATAGACAACTTCACTTCACACTACTATCTTCTCTCAAAAACCGTCGGAGTTTTTGAAAATTCCATGTAATTTAAAGTACGCCAGATCTTAATCAGTACTTTCTGGAATACATGCGAGGACTCGATAGTATCTGTCTTATATACTTTTAAAAGTACATCCAGGTCTAAATCAGTACTTTCGGGAAAACATGCCCAGTCTCAGAGGCTAGAACGACATACCAGTCTAACATACATATCCATAAACCATACAGCCCGTTATGCAACTTGTTAAATTCATATGAATTAAGTAAAGTTATAATTAATGCATTGTGTTTGTATGTGGCTCTGTACTAGCTTGTGACATGAGAGATAATTGTGTACAGAGAATTACTGAGTCCTTGTATAGCACAGAGAAAGTACTTGCAATGAAGAGTCCATGTAATAAAGATGAAGAGTGTATGTAATAAGGATGACAGTACAAAAATAGGAAGAAGTACAAAATTAGGCAAAAACAGAGGAACAAGAAACGTGGTGTGATGACTGGGAAGGAAACTTTATTTTTCACTTCTCAAGTAGAATTACCTGGAAATGTGTTTGGTTTAGACGTAACAATATTATTGTGTAACGGCCAAACTATTAAGTTAGGAAAATAACATTATTTGTTCGGCTTATAATTTAGACTTTATAGAGAGGGACACGTTGAATATTACATCATTTTGGTGTTAATTTTAAGAATGTCATAATTAATTAGTAAGGCATCAAAATTCTCCATACCTGTGAGACTTGAACCACCGACCTCCAGGTTACCCTTAACGGTCGAGCTATGTATGGGTACTGAGGGCGGTAACAAGGATGAAATGTTCAACAGTAAAAAGCTTCAAAATATTAAGGTTGCTCTAGATTTTATTTTATCTCAGGGTCACTCTTCTATTTTTCTCTGAATGGATTAATGTGTGCTCAGTGATATTGAATGTGGTATATGTGGTAAAAAGGGATGAACATCTTCCAGTACTTTTTATTTTGAAAAACTTATGTATGTATGATGGTAGTATACGTAGTTACTTCATTCTCTACATATTGGTTTTACCCGTACATGACTTGAATATGATTTTTTTCTTTTTTTGGTATAGGTACTTCAAAATTGAATTTTTTTAACTTTCTTAGATTTTTTTTTTTAAAAAATTAACAACTTTCAAATACTAACATTCCCGCCCCATCTTCTCGTTCAACACCCCGCACTTTCTTTCTCATCCCACTCATTCTCTTTTGATACAGCTCTGATTATTGACATCTGGATTTGAGAGCATGAAGAATATTCCTCCTGACCTACATGGAAGACAAACAAACATGAAACAGACGTATACATGAAACCATATCCTTTTACCTTGCCGTGTCCAGATACCTGACAAGATAGAGAACACTTGACTGAGGAACATTCCTCATGTTGATGTCACAAGCAACATCAATGTTGTATTGATTGACGAGAGAGAACTTTCCTGACCAAGTTCTCTCTGTAGGACATTGTAGTGAAAGTACAAAAGAAATAAATTACAATATTTAAAATAAAAAATCCGGTTTGTATGGCAATCTTGAAAGTTAATACTGTGTAATAACAACAATATGAAAGTATTGAATATTTCAATTAAGGACCATTTTCTACATGTAATATTCTCTCCATTGAAAAACTTTAAGCACTTAAATTCATGCTACCCAGTTTCAATAAATTTTAATTCATGGAAAGGTGTTCTGAATACTAATATGTATTGTACAATTTATATAAATACATAAATAGTTTCTTATGGAGAAGCAAGTTCACTTTATTTAATCATTGTAAATTCGTCCGACGAGCTTGAATAAACTGGTGTTCCACAAAAAGTGAAATGGTAAATTGTTCGGGCTCCATAAAGTGTCAACGAACACGTGTCGCATCCTCTTCCTACATGAGATGGCTGAAACTTGGGATTTTGGCTCTGGGGACCCTAAAACGTGTTTGAGCAGTGAAAACTGACTATCAGTGATTCCATTAGATAATAGTTCAAAGTGATAAGGAAAGTAAAAATATAGGTTATTCATAGCTGTACAATGTACATCTAAATATTGTTCATTCATCTGTGAAGTCTGTGCAATATGCAATATTTCCAACAACAATGTGCACTATTATGCATACCGGGAAACTATCTTCTACATAATTGATGGGTATAATAAAGCCTTGTTTGTTGGTAAGTCTATTTCCTTTGAACTTTGCCAACGCTTTGATCATCTTGAGTTAGATGATAATTAAAACCGCATTATCATTCAGCTAGTTGTATGTTACTGTGGTTGCATACCCTGCAGCGCTGAGATAGTTCAGTCAGGCGTAAAATATGAAGTACGAACATGATTCGCACTGTAATGACGCAAGTTCTAACAAGTTAGCAAGTTCTTTACCAACTATCCAACTACATCACCACGATCTTTGCTTGTAGTTTCCTCTTTTGTTACACTTGCGATTCTTGCTGAGAAGTGAATTTGAACAGGAGACAGGTATTCCTATGATAGATTGAGTGTTTTTCGGTAATTTGTGTACCATGCGTGGATTGTAAAAAATGATCTTGTAGGTAATTAACATTTGAAAAGCAATTATTTTTACTTTGCATTATACAGATATTCATTAAATAAAATAATAATTAGCATAGAAATCGTCTGCGAAGGTTAACATTAAATTAATTAATATACTAGACTAGATCGCGATAGGTAAAACAGGTCAATGATATGGTCTGAATTTGCCTGTAAGATTTTTAAGCGAAGGCGACAGGCCGATCTAGGACTTCATTATTGGTTCTCGCATTTCATACGCAAGGTACAGGGTTATAAAAAATCAATTGATGCATACATTTAGACTATACTTTTCCTTTTATTTTTAAAGAGATTATTTTCATATCACAGATCACACATACATTTTACCTAGGGTGACCAGATTTTTTTGGGGCCAAAGCGGGACGCGGCCCCACAGGGGGGGGGGGGGGGGTATAAAGAGTCTATTTAAGAGTGTAACATTAACATGCACTCAGGAATGAAATAGTACATTGATTTAATGTTTCACAGTTCTATATCCAACCCAAAACGGTCAAAAAGTATCCTTTTTAACGGCGCTCCTGGCGGCGCACTGGTAACTCCTACAAGAAACGCATGGAATTAATAATGTAGTAAATTTTATTGGCTACAACTTTGCGCAGTATAATTAATTTTTTGATTTAAGCGAACCGTTCATGTGTTAGAAGGGTCAACGTAAAAAAACCTGTAGTTAGCTCACCGAAATTTTGGTCGCAAACTTCAGATTCAGAATCAGCAGGTCGAAATAAATAAAGGACCGTCGACCGTTGAAAAAAAACTTCTATATTTTTTTTCTTGGGGAAAACACCCGTTCACTGGACTGCAACATAAATGAGTAGTAGGAGTATGATACAAGTATACAGTTATACACAAAGAACTATACACGAAATTCCGCTACGTGTGTACTGTGTATGTGTGTATGGACCTACACTGAAAAAAAGAAGAAATTTAGCTAACAAAGTATGCTCAATCTTCGTTAGGTAATTATTAAATATTTCTTTATAGAAAGATAAGAAAAGTAAAAAGCGGGACATTTTAATGATTTTTGTCAAAAGCGGGACATTTTAGCGTCCCAAAGAGATCGCTCGGGACAGCGGGACAAATGGCTCCAAAGCGGGACCGTCTCGCCGAAAGCGGGACGTATGGTCACCCTAATTATACCTATAGCTGCAGGAATATTGAAATGATTAGATATTTGTATTAGGATTTTATTTTATAATAAACACAGATGTTTTCAACTCACGCAGCCAATGCGGATACTAAAACTTGTCAAGTTGTCACTAGAAAATTTTGAGAACATAAATCTGCTTTCCATTACCGGTAAGATATAAAGATTCACAATCGGTGCGCTGCGGGCAACTTATCGATGTTGATGGGAATAACCACCTCTGATCTCACCCTGTATGTCCATGGTAATTTATGCAGAGCTGTGAAGAGGTCCAGACAAGTCGAACATCAGAGGCTGTGGTCAGTATGCCGACGACCGAGTGGCCATTATCATTTGGCATTGCCGTCAATGTCAGATGTCAGTATTTCAAATCTTTAACATGTTTATTAAGCGTTCCCTTTATAAGGACAGGTGGAGAAATGAAATAATTTTTCCTTTAGTCAACATGGATTAATTAACAAATTATAATTAATATCCCGCAGAATCTGTTGATGTATAATTGATATAATTATCCACAGTCCAGACTTAATATCTCTGCTATCGTCATTGATTTGAATATTTGCATTGATTGCGCTTGTCTTGTTGGATCGAACAATTACGGGGGCGTTCTTGAATCTTTATGGCAATCATTGAAATATTTTTCTCGGTACTGCAATTATTATTGCTCATTGCAAATAAGAGAAATTAAAATTGTTCCTGGTCTAGGACGTTTTTAAATTAAAAACATTGTTTTACAATTTACCCTTCAGTGTTCATTCCTATTTTCAATTTGCAAATTGATTAATTAATTGATGCTAACACCGCAGAGGTATTTCAATAGTAAAATATTTTACCTTGAGTGGATGGTGACCACTAGATTAGGTGAATCATTTTCTATCAATTCATCTTGAAAGGAATGTAAATTAACTTTAAAGTGAATTATTTTCACTTTAATCCACTATGAATTTAAACTTAATAGGAATATCTCTAATTAATTTTTTTAAATACAAAAACGAACACCATACTTCCGATTTTTAATATTAGAAATTTAATTTTCGGAAGTAAAAGGACATTTTCAATAATTGAAGTAAGATTAGAAATGGACACAATTTCTTTAAAGTTCCTGTTGTGTAAAAATACTTTTAAACCTGATAATATATCTTATTGTCTTTGTGTCTTCAACATTCAATTGGTTCTGCATAGAGATTCCATCCAGCTTCCCAAGCTCGAGATTTCCAATAGGCACATCAACTTGATCTTCTGTCATACCAACTCGTACATCATAGGAAAGGTGATATTTAACATCAACGTATTTCTCATTTCAGATATATGCAATGAAATTTACATACATCTAAATATGAATTATGAAATACCATGCAAAAAATACACGGGAACCGGATCCTGCAGTCTTCACCGTTCAACTTGAATCGACCAGGATGTAACTTGAAACAGGGATTTTCAAGTTGAAGTTCATATATTTTTACTATTTTTGAAAAGCGGAACTGAATTTCCACACAAAACAAATTGGCCCAATGCCAATCAAGTCTTGTTACTATTTTTGGACCGATAAAAAATAAACATTGAATTGTTATGTAAACAAATATTGAATACTAACATTCTTCTAACTTGATCCTGAGAGACACCTGTTGCTGATCTTGAACTCTTGCAGGATACCTGTTGCACAGTGTTGCACTAAATTTGCGGAACATAACTGATGCAAGTCAATCACCTCAGGGTCATTGGTAGGAGCTTACTATAGGAACTAGTATTGCCATGCAAAGTTATGCACCTTATTTTAGTCGCTTTGTTGAGGACCTTAGTACTGATTTATCTGTGAACAATGGTTTCACAGGTAACAGTCACCTACCTTCCTTTTGAAATGGTTTCATAAATCTATTTCTCTTTAGACTATACTACTATGTATAGATTTGAATTTATACTCATAGCTATAACAATGTCCTTTACATTACTGAGCACATGTTATTTACTCATATCTCATAGATGATTCATGCGGTAAGTAGCAAACTTAGTACACTCACCAAATAACAATAAAGAAAGAATTCCAGCGTCTCACCAAGATAACTGTATCAGTCTGGAGTCTAGATCGGACATCTAGAAGTCACATTTTGGACCAGTGTGCCTTATGATAAATTTGTATAATCATCCACGCAGTTAAGTTCTCACGTCTGTACAGTTATTGAATTGGTCACGCATACAGCATATATTATATTAGGATCAAGTATCTCATTTGCTCCCAGAATTAGGATATGATGAAAAATAGCGAGTATGTATTTCTTACAAGTAGTAATTTGTTTTGAAGTCCTTTTAATGTTGGATCATTAAGTGGGTCCAGGATGTTTGTAAATTATGTGTTTGGTAGCCGGCGTTGCTTACATCAGAGACAGTGGCAATAATGTATGTATATGGTTACTGATATGAAGGAATGCTTGCTGGCACCTGACTTAGTAGGCGTAATTATGCTTCTCATGTATGTATGTATATGTTCTGTTGTAATCATACTGGCGAGACTAGTTGGTATGTAGAAAACGTACTCTTTTATGTTATGTTCTAAAGAACTAATACGGTTATTCATAGTATAATATTTGAGATTGTTACTACGTTTTCTATACTATATGGACAATGGATTAATGATATGTCCATCATAATGAAACTATTGATGATATGTACACACGTTCATATATTATGTGTGGGCGGGGTAGGGATCAAATACATATGGTTTAAGTGAATGTCCTGCTTTGCTGATGTTCTTCTGTCACTCTCATTTTTAGGCTTTGTCTTCCTTCCATTTCTCTTTTTCTAAACTACATTCAGTATTACAAGCTATGCACTTGGTGGATGCCCAGAGATTCATATGTAAGTGATTGTGAACTTAATATACAGCACCAAATTAACATCAGACTTGCATAAAAGCACAACTCATTGTTTCCTCTTTGAGGGTACAATTGACTCGAAAGTCACCTTTTAGCAAGCAGTGTCATTATTTCTCTCCTAAGACTTTCAAGTTTTAGCATTAATAGAATGCATTAGGTTCTAGGTAAACTTCCGCTTGGAATTAAAAAGATGTAGGTAATGGAACCTATTAATCTGATTTTGTACAAGATGCCGATATACTATGTATTTCTGTTGTGTGTAAATTTAATTTTCACCAATTACATTACGTTTACAATGGAACCAAATTGTTGTGAGTTGTTTCTAAAATATTCCGTTAAAGAATAAGAAGATATTTAGTGTGAATATTTGACAGCCCAGCTAGCACCTGCCATAGCTTTTATGAAAGCTTGTCTGAATATTCATATCGTGAGTTTAATGTTACTTGGAAAACTTTCAAATGTAATGGGCACCTACCACCTAATAATTCCACCTTTCCCCCTCTCAGAAACATATACGTACAGATTTCCGTGTTTTTTATGTAACACAAAGATGAGGGAAAAGTAAAAACACCAGGTACCTCTCAAGTTTTCACCTTACAGTTTGAAAATTCAACAACCTCACTCGGCAACCTTTGTTAATGCATCATAATTGTCGTAATTAAAATGAAACTGGAGCTCCTATTTCTTCTGAGTATATGAAAGGAAAGGTTTTCAGTGTGGTGGGGCAAATTCGCAGAACCTTAGGATGACGTCATAGCTATTATGTACATATGTATTGTATGTACCTATGTAGATCTAAAATATAGGGGGTGAATGGATTTAGTTAGCTCCAGTTTTTTCATGCTCACATGAATGTCATAAATAATCTTTTCATTTGCTGACATGTTTGTTTAGCCTGTCCAGCATGTCAATGATAACGGAATCTTCATAAACACTTAAAAGAATTGAAGTCAAATTCTCATATTTAATTTTTAAGGTGCACGAAAAAGGTTGCCTCAAGTATTATACCCTGGATGAATACTAAATAGTCGGAACTAATAAATCTATAATATTTCTAATGTGTTTGTCTGCGAATACAAAAGATAAAAATTTAATCTGTACTGATCCATCTATTAATTTTAATTATTGTGTTTTTACTTGCCGTAACTTTATGATTTCTGAATTATAATATCTGATACAACCAATTGAAATACAAGGTAAAGTTGAACTATCAAATAAATTCTGCCAGATTTATGTTATTCGTCTTGTAAACTAGACATTATGTTTACATTCATTACCATGTAGAATCAAACATAGATCTTCGGTATACGAGGAAAAAAGACTGCCTGCAATCGGCATTATTTAGTCTTATAAAAAGTACTCTATATAGACCATATTCGAGACTGAAGAGTCATAACTGGTATTTTTACAAAGATAGATACCATCAGGGTAGGTCGTTGATATTTGTCCGTTGAATATATCTAGTCCATTGTAAAAGGCCAACAGGAATACCGCCCAATTTGGCCAAAACCTAGTGGAGAAAAGGTTACTCTTAATATGATGGCAGACAGTAATGAATTGCTTCAGTGCCTCTAGTAGTGCCACACGCCCCGGGGAGCCCACCTGAATAACAACAAGACCATAACCCACTGGGAGAACAGAGAGGCGAGGTTAGTGCCAATGTAAGGCCATTGGTTTATAATTCACACCCTTGTAACATTGCACTTTTAGCATTGAGGCTATTGCCTTTTGTTCTATCTCTGCATCTATACGCCATCTATGTGTACAATATTGTATAGGACATTAATGTTACATAGTTTGCCTCGTGGCTCCTAACTGGCCTAGGCTCAACTTTAGACTGTTTGACTCTAATAGAAGACAGTCCATGAGATTGCTTTAACTTTGACGAAAAAAGTACAGGGTTACGCAGCTAAACACTTCATATGTGTAGAGTCTGTAGAGGGTAGGGCCACTATGAAATTTTCATTCTGTTAAGTGGATAGTCGACTATCGTTTTATTTTTCTTGGGTGAAATATATTGGTATAAAATTAAGTTACAAGTCTGGATTTATATAGGTTTTAGTTTTTTTAATAATGAAAGCCAATAATGTTTTTTTTTTTTTTTAACATCGGTTTTAACAGCATTTTTATATCGCGACGGGGGGCTGTTACCCTCCATTTGCAGCTAGGAAATTCACAAACCTCCACATTAACCTCACCCAGCCTGGGTTGAGCCGGAATGCCCCAGCATCACGAAGTCTTCACCTCGCACGAAGTCTTTACCGTTGCTTAACCTAGAAGATCCTACAAGAACTGGTGCATTCAATGCGTCATCGACGCTGGCAAGCCAATAAGTTGAATCTGTACTTTTATTTTTACTATCACTGATATTGGTACTGATATAGTCGCTTCAATAAAATTCTTCCCAAACCACGTGACCAGAATTTCTTGTGAGGATTCAGAAACTTGGAAAGAAGTTGTTGCTGTTCCTATTACTTTCATTCACCCTGTATCGGTTTACTCCGCAATAAATGAAGAAATTTACAAAATTTTACAGTACACTGAGCCGAAGAGAATTTCACTTACGGTTGAGTAATTGGATCAGAAGGATAATAACTTTTACATCAGAATCAAGTTCATACAGCGTATGGTCCGATAGGAACTCACAGAGAACTGCTCAACTTAGACCAATGTCTAGAATCCTCAGGATACAGAGATGGCCTTGCAGCTTGTGCATATTACATGATTACATGTATACCTGTAGTTTATCAGCATCATCTATCTCTTGCTAAAAGTTATGCACATAGCTGAATTTTATTATGAGTGATAAATTCTCACTGATAAACCCCTAATAAATATAATATTGTGCATGCATAATGCGCCAAAGAAAGGAAGGGGAAAAAATTCAAGTACTGTGGTAAGTTAGTAACGTATTGTGGGTGAGTTAGTAACGTACTGTGGGGGAGTTTGTAACTTAATGTGGATGAGTTTGTAACGTACTATGGGTGAGTTAGTAACGTATTGTGGGTGAGTTAGTAATGTACTGTGGGTGAGTTAGTAAAGTATTGTGGATGAGTTAGTAACGTACTGTGGGTGAGGTAGTAACCTATTGTGGGTGCGTTAGTAACGTATTGTGGATGAGTTAGTAACGTATTGTGGATGAGTTAGTAACGGACCGTCAGCGTCATTTAATTGGGTATGTCAAAACCCCGAGTATGTTCCGAACTTTGTATCTCTTCCTTCCTCCTTCTTCTGCACCTCCTGTTCCTCCCTCAAGCACGAGAATTTTTGAACCTTTGATTTAATATTTTCCTATATACTGTGTACAATAAATTGTAGGTACCATGTAAAAATGTATTTTGTATGTTTGAAGTTAGTTATTATTTACTGAGAGAAAAAATTCATATATCTTTTTTTTTAAATTCGTTTATTACGCAACATTTTAATACGTCACAGACTTTGAAATAGTTACTGTTTTACGTAGTTAGCTCATAGTAAAATAATTCAGTGTATGTACGAGTATGTACATTTTTATACCATGCCACATGTAATGAAAAGTCATAGTAAGTATGTCACTTTAGCTGTAGAATGTAGGATTTTTCGTATTATCTTTATTGCAAGTATCTTAATATCGTCAGCCAAGATTCGACGGTAAATTTATTTCACAAAAATAATGAAACAATTTTTGTGTGAGGTTCTCAGAAAAAAGGTTGCAAAAAATCATTACGAATAATACTTAATATTGGGTCAGGAGTACAAAACTCACAACAGCGGAATGATGGACCAATATTTTATGATTTGGAGCAGTATACTACACAATTACACATTAATACGAATTCAGATATTCATGATAGACTATGTAAATGTGAAGACATTGCGTGAGAGGGTGGTCCTAGCCTCGAAACATTCCTTGATAAATTACATAGAATGCAAAATATGTTCTCAATTGCCCAACATTGTTGCCTCATGAAATCCGCCGGAAAGCAACATTATTCAATGAAGAGTATCAATTAGTTCTTGCTGGAATGAAGTAGGTCAAAACATCAAAGTAAACACAGAAATGCCTCATGTGATTCCTTACAATGGAATATAACATCTCAGATATCATTAGAAGAAAGGAAATACCTTTAGCCGCCCGCAATTTTAATCTTACACCGGATTTCAGTATTTACTAACAGGCAGGTACTCTACATGCATTGTTAATACTTCAAGTAGCCGCCATGTATCCAACCTTGTACTAAATTTTGCATGTTTTCAACACTAGATCTTATAAAACAATTATTAATATGTGAGTTACTAAACTGGCGCTGATAGGGTAACACTCTATTAAATTAAAACAATTGCACTGAATTATAGTAAGGCACGGTCTTCAGATCCTTGTAAATGTTGGCGAAATGTTTTTTAATATGAAAAGAATCATCCGCAACTGGTACAAGAGATATATATTTTTCTACAATGTCCAATTGAATCTTGTTATGAGCTTGAACTTCTATTTCCCTCTCTGTGTTGATTCTGATTTTGTATTGATACATAGGTATCAGGTGACCAACCATCCAATAAGCAATAAGAATATGGAATTCTCGTTATTTTCCGAAATTTGTATTACGGGTAGATCCTCTGTACAAATTCAATTTATAAGCCCTACTGTATCTAAACTCATAATCAGCAAATTTGTTGCCTGTTGAAGCTCAATGTTTAGTTCAAAATGGCGATGGTCTTAATTTTCCTCCATTACAATTTGGCACGGGTAAGACGTGACCGATTCTGATTTGCAGCTAGCGGGCACAGAATCATGCTAAAGATTACGAAACGTATCGGACATCACGGATCCCGCAAATCGGTAGATCCTAGCTGAAGATAGAGTCAATAATAATCTGCTATTCACAAGAGTGGCACGATTCCTATTATAGCCTATCTAGCCTGCCTCCATGGCTGAGTAGATAACACCCACTTCAGGCTTAGGACGTTACTGAAGCAGCTCTCCCTAGAGTTCATACGTCTTAAGAAGCGTCTCTTCCACGGGTACTGCAAACCACATCAAGGACCAGAGAAGCCGTGTGATACCAGAAATCATGTTGTTTCGAAAATTTTAAATTTCAAGTAAGGCCGCTGTTGCTGCTGTCTTTACCCAGAACAGATCCAATAATTTCAAGTAAATGTCCTGTGTTGAGATACATATGTAGATTTTCCACTCATTCATTTGAATGGAAATTGGCTGATAATTGTGCTATCGAAATCTCAATACGTATTTCATATAATACCACTTTGAATGTCCTCTTCTTGTTAATTTGACATTCTTCTTTTGACATTCACTCAAACTAATCACTTCTTTACAATTCAAGTTGATTTCATGTAGAAAATTATTGGTTTTCATTGTCTCGGCTTTGTTTTTACCAAAGTCTCTCATTATTTTCTTAAATCGAAAACAATAGAACTTGAAGATAGCCCATAAAGTATTGGTACCTTGCTTCGTGAATCTCGAATATTAATGCTCGTGATGGCCCCAAATATGACCATTACCATTGGTCACGTATCATCAATCATTTCATTACTGGACTGTTCATTATGGACCAGATGGATGTAGATTTCGCGAAGATAAAATCTGTAATCACAGGTCCTACACCCATATGTCAAGGTTATCGAGTTGAATCTGCAAAAAATCCAATTACGCTTTTGTTTATGATTCGGTTTACAAAAAGTTTCAATGTTGTTATTTTGATAGCTATTTCTTTTTCTTGTTTCCATGGTTAATTATTACTTGGAGCTCCGTGCTTGGTTGAATTTATTAAGTTGTATTTGGACTGACTAGCTGGGGATGGGAATGATGTTGTGTAATGGAATGATTGATATCATTATTGTTTCTAAGTTTCCTACTATATCAGGTATTTTCATAATGCTACTGTATTGCTACATCAGGTATGTTCATAATCCTACTGTATTAATACATCAGGTATGTTCATAATCCTACTATATTACTACATCAGGTATGTTCATACTTTTGACCACTTCGAAAAGATTACTGTAGATGGAATACTAAGTTTTTTCACATTGATAGTATTACCAATGTAAGTAAAAGTGTTAAAACTAAAACCTTCATTTAAATCAAAATATTGATTAGTGCTTCAGTGTCTGCCTGATTGGTGAGGGGGTTTATTTTTGCTAAACTAATCCATAGGATATATCACTCGTACTTGTACATGACTTTCAAGTAATGAATATTTCAGGGGAGGATGAAAATACGAATTGCACAGTCTGATTGATCGGAGAGACATTTAAGACGAAAAAGAAATATTTGATGCTTATCATCATAATATACGAGTAGTGCAGAGTAATATTTCTAAAATATTAGAGAAAATTAAGTCCGTAAAAGACATTTTGTTATGTGATATTCGTTACCTCACAAAAAAGAATTGAAATTCGATTTCAAGCACTACAGGGAGTTCAGCGTTAGCACTTGATTAACGAACATTGCGTGAAAGTTTTGGTTGACTGAGTTTTGCGATGAAGACATAAGAAATTCTTCTCCGTTTATGAAAGAGCTGTTAAACTTTTACCTACGACGCCATTCCAAATGTCGCATTATGAAAGTTATTGCCTATTGACTATTGGAAATGTGCGGTTCTGTCGATGATAGGTCCTGATGCTAATGAAATCCATTCAGACATCAGTCAACTGATTCCCGCTGATTCTGATTGTGGGGAATCCTTCACTGTCGCTTCTCCCGAGTGGCGTGATTTACTGTCTATGATCAATTTCATTCATTTGGATTCAAACTGGAAGGCCTGTATCTTCAGTGGCGTTGGGTGTATTTGCTGATGGGGATTCGCCCGCACCGGTCTGAAACCTTTCGTTTTGACATCATAACAGGAAATCAAACATTTAAACATCGCGAAACACACAAAAATATTATTGATCTCGTTTGCAATTTTTTTATATTATGAAACAACATTATGTTATCATCCTCCTCGGGGAATAAAAGTACAAGACGCTTTGGAGTCTGGAGCTTCCCTTGCGGTATGTACCCGGTAATGAAGCCTCGACCTTCCTGGTGGTAGACAATGGCACATTTGTCTTCCCATCCTCCTACATAAGGGAACAAGTGATAATTTCCTGCTGAAGGATGAGCCAGGCTATAGGCTGATGCAAATCAAATCAAATAAGTTTTATTGTGATATCTTTAACATGACATTTTTCACAATTTACAATGTATAGTACGTACAACTAAGTGCTTAAAACTTATCCTACAAAAATATGCATACATTAGCCTCTCGTTAGAATGAATAACCCACCACAGCTTTTGTGCATGTGGCGAGATGCGGGCAGCATATCCTTACCTGTCCCGACATTTCCATTTACGCAGGGGTAATGCTCCCTTCTGATTCATCTTTGTCGAAAGCGTGGATTCCTAATTTTAGCGCATACCTGCCCACATACCTCTGATCGTAAAAAAGAACTTGTAACAAAATGAAGTCAAATTTTGTATGTAGTTTCTATACTATCACTGCCTTCAAATTGTACTGAAAATATTATAAAAACGTAAGCAATCCGTAATCGGTTTGAACGACTGTTATGTTCAACTCGTTGCCGTTGCTCAGGTGCAGTGACTGAAATTACCTAATACATAAGGAAAAAGTACACTACTTTGTGAACGCCATGTCTCTGATAGTAAAATGTGTGGTTTCCACGCCACTGCTTGAAACCACATAAACTATTAGCCACAAAAATTCAATCAATTTTTACTTTTTAGAAAGAGAATTTCCATCGGATGGAACCGTACCAACACGTCCATGTGTGAAATGAGATGAATCTCTTCATGATGGACATACATACATACTTGAGAGTGAATGTTCTCTCCACTCTCCTGCATGACAGGTATAGATCAGAGTCAAGTAAGGTAGTGATCGTTTTCGTCATGGAATTTGTAAATAATTGAATGTGTGTCTCGAAAAAACGATCTATTTTAGAAATTTTGGAAGCCGTTTTCATTTGTAAATAATGATCTGAAAAATGTTTAGAATATATAGATTTATTTTTTTGTTTTGGAAATGTTTTCAAAATTGGGTCTTGTAAACATTGTTCTAAAGCAAATTGTGAAGATATACATATATTCTAAACCTCTCTCAGATCATTATTTAATACAAGTAAAAGTAACATCGTAAAACCTTCTAAAATTTGTAACATATAGATTTGTAACGGCTTACCTACTGTAGCAACCTGTAGCATACTCTAGGCAACAGATTTTGTATGTCGCATAGACTTGAGTGTTTTTGAATCGGAACTTGACGTACTCATTTTCTCTATTTACCTTGCAATCAGTGCAAGGACCCGTTCTTGATAGTGTTTTACTTCATTGAGTTTGATCATAATATTCTTTTTGTTTGTTCCAGGTATGTATCCCAGTATCCATCTCCATAAAACATCTCTGAAATAACTTTTTCTAAAATTTCTTCTCTCATCGATATTCTGAAGCGGTGAGTTGTACACTTGTGCAGTAGTGCATGTAAATCTATGTATACTATTTGCGTACTACCTTGATACATTTTTTTTTTCTTGCTGTCAAAAAGCCGAGTCAGGAAAAATTTTCTCAATTTTTTAATCACCAATTTGGTGCGACATAACTAGTTGCTAGTTTGCACTACCACGAGAGAACTGAATGACTATTAGGTCTACTCTACGTAACATATTAAATTAAAAGGAAGTATGGTCCCAAACGCATCAGGCATTGTCAAAAATCTCATTAAATTGTAAATTACATCACAGTGTGAACTGATTTCTATAGACATTTTTGTATGTCAAATACAATTATTATTTACCTAATTAATTAAGGAATGACTGCTAAGCATCTTGTGTAAGTTCAGCCACGCGTATCACCATTGCAACTGTCACGTTACATGTCACTAAGGTGAGCTGCTGCTACATCAGGTGTAAGGAATTATCATTGAAGAAGACACACTTAACATACTTATGCAATGTAATAAACCGTTAAGACTTGAGATGCTTCTGTAATAAATTAGCCTCTACTGTCCATAAAAAGGAATTTTTTCTCCTCTACAAAAACTTGTACAATTTAAAAAGAAGACTCATACTTGTTCCATGAATTCAACATGTGGCAAAAAAAAAAAAAAAAAAAAATCGAGATCGATTTTCTATCTCCCTAATATTTGCCTGTGTCGTGTGTTCATATTTTACGTCTTTTATACTCATAGCTACTGTGTATTTCTTTCACAAATAAAACACAAAAAATTAAAGTCAACAGTATACCCTTCTATGCCAAGTCCCCACAAAGCTCCCAACTATCTCAACATACTTTTTACATACCTGAATCATGTCCATAAATTCTACCTACACTTCCTACAGAATGACACTATTTGCTTTCTAAAATGTTTTCTAGCATAAAATGAACGAATTTTTTGCTGAAATAATTCATGTGTTTTGTTTATGGTTTTCATTTCACAGTAGCATACTCGTATTTTCATGTAAAACAAATTTGTGTGGCAATAGGAAGCTTCATTCATAAGCGTGGCATATATTTTCAAGTATTTGTGCTGGTCCATTTCCATAGTTATGAACTCATGAATAAACCATAGACTGTGTCAGTCTTACTTTAGTACTACGTACATATACATATCTATTTACATTGCTTGTTTCATCGCATACATACATACTTATAGTTTGTGCTGTCTGAAAAGTAATAAGACCTGTCCCTTGTGCTTTTTGATTATACATAATTAAAATAACTTGGATGTGTCTTATCTACTATTGTACAACACGTTTCTGAGAATTTTTGGGCTGTAGGGGTGGACACAAATAGTCATATAAATATTATATAAAATAAAATAATAATAAATTTGAATTTTTAAAATTATTGTTTTTACAATAAGGTATTATAAAAAGTATTACAAGTACAAAAATTTGAAACAGTGAAGTAATTTTGCCAACGGAGTATTTATCATAGAAGTAATTTATTATACAAGTATGTAGATAGATAGCAGAATATGTAGTATGAAAAAATGTATGTAGATTGCAGAGAGTATATAGATATGTAGATAGTAGATAGCAGAATTAAAGTATGTATAGATTGCAGAATATTAAATTTAGTTGTGAAGTAATTTAAAACAGCTGATTAAAAGTCAACAAAAGTTTATGTCAGTAAAGGACTGTATTTACCATACAACTATTCATAGTTAAAAAGTCCTTTTAACTCGTTTTCTAGAACCTCTTGATTGGGCAGCCCACTGCATTCTCCATGCACTAATATTTCTTTTCTTCCTCATCTGTGTCTCACTTTCAACATACTTTGGCTCATATTACAGGACTCATCTCTTGAACAGCCACAAGAACTGAAAGCTTAAACAGGACACTTTGGTCACGGTCAAGTTGAAATAAAACTTTTGTCCTTGGTACTTCAAAAGATTTAAAATTAACTTAAACTTTGCTAACCTGGATAAATGGAGGACCCTTTAAGATTAAAGCTTGAAAGTTCCCGAAGACCTAACAACAGAATAAAGAAAGTCGGTCGAAAGTTACTGAACTATGTTCGTTAAAGTTTTAGAGAAAATTGTTCTTGTTACCGTCATAGTTCAAAATCTGCCGTAGAAAATTCTGTATTTCAGGAATGTACCTAAATTTCAGATACATAAATTTATGCCTCTTATGTCCTTAAACAAGGACCTTTATATCTTCAAACTTAAATATACTTATGTTCTAAATTGTTTGCGGTTCCAACGTAAAACTTATAAATTGAAAATATTTATTTCCCATGAACTTCAATTTTAGAAAAGCATTTTGTCCTTCTAGAAATATCTGCAGACTCGAGAAGGCGTCCCTATGACGTGGGCACCTAATACACGGAAAAAAATCATCCCTAAATCCTTGAGTCGGAAAGTTCCGACGTGTCGCATGATGCGGGGGAATGGAAAATTTACACAATCTGAAGGACATCTGCTTGCCCTCATCTTGTATTTCACCGGTAAATTGATATCGAGAGACGAAAATAGAAATTTGATTTTGCTTTTGAAAGACAAATTTATTGAAGTGTTTTCTACACGTGCTTCGTCATCATCTTTCAGTGTTATAAGTTAAAGTGTTAACTTGAAGTCGTTCTGCATCCAGTTTTTCCATTACACAGAAGTTTATCTTCTAGTTAGTGTACTTTCAAGTGTAGTGAGTGAGATGTCATTTTGACATTATTTCATATTTTATAACTTTCTGAATCGAAAAAGTAATGTCACAATTATTTAAAGCAGACTTGGTAAAAAGTTTTTACTCTCGGGTCTCATCTTGCCGCCCTCTGACTTCCTGGATACGAGTTCACTGTTGAGCAATTGTATATACAAATACACATACATACATATTATGTGTTTTCTTCTATTTATTTATAAAAAGATTAGCAGGTTGCTTTCAAACAATTGAAAATGAAATTGATTGAACTATCGGGAGAAGGTATAGCTAAATGTCATCTTCTTCAAAGACATTCCCTGGCAGTACAAAGTGGCAACGCCTACACTGTTTTGTCATATTTTTTTTTTTTTTTGGGGGGGCTTTCTTTTATATGACAGGATTCTCCTTCAAGAAGCTCTTCCACCCAACCATAAATACTGATCCAGTTTCTCATAGCTGTTTGAAATACTGGACCAATATATTTTTAAAATTCTCCAGCGTTGGAGAATTTCTGGCTTTTGGGAGAATATCCCACTCGTTGAGGAAAAAATCACTGAAATATTTTTTTATTCATAATCAATCCGCCTCTGGCACTTCAATTTTGGAAATAATAAATTCTTTACCTAATTTGTCAATGGTTTCTTCAAATTTTGAATAAAAATTCCTAAAAATGTGAAATACGAAAGACATACGAGTATTTTCAGACTTTGTTAATATGCAGTCTTGACACCTTTATTCATTACATTGCATGAGTTAAAAGACTCAGTGGAATAAGTAATGTGTCCGCACAACCACTGGTGAATGAGAAATATGACTGATATAATTGTCTTCTTTTTACATTACTTGGGGGTGGTGGACTGATCACATCACAGGGAGGTTTTCATGAATCATTTATTTATTTTAAAGCTTGCGCCTTTTTGTGCCTTATTGTGATCGCCAAAGTCATTGCCCTTTATTTCATTTCGTGTAAGTTGCATCCGTGCTACTCATTTGATTGAGTTCTCGGAAATAGGTATGATGTTCTGGGACGATCTCTTTTCTATTTTACTAATTTTTTCTTCGAAAATTGTTTCTGTATAATCTGGTGACCAAGTTTTCTTTTTATTTGTAGTTTTTTTTCTGTCGTTTCGGAAAACTAAGGACCACGAACTTTTCAATTCAATTGGGATTTTCATTTTAGCAGAATGAGCTTCAATTCTCTCTTGTGTCCATTTCCTTGCAGGTCGAGCTGTTATGGATGTCAAGTTTTGTAAAATACTTGATTTTACCAGTTCTTTTAAGTTATTACTTTGTAGAATAATTACCGACTTTTTCTAGCACCTTTTCATTCGTTTTCTTGTCAATCTAGGAAATTCTATCATTTCTATTTATAGATAGTATAGTATAAGAACCAAATTAACAAGTTAAGAGTAGGTCATTTCTTAGGATTTTAATAACCTCTCATAGGGGTTTTTTGGTCTAGTAAGATTTCACATCGATTAATCCATTTGTGATCCAATAATTTTTATGGATAGCTCGAATACTCGATTTCTAATGGAATGACTAATCATATGTATAGTTAATGCCAACATAATAAGTTTTTCAACTCTTGGAATTCTTTTTTTTCCATTTTCTATGAGGCCATATACGAGTATTTCCACAGGTCTCACACTGATGGTTGAAGTGCATCATTATCACACTGATAGATCAGATCTCTTGGTCCCATATGCTCTTATTTGTAGGCGAACATTGCTACTGGTGTAATGGTGTTGATCAACTCATGGGGCAGAAGAGAGGAAGAGAAGAGGGGGTTGGGGGGGGCATGACAGAGAAAGAAGAAAAGTAGAAGAAAAAAGAGAGAGATAGGAAAGACAAGGAGAAAAAGGAAAGGAGAGAGGGGGGACCTAGCGGCGGGGGCGGGCTCCAAAGGGCCCGAAACGGCGGTCACTTACCAACCGCATGTACTGCTGCGGAGCCTTGGGGGGCTCCACAGCAGTGCCACACGGCTGGTAACTGACCACCTTTCGAACCCCAAGGAGACTGCCCACCGCCACTGTTGTAATGAAAATGTTGAAAAGGGACATTGCTCTTTTTTTTGTGGGAGAGGAACAAAGAAGGAGGAGGAGGAGGAGGAGGATGAACGTCAATCTGAAAGAAAGAGAAATTCAAATTATTATAAAATGAATAATTTGCCATATTTTTTTAAAAATAGTAGTTAGTATTTTGTTTCTGCAACATCCGTTATAGGTACATACCAAAACATTTTTTGGTAGCAGTTGGTTATTTTTCTATTTTCCCTTCATTATTATATAAAAAATAAAAAATCTTTGTTTGCAGTTTTTGAGCTCCGTTATAGGGTATTGTAAGTTTTTTTTTTTTAATTTAATTTATCCTCATTCCAAACGATTTTGACTTTCCTTATACTTTAATTTGAAATTCGAACTCACGACCATGTGTTTAGGAATTTGAATCACTTACCTGTAGTTCAGTAGATGAGTTCTTGATGATGAGGGTTGTATCTGGTTTGCAGATGGCGGCTCTTCTAGTGAAGATTTGAAAGCGGCGGTCCTTATGTGGATATGTGGCCTTGGTAGGTTTGATTTAATTTAGGAAAACTTTTGAAAAATAATCGGAAGAGAATTGATTTATAATGTTCAAACAATTAATTCTGTTAAACTGATCTTTTCTAATCTTAATAGCTGGCTTGAATATGTATATATTTTTTCTTCTGTGAAACGAAATAATTGATTGTATTTTTTTTTTTTTTTTTTTTTTTTTTTTTATTAAGAACATAACATTGTTTCAAAAATAATTCTTATAACTATAAATTGAAACAACAATACCAATGTTCACATTAAAATTAAATAATTAATTAAGAACTTAAAACTATAGCGAATTAAAAACTAATTGTCTTACATTTGCTTTAAAAGCTTCCTTAGACAGTAAAAAGTCGTCTGTGCTTAAGTGTACTTCATTACATAGAGTCATTGCTCTGTTCAGTGGCGATTCATGAAGTTTAGTAAGTCTAGGATGAGGGACTGTGAAGGTTTCAATATTTGTATTTCTTAAAATGGGGTTTGGTGTTTTTTTCCACTATTTTTTCTTTGAGTTCTAGACATGTAATATTATTGTTTACAAGATTATAAATTAACATCACTAGGTCTACTTTACGTCTTAATTCAAGAGAATTAATATCAAGCATTTCTAGAAGGGTGTTGTAGGAAATAGCTTCCGGGTATTTTGGATAAAACCCGTTTTCTTTTTTAAATAGGTATCTAACAAATGTGGACTGAATTTTTTCAATTGTTTTTGATTCTAATTTCGAGTTTGGATCCCATAATATTGATCCATACTCCACAGTAGATCTCACTAGTGATAAAAATAGCGTTCTTAAAACATCAATATCCTTAACGTGTTTTCCGAATCGAATAATGAGGCCAAGTTTTCTATAAGCTCGTTTTAGCATGTTTGCACGATGTTCGTTAAATTTATGTTCACTGTCAATTATAATACCCAAATCTTTATGAGAATTTACTTTTTCTATACAGATGTCTCCCATTTTGTAGTTATAGTTTATATTGACTTTTTTTCTTGTGATAGTGATTTGTTTTGATTTGGATGGATGGAAATTTAGCCCAATCAAGTGAAGTTTTTGTCTAACTATGTTGAGATCTTCCTGCAATTTTTGGCAGTCATTTATGTTTGTTATTTTTCTAAAGATTTTGAGATCATCTGCGTAGAGGAGTATTTTTGATTCAGGGCTAATATCTTTGCACACTTCATCGTAGGTTAAAATGAATAGTAAGCTACTTAATTTTGAGCCTTGAGCAATGCCTGATGTTGGGATAAATGGTTCTGATGTAATGTCCATATATTTTACCTGAAGGTTCCTATTGGTGAGGTATGAGACAAATAATTTTGCTGACTTAAATCCTATGCTGTATAATTTTTTTATGATTGATTCATGTGAGATTTGATCAAATCCCTTCATGACATCTGTGAGAAGGACATCCGTTTGATAGCCTTCCTGTAAGGTTGCACATACATATTCTGAAAATTCAGTGAGATTTGTAACTGTCGAACGTCCTTCCACAAAGCCATGCTGAATATTTCTAACCTTAGAAAAAACTTGACCTGCTATAGATTTGTATAATAGTGCCTCATATAGTTTGGCAAAAGAATTGAGGTTAGCTATTGGTCTGTGGTCCTCAACACAGCCAGATTCATTTTTTGGTACAGGTGTTATTATTGTATCTTTAAGTCGATCAGGAAACACATTTGATTGTAAACTTAAATTAAATAAATAAGTAAGAGGTTTGGCGAGTGATGGAGCGCATTCTCGCACTATTTTGGGGGGTATTCCATCCCTTCCCGCGGGCTTATTTGGGTTTATATTCATAGCTTCATCCAAGACCTGTTGCTCTGTGAACAAAGGTATCTCTATACTGGTAGAGAGATCGTTCAGCGAACAGATTTTATCTAAGTCCACAGAGCATGGTTTGTATGAGGTAATGAAGTGATCTGCAAAGGAGTCAACAATCTCTTTTTGAGAGTTCAACTGCTGCCCCTTAAAGATTATGTTTGTCGATTTACCCTTAGATCTTTCCTTTTTTACGTATTTCCAGAAACTTTTACTGTTATGTTTGAATTCAGTGGATAACTTCTGGATGTAGGATTGATAGTTGGACTTAATCTCTTTTTTAATTTCTTTTCGTAAATATTTATAGTGTTCAGATTGTTGCTGTGTTTTGTTTTGCGTTTTGCGCAATTTTTCTTTTGTTTTGAAAATGTGTCTTGTATTTGCGCTCCACCACTCGGGGTAATTTTGTGATCGCTTGCTTACATTGTAAAGGGGAACATTTTTCAAAAATATTTCATTTAACTTTACATAAATATTATTAAGGAAGATGTTTGGACACGTGATTAGATTTATGTCATCTTCCCAGCAGATTTTTTGTATTTCACTATTTAGTTTTTCAGCGTCAATTTTGTGGAAGGCAAAATATTTTGTCTTTTCTTTAGAATCAACTTTATATGGTATTTGCTTAATTTTAATTTTATTTTGATACTTGATCATTATTTCTAATGCAGGATGATGACTGTCTTCCTTTACTAATCCCTGAGTTTTTAAGATTTCTACATCAACTTGTTTATTATTAGATAAAAATATTTCACTTATGTTCGTTAGACATAGATCTAGTATTCTATTATTTTTATTTCTTATATGGTTTTTGGATTCTAGGAGGTGAAAATTGGTAAATTCTCTAAACTTGGAAACTGAACGAGGAGGGTCTACATTTAATTCCTCAGAGAAATCGGGCAAATTTAAATCACCAATAAGGATGAAATTTTCATTTTGTAAGTTTCGCTCTGATATTGATTCTGAAAGGAATTTCACAGCGTCATATTTTTTTGACTCTTGATGTGGTGGTAAATAAATCAAACAAAGATAGATTATTTCCCCTATTAGTGTGAATCGAAACCACATGAGCTCAAGAATATTGTTACATATGTCCCAATGTACAATTCTAGTCAAGGAAATTTCTCGTTTTGAAGCTAAAATTAGGCCACCTCCTCTTTTTTTGCCTGTCTTCTTTTCGTCCCTATCTTGCCGAAATATTGTATATCGAGAGTCGAAAAGTTCATTTGTATTTACATCTGGACTTAACCACGACTCAGTGATAGCCACTATGTCGTATTCTTCTGAGAGGAGATTTAAATAAAATTCTTTCGTTTTAGTTTTCAAACCTCGAGTATTCTGGTAAAAAATATTGATTACTTTTTTCCTACTAGTATTGTTATTAGAGGATAATTTGTTATTTCCTATCTGTCCTGATGTTTGTACAAATTCATTATTATTATGGTTACTGGTCAGATTACCAGTAGGTAAAACATGATCGCTTTCTATTTCTAAACTTAAATCTATGTTTTTTGAGAATTTGTTCTCATTGTAAATCGGGCGATTTGAAGCTGTATCGCTAACATTGTCGGGGGAAGCCAAAAATATGGCTCATGTCACTGTTTACATAGGGTGGTATTGTTGAATGTGGTGGTAGGCTGTGCTGGGGAGTAGGAACTACACTGGATTGTATATATGGGGCTGACGATGGTGGCATACTCATAAAAGGTGGTAATTGGTAGTGCTGTTCTTGTTGTTGATAGTGTCTGTGAAGTGTGCCCAACAATTGCTGTACTTGATGTTGTAGCATCATTTTTTGTTGACTGAGAATTTGTGACTGACTCATCTGATTTGTGTACGCCCATTGGAGTTCATTTGGTTGCTGTACTCGTTGTTGCAGTGGCGTTTGTTGTTGTGCTGTCGGTTGTTGTGGCAAAATTTGCTGACGAGGATCCAGCTGTGCTGAGGGTAAAGAGTGCCGGGAAGTTGATGGTTGCAACAAAGAATGATTCATCTGTGCTGCGTACGTACATTGCAGTTCCGTTGGTTGCTGTACTCGTTGCAGTGGCGGAGTTTGTTGTTGTTTTGTCGGTTGTTGTGGCAAAGTTTGCTGACAAGGGTCCGGCTGTGCTGAAGGTAAAGAATGCCGCAATGTTAATTTTTGCGATGAGGCAATTGAGGCATGATATTGTGGAGCCGTGTGGTGTTCTAAAATATGATGCTGTGGCGACTTCGTATATTGCGGAGTTGTTGGATGACTTGCAGATCCATCGTGCTGGGTTGATGGTGATTGTGATGATCTATGATATGGTGTTTTTGATTTTGCGACGGGCCTGCCTTGCCGACTAGGAGCGTGTTGCAGTTTATACCATTGGCTTTCTTCCGTCAGACGCTTGTATTGCAGGTTATGATTATTATATTGCATTTTCTTTCTGGTCTGATTATGGTATTGCTGTCGCTGATTAGGGCGTCGTACATTTACTGGTACTGGTGGCGCTGGTTTCTTTAGATCTTGTACCACTATCTGCTGTTGGTATCCATTATTTTTGTTTTCGAAAATTTTGTCGTTATTTATTATTTTTTGTACTGCTGCACATATTTTCTGTTTTCCCTGAAAGTTGATATTTATTTTATCATACCCATAACTAGAACGTTTTAGCCTTTTGTTAATATCCAAGAATACTACATTTTTGAATATGTTGACTATACTTCTTATTTTCTTATTTAGTCGTTGGATGTGGATATTGGCTGAAGGTTTATCATAACGGTAAGGGATTGATACGAGGATTATTTTGATTTTAGAACATAAATTTCTTATGAGATCAGTTAAATATTTGTGGATTATAGAGAATTCATTATTAAAAACATCGTTTGAACCTCCCATGAGAATAAGGCATTCGTATTGTTCAATCATGGTGTTAGGATCTAAATTTAGGTCTGTGATATATTTTCCAGGGTGGCAGTGTACAATGTACTTATTATCAGTATCGATATTTTTCATTTGTACATTCATGTCTCTGACGTGTTCATCGCCAAGTATGATGTATGATTTACCCCTTGTTTTTGTGCCTTGTTGCTCAGGCGTTTTTTTATTTTGTGCTCTCTGTTGATTCACTAGGTTATTCACGCTTTTGGACTGAGTTGAAATTGCCTTTTCATTGAGATATTTTTCTTTTGATTCTTCTAAATTATTGATACTAGATGTTAGGGTATTGTTTGAAGTTTCAGTGTGGTCTCTTTTTTCTGTGACAAAAGACACTTTTTTATTAGCGCTTTTTGGAAGCAGTGATGTATTTTCATGCATTCTTATTTTATTTCTAAGTTGTTCTAGTTCCTTTTTGTCTACATTCCACCCGGCTTCAGTGGTTTCTAATGATGTTTTTAAATTTTCAATAAGTGTGTCTTTTTCTTTGTTTATTTGCTTTAAGAGATCGATTTCTGTTTTTTGTTTTGTTACGTTCTCAAGCAACAAATTTCTATGATGTGTGATGGCTTCAATTTCCCTTGATGTATTGTTAAGTTCAGTATCGTCTTTATTCTCAACTGCTGTTTTGTAGAGAAGTTCATTATCTTTCTCTGAATTTAGACATCTTCTATTTGAATGCTCTTGTTGAAAAGCTAGAAACTTAAAGTTTTTACTTTTGGATTTTTTCACTATGATCGTGCCATCACATCTCCCTGCTGTGCATTTAAAAATTATGTTTCCGCTAAGTAGCGGCTCAGAGTAAGCATAAGTGTAATTCTGATGTGTCAGCAGTTCGCCTTCGTAAAGACTGTTATTCTTATTCGGCGTGCTAGTTTTCTCCATTTCTTATACCACAGATTGAGTGAAGGTCAATATGTGAGTATAAGTTGTGATAGGTAAAGATTAAATTTTGCTGACTATTATAATTCTAGTACTGAATCATTTAGATGTCAAAGTACTTACGTCCTTGCAAATTTGATGAAGAATTTTTGTTGGAGTTTGTTTTGATAAACTCACGTCACTATCACTGTCACAAGTAATATAAACATTAACACATGCAAGTATAAACAAGGATAAAGTCTAATAATTGTCTTGCAGAAAAAAAAATTGAAAATGAATTACGAAATTTTAAATCCAAAATATTTGGTTTTGGGGTTTTAAGTTTTTTGAGGAATATTTTTAAAAATGTCAAAAAATTAATAATTTTATGTACTATTTTATGATATAAGTTACACTTTGATTAAGTTATGTCCTGTAGTTATAATATTACACTATGTACATGGTGCAAGGAGAGCACGTCTAACCACGACAACGTCTTAATAAAACTTATGGCCACTTCATATTTTTTCACACATAATATTATTTTGTTGTTGTAGAATCGGCCAGATTTTAATATTTTTCTATTTTTGAGTATCTTCAAGGACCAAAGTTTCAACCAATGTTTCCAGAGTTTCTGGAAACCAGAGCCAGAGTTTCAACCAATCAAAGCGCACTATATCCTGAGTTGTTAGGCCTTAAGTATATGTAGGTTGATATCAGGCGCGGCCGGTGCAAAGGAGCTGCGGACTTGCAGCATCCCCAGACAGAAAAGAAGTTGAGGGGATTTTCATAAGTCCTATAGCTCATAATACACAGTGAAAATCATCATACATTTCTAGAATAAGTAATGCATAATTATTATGATTGGCATTGTAAACAAACTCAAAGTCTTCAGATACTGAAAGGGCGACTCTATAAATCCCATAGAGTGGGACAAAACATTGTCCCACTGACCGCGCCTGGTCGCACTACCACACAATCCACCCTGAATCTCTCCTACCTTTTAAATTCCTCTCATTTCACCTGCACAAAATTCAAACACAGTATAGTCCACCTGTTCGACTTGCCGCTGAAATATTGTTTACCAAACACAATAGACTCGGGCTGGGAGTAAGTCAAGGACGCCCAAGGTTTCCTCTTCTGCCCAGGATCAGATGATTACTTAAGCTGATAACTGGATCAGATGGCTTAGTCAGTAGACCTGAACCGTTGCTATTTCGGTTGTTCCTATGAGTAGCTGCTTCCTCGTGCGAGATGAAGTGAACTGAATCCAACATGAGACTAAAGTTTATTTGAGATGAGGAGAGAGATTAAAATTTAAAGGTTACTCCTGTGGTCTGTTTGCAATGCGATAGAAATGGGATTAAGATAAGCCATGCTTTCTTATCTTTGGTATCCATCATCATAGGGTGGCGTCATCGTGAACGATGGTAGCTAGACAGTGGAGAAATGACTCAGTACTTCTACCACTGTCTGTACAAGGAGGCTTATAATTGACAAGGGCCCCCAGAACCAAGCCAATGCTGGTCTACTCCCTGTTTATAGTCCCCAGCCAGACTTTGGTATCCAATTATTATAAATTTTGAAGTTGTTGCACATGAAAGATCATATGGAAAGCGAATTCTCAAGCTAATAAAAAAGTAAAATCTGAAGAAAATATGGATTTTCAACCGTGCAAATCCAGATGTGTTCACTCTCTTCCTCTCTGTTTGATGTCCTCCCTTTAAGAGTTTAAGAGAAGCTCTTGGTGTCGGGTGAAAACTGAATCCATTACAAGTTTTCTTGAGAAAGTACACCAAAGTCTTTACTCAAGCACTTCTAAAAAACGATTTAAGCTACAGAATTTTATCATTTCAAGATTTTCTTACTCGTTATGTTCTCTAATAATTCCTGATACCCCAACATAACTCGAATAATGGATACCTAGTTTCACTTCATGTTATTTGCCATGCACATTGCACAGGTGCTGTCCTGAGTTATCTTGATACATCCACCAACAGTTCTCACTATAAAATGCTAGTTAGCCTATCTGCCAAGATCGAAGTGTTCTAGAAAATTTACATTCCTCATTAGAAAATGTTACAAGATTCTAGGTATGTTGTCGCAGTGTTGCATGTTGTAATAGTTACATTTAGTGGAGGCGCACTAATGCTTGTTGTGTCGAGTAAACTAATATAATCTTGTCTACAAGAACTTTACGAGCATACTAGTGCGAAAGTTTTCCTGTTTTGAAATGTTCGATGCGAGAGCACGAACAGCTCAGTGGTTAAGTACTCGCTTGCCATGCGGAAGGTCCCGGGTTCGAATCCCCGCGCCGACAAAATATTGTATTAAAAAAAAATTGGTTGTAAGACCCTTACAATTTTTTTTTTGTAAGGGTTACCTTCCGGTGCGCTCGTGTTGACCCAGCACCTAGATGGGAAATATTGTGTCATTTCTCGCAAATCAGAGGGGAGGCATACTACGGCATGGGCATGCAACAACACAGACCACAAGCGTCTACAGTAGCTCCTGTTTTATGAATACGAAATAAATTCCATTACTTTCCTTTCTACAGGACAAGGAAAGTAAAAAGGCTGTGAAACACTCATCTTTTAAAAAAAGTTAGATAGCAATATTTTGCCAAAGATAACAAATATTTCTATATGTTGTGCTTTTATGAACTCTCTTGACAACCTCTGAAACATCCCTGTTTTGTCTGATGAGGAATATTAGACCGAATGATAGATTTTCCAGTGATTTATTCTAATTTACTTGCTTTTCCTTCCTGGAAAAGTTCTCACCTGCGGAGGGCGTAAGTACTACAGGTGGTGTAGACTCCTGATCAGCATGCAAGCTGCCAAGCCCGTGGGAAATCTCTGCCTTTGTCTTTATTGATTCAATTTTTTTCTCATTCGTTGGGTTGGGCAAACATCTTATTTGAGTTCACCACTCACTCTCAGGTTGGGCAGAAAGCTCATTTAAATATTCTGCAATTAGATTACTGCCGGCCTGGAGTCTGAGCGCTCTAGTCTACTTACCTGCTTCACAACTCATTCATTCAAGCAAAGAAACCGATCTCGCATCCTTTCCTGCATAATTACACCTCGCGGAGCTAATCTCTGAGCTTAACCTTGGTTCTGCGTTACGTCATTAAGTCTCAATTACTCTCATTTCCTGACTCTACCTCTTCTGTTTTCTTATATCTCGTACCTGTGCCTCAGTCCTCAATACCTAGCCGCTCTGGCCAGCCTAGCCTACCAACTTCTAACCGTTTCTTTGGAACCATTGGTGTATGTATGTGATATAAAGATATACAGAATGGGCATCCATGCTTCAAGTTAAGTTTTTTTTAAAGCGCTTGTTTAATTGAGCCAGCAAAAAATGTTTGAAGTTTGTACTAAATTATTGTTAGTATTTGTGAATAGAAGATACTAAATTCTTCTAAATACTAAATCTTCGAGAGTATAAGAAGTATTGTGTTCGTTTTTGTAATAATAATGTGAAAAACCGGGTGAATTGGTTCGTGTAAATATACACTGCCGTGCTTGCTGGAACTTGGCCTGGCGCACTACCGTGCGCTCAGATAATAATAATAATAACAACGAAATCTGAGGTACTCATTCAAGGAGACATTATAAATTCTGCATTTAGTCCTCGTCGTACTAAAAGTAAATTGACGAGGAAGTAATAAAAGGTCAATGATACAGTGGCGGCTCCTGACTTCAAGACTAGGTGAAGACAAATTATACCCAGAAGTATTGAAAAAATAAAATTATTAATTTATCAGATCTTAGTTCTTATGGTCTCATAAACACAGCCCATTGTAAGTTATGGCTGTTTCCCTGCAGAGCATGGTTTTCTCTCATACCAGTTTTGCATCATATAAGTTTTTATAGGTACTTTTTTTGGAGAACACTTGGTACTTAATAAATAAACAAGGCCAGCAGAACAATTTGTCAACACTTGAGCTGGTACACAGCCATTCATTTTTCATAAGCCATTCAGGCTTGAACTGTATGGCTGTGGGGCAGGCATTTGCTTTACTTTTTTAGTGGTGGTTATAGTAATTGGAGAAATTGGACATCCAGTAATCATAATATCTTTCTTATCCTCATTACTTCTTAATCTGAATGGGGTTACTTTTAATGTTTGAACCCCATGATTTTGTGGGAATCTCATTGTTTCTTTGAAATATTGTTATTAATTATTCATCTTAATAAAAAATATTAACTAAAAGTTGGTAAAAAGGAATTAAAATAAAAATATTAGGATAATACCTCAGTAGATAGGTAGGTACAACATTTTAAAGAGGGGTTAGAACTGGGAAGGAAAGAAAGTTAGTTGAAGACTAAAAATTACAATCCAAAACTGGAAGAAAATCCACCACCAGATTACAAAATAAATCTAAGAAAACATACTTACTACAAATATAAAATCAGCTTAAATTTGTGTTACCATTGATGTTTAAATGACTATTTATGAAAAACACAGATATTGCCTTATAATTTTAAGTACTTCACTGACACTGAAAGAAGTACATAGCTACTTCACATTCAACTTATTATGAAAAGCACAGGTCAGATCAGGTAGGAATAATGTTTCTATCCTGTATCAAATACTGGGAAATAACTTTATTAACTAGTTACCACCAATTAAAAGTCACTTGATTACCGTTGAAAAGATTTGAAAAAAATCTAATAAAATTTAAAAAGTGCACAAGTTTTGTTTACATTCTAAAGATAAGAGATACAATGTTGCCAAGTTAATTTCATAGCTAAATTTCTACAAACTTCAAGAGCTATATTTTAAATTTAAAGAAACCCCTCAAATCATGTAAGACGTATTTATTTATTTAAAAAAATAATACTACACAGCCTGAACAGAATTTTCTCTTGAGAATTTCATTTCAACAGGTCTAATTTCATGATTTTTTTTAAAGTGGTTCCATAGTCAGGATCTTAAACAGGACCACCATTGTCCCTATTTAAAAACTTCTTGATACCAGATTATCTTATTTGGCTCAATTTCGGTACCGACATTAAATAATTATTTCCGAGGTTTGACTTCAATCGAGATGTCCTTTTTAAGACTATAGTTGACAAGATACATAAATAGTTAAAATTTATTGGTATCGGCTATCGTTTAGGAACTATGTACAAAACTAGAACCCAAAAAATGAGAAATAATATCCAAAATTCCTGACACAAAATCCTGCTTTCCTAACGCCTACGTTATTATTATTATTTTTTTTTTAATATTACAAGATTGTGCTAGATATTGGGAGGCTAAATCATTGACTGGTTTCCTAGGTCTGGTATAATACTACTGGCAAACAATGTTAATATCAAAAACACATGGTATGTGGCTTCGTGACATTTCGTATGAGGTCGTGTAGATAATGTAAACTGAATACAACTGAAGACTGTCCTCAGTAGCATATTACATAGATATAGTTCTTGCCTAATATTTCACGATACCTACTTGGAAATACTCAACTCTGATTGGTTGATTCAAGGACAACTGAAGACAATTTCGAATTGTCTTCACATTTGGTGTTCTCCTTGGAAAGTAACATGAAGTGTTAAGCAGCATTGATCTATTTTACACAAAGCTTACTCTTTTTTTTTTTTTTTTTTCTTTGAGTTGGATCAATTGTGCCATGTTCAAGGGATTATGAGTAGTGTTTTCACTGTTCAAAATTAGGTGAAAATGTCTTCAGTGTCTTCACCCGACGAGCCGCCACTGCAATGATATTTTTCCTCTGTCTGGACCTGACTCCTCGGCCCTTGTCCCAAAGTGTTCCGAGATGTTGCTGTGAACTATTGAAATGGTGATGGCACTGATGATTGTTATGAGCAACTTGTACATAAAATTACTGATGGTGAACTCATCTTCCTCGTGAGTTCCTCAATGTTGAGTGCGAGTTGTTTTTCTTTTTTGTAGGACATTGAAACCAACCTCATCAGTGGCTTGATCGGTAAAACAGGGGCATTGCAACCTGCAGGTCGGTGGGTCAAGTCCAAAGAATGGAAAATTCTAATACGTTCAGGCTGAGCTATCTCATTTTTTTGACATTATTCAATCGAACCATTCGAATCTGGAAGAACTCAAGGGACCGCAATGTTTTCTCTCCTATTCAGGTTTCTCTTATAGAAAAGCTATTTTCGCTTATTGTGAGGTAATTTTGACCTGAAATCGTTCTTTTATATCCAGTTTTGGCTCTATCAAAGATTTTTATTTTTATTTTTACAATTTATTTTTTCCTGTTTTTTTTTTTTTTTTTCTTCTTTTTTTTCAATAGAAATATATTTTAGAATGCATCATATTGCATCATAGCAAAAGTACAAAAATAAACAAGTGCAGAGACTATATTTCCCAAGAGTAAAGTTGAAATTTTCCGAGTAGAGAATAATGCATGTTTTATAAAATTCATAAATACATTTTATCTATTGTAGAAATATTCTAGAGGGAATATAGAAATCCATCATGCCAAGCTCTAATCCTTTGAGATTCAACATATTTCTGATCCATACAATTCCTATTTCACAACAAGATAGAGGATAAATAATCCCCACCTAGCGTTTTGTTTTCATATCCTATTATAATATCTTCTCACATAACTTTTCCTTCTGGTATCCACATTCATATGTGTGTAACTCTTTTTTTGCAATAAAAGTGAATATATGAGCCTTATTAATGTCATGTTTGAAGTGGCTGGTTCTTGGCTCCGGACTATCTCCATCCCCTGATGTGTTCATTTTACTGCGTTTTAAATGCTTATGTTCCCACTTGTGAACACACCTTAGGTAATAATAATAATAATTAAAATAGCCTCACATATCTCATGTTATTGGCATGATATTGGAGTCATTATTGTTCTTTTATCCTCTAATTAGCTCATATATTAGGTCTACTTCAATTCCATTATTGTAAAAAAAAGATAATTACTCATAAGTATTAAAAATTTACTTCCATGACCCTATTAATTAAGTTATTCTTACTTCTTTTCATCCTTTTACCCAAATCCTCATCCAAATTAATTTTCAAAAAAATTGTGCAAACCCTTCCAACTTATTTTGAAAAAAAAAAGAAAAAAAAAATAGGAGGATTTACATGTACACTAGTGCTACCTATTAGACAATGTAAATGTAAAATTAAACAATTACATTTAAGTTGCCTACCTAATTGACTCTCAGCTGAGCCTCAGTCGTAACCCCGACTCCGGAGGTCCTGAGAACCCCATGTCAAAATCCCCCGACCCGACTCGGTGTAGTGTAATCAGTAATCACTATAATGATTAGAAGCCTTGTGCAAAAGTATTTCTTATCTAGACCATCAGAAAAGAGAACATGATTCAGACAAAAATGCAATCATGAACATTTGGCAATCGTACAAAGATTAAAATCGAAAAAGTTTAAAGTTCAGCAACCAAACTTCTTCTCTTGCCTGAACCGGTTCTGGTAAGTCAGACATCATGTTTTGCCTCTCAGGTAAACTGGAATATAGTAAGTACGCCATGCACATGTCGAATCAGTAGAATAACTAATGAGGTTCCCTCAATAGAACTTATAGATGTTCTATGTGTACCAGTACCTACATAATAATATATAGAATGAGCATTTAAGGGTGTTCTACAAGTAAGGAAAGTTCTACTGGGATGAAGATCAAAGGCTGTTCCACTTGTAAGGAAAAATTATGTCAATGCTGAGTTTCATCTGTGAGACATGGGAGGGTATATATGTTAAGTTATTAAAGGCTGAAAAATGTTCCTCTAGTAAAAAATTAAAGGTTGTTTCTCTAGTTAGGTAAACAAGAGGTGTTCCAATAGTGAAAGTTTTAATGAAAACATTAACTGTCTTTTCTCACCACATTTGATGGTGAGGAAAAAACACCCCGATGTTTCTTGAACACCCTGCGTCTTTTTGTCAAGGTGTTTTCACACTGTCTGGCTCGTTTTTTTATCTCTTTTTTTTGCTTTCTGATTTCAATTTCACCAAAAATAATAGGTCCTTCCAAAATGTCCCCTACATAAACAATCTAAGCAGTTAATGTAGCAACTGAGTAGATATTCTTCGGTGGATAAAGGTCTTCCTTGTTCATGATGGTATTTCCAGTAAGAAAATGGTCCGGACTGCGCATTGGTTTGATTAGATCTACATATTTGTATTTGCGTGTATGTTCTCGTCTGTGTTATCTAGATTCTTCTGTTTGTCACTGTTGTGTAATATGAATACAATTATGTAGATTCGCTGATTCGTTATTTATGGATGAATAAAGTTCCTTTTGTTCTTGTGTCATTTCATGTTTTGTAATAGGAGTAATTTTAAAAATACAAAATGCTATTACATTATACTAGAACACAGCGGCCTAAAAAATCCTTGGGGCCAGGAAATGTGGATAGAACAGATACCACATGCCCTCTTTCGATCGAAAGCAATAACACTGTCGAAGATAATTTCGTGTTCCCTAACTCAGTTCTCCAAAACAAACTCTGAAGGTCTCTGAAACAAACACCTGGGATACTGGTCCAAAACCGGCGATGACCTGAGCATGCAAAGGCAAATTTCAGCAACTTTAAAGTTGCCTCGCACTTTCTTTCTTCCGCACGTTTCTCTGCCTAACAGCTCACCAGATCCCTGTAAAGGAAAGGTCAGATGAGTCAAGGAACTTGTCTCATTCCACCCAGACAAATAGGGTGATTCAACAAGTTATATATAGCCTATACAAATCACTTTAAGGCACCACATGTCAAATAATCCTCATGCAACACTCGGTAGAACCGAGGTTATCAAACTTCAGGACAAGTTGGATCTACAAGCCGGGTACAAGGTACATGCTGTTGTGTGCAGGTACTCTGCAAGTTATATTTAGAGAAATAGAGAAGGTCTTTTTAAAAATGTTTATTTCAAAATTCCCCAAAATTTATTACAACTTAAAAATAATAATAAGACAATTAAAAATGATAAAAACACAATAAAAATTGATAATTTGAAATAGTGAAATGAAATACGTGATTAACAGTAATTTAATCAACGATTGATTAATTAAACAGATAGGAAATAAATTAATAAAAATAACTTGAGAAATAATAATAAAAACACGTAATATTCTGCTCGATGCAGAAGAACAATAATTATACGCACAAGATCTGCGATGGATCGGGAATTGGCTCAGACTGACTAACTAGCTACGATGCAAGCGAGTGCACCGTGAGATATGCTGACTCAGGTGTGCTAGGTCAGCAGTTAGGCTCGCATAACTCCTCCCTCATTAGAATTTGGCACCCCCTGGAAGTGTTACATTATGGTCTGTTTGGCCAGAAGAAAAGTTCTTAGATTGAACATTGTGATTGTGTTGGATAGGTGCTAAGTTTTGATCAATAGAATGAGAATGAGAGAGTGTTTGATTAGAGGTAGGAATATTCCTAAGACAAGGAATGAAGCGAATTTTGTTTAGTAATATATACAAAATAATGGATAATGTTAGGACCAAAGTTATACAGTTTAGAATTTGCCATTGGGAAGAATTTTCAATAGGAGACGGTGATACATTCGATTCTGGCATCAATTGATTGAGATTGATGTCATTAATCTTAAGGTTATTTAATTTAATCTTAGTATTTGATAAGTGTTTCATTTTACTTATATCTAGATTAACATTATTCAAAATAGTTGGTTTTCCGAAGGATTCCAGTTTAAAATTGATCTTTTCGTTTCGGAAAACCAAGTTATCTCTATCTAATTCTATTAAGTAGATCCCTTTGATTTCTTTGATTTCAACTCCATGTGAGGATTCAAATTTTAATGTTTCTTGAATGGGAAAAACTGCTAAGTATTGGTTTATTTCAGGAATAAGTTGGATATGATTTTCTGATATGTCTAAGCGAGTTTGTTCACAGTTATTTGCATTTTCATGTAAAAGAATTTCAGATTCGCTATTATTGAGATTATTATCAAGGTCCTTTTGGAAGCATTGAAAGGGATTACTTAAAATACATGCATTATTTAAAGGTTTTACTGAGGAATGTGATTTAAGAAAGTATTTGCTGTGGGGAATAATTGTAGAAAATCCATTGTCATTGAGTGACGGTATAGACAAGAGAAAGTACAAGTCAAATATGGTGTCATAGTTTATAGGGAATGAGAGGAAGTAAACAATTTTCTTATCTTCTACTTTACAATTGACGGTCATGAGTTTTTGGAGGTCCGAAATGTTTTTTTGGGTCTAGAGGTATTTGAAATTTCTCGTTAATGAGTGTTAAAATTGACACTAGTTCTTTATGTTTCAAAATGCTAGGGTGGTACGTTCCTATGCGACAAAAGGTTATAGAGTTTTCTATGTCTTGTAAGACGCTAAGTATTGTGTTATACAATAGTATTAGTTGGTTGCATAGGTCTTTAGCATATAGTATGTTGGGAATTTCCAGTTCTCTTTCTACAATGTTAGTTAGTTGCATTATTCTAGATTTTAGTAGTAGTTCGTTGTGTTCTATATTTTTTATTGTTTCGTCGAATCTCTTAACAGATTCTTTGTTGAATGTATATTGTAGGTTAAGCTGTTTTTGAAAATTATTAGAGTTTGTTGTTAAGTCATTTAGTATTTTGTCAAAATGTTCACCGTCTGTGGAATCTAAGTTACCTGTGATTGATTTAATTACTGAGCCTATACCATTGAATAAGGCTCGTTTAGATCGTTCTCGTTCTGGAATGATATTAGTTAGTTTTTCTTCAATAGAGGTTTGTAAATGGGAAATAATTTTGTTGTAATTTTCTAGATCTCTTTTGAATGAGGATTTATTGGCAATGACGTCCTGTAAGAAATTATGTTGAGTTTCTAGATCTTGTAGTTCTTCTATTATTGGTTTGAGGTTGTAATAGTGTGTGATATTATGAGTGTTCTTCTGCAATCTTGCTGTACCCATATTGATGGGTAGAATCCCGGAATTCTTCGTTAAGTTCCGGAGGTTGGCTCCCCAGGCTCCTTGGAGGGACCTGAAACATATTGTTTGGGTCTTTTAATATTTGATAAGTGGATTCTTTCGGAGGTGTTGTGGTGAGTTGTTTTTATATTTGCTGTTTTTAGCTCTTTGTTTACACTATCTAATTCTTCTTTTTTATATTTATTTTTTGTTTTGGATTGTTTTTGTTTGTTTTTCACAAAAACGTTCTGTGGGATCTCGGGTAGGGGTTCTCTTTTTTCGTTTATTTTCTTGATGATCTTATCTTTGTTCATTTGAAGTGTTTCATTGATGGTTTCATATAGCACTTTCATCTTTTCCTTGTGGTTATTCACATAGTTTGTAGCCATCTGACGATCAACATCGGCTTCTACAGGATCGTTGGTTTCAAAATGACCAGTGATGACATGGATTGGTCGTAGCTTAGTAACTGAGTGTATTGTATTATTGTACGCTAGGATAGCGTATTTTACTTTTGTGCGGGTTGACTCATTTTCGAATTCCTTCCTATTGTTGAAAATCCGAATGTGCTCGATTAGGGTCGAATGGAATCGTTCAACAATTCCATTGGATTCCGGGTGTTGAGATGAGTTAAAGTGGACATTAACTCGGTGAAAGGAGAGAAGTTCTTTAATAATTGTATTTTTAAATTCTCCACCGTTGTCCGTAATTATTTGAGTTGGTAATCCGTGGTTAGAGAAATATTCAATAAGTTTATCTGCTATTTCTATTGCTTGAGTTGATGTTACTGCATATGCTTGTGCAAATTTAGAGAAAGAGTCCACGAGTGTTAAGAACTTGGTGCCGTCTAGAGTTATAGTGTCCATGTGTATTATCTCGAACGGTTTGGTGGCAGTTGGTGTATTGTTTAAAAATAATTTCATTGGTTTCCTGTCATATTTTGCTACCTGACAAGGTTCGCAATTATTTATCATTTTCTGTATCATTTGTTGCATGTTCGGCCAGTAGTATAGTTCTTTGAGTTGGTCATATACTTCCTTACTGCCTCTATGATTCGTTATTCCTTCATGATATCTAGTGATTATGTCTTCCTTTTGTTTGTCGTTCGTTATATCTTTGAGAAATTTTGTACATTTAACAAGGTTAATTTCGGAATCTTTGAAATTGGTTTGCAGAACTCTGGATAGGACTTCATACAGTGGTGATTCAAAATAAATGCAGTATTTTATTTTTGGTGCAATATAGGTTTTAAGAAAAGCCTTGAGGTGATTTTCAGTATTATTTTTAGGCACTTCAACTACGAGTCTTTGTTTGTCTTTGTGAAGTAATAATTTTTTAACAGGTTTAGGTGGTGTTGATACTTCTCTTATAATTATTTGGTTTCTATTTGTGTTTAGTGTTTCTTCTGTGATAGGAATTCCAATAATTGGGTTTTCGTCGCTAGAGTGAATGGTGTTTATATCTTCACTGGTATTATTTACAATTGATTCTTCTGTTTTGTTGGTATTAACAACTTGGGTGTCTTCAGTCTCATGTTTGTCATTCGGTATTTCTGTATTAAGTTCTTGAGCAAAGGCGGTGTAGTAGGAGGCTGCATCTGTGGCTAGCTCGTTGTCTGCAGGTGACAAGGTTGCCGGATCTTCTGTAAGTCTTTCATACGTTTGGTTCACGAAGTCGTCCAAGTCTTCTATGTCTTCAAGACATTGGTCTAGATCGGGTTGGGCGGCTGTAGATAGATTGTCATCGTTCCTTTGGTTTCGTTCTTCGCTCATCTTTCGCCTCGTGTCGTGAATAAAGCGTTGTATAGCATTTAGTTCGTTATACTCCTTCTGGTTTGTTATCTCGTTTGCATTTAATTCAATCCGAGAAAGTGCGTCTGCGTTGGAATTGAGACATCCTTTCTTATATATAATTTCGTACTCGTATTCTTCGAGCTTTAGGCGCCATCTTACCAATTTCGAACTGGGTTCTTTTAGGGAGAAGATCCACTGTAATGGTCTATGATCGGTGATGATTTTAAACTTGCGTCCGTACAAGTAAGGCCTAAAGTATTTGGTGGCCCATACGATACCGAGTAGCTCCTTTTCTATCGTACTATAATTTTGTTCAGATTGATTCAACGTTCTACTGGCATATGCTATAGGTCGATCTTGTCCTACAGTTCCTTGAGAAAGTATTGCTCCCAGGGCCAGGTTACTTGCGTCAGTGGTGAGAATAAACTCCTTTGTAAAGTCTGGATATTGTAGTATTGGTTCATCCACTAAGAGATTTTTGCACATTTCGAAGCATTCTTTATATTCTAAATCATTTATGTCAATTCGTGCATTCTTCTTAAGGCACTTTGTGAGAGGTTTTGTAATTTTGGCAAAGTCCTTTATAAATTTCCTGTAGTATCCAAGTAACCCAAGGAATCCTTTGATTTCTTTGGTAGTTTTAGGGATTGGGTATTTTTTTATGGCTCTTATTTTTTCAGGATTCGGTTTTACTCCTTCGGGAGTGACAATGTGTCCTAAGTATGCAACTTCCCTTTTTAGGAATTCTGACTTGTCGAGTTGGATTTTTAGCCCAGCATCTCTAAGGCGGTTGAATATTTGTTTGAGGTTGTTAATGTGATCTTGTAGGCTGACGCTAAAGACGATAATGTCATCGAGGTACACGAGACATATGGTGTTCACGAGTCCTCTTAGAATTTGGTCCATTACTCTTTGGAATGTTGCCGGTGCGTTCTTTAACCCAAAAGGCATTCTTAGGAATTCATGATGTCCAAGTTCGGTGCTGAACGCCGTTTTTTCAATACTATCCTGTTCGATTTCAATTTGGTGAAATCCTGATGCAAGGTCAAGTGTCGTGAAGTATTGGCACTTGCCTAGTTTGTCCAATAAATCATTAATATTTGGCAGTGGATATCTGTCACTCACAGTTTTTTCATTTAGTCGTCTATAATCTACGACTAGACGCCATTTTTGCTTTCCGGATGCGTCTTGCTTCTTTGGCACGATCCAGATTGGTGAATTCCACGGTGAAAAGGAGTGCCGGATTATTCCTTGATCTAGCATTTTTTCCACTTGATTTTTTACCTCTTCTTTGTGTACTTCCGGGTATCGATATGATTTAGTGTAGACAGGGTCTTCATCTTTTGTTCTAATACAATGTTTGATCTTATTAGTAAATGTTAGATCATTGCCTTCAATGTGAAATATGTCTGCGTATTGGTCCAGTAGCAGTTTAATTTTTTCCTTTTCTTCAGGGTTCATGTGGTCGCTTCTGATTAGTTCAAAGGTGAATTGGTTCGCATTTTCATACAGGATGTTCATATTAGATTCTGGAATGTTTGATGTTGTGAATGGTTTTAATCTTAGGTTTGGTTTCAATTTCATGTCTTGTTCCTGTTTTGAACGGTTGATCACGGTGCAGAGGGCCTTGCCGTCTTTTACTGTTGCAATCCCTTCTTGAATGAGCATGTGACCGGATTCTGATTTGGTTTGTGGAATGAAAGCTTCACCATTAGTTATATTTGAAACGTTTAATTGAATCACTTGTTCACTTTCGGGTAAAATACGGATTGTGTTCAATTCGATATTAGTATCGCGGAGTTCCATTGGAATTTCTGTATACTTGTTTTTGAGTGTATTATTAGGTATGTCTACAGTTAGTCCAAGTTTTTCTAGAGTATCCATTCCTAGTAGACAATCGAAATAACTATGAAAGTTAAAAATATGGAATTTCAGGTCAGTTTTAATTTTGAAAATTTCAGGAGATGGAATTTTAATACTGTATTTTTCGTTACTTACTCCGTGTGCTGTACAAATTTGGAAGGGATCTGGTCGTATGTATTTGTTGAAGAGCTTTTTAGCTATTTCTGGTTTGTCAAAACCCCCGACCCGATCGGTGTAGTGTAATCAGTAATCACTATAATGATTAGAAGCCTTGTGAAAAAAGTATTTTTTATCTGACCATCAGAAAAGAGAACATGATTCAGACAAAAATGAAATTTCATGAACATTTGGCAATCGTACAAAGATTAAAATCGAAAAAGTTTAAAGTTCAGCAACCAAACTTTTTTTTTTCTTTGCCTGAACCGGTTCTGGTAAGTCAGACACTTTTTGCCTCTCAGGTAAACTGGAATATAGTAATTTACGCCCATGCACATGTCGAATCAGTAGAATAACTATGAGGTTCCCTCAATAAACTTATAGATGTTCTAGTGTACCAGTACCTACATAATAATATATAGAATGAGCATTTAAGGGGGTTCTACAAGAAAGGGAAAGTTCTACTGGGATGAAGATCAAAGGCTGTTCCACTTGTAAGGAAAAATTATGTCAATGCTGAGTTTCATCTGTGAGACATGGGAGGGTATAATTGTTAAGTTATTAAAGGCTGAAAAAATGTTCCTCTAGAAAAAAATTTAAAAAAGGTTGTTCTCTAGTTAGGTAAACAAGAGGTGTTCCAATAGTGAAAGTTTTAATTGAAACATTAACTGTCTTTTCTCACCCACTTTTTGGGATGGTGAGGAAAAACACCCCCGATGTTCTTGAACACCCTGCGTCTTTTTGTCAAGGTGTTTTCACACTGTCTGGCTCGTTTTTTTATCTCTTTTTTTTGCTTTCTGATTTCAATTTCACCAAAAATAATAGGTCCTTCCAAAATGTCCCCTACATAAACAATCTAAGCAGTTAATGAAAGCAACTGAGTAGATATTTCTTCGGTGGATAAAGTTTTCCCCTTGTTCATGATGGTATTTCCAGTAAGAAAATGGGTCCGGACTGGCGCTTTGGGTTTTTGATTAGATCTACATATTTGTATTTGCGTGTATGTTCTCGTCTGGGGTTATCTAGATTCTTCTGTTTGTCACTGTTGTGTAATATGAATACAATTATGTAGATTCGCTGATTCGTTTTTTTTATGGATGAATAAAGTTCCTTTTGTTCTTGTGTCATTCATGTTTTGTAATAGGGTAATTTTAAAAATACAAAATGCTATTACATTTTACTAGAACACAGCGGCCTAAAAATCCTTGGGGGCCAGGAAAAGTGGATAGAACAGATACCACATGCCCTCTTTCGATCGAAAGCAATAACACTGTCGAAGATAATTTCGTGTTCCCTAACTCAGTTCTTCCCAAAAAAAAACTCTGAAGGTCCTGAAACAAACACCTGGGATACTGGTCCAAAACCGGCGATGACCTGAGCATGCAAAGGCAAATTTCAGCAACTTTAAAGTTGCCTCGCACTTTCTTTCCCTTCCGCACGTTTCTCTGCCTAACAGCTCACCAGATCCCTGTAAAGGAAAGGTCAGATGATCAAGGAACTTGTCTCATTCCACCCAGACAAATAGGGTGATTCAACAAGTTATTTTATAGCCTATACAAATCACTTTAAGGCACCACATGTCAAATAATCCTCATGCAACACTCGGTAGAACCGAGGTTATCAAACTTCAGGACAAGTTGGATCTACAAGCCGGGGACAAGGTACATGCTGTTGTGTGCAGGTACTCTGCAAGTTATATTTAGAGAAATAGAGAAGGTCTTTTTAAAAATGTTTATTTCAAAATTCCCCAAAATTTATTACAACTTAAAAATAATAATAAGACAATTAAAAATGATAAAAACACAATAAAAATTGATAATTTGAAATAGTGAAATGAAATACGTGATTAACAGTAATTTAATCAACGATTGATTAATTAAACAGATAGGAAATAAATTAATAAAAATAACTTGAGAAATAATAATAAAAACACGTAATATTCTGCTCGATGCAGAAGAACAATAATTATACGCACAAGATCTGCGATGGATCGGGAATTGGCTCAGACTGACTAACTAGCTACGATGCAAGCGAGTGCACCGTGAGATATGCTGACTCAGGTGTGCTAGGTCAGCAGTTAGGCTCGCATAACTCCTCCCTCATTAGAATTTGGCACCCCCTGGAAGTGTTACATTATGGTCTGTTTGGCCAGAAGAAAAGTTCTTAGATTGAACATTGTGATTGTGTTGGATAGGTGCTAAGTTTTGATCAATAGAATGAGAATGAGAGAGTGTTTGATTAGAGGTAGGAATATTCCTAAGACAAGGAATGAAGCGAATTTTGTTTAGTAATATATACAAAATAATGGATAATGTTAGGACCAAAGTTATACAGTTTAGAATTTGCCATTGGGAAGAATTTTCAATAGGAGACGGTGATACATTCGATTCTGGCATCAATTGATTGAGATTGATGTCATTAATCTTAAGGTTATTTAATTTAATCTTAGTATTTGATAAGTGTTTCATTTTACTTATATCTAGATTAACATTATTCAAAATAGTTGGTTTTCCGAAGGATTCCAGTTTAAAATTGATCTTTTCGTTTCGGAAAACCAAGTTATCTCTATCTAATTCTATTAAGTAGATCCCTTTGATTTCTTTGATTTCAACTCCATGTGAGGATTCAAATTTTAATGTTTCTTGAATGGGAAAAACTGCTAAGTATTGGTTTATTTCAGGAATAAGTTGGATATGATTTTCTGATATGTCTAAGCGAGTTTGTTCACAGTTATTTGCATTTTCATGTAAAAGAATTTCAGATTCGCTATTATTGAGATTATTATCAAGGTCCTTTTGGAAGCATTGAAAGGGATTACTTAAAATACATGCATTATTTAAAGGTTTTACTGAGGAATGTGATTTAAGAAAGTATTTGCTGTGGGGAATAATTGTAGAAAATCCATTGTCATTGAGTGACGGTATAGACAAGAGAAAGTACAAGTCAAATATGGTGTCATAGTTTATAGGGAATGAGAGGAAGTAAACAATTTTCTTATCTTCTACTTTACAATTGACGGTCATGAGTTTTTGGAGGTCCGAAATGTTTTTTGGGTCTAGAGGTATTTGAAATTTCTCGTTAATGAGTGTTAAAATTGACACTAGTTCTTTATGTTTCAAAATGCTAGGGTGGTACGTTCCTATGCGACAAAAGGTTATAGAGTTTTCTATGTCTTGTAAGACGCTAAGTATTGTGTTATACAATAGTATTAGTTGGTTGCATAGGTCTTTAGCATATAGTATGTTGGGAATTTCCAGTTCTCTTTCTACAATGTTAGTTAGTTGCATTATTCTAGATTTTAGTAGTAGTTCGTTGTGTTCTATATTTTTTATTGTTTCGTCGAATCTCTTAACAGATTCTTTGTTGAATGTATATTGTAGGTTAAGCTGTTTTTGAAAATTATTAGAGTTTGTTGTTAAGTCATTTAGTATTTTGTCAAAATGTTCACCGTCTGTGGAATCTAAGTTACCTGTGATTGATTTAATTACTGAGCCTATACCATTGAATAAGGCTCGTTTAGATCGTTCTCGTTCTGGAATGATATTAGTTAGTTTTTCTTCAATAGAGGTTTGTAAATGGGAAATAATTTTGTTGTAATTTTCTAGATCTCTTTTGAATGAGGATTTATTGGCAATGACGTCCTGTAAGAAATTATGTTGAGTTTCTAGATCTTGTAGTTCTTCTATTATTGGTTTGAGGTTGTAATAGTGTGTGATATTATGAGTGTTCTTCTGCAATCTTGCTGTACCCATATTGATGGGTAGAATCCCGGAATTCTTCGTTAAGTTCCGGAGGTTGGCTCCCCAGGCTCCTTGGAGGGACCTGAAACATATTGTTTGGGTCTTTTAATATTTGATAAGTGGATTCTTTCGGAGGTGTTGTGGTGAGTTGTTTTTATATTTGCTGTTTTTAGCTCTTTGTTTACACTATCTAATTCTTCTTTTTTATATTTATTTTTTGTTTTGGATTGTTTTTGTTTGTTTTTCACAAAAACGTTCTGTGGGATCTCGGGTAGGGGTTCTCTTTTTTCGTTTATTTTCTTGATGATCTTATCTTTGTTCATTTGAAGTGTTTCATTGATGGTTTCATATAGCACTTTCATCTTTTCCTTGTGGTTATTCACATAGTTTGTAGCCATCTGACGATCAACATCGGCTTCTACAGGATCGTTGGTTTCAAAATGACCAGTGATGACATGGATTGGTCGTAGCTTAGTAACTGAGTGTATTGTATTATTGTACGCTAGGATAGCGTATTTTACTTTTGTGCGGGTTGACTCATTTTCGAATTCCTTCCTATTGTTGAAAATCCGAATGTGCTCGATTAGGGTCGAATGGAATCGTTCAACAATTCCATTGGATTCCGGGTGTTGAGATGAGTTAAAGTGGACATTAACTCGGTGAAAGGAGAGAAGTTCTTTAATAATTGTATTTTTAAATTCTCCACCGTTGTCCGTAATTATTTGAGTTGGTAATCCGTGGTTAGAGAAATATTCAATAAGTTTATCTGCTATTTCTATTGCTTGAGTTGATGTTACTGCATATGCTTGTGCAAATTTAGAGAAAGAGTCCACGAGTGTTAAGAACTTGGTGCCGTCTAGAGTTATAGTGTCCATGTGTATTATCTCGAACGGTTTGGTGGCAGTTGGTGTATTGTTTAAAAATAATTTCATTGGTTTCCTGTCATATTTTGCTACCTGACAAGGTTCGCAATTATTTATCATTTTCTGTATCATTTGTTGCATGTTCGGCCAGTAGTATAGTTCTTTGAGTTGGTCATATACTTCCTTACTGCCTCTATGATTCGTTATTCCTTCATGATATCTAGTGATTATGTCTTCCTTTTGTTTGTCGTTCGTTATATCTTTGAGAAATTTTGTACATTTAACAAGGTTAATTTCGGAATCTTTGAAATTGGTTTGCAGAACTCTGGATAGGACTTCATACAGTGGTGATTCAAAATAAATGCAGTATTTTATTTTTGGTGCAATATAGGTTTTAAGAAAAGCCTTGAGGTGATTTTCAGTATTATTTTTAGGCACTTCAACTACGAGTCTTTGTTTGTCTTTGTGAAGTAATAATTTTTTAACAGGTTTAGGTGGTGTTGATACTTCTCTTATAATTATTTGGTTTCTATTTGTGTTTAGTGTTTCTTCTGTGATAGGAATTCCAATAATTGGGTTTTCGTCGCTAGAGTGAATGGTGTTTATATCTTCACTGGTATTATTTACAATTGATTCTTCTGTTTTGTTGGTATTAACAACTTGGGTGTCTTCAGTCTCATGTTTGTCATTCGGTATTTCTGTATTAAGTTCTTGAGCAAAGGCGGTGTAGTAGGAGGCTGCATCTGTGGCTAGCTCGTTGTCTGCAGGTGACAAGGTTGCCGGATCTTCTGTAAGTCTTTCATACGTTTGGTTCACGAAGTCGTCCAAGTCTTCTATGTCTTCAAGACATTGGTCTAGATCGGGTTGGGCGGCTGTAGATAGATTGTCATCGTTCCTTTGGTTTCGTTCTTCGCTCATCTTTCGCCTCGTGTCGTGAATAAAGCGTTGTATAGCATTTAGTTCGTTATACTCCTTCTGGTTTGTTATCTCGTTTGCATTTAATTCAATCCGAGAAAGTGCGTCTGCGTTGGAATTGAGACATCCTTTCTTATATATAATTTCGTACTCGTATTCTTCGAGCTTTAGGCGCCATCTTACCAATTTCGAACTGGGTTCTTTTAGGGAGAAGATCCACTGTAATGGTCTATGATCGGTGATGATTTTAAACTTGCGTCCGTACAAGTAAGGCCTAAAGTATTTGGTGGCCCATACGATACCGAGTAGCTCCTTTTCTATCGTACTATAATTTTGTTCAGATTGATTCAACGTTCTACTGGCATATGCTATAGGTCGATCTTGTCCTACAGTTCCTTGAGAAAGTATTGCTCCCAGGGCCAGGTTACTTGCGTCAGTGGTGAGAATAAACTCCTTTGTAAAGTCTGGATATTGTAGTATTGGTTCATCCACTAAGAGATTTTTGCACATTTCGAAGCATTCTTTATATTCTAAATCATTTATGTCAATTCGTGCATTCTTCTTAAGGCACTTTGTGAGAGGTTTTGTAATTTTGGCAAAGTCCTTTATAAATTTCCTGTAGTATCCAAGTAACCCAAGGAATCCTTTGATTTCTTTGGTAGTTTTAGGGATTGGGTATTTTTTTATGGCTCTTATTTTTTCAGGATTCGGTTTTACTCCTTCGGGAGTGACAATGTGTCCTAAGTATGCAACTTCCCTTTTTAGGAATTCTGACTTGTCGAGTTGGATTTTTAGCCCAGCATCTCTAAGGCGGTTGAATATTTGTTTGAGGTTGTTAATGTGATCTTGTAGGCTGACGCTAAAGACGATAATGTCATCGAGGTACACGAGACATATGGTGTTCACGAGTCCTCTTAGAATTTGGTCCATTACTCTTTGGAATGTTGCCGGTGCGTTCTTTAACCCAAAAGGCATTCTTAGGAATTCATGATGTCCAAGTTCGGTGCTGAACGCCGTTTTTTCAATACTATCCTGTTCGATTTCAATTTGGTGAAATCCTGATGCAAGGTCAAGTGTCGTGAAGTATTGGCACTTGCCTAGTTTGTCCAATAAATCATTAATATTTGGCAGTGGATATCTGTCACTCACAGTTTTTTTCATTTAGTCGTCTATAATCTACGACTAGACGCCATTTTTGCTTTCCGGATGCGTCTTGCTTCTTTGGCACGATCCAGATTGGTGAATTCCACGGTGAAAAGGAGTGCCGGATTATTCCTTGATCTAGCATTTTTTCCACTTGATTTTTTACCTCTTCTTTGTGTACTTCCGGGTATCGATATGATTTAGTGTAGACAGGGTCTTCATCTTTTGTTCTAATACAATGTTTGATCTTATTAGTAAATGTTAGATCATTGCCTTCAATGTGAAATATGTCTGCGTATTGGTCCAGTAGCAGTTTAATTTTTTCCTTTTCTTCAGGGTTCATGTGGTCGCTTCTGATTAGTTCAAAGGTGAATTGGTTCGCATTTTCATACAGGATGTTCATATTAGATTCTGGAATGTTTGATGTTGTGAATGGTTTTAATCTTAGGTTTGGTTTCAATTTCATGTCTTGTTCCTGTTTTGAACGGTTGATCACGGTGCAGAGGGCCTTGCCGTCTTTTACTGTTGCAATCCCTTCTTGAATGAGCATGTGACCGGATTCTGATTTGGTTTGTGGAATGAAAGCTTCACCATTAGTTATATTTGAAACGTTTAATTGAATCACTTGTTCACTTTCGGGTAAAATACGGATTGTGTTCAATTCGATATTAGTATCGCGGAGTTCCATTGGAATTTCTGTATACTTGTTTTTGAGTGTATTATTAGGTATGTCTACAGTTAGTCCAAGTTTTTCTAGAGTATCCATTCCTAGTAGACAATCGAAATAACTATGAAAGTTAAAAATATGGAATTTCAGGTCAGTTTTAATTTTGAAAATTTCAGGAGATGGAATTTTAATACTGTATTTTTCGTTACTTACTCCGTGTGCTGTACAAATTTGGAAGGGATCTGGTCGTATGTATTTGTTGAAGAGCTTTTTAGCTATTTCTGGTTTGATAAAGGATTTTGTGCTTCCAGTGTCGATCAAAGTTTTCAGGTTGTGTTCGGGTAATGTTAAGTATGGTAATTTATTTTCGTGATTAGTCAGGTTCATTAGAGTTCCTGAGTGTCCGAGGCTTCGTTGCGAAAATCCGAGCATCGCTTTCGTAATAATCTACATTGTTTGTGATGTCTGGGTCGTACTGTTCAGATGTTTGTTCAGTAGTATCATAAATTTCATTTTCTGGTTCTTGTTCGATGTTGTGGAAGTTTGTGTTGTTACGTGTTGTCTGTGCGCTCATTGGGACAGGTTTGGGTAGTGAGTTGGTAGGTTTTGAATTCCACACATTTTGAGAGGAGTTGTTTGGTCTTGACCAGTTGTTGTTGTTGTTGTTGTTGTTGTTGTTGTTGTTGTTATTTCCCCAAGTATTATTAGGTCTTGATTGGTTGGGAGATTGTTGGAATGAGCGATTTGAATTAGTATTGTTTGATTGGTTGTTGAACCGATTGTTGGAGTTATTGTTAGGGCAGGATCGGTTCATGGGGGGAATGTAACGGTTGTTACTATTGTTACCATTTATTTTTTGATTTTGTTGGTATTGTGATGTGTATTTGTTGTTTGGTTGGTTAGTATATTGTTGGCCTAGGTTTCTTTTTGTTGCATCTATCTGGAAGTCGTTTGTCAGTATATTTAGTGCAGCGTTGAGATCAGCGGGATCTCTTGTTCTCATTAAAGAACCGAGAGGTTCTTTCAAACCTTTGAGGAACGTCCTCAACCCTACTTTGGCCACATAGTTTTTCACGTGTTCCGCGCCTTCAATAGCATGAGTATTGATGTAACTTGAATGGAGATTAATATGCTGTTGAATTTTCTGATGAAATTCGAAAGCTGTTTCGTTGAACTGTCGCGTATTGCACAGTTCTAATGTGAGGGTATAACAATCGCGTTTGTCCCCGTACGTATTTAACAGTGCTGTTTTTAGTTCGTCCCATGTGGTAATGTTGTATGTACTCAGATTTATTTTGGCATCACCCTTTATCTTTGCCTTCAGTGAGTTCATAAGATAAATGTTTTGGAAGTCATTGACGTCCGTGGCATTATAAAAATGCTTGACAAGGCTTTCCGAAATGGAAAGAAATTCCGATAAGAGTTCAACTTCTCCAGTGAACTCTGGCACCATTCGAAGGTGGTCATTTTTTAATTCAGGCATTTTTGGGCTTGAATTTAGACTAAAACTTGAAAATAGTTTGATAAGATCGTCTTGAAGATGATCGTCTGTGTTATAATCGTATCCGCAGTATAGATCGTCTGACGGAAATGATCGTATACTGTCGGAATCACAAGAGGATGCCGTTTTGAAAAGTAATTCTAGATAAATTAAAATAAAATAAAAATGGAAAATGTAAAACCTTCAAATAATATTAAAATCTTACAATACAAGAAAGATAATCAGCATCCTTGATTGAATTTGGAGATCTGGAGAAGAGCCGGATGAGCAATTGCGTTGCGACAGGGTCCTTGAGCGATTCAGGGGTTGTCGGTGTTTGTCTCGATCCGTGGGTTGTAGTATTCGCAAGATGAGTCAGGAACAGATGAAATTGTGGGGTAGTTGTTCGGGTCTCTGATGTTAAACACTTGATTTTCAGAGTTAATTTTTTTTATTATTTTGGGGATAGGTTCGATAGGATACCTTGGAAAATATGCGCTTTTCCGGAAGAATGTCCTACCGACTGCGCCAGTTATATTTAGAGAAATAGAGAAGGTCTTTTTAAAAATGTTTATTTCAAAATTCCCCAAAATTTATTACAACTTAAAAATAATAATAAGACAATTAAAAATGATAAAAACACAATAAAAATTGATAATTTGAAATAGTGAAATGAAATACGTGATTAACAGTAATTTAATCAACGATTGATTAATTAAACAGATAGGAAATAAATTAATAAAAATAACTTGAGAAATAATAATAAAAACACGTAATATTCTGCTCGATGCAGAAGAACAATAATTATACGCACAAGATCTGCGATGGATCGGGAATTGGCTCAGACTGACTAACTAGCTACGATGCAAGCGAGTGCACCGTGAGATATGCTGACTCAGGTGTGCTAGGTCAGCAGTTAGGCTCGCATAACTTGCATACATTGCATGGTCCTGTTTCTCTGCTCAACATTTCAGCATTCTCTCGTATCATTTCTACATTTTCACTAGGTGCATGCATACCTGATTGCTGAAATCTAATGATCAACTCTATTGTACCATGTAACGTTTAGATAAGAGATCCATTATCAATCCAGTGTTAGTGAACTTTTTGCCGTAAGTTCATTCGCCGAGTTTAAATATTCATGATTATGGGACTTCATGTCAACTGTGTCATCCGATGAACCGTGCAGTTAACTTATATTACAAGAGATTAATTGGATTTCTAAGTGCTTCAAAATTTCTTGTAATTTTCCACAAATTCAAACTAATGTTTTATTCATTTATTTCAATTAGTTTTTAATCAAGCTACGAGGGCTGTTTTTTTTTATAATATCAACATGGAAAAAGCATTAACAATGCAACAGTCCGCGTACTTGTTGATGCTATAAGCTGTAGTTTAGTTTTATTGACATTGGAACATCTCAACATTAAAATTGAACTTGACGGGGCAAGCACAGACAAGCGAGTCAGAAAAAACACTGAATTATTCAGACGTCATGAACATTTTTTCATCAGCAGAGAAGTTGTACGGAATACTAAAGAAACTTGGAGTAGTCAGAAGTCTGACCCTTGTCTAAATTAAAGTTTAAACATACTTGTTTAGATTAAACACAAACTTATTCGTAAATATGGTCAAGAAGCACGTCGGGATCAATACCATAGTAAGTAATGAGTGGCTCAAGAGTGCAATGTTACCTGTCAAGAATACCAATTTATCCATCCAATACAAATCAGTCAGTATCAGTATAAACAGAAAAGTGAGAAGTTGTTCTTCTCACTTTTCATTTTTTCACTTTTCATTCTTCATTTTTAAATCATGAGGATTATTACTACAGGTTACTCTAGGATGGACTACAAGCTACAAGTAAATGTAATCTAGGATGCACTATCATCACTAATTCACTATTCACTAATCTATGCGAGAGTATTGCACAATAACTGAATTACACATGCGTTATATGTTTGGGCTCAGAGACCATTTAATTAACTTTTAATGCTTTTTGAAGAAGAGTTCGATTATTTCTTGCCAAAAATATTTACTAGAATGAGGTAACTGAGAAACCAAGGGTTTAATAATAATGAATCATAGAACCAAGTTATACTCAGGTACTAGTTCTAAAACGATTCCTGAGATAGATATTTGGATGTATAACCTCAAAACTGCTTTCCAGTTGTTCAGGTACATAATATATGTGTACTGACTGCTGATAGATTCATGTATATCTGTATTAGAAATTCTCACTTTTCTGATAATTCTGATATGTAAAATTGGGGATATCGTCTCGTATGCCACTCAGCACCGTATTTCAGAATAAGAAGGTCTTCTCCAGAAGAAAATAGTATTTACTTGCAAAGTAATTCATCTATATACATACTTTCATACTTACTTTTAAATACGGGTGAGGTCCTGAAGGAGAAGAACACAACAACCGAGTCAGTAAACAGGAATTATTTCTGGAGGGAAAAAGATAAGACGCATTCGGGAAACGGAAATATGAATGGAGCAGAAAACGTGACGATATTTCAACGCGAAATTTCTCTTCGTTCAAGTAAGTCATTCACGGTGATAAATTTGTTATATTATCTTGAGCTGTAGTGCTGTAAGCAAAGGCGGAGGAGGGGAGAGGGCGCCAAGTGATTGAAGATACACGGAGCACACCAGACAGCATCCTGGAAAGCGTCTTTTGTTTGTTCTGTCACATGTACAACACAGAATTCTTTGTAACGCGTCTTGCCTTGCTCAGTGATATACGACTGACAAAATGTCGGGAAAGATAACAGTATCTATTCTGGGACGAGTATCAGTATCAGTATCTATCCTGGGACAAGCATTTTAGCCTGAAAAGTTTTTATTAACTTCCCACCATGCATCAGAATTATGAACCTCTACCTGCGAGGTTCATAATTCAATGAAAATTTACATCAATTCAAAAGTGCGACATTTTAGCACGCACTTTTGAATTGATACTTTTTAGGACTCAGATGGATGACCATTCAAATCTGAACACTCGTGTGCTGGCTATTCTCGCCCCAACCCAGGCTCGGTGAAATTAATTTGTGTGTATCTATTGGGTGTGTTTCCAGCAATTGGATGGTAAAAGTCCCTACTCCATATGACCTTAGCATTAAAAAGGACGTTAAAACCCAAAACATGACAACAATACACTAAAGTTTTTTGTACCCAATTTTATTAAATTTATTTTATTTAAAATTTTCATTTACCAACATATTCTTAAGCTATTGCTAAAGTTTGGTCTACAGGTACTAGTTTCTTTCTCATTGTGGTTTTGGGCTAATAGGTACAAATTTTGATTTGGTGCTCAAGTAGTAGGGACGGGAGATTGGTAGATACTTCTCTCACCATTCTTGTGTTTGGCGTAGGGACATGGCTTTGGACTTTGAACTTCTTCGCGAGTCGGACTTACAATTTTGATTCTTTGTGTTGTGAGTTTCATGAGTAAGAGTGTGAAAAAGAAAAATAGTTAGGAACAAAAAACTTGATTAAGTACAAAATACAAGGAAGATTTAATTGAACAAGAACAGACATTTTTTTTAAAGAGAACTAGAAGACGGCAAACAGAATTTTAGATTTTGCACAATAATTTGAATTTTGAGTCGGTTATGATAACAATTCCTTTGTTCTATTGATATTATATTGATTTGTTGATTTAGATAGAAATTACATGATTTTTTGTTTTGGCTTAAATATTCAGTGCCATTTTTTAATTGCAGAATTAAGTGAGAGCTAGTGTTGATAACTCAAATTCGTAAATATTAACTTTCGACTTATGGTTACCTGCGACTTTTTTCAAGCTGTCAACTGAATATTGACTCATTAGGAACCTATTCGCTGCAAGGACCTTGAATCTAATTGTTATAATTCTAGTCACAAGAAAAGGTTGAATTAAAGAACATTGAATATACTGAGACAGGGTTTTGTAATTACCTTTTAAGTACCTATGATATGAAACGAGATCAAATTATTTCATTAATGTTTTATTCCTTAAATAAAAAGGAGTTTGTCATAAAAGCAGGACCGATTGTTCTTAATGTGCTTGATTATTTATAATTCGAAATACAATATGAAGTATGAACCAACTTGGTCAATATCATGAGACAGTGAGACACCTAACTGATAACGTAGATAAGATCTTCTATTATCTTAAAATGTATTGCATTGCGTTTGAAGTGTTCCTAATTTATAAAATTGTGTTTGGGCTCTCAAACTTTTCTGACACTCGTTTGACATTTTCACCTTTGTGTGCATACTTAGAATAGAACTGACATACTTTTTGACAATATTAGATAGTTTGTATCGCGCCGCTTTATCTTAGATCTTAAATTATGGTCCGATACACCTTGAGGAGTCGTGCTTAAGGTGTCGTGCTTCTAATACCAAACAGAATCCAGGTGTTCCAATACATTCATCTAACGCGTTAAGGCCCTGTGTCTGCAAATGCGTGGAGGTGTTTGAAAATGCCATTCTTGTAAGACGCACCAATACAAACATCATGAAAAGTTCTTCGTATATTGGAGTACATTAAGGTCTAGGATAGACAGTTTACAACTTACTTTTAGTTTCAAGATAGTCTAATACGTATTTATTATAATATTGTCTTGTACCTACATTTTTGTTCGTATTTTACGTAGGTTTAAAATATTGTAAGATTTTTTAGATAATCTAGAACATCTAGATGAAATAACAGACTATAGGAACGCCTACAGAGATTGAAACTTTTGGACTGCAATGTGCTAAAACTTACATACTTATATGTAAGTATATCTTTAACTACTTATTCCTCTGTACTGGTGCACGTAAAACTGAATGTTCAAGTGTTTGATTAATGGTTTCATTTGATTAGCTATAATCTGATTTTCAATGGGGAGAATAAAAAGTTAAATTATATCAAGAAAAAAATTCAATTGTATCTGCAATTCAAAAATGATCTATTTCTACCAAATCTCAATAGTTGAATATTTCTAGCCCGGGTGAAATTTAAATTATAACGTCAAAGCTCGAAACCCGGTCATGGTAAAAGAAGTTAGCAATATGCTCAACACCCCACCCCCATTGCACGCAAACAATGTTGCAAAAAAGAATGAAATGTATTTTTAAGCGTCATAATATTATCTGTCTCAAAATATTATACACACAGAACACTCAATAGCACTTGTATAATTTACAAAATCCATAATCTCATTTCCAATTCATTGTGACCTCCAAATTCATGTTAAGGTTCTTCCCTCTTCCTTAAAGCCCACGACTGATATCTAGCCAACCATGGCATGGCTAGACTTTATAAATGAATTTTTGATCACTTGCCCTCAAGGCATTTTGAAATAGAGAAGAAAAAAAATAGGAACAGATCTATGATATAACCAGAACGATATGCATTCTTTATTGATTGTTTATTTGTGACATAATCATCCTATAAATAGACGTACGTGAGAGATCTTGGTCTCAAGTAGGACAATTAACTCGCGATTATGATGTGAACATGATCCTAGAGCCAACATAGATTGATGGGAACAAATTCTCACTGAACCATGTATGCTCAGTGCTCAGTATAGCAAAGTATATTATTATCTTTTTAAATGTGCAAACCATTTATTCAATAGCTTTATTGATCATAATCAAACATGGATTTGATGGCAGAGATTGCCTCAGGCAATAATCACGCTCTGTGTAAATAAAGATTTATTATTCTTATCATCATTATAATTAATGTAGGCTGTATACGTATAGGTACCTCATAGAGGCATAGAGGTATATTTCGCATCTTAATCAGTAGTTTATAAAATACATAATTGTGTTATTGTTAAAATGTTTTTTTTTTTTTTTTTTTTTTTTTTTTCACTTTTTGAATAATCTACCTAATACAATTTATGAATATTACTTTTTAATTATTTTTCGATTCAAGTCACTCTTTTTTAATTCTTCTTAATTCATTTGAAGGGTGAATGCAGATTTTCACCAATCTACAACTGCATCTAGAGGTATGAACAGATGAATGCACAACTATTGTCTGAAGTGGCACAATATTATTGTATATGCGTAAACCGCCCAGCGAATAACTTCTGTGTCCCACAGATATCTACAATGGCATTAACAATGCGGTGACCCACACCGCAACATCTGATACATTGTGTGCTCCAATATTCCAGATTGATATCTATATCAAGGAAAGTAGGTGATAGTGGTGAGAACAGTAATGCGACTAATAGCAGCATGGAAACTAGTGCCAATGTCTTCTCGAACCCACGTCCTACTCCGCAGTATTCATCTATGTCAACCGAGTCCAATGTGCTTCCCGAGCTCCTGTTCTGCCGCTTACAGATGAATTGTTACCCAATAAAGCCTACTGAACTATTTAGAATAGCATGATTGATATCAATAATGTCAGTTGTGTGAGTCATTGTTCTTCACGAATCCAAGGCAGTGTTCCTTGCCGGTTTTGTCTGTGATGGTGTGGACATTCAGAGTTTGGGATTCTCAATAATTATACAAAACGAATTCTGCCAGCCTCCGTTGCGTGACAGTTGAGACTACTGCCCGTAGTCCAGAGATCCCGAGTTTGATCTCCCGTTGGGGAAGACTTTTTGAAGGAAATCTTGTTCCTCCAAATCAGTGAGGCTGGCATTTCCGGCCCTACCCAGGCCTGCTGAGGTCAATGTAGGTAGCTGGTACGATTCCCAGTGAATGGAGACTAAAACCTCTGTCCTGAATATCTCTCTCAATTAGGACGTTAAAACCAAATAGAATCAACTGGTCACAATAGATCTAATTAGGTCGCAGTGTTAATTGTAAAGGTTTCCCGGAAAACCCTGCAATCAGGTCAGATAATAATAAATATGTTAACAGATGAGTTATTTTTAAAAGGACGAAATACTTTTTTAACTTGAGAGAATTGTTGGGAACAGTGAACTTCATGAAAGTGGAATAAAATAGATCATAGCATTCTCCAATATTCTGGAGCAAAGGATCACCCGTGTTTCAATTTATTTAAAACAGAAAACAGTTTAATTTGTCAGACATTCATTTATCATTATAATTTGACCAAAGACTGAAAGAGTTCCCCCTATTGCAAACAGTTCAAACATAGTCTCATACTATATTATTTGACAATAATGGAGGCGACTTTCGTTAAAAAAAGAGCCAAACAGTGCTAGCTGGTAACTGTCTTGAACTCTTTCTCTTAAGTCACGCCTGTTGATTGGCACGCACATCTTAATTTAGCACCCACTTCCGTCAGGCCGGTTGAGGGATTTATTTTGACGTGCCTTGCAACTTGTTATCCATACTCTCAGCCACATACATGCTTAAATCTTATGTACTGCATTCAATGCTTTTGTTTCTATTGCGAGATTTTGCGGATAGTAAAAGTCACTTGCTTTGTTCTTGTATAAGATCCACGTTTCTTCCTTCTCCTTTGTCTTCTCGGTCCTTTTCAAATTCTCAGCACTATACAATCGTACACTTTGTTTTGCTAACGTTATGCAACCTTCTGTCAAGTGTAAAGTTAACTGCAGGAAGTTGATAGTTTTGTATAAGAGGAACACTGTCAATTTTATAATACGAAAAATCGAATGAAGCAAAAATATGTGAAAGTAAATTTCCCAAAAAATTGAAGCAAGAACGAAAACCTTGACAATGGTGCTCGGAAAACCAATCAGAAAAAATGTATTTTCCTATTAGCAATAATTATTATAAGTGCATGAAACTGAACCTAGATTCAAGCCTCGATTTTTAGAAGCATCAGAATTTAACCAATAAAACAATAAAGATTTACCTCTCATACTTTTTCAAGGTTGCTTCAGCTTCACTGATCATGTCATAAGTCAGTTTTGTGGAAAATAATAATAATTAATGTATGCTATCATTAATTTACTGTCCGAAAGACTGGTACTGTTTGTTTGCAAAAGAAAATGGTAAGGCCAAAGAAGATTTAGTGTAATTATGTCGAAGCTAATTTCTCCGTGAGAACTCTGAGTTGAAACTGTTACTTTGGGTTGGCCAGAGAGCTCACGAGTCTCCCGTACCTGTGTCGACACTTTGAATAAATTAGCAGGCAATTATGATGACAGCCAAATTGGTTGAGTTCACAACTTCGTGGTGTTTGTTGGATGTGTCTGGAGTTGTTGCAGGTGGGATATTCTCACCGTCAAAGAATCTGCCGTGCCTCGTATGTGAATGCTTACTGCTTAGTTATATGTATAGCGGTTTATTCAGTATAAACAGAAAAGTGAGAAGTTGTATTACATGTACATGAATATCAGAACATACAGCTGTTTCGAGCTTATTTGCTCTCATACTTATGTTGAAAAACAAAAATTGGGCATCTCATCCACCTGGGATGTGCAAATCTCGAAAACTATGTACTTTTTGAACAACCTGTGTTCCATACTTTTTGAGCAACTTGTGATTATAAACTTTGATCTATTTCAATCGATACGGATCTTTGCTTTGACTGTAGGCTGTAGGGCTACGTTGAGATAGTCCGTGAGAAAGAATTTGTTCGACCAACTTCCTTCATACAGTTATCTGTGTAATCACCTACATTGTATAGGTAATTCTAAACTGAATTAGCTTCCTTAATTCCAGATCCAGTCAAAGTCAATATGATAAAAATAATCTTGGAACCGTCTTAAAATCATTCATTACATTTTAATTTGCTTATTTTCTAATGCAGAAATTCAACCTATGATAGGGAGCTTATAGTCTTTTATAATAATGTACAGGGTGGCGCCGTGGGTTCTCGTGTTTTTGAAACGGGTATAGTACGGCCGAACGGAGGGGATGAAGGGTCGACGACCAACCCCTCTTGATGGGTAGGATGGGGAGTTACAGTAACATTGCCGACCTGGTCCGTGGAGCATCGTGTTTTCGCTGTAGAGCAATTTTTGCGAAATAACGAATTTTTGCGAAATTTCCGCCGCCATTTCAACGTCCCACATTGTGGTGCTGTTCCCTATCGTGATTCGATTTTGGAGTGGGTACGAAAATTTCATGAAACGGGTTCATGTGTACCGACTTGGAACAAGACTCAACCTCGAACAACAAGAACGGAGACATGGATTGCCCCCCGGTCGCCGGACCTCATGGTTTGTGACTTCTTTTTATGGGGTTATTTGAAAGGAAAGTGTGCACCAATAAACTCGCACCCTTCAGGAGTTAAATGGAATCCTTTAACTCCTGAAGGGTGCGGAGTTAAAGGATTCCATTGAGACTGAAATTCGAGTAATTCCAACCGATATATGCTGGAGCGAGCAATGGGAAATGTGAAGGACCGACTCCAAGAATGCATCGCCCAAGAAGGAAGGCATTTGATGGACATCATTTTTCATAATTAATTTTTTTTTCTTAAATAAAATCCCCTTGTTACTGAACATTTTAAATTTTATTACAACCCGATACCTTCAACATTGACGATTTGACGACTGTTTCAAATTCACGAGGCATAGCTGCGCCACCCTGTATATTAATGATAATGCTAATAGGTACGTAACTACGTATAGAGAATGTATTTACATGATATCGTAGTCACCGTGGCCCAGTGAGTTAACGAACTAGATGATCTGGGTTCGATACGCAGCGGGGCAGGATTTTTTCTGCTCTGTACTTGGATGTTCGAGGTCTACTCATACCTCGTGAAGAAAAATGAGTAGTTACTTGGACGTCCGGTGGCAGAATTATGGGTAAAACAAGATATGGTATATTAAATGTTAAAAAGTCTTATGATTTTGCGCCAACCACTAAAATTGTAACATAATAACACAAAGTAAAAACATTAATACTATCTAAATTAAAACTAAATAAACTTTGAAAACCTTTGAAGCCTTTGGCAAATTTACCATTAAATTTTGTCTTGGAAAGAAAAGAAAGGTCTATGTAGCTAAAGTGTCCCGAACAGTCTTAGACAATGCCGTACTGCAGCAATGTCTAATTCAGTCCTTCCAGCAACTCTCTTTTTTCTTCAGTTGTAAAAGTTGTGTAAATTTTCATGAAGTAATTTTTTCTTGAAACTTTTTTCCTCTTCTGAAAATGAAGGAAAAATAAATTACTTCAAGACATAATCAAGATTGCTTAAACAAGACTCAAAACCCTTCACTTTTGTAATTAGTAATTCTTTAGTTACTGTACAGATACATGGGTTCTACTATTTTTTAGAGTAAAATAACATGATTAATACACTCAATTTCCAAGAAACACTGAAGCTACATCTAGATAGGATATTAATCAGTAACCTTCTTTCCAAATCCATCTACTATGTTGTATTACAGTGCAACCCTGTAGCCATTTCGGGCCATCTCAGACTGGGTGAGTTTAATGTGAGTGGGGGTAGTATGCCAACGAATAGTGGGTATATCCCCGTCGGAAATGACCTTCTATAACTCTGGTCTTTGCTGTAATTAGTCCACTATGCCGCTAGGAATATCCTATAAATTCCTTAATTTCTTAGATTTCCTAGAAAACTTCTTTATTACAAGAATCTCTGTAGGAATATTTTCCTCTGACATTAATTCATGACGCAATCGGTCTCGAACTCTAGCCTGTCAGATTGTAAGTTCATTGGTCTCATCTCCAGTGTTGACGCCTGAATATGAATAAGTCATGCCCATATTCTCGTACATCTTTTGTTGGGTAATTTTTTATATGCGAAACAAGGGAATTACATTTCGACTGTTATCTTGAGTTTTCATGTTATTTACGGTTTGAAGGGCCATACATACAACAAAATGAAATATATATTCAAATATTAAGGAGCGCGGCAGCGCTCCGACCCGCCAAGTCAATCGAAATAGTTCGCGCGCTACCAAGAGTATACTATACGCGACAGCATAAGTAGCACATTTCGTGTAGTTGTAGGAGAAAAAGTACAAGTGATGGAGGAAATTGAACTACATATACAGATTGGGGCACGATAATAGACAAGCTTTTAAAAAAGAAACATCGAAATCGTTTGAGTTAAGTTGGTCAAAAACACACTGTAAAAACGTCATTTTTTTTCAAAATTTTCTGCTTCTTCTTTGACGTTGACCGCTCTACAGCCAAAACTACTGGACCGATTTTCATGAACGATGGCTCATTTTTTTTCTTCTGGGTGGTAAGTGTGCCTTTTTATGGTTTCATTATCCCAAAAGCTACCATTTGGCCGTTAATTAGGAAAAGGATCATTTTCAGAGCTCAGAATAACATTGGAGTATAGATATTTAATCTAGTTTATTATGTATATACCTATTCATTCACAAACCTTTCAATCCACATGTCCCGATGTGAAATTGTGTAAAGGTATACTAACCCATAAATAGTCGCCGGTGCTGAGTGAGTTAGCGCGCTAAGCTTACCACGCATGGTGGCCTGTATTCGATCCCCAGCTGGGCAGGAATTTTTCTGCACTTTACTTGGGTGTTTAGGGTCCACTCATACCTCGTGAGGAAAAGTAGTTACTGAATAAGTAACGACTGAATAAGTAGTTACTGAATAAGTAACGACCAGTGACGGCATTACCAGAATTAAAATAAATTAATGTAATAGAATTTGAAAAGTAAAGGAGGCTCATAGTGATGCTGCACTACCCACAAAATTTGTGAAGAGGCCTTGTGCTTGACCACAAATAATTGCATACATACATAGCTATAATAAACCTGTAATGCCCAAGGAGTGAAAAAGACAAGACTTTTTTTTTTCTTCTAAAATGTTGGTTATATTAGGTTCAAATATGTAAAAAAAATCTCTAGTACCCGATGTTAGATAATGTATGTGTAACATGAATGTCATAAATATTTGTTGACCTTTCAAAGTGGGAAATGTAGAAGTTTCATAGAAAAATTTGTAAAAGCCCCTACACAACCTAATACCTATTCCTAATAAATTAGGAATGTTAGGTACATAGGAAGTGAAAGGCTTTTTCCTCCCTATCCAATTCTCTCTAGTAAATATATTTCTTTCACTGGCCGCTAAAAATATTATTATACAAAGTAAAATAAATTGAAGCTTTTATATGTTGCAAACACCACGGGAGTTTATCAACAGTCCAGTTAGCTCAGTGGTTAAGGCTGCACTGAGTAAAACCGGAGATGCTAGAGGTCCGCGGGTTCGAGCTGAGACATGTGTTTTTTTTTAAACAAAATACTCTTTACTTATTTTAGTTTTACATAATTTACATTAAATTTAGTGAGTTTATGAGGTACTATTAACCTTTTTGTTGTGGGTTGTGTTGTACCTCATTTATAATATAAAATAAAAAATTAACAGTTAAAAAAATATATATATATATATATATTTATACATTTATTACTCAACACAATAAGCTTCGTTCTCAGTATTCTTTCACAGAAATTGATTGTAAAAATACATAGTTATCCTCCCATTTGGGATTTTTACCACATAATAATACATCTTGGGCATACTGGAATAATGGGACTTAAAAGTCCTTATTATTATATCTGACATAAATTAAGGAAATATGTTCAGGGTGTACCCACTATTTGAACCAGTTGAGGGGCCCATCTGGATAAAATGAATGGCACCACACAGCATCCTTGTAAAAATCTGTGACACAGTGCCAATTTATGAAACGGGATTAATTTTAGAATAACCCGGACTATCTCTCTAATCGTTCTTCGACTTGAGGGAGGGTCTCGCTTGTTATCTTACCTTCTTTTAAATATAATTAACCGAACACAGTGAGAACGAACTCACTAAGTGAGGTTATACGCCAGAGCAAAATTAGCACAATTCTTGTAGTTGTAGGAAAGAAAGTACAAGTGATGAAGGAACTTGGACTATAAATAAATATAGATTGGGGCACCATAAAGACGAGCTTTGAAAAAAGAACCATCAAAATCGTTTGAGTTAAGTTAGAGAAAACCAAACTTTAAAAACGTCATTTTTTTTCATCATTTACTGATTCTTCTTTCACGTTGACCGCTCTAAAGCCAAAACTACTTGACCGATTTTCACAAACTATGGTAATTTTTTTCTCGTGAGTGGTAGGTGTGCTTTATTATTGTTCTATTATCCTAAAAGGTACATTTGGCCCTTAATTGGGAAAAGGATCATTTTCAGAGCTCAGAAAAAAGTTGGTGTATTGATATTCAGTATCTAGTATATTATCACTCTCCCAGATGAGTCAAAAGTCGCATATCTACTTTATAGGTGAAAGAATAATTTGGAGAAGGATACTGTGCTTAGGTATGAATATCAAACTAAAATCTTTATCTTCATATTCAAACTGTTTCATTTATCAACACTTGTTCCTTTAAAGTCATTATTTAATATGTTAAATAGTTTTATATTGAAACAACATGTATTATTCACCCCACACCTATACAGGGACACTACAAAAAGTTATAAGATCCCCCAAAAAATATCACTTCGTGACATAAAAAAGTCCCGCCAAGTCGTTCCCCAAAAATATTTCAGTTCCCAAATTCATCCCTCCCTCCCTTCCCAAAAAATATATTAGTTATTTGTGACCTCCCCCAAAAAAATTATTGAAATCAATTTATGGCCCCGCCTTTTATTCATTCACCTAAGTGCAACAGTATACTTATTAATAGCCTCCCCTCTCTCTTTCTTCTAATGTCCTCTTTCTTTTGTTCCTTATTGCATGTTGGAATGTTTCCTTTACAAACTCAGAACTTAAGTCTTATTTCCTTGCTCCTTTCACCGACTTGGGCTCTTGGCGGAGTACCACAAAGCAGGTCTGTTCTTAGCCAAAGGAACTGATGTCTTGGTTTTTTTCTAAGATTATATATAAATGTAGACATATGTAAACATGTGTTCCTTGGAAATGAGCCAGAATCGTGACTTGTTCTGATGGTCCAATTTTCGTTGGTGTCAGATATTTTGCGACTTAGATACAGATAATGCATCCTTGGGTCGCGGTCGGCTAGACTTCTCATTTCCTGTTCTCCATAAGAACCATTATGTTAAATTATCTCTTTTTAATTCTTTAAAAATAGCACTGTCTATTAGATTAAAAAAAAAAAAAAAAATATTCCCAGTTAGTGGTACTCCGCCAAGAGCCCAAGTCGGTGAAAGGAGCAAGGAAATAAGACTTAAGTTCTGAGTTTGTAAAGGAAACATTCCAACATGCAATAAGGAACAAAAGAAAGAGGACATTAGAAGAAAGAGAGAGGGGAGGCTATTAATAAGTATACTGTTGCACTTAGGTGAATGAATAAAAGGCGGGGCCATAAATTGATTTCAATAATTTTTTTTGGGGGAGGTCACAAATAACTAATATATTTTTTGGGAAGGGAGGGAGGGATGAATTTGGGAACTGAAATATTTTTGGGGAACGACTTGGCGGGACTTTTTTATGTCACGAAGTGATATTTTTTGGGGGATACAAATGTGTGCTCGTATTAGGTCTTATTTATCATGAAAAAACAAAAGAGTTTATTATGTATTCCTTACAACTTTTGAGATATCTATTTATATATTTTTTAAGCGAGAAAAACTCCAGGATATGTATGTACGAATTTCTTTGTGGTGAAGCACAAGGCCTCTTCACAATTTTTGTGGGTAGCGCAGCATTACTAAGAGTCTCCTTTACATTTCGAATTATTCTATAACATTAATTTCTTTTTACTCTGGTAATGCCGCCACTGGTCGTTACTCATACAAGTAACTACTCATTTTTCCTCACGAGGTATGAGTGGACCCCGAACATCCAAGTACAGAGCAGAAAAAATTCTCCCCCGCTTGGAATCGAACCCAGGTCACCATGTGTGCAATGCCTAGCGCGCTAACTCGCTCTGCCACGGTGACTACTCCAGGATATGTAATTAGTAGTTCCTTCCTCATAGTCCGCATGGACATGGAGAAATACGAGGTTTCGAAACTTTGTCACGAGCAAATAAAATAAAATTATTGATAATAATATAGTTATTCATGTTCAATATATATTCACTGTATGCGCAATTATGCTTAATACTTAGCAAAAGTTTCGCAAGACAAACTTGATAGAAACTTGAAGGATAGGTAAATAATTAGAGACTGTTCTTACTTTCTTAGCGTCAAGATTTGGTTAAAGAATTTTAAGAGGAGCACAATCATCAGTTGATATAATTTGAGTTTGAACTGAAACTAATATGTTTCTAAGTTTATTAGAATCATTAGCAAGCTTATTTCAGCAACGTTCGAAATCAGTAATCCGTAATCCCTGAGGTGAACTTTTTAATTAGATATAAATTTAATAAGTATTAATTGAGTTCTTCGTTAATTATTGTTTCTGCAGAGTTTGTAGGTAAGAGAAGCATAATCCTGAAAATCTATAAGCGTTACTGTTCGACCAAACTGTTCTTGAGGACAACCTACTCGTATTGATCCAAAATGCGTTTTAGGACAAACTTTAAGTATTCGTATACTATATTGTAAAAATTACATAACCTCTTCTCATTTTCTCATTAATTTACCATATAAGGTTACTTTGGGCCTATTATTATTATCTGATCTGGTTGCATGGTTTTCAGTGAAACCCTAACAATTAACACTGCGACTTAATTAGATCTATTGTGATCAGTGGATTCTATTTGGTTTCAACGTCCTGATTGAGATAGGTAGTCAGGACGGAGATTTTACCCTCCATTCGCTGGGAATCTTACCAGCTACCCACATTAACCTCACCCAGCCTGGGTAGGGCCGGAAATACCAGCCTCATTTGTTTGGAGGGAACAGAATTTTCTTTGAAAAGTCTGCTCCAACCGGGGATCGAACTCGGGATCTCTGGACTACAGGCAGTAGTCATAATCATTACGCCACGGAGCCTGGCTAGTTTGGGCCTAACCCAGACTACAGGCCAGGCATAAGCATAACCTAACTTCGTAATTTAATCTAGCCTAACCTATTAAGACAGATTCTTAAAAATGTGTTTGTCTCAGACATAAATAAAATTGCTATTTATTAATGTAATACTCTAGTAGTTGTTCTAGTATTTGATCAGTTGATCACATAAAATCCCGCCCGATCTCGGTCATTATTCATTATTTTGACAGACAGACAAGACAAGTATTATACAAGGATTTCAAAACAAAACACACTACCGCCATATCAAAAGCACGTTGTGTGTTTTACGTTTGCTTCATGTGTTATGCCATCACATGTTGTACACTTGTTAAGTGATTTAGATTGAAGCGTGCACTCATGTTGAGAACAATATGTTACTCTGGACATCTTGGCGTTCTGCCGGTGCTCTCAATTCTTTGATTGATTTTCTCAAATCTTTGCTCAATGTGTTTTGGATTGTCTGTAGGTGTCTTGACTCTTGATTTGGGTTGTTGGACATTGCGTCAAGCGTGGTACCTACACTGGTACATAATAATAATAACACTCTTTAGTGGAAGCTAACCACCAGGCGAGGTTAATGCTCAAAGCATTTTCTACCACCTGGCCCTCAGAGTCTTATTATTATGTGGTCAAAAACTCAAATTAATGAGGAAAAATTCATGCACTGGCTGGGATTTGAACCAGACCAGCTACCTTGTTCCCTACGCTACCTGGATTACCAAACCAGCGCGTTAACCACTTGACTACCAGTGCACGGTACATATGTACAATTGTACATTGTACATAATATTACCTATTATTTACCTTACATCACACTTAAATTAATAATTATTATTGTTATTTCCCAAAATCTAAAAGGAGTTCACTCAAAAAGAGAACCATAACTCTCAATGGTAATCAGACTAATCAGTAATCAACCATTCCATAATATACGGGAGTTCACTTCAGCAACATAAATAACATAATATTACAAATTTACAATCTGACTGTTAACACTTAACATTCATAAGTCAAAGTTCTGAAATACATAGGCACATTATGAGTACCTATTTAAAATAATTCAAGAACATTTTAAAGTTACATGTTGGACAATGTATAATTTTAATTACACTACTTACAAATTACTGTAAATCTTTACATATTCAGTTACCACAAGTTCATAATAATGGATTGCATGTCATAATAACAATAATTATGATAAAAATAAGTTGGTAATAACTAATAACATATTGTTAATAATACATGAGAATGCTTTTCCTTTGTTTACATTGGCAGTATTTATTGCCATGGCAATATCATGAAGAGGTTCAAAGTATGTGGAGAAAGCACGGCAGTACGTGCTTGGAGTAAATGTGTGTCCACGCACTCAGGGGTTCTCATGTCATGGACCGCGGCCTCGAGAGCCAAGAAAGCTGTCTCCGGGTATCTCCTCAGTCATGTAGGCAGTAAATTTATCATATTTACGTTTGACTGGACCGACATGCATTTGCCTCTATCTATAAGGGTTGGGTGGAAGAGATTGCCATAGGCAATAACCCGCCTTTAGTTAGGACTTATGTTTTTGTTTATATTTTTCTATTCTTTTCATTTTCATTGTATATTGTTTCCATTTTTTTCATGTTAAATTAATTATTTTCATGTACATAATGTCCATTTATACCTAATAAAGCGTTGTATATAATAATAATATGTATGTATGTATGTATTTTTTTTTTTTTTTTTTTTAGGCTTTAATGGCAGGATTCTCAAATTGCTTGAGCTCTTCCACCCAACCATATGTATGTAAAGTTGTAATGTTAATCCAATCGAGCTGAAATTTTCAGGGTATGTTCCATATACATGCTTAGAATTTAATTTATAGGTTTTATTTTTGAATGACACCATGACCGGCCGGGCCATTCGTTTTGTTTTTAATTACTTATTTCAAATATGATAGTTACCTCAAGAGTTCTTCTTTTATGTGAACTCTGAGCGTCTGTTCAGTTTGATGAACTAGTATTATAAAAATAACATAATAGTTTTATTTACACTGCCCGATCTGCCCAGCAGTAAGCCCAAAACGTGCTACTATGTGGTCAAAATCCCAAATGGAAAAATTACATAACTGAATTAACTGGTCATGTACCGGCTGGGTTTGAATCGGCAACCTCAGGAATACCAGACTGACGGCGACACCTGACCTTGACTGACCTCTGAGCCACCGGGACAGCATTTGATGTAAACCAATATAGAGCAAGAAATTCGACTGTAACCATGTTTCGGAAAAGGTGTAGAAATAGAAGAAGAATCTATAAGAGTCCTCATCAAAAAATTAGTCGGACAATCTACACTGCTGACATACTGACATGGCTTTGGGAACCCTTTGCTCCCCAGGAGTGTTTGATTTGGAATTCAGATGAGATCGACCCGCCGCCTCGGCAATCATGATCTTTGTTCCGATGACCGTCATTGAGTGAACAGAACAATATCCTTGTTATGGAAATCACAGTGGACTGATTGTCTGGAAGTAATTGTCTTTGACGAGCGGCGAAGTAAAAGTTGAAGAAAGGGCAGTCTTGATGGAAATCAGAAAGTCGTTGCAGTCATGTTTCCAGGCAACATGTTGGACTCTGTGAACCCTATTACCAAACAGGCGAAATGTATGTCCCCACTGCCCATAGACTTTCATCAGATCTATAATGTAATTTGACCGATCTTAGTAGCTTCATCAATAAGGCGGCGAATTTGTAACCGTCGCGTCGTTTGTAACCCTTTTTTTAAATTGGTTTTAACGTATATTTAAAGTGCATGGTCTTATTATAACTGCATAGGATGTTACCCCCATTCGCAGGAACTTACAATCTGTAATCCACATTAACCTCATACAGCCTGGGTTTTGCCGGAATGCCCAGCATCACGAAGTTTTCACCTTGCTGGAAGTTGCTTAATTTCGGTGATCCTACGAAAACCTGTGCATTCAAAGCGCCATCGACGCTGGCTTTGAGTTCTCTTATATCCATGTTTGACTGTAAAATTTGAGTTGCTTGAAAATTAAATCTTCACTAGTACATGTAGGTACCAGAAAAGATTCACAGAAACTCTTGAATATGAAAATGCTCGTACCGCACGCAGTTTCACTCTGAGTTTGCAAAGTACAAAATGTAAATAATAATTTTCGTCAGTTGGAAACTCATTATCTTTTTAGTTTGAATCTAACTTATGTTTGAAATGTAAACAATGAAAACTTACCCTTGAACTTTATGTACACACCTATCTCATAATTATCTGAAAATTATTACTTCAAGACCATTCGCCCTCTATCATCAATTTGAAATGAATAACGAAATAAAGTACTATGAGATCAATTCGTAATAATAGCTATTAACAACACTTCATGTTCATATATGATGTATTTGTATAGGTTCAAATGTTCATCCCAAATATCTCAATTAAATGTTTTCTCAAGCTCTAGCATTTATGTTTTTTTAAGAAAGTCTGTAACAATCTGAGTCCTTGCCCCCCATTTATGTTTGCTCTCCAGTATTTTGAAACTTCAATAATTTTTAGCACACCATGTGTAATTTTTTGGTACAATATGACGTTTTATTGAACCCGAAATACGATTACATGAGTGTGAAAATTGACCCAGCAAGCACATACATGGTTACTGGTTACTCTATAAATACTCATACCATACGTAAATTACCTGCTATTATTATCTCTACTTCTAATGAGACCATTATCATATATTTTGCCAACTCTATTGGGTACTAACCATTGTGCATATATCTTGTCCTAACCGAAATAATACGGCCTCATTATTGTTAAAACGGTACTATGTGTTCCTTTGAGGCTATTTATTATTCCTGAGTATTTTCAATTAGAACTAATGGAGCTGCGCAGGCACCGTGTGTAATTTTATTTCACTTAGTGCATGGAATTTATTGAAATTATGTGGAACCCCATTAAGTGAGAGACTGGGATAGAATATTGCGTGGTGCCAATGAGTGATTTAGTTGATTAGTGAAATTGGTTTTCTTTGTCGAAAAGTGAGTGTGTGATTTTTTCCAATCTACAAAGTTATGTTAATGCATTCTTTATTATATTTAAGTAATGTCACCAATAATTTGTTCGCCAGCCAAAATCAGTTTCATCATACATAGGTACAAACTTGAGGAAGTAAATACACATTAATAGCTCTGTTTTTATTTTGAACATTCTATCCTTTTAAAGATTCCCTCATTCGCAGTCCCTACCGCTTGAAAAGTTTTTAAAAGAAGTGTCAGAAAAAGCTGTATTTTCTGAGCTCAACTTTTCTTTACAGACAATGCAGATAAAACAAAGTGTTTATTTTATATTCCTTTTTTATATAATAATGCTTTTTCTTTGTGTTATTATGTCACAATTTTTAGTGGGTAGCGCAGAATCATAGGACTTTACCACTTATTTACAATATCTTGAATTATTTTTTTGCCTAAGATTCTGCCACTGGTCGCTGCTTCACATTAAAGCAGCTACTCATTTTTCCTCACGAGGTATGAGTGACCCCGAACATCCAGTACAGAGCAGAAAAAATCTCCCCGCTGGAATCGACCCAGGTCACCATGTGTGCAATGCCTAGCGCGCTAACTCGCTCTGCCACAGTGACTACTTTATATTCCTTTTTGACACAGTTACAGGACAGTCTGACATTTTCTTCTTGTCTGTCTTTTCCAAATGTGAGGTAGGTTAGTATGCTATCTTGATAAAATACTTAATATTGAGTGAGGCCAGAGGTAATAGAACTAGTCTTGTTAATCAACTTTCCTTTAGAGCGATTATGTATACATGAAAAATGTTTAACATAACTAAAGCAGTAATGCTTTTCATGTAATAATATGAACAGATAAGTATGTTTGGTTCATATAAGTTATTACTTCATAGGTATTACATTTTATCATGCTTTCCAGAGCCTACCGCAATAGTTTTATCAGGAACAGATAAGCTCGAGTTATCTAATGAGAGGAATTACTCAGCGGCTCTAATGTAAAACAAATCAGCACTCTGGACGAGGCCTGGGAACTAATGCGATGTATTGTTAAAAATGGCTCGAAGCATTAGCAAATTCTCACCTTATAGATATTGCTAAGTCATCTCAAGACGTTATACAATCAGTTCTCAGCCATCGTGATAATTGCTTAAGCCATGTTATCCGTCAAATGGATGTATGTTAAACCCCGTTTAACGTTTTATCTAGTAGTGGAACAAGATGACGTATCAGTTACCTTAATCTAACTTTTGCTTTTAGCTCTCATTCTACCCCGCCCCTTTGGGAAAGATCTATTTTTCTTAGACCTATCGCTTCACAATTTTTACCATTGTTTCTCATTAATACTTCGAAATGAGAAATCCTATTATTACGACAGAAAAATTATAAATTTTTCATAAATGTGTAACTATTTTGTGTTAAAAAAACCTTACTAACCTGGCTTTACTATTACATGATGGGTAAATGAACTACATACTGTGTCGTGAAACGAGGCTAATAATACAAAACTTATGTACATATTAGTATTACATATTCTATAATATGTAATACTGGCAAGCATCAATGAGATGTCAGTTAATTTTTTTTTTTTTTTTTATCATAAAGATGAGTGTTTCCCAGCCGTTTTTATTTCGTAGCCATGAAACAGGAGCTACTGAAGACGCTTGTGGTCCGTGTTGTAGCCTTACCATCCCGTAGTATACCTCCCCTCTGATGGGCGAGAAGTGACACAATACTTCCCATTAGGTGCTGGGTCGTCAACACGAGCGCATCGGAAGGTATCACCAACAATTGTAACCAATTTAAAGTTACAATTTTTTGTCGGCACGGGGGATCGAACCCGTGACCTTCCGCACGACAAGCGAGTGCTTAACCACGGGGCTAATCGCGGGCTCTTAACTACTGTGCTAATATGTATTAATTTATTCGTCAAATTTCTTTGAAACAAGACTTATACAGTCTTGCCGGTCATCGCCAGACCCGTCATCACCTTGATAGCCATTTGGTTGATTTTGTGGGATTGGCCGTGGGCTGTGGCAATCTGATGGTTACAACATAATCACTCTGCTAAATGCTGCATCATTCCTATGATGTTGTCTTGTTGATAGATGAAAACCTCTCTGAGGTGATGGTGTCGAATTTTATTTCAAAGATTTGATCATATCTCTGAAAACCTTGTGGTTTAACTTGTAAGCTAATTAATGACCACGCAATCTGTAGATTTTGTAATCGATCCTCACCGATCGGTCAACTTTTCATGCTATCAGTTTGTAGTAGTTTGCACATTCCCAGACCTTGTCGTCCGTGAGACTCAAATATTTCACTTTTTCCCTTAACCTGATTCTAGCAAGGAGGGTGTAAATATTACCAACAACTTCAGCAAGTAACCCAAGTTCTGCAGAATGCACATACTCCTGCACATACAATAAAAATTATCTAAAGACTTTACTCATAATCAATTGATTATGAGTAGTCACCGTGGCCGAGTGCTATAGGTTGTACGATTGCCAGCTGGGTAGATTTTCTACTTACTACTTTGAATGTTTAGAGACCACTCATACCTCGTGAGGAAAAATGAGTAGTTACTTGTATGAGTAACGACCTATAGCGGCGTTTCCTGAATATGGAGGAAATAATACAAAACATTTTGAAATTTGAAAGAAGCTCTTTGTAATGCTGCGCTGCCCAAACGAATTGGTCTTGTCTTGTCTGGTCTTGTCCTTCTGCACAAAGAAGTCAAATCTTTTGTTTTACTATGGAAAATTGGAGAAAAAAATTAATTATTAAAAGAATATTCTACCATCAGCACAGAGACAGCAGCATTGTCTCACATATTACTTATTTTAAAACCGACCTCAGTGGCTTGATCGATAAGGCGACGGACTTGTGACCTGGAGGTCGGTGGTTCAAGTCCCGGTTTCAGCGTAGAATTTGTAAAGCGAGTTTGAGTAGTTGTGATATCACGAAAGTGATTAACACAAATATGATAACTTTTATTACTTATTTTAACATTTTTTAGAAAGATTCCTTTGTAATGTCTTCATTGAAACGATCTAAAACAGTCAGTATCAAAAGCTCCTAATATCATAAGCGATTGACTTTTCTTTCTCAAAGCTATTTAGCGGGTTTCAGCCCAATAGTAATGATCTTCTTTCATGGAGATTGGTTGAGGTTTGGTGATCCGTATTAGATAGACCTGTTTGTGATTTCTGGTTCACTTTCTATTTCTGTTCTTCCTAAACAAAATGTTAAGATTCTATTCAGAATTATAATGAAACTCACGCAACTGCCGCTGCTTTAAAAAACCTGTAAATTTAATCTTATGTCACCATATCAAAGAGTACACAATATTGTCTACGGCTAATTCCTATACTTGGGCATTATTGCTGAAGAAAAAAATCCATTATCTGTGCTGTATAATTATTTTGAAAAACATGGCAATGTTCTCAGATAAAGCTTGCACTATTGTTACCATGGATTTATTTGTATTCCATTGGAAAGGTTAAGTAAGGTGGAACCCCACGATTCTTATTCACCTTGATCAAACCCAATATTGTTTTTTATAATTCCAAGGAAATGTTCTCTGGCGAAGATCATATTCATACCAAACCTGTGCTTGTCATAGTCATAGCAGATGGTACTCAATGCTACGCAGATAAGGATGACTTCATTACTATTGCCAATGGCTGATTTATGTATGACTTGGGTCGGTATATTAGCTAGTAGGTCTTCTTCTTTTTCACCAAAGGTATTTAATGTGAGTATCTTCTCCTGTATGTGACTTGTATAATTATGAATGTAGGTATTAATTTCAACCATACTATACACCAGCTACTGTATTAATATAGCCGTGTGTGCTATGAGTGTTGCATGTCTGTTGCCAACATTGCCCGCCCTTGACTCCGATGTAACCCGCGTACCTGATACCTATGCCATATCGAAATTTTCATCATATAGTGACATCATTCGGGTTTTGATGGCGTGTTCGTGAGTTTTAGATCTACATCCTTGGCGAACGCACAAATCCGTTACCCTCACAAGTTCTGAATCTTTGACAATAGAGTTTCATGAAATTACTGTCGCGAAAACTGTTGCGGCAAGTCTATCAAAATAGTAGATGTGCAACATATGGAAAATGGCCTTCCATAGATGGAGGTAGAAAGCTAGATAAGTATTTGCTTTGTGGGTCCATAATAGGTGTAATTGACCTATATGTGAAAGAGAAAATCAGAATTGAAGTCTAGTGTAGTGTGGCAATAGATATGTATGTAGATGGGTTGCCAATGGTGAGCAAAGTGAAATGATCTCACGAGTTAACTTTTTATACCATTACCTGACTAACATTTAGTCATTTACACACCAAACTATCAAAGGATGTTGCACATGAAATAGTGTGAAGCCTTGTAATAGTGTAAAAGTGAAAAAGTAAAAACGAGCTTTGAATTAAATGTATTTCATTAATCACTCACATGTTTAACTTCTCATCTTTTACACTCTACGCCCAGCAGCCTAGATTAGGTGGTATACTTTATCATGTGAGTGTGTTGTTTACATAGGTGTTTATGAAACCTGTTTCTGTGGCAACCAATGTAAACAATTAGACCGGTTCGGTCTTTCTAAATCGCAAGTTGGCGAATAATGTGTTAACAATTTATTGATTATTATTTGCAGTTGCATTGTGGTGGGAACTATCTCACTAATGTTACATGTTAACATCACTTGCCCACACCCAAGACCGAGTTGAGAAATCGCCCAAAGAACCTATAAATCAACACATTTCATATTTTTATAAAGTGGTTGTCAGTATGTATTAATTTATTTGATTTGGAAGAGTAAAAGCGAGTCATAGATTTTTTTTTATCGATTGATTTGTTTGATATACATACGATATTCGTAGCATCATATGTATATCTTTTACGACATAGAATTTTAAAAAAGAGCGTAAATCTATTGTTTAATTCAAACATAATATCAGCACCGTCATTGAAAATGACTTCCGTGATATTTTGAACCAATGAACTTGTTATAAAACTTTCGTGCTAACTTCACACCATCGCATCGTTCTTTTTCCATGGCCTGAATGCTTGAACCCATGAATCATATTTAAATAAATCAGAGTATTGGGCTCTGCTAGTTTTTTTTTTTAAGTGGGGTTTAACGTCGCTTTCAACTGCCATGGTCATATCACGACGGGGGTTTTACCCTCCATTCGCAGGAAACTCACAAACCTGCTACTCACATTGACCTCACCCAGCCTGAGTGGGGCCGGGAAAAGCCAGCGTCACGAGAATTAGAATTTGAATGGTCACCCATCCAAGTCTTAACCTCGCTGGATGTCGCTTAACTTCGGTGTTCTGAAGGGAACCGGTGTATTCAACATGCCTGATGCTAGTTTTATTGCAGGACACTAGGAATTATTGTAGTGTAAACTTTACAGGGTAACAACCGATCAAAGCTAGTTTTGCATTCGTAATTTGATCTGATTGAAGAATGTATAAGTTGTTCAGTAGATTTACTCATGATATGCAGCATGCTATCAAGTGACAAATATCTCCTTTCTTCATTCTCTCCGATAATTATTTTTTGCTTGAAAATCCAAGACTTCGGAAATTGCATTAAACAATGTTAGTAACGAGTTTTCAGCATTATTTCACCTCGTCCGCTTTACCTCATTAGGCTGAATAGTGAAATTTGATACGTCCGTGTGGTTTTTTTCCGTAGGTATACTATACATTCTCTAACTTTCTAATGATGGAAAATGTTAGAAAAAAATACGTCGTTCTTCCTTATTCATGAATAAAATTTACCCTCATCCCTCATCTTCTCCGTTTTTTTTTTTTTTTTTTTTTTTTTTTTTTTTTTTTTTTTTTTTTTTTTTGAAGACTATTTGAATGGTATGCATTGTAACAGACACTTTTCCTGAAAAAAATAATAAATTTTGTACTTTTTGAAATTTTGATTAGGCCCCAGGGATGATCCGCTACTATACATTGTATAGACGTCAACGATTCAGATACAATTTCTGACAGGATCAGGATTTTTTTTCTTCTTTTTCTTTGTTTCTTAGTCAGGATTTTAGACCAGAGAGAAATATGAAATCTAAACTTTGTATATTCCAAAGACATGTTAGAAGTTAGTAGCGTCATTATTTGGTGACTTTATAAAATACTGTCTGATTGGAGAATATGTAATTAGGTGACCATTAGAAAATAATATTAGATCTTCAACACTGATACTCTGAGGTTTGTTTTAGTGTCTGAAATATGAAATGAAAGTAATAAGGACTTAAGGGTATGCTTTATTTCGTGTAGATCTAGAGAACAAAAAAACGTTTCTGGTGAGAAACACAGGTGCTTAAAACCTGTTCTAATATCTATAAAATTAAGATCTTAATTAATTCTATGGTTTTTATGAAATATGTAAAATTCTCAGAACTCAAATACCTAAGAGGAAAATGTTTCCTTGATTTTGAAGATTTTCTCGGAGGTCTCATCTTACCTCCCTGCACTCCGAAAGCTTTCCACTTCTGAGAATGTTTATTCCCGTATAGGTCTTCCCAGGTTGTCTTGTAAAGGATTCCCATTACAAAGTATTCATTATCACTCGATGAAAGCAGGGTGCTTTTTCTTTTATGATACCGCTTTGTTCTTCTTGTGTTAATTAGAATTTTGAATTTAGTTACACGCGTTTTTCCTCTTCTCCTGCAAACGAAAATCCTCAACCATGTTTAATTTTTTGAACGTGGGAAAATTTAATTTTTCGATTATTCACCATGATTATCAACCATTTAAAAATAATCCTTCTATAGAAATTTCATTTAAAATTTTCACCATTATTCATTTGAAAAATAAATAAATAAAAAAGTATGAAAATTTTGTTCAAATTTGTTTTTTCAAAAAACAAACAATTTATAAACCTACATTACCATATTTCTATTACTTCCGATAAATTTCGAATATTGTAGAATTCGGAATTTTTTAAATTCAAATTAATTTTTTTTTCTTCAAAAAACAAACACTTACCTACATTACCATATTTCTATTCCCGCTAAATTTCTTATATTATAGAATTCGAAAGTATTGTGTTTGTTTTTGTAAAAAAAAAAAAAAAATTTTTACTCCGATTTCAATTATTTTGGTTTTATATTTCTGGACGTTTCTTAACTTCCTGAGCAACTTGTAGATGGTCCCATTAAATTCATCAACTTCGCACCAGCGCAGCGGTTTATGGTGATAGAGACCATGCGCCTGACCTCTAACTTTTTACTTAAAAGCTTATATCTCTCGAACGGTACACCCGATTTTGATAAAATTTTGTATGTTTATGAGTATTAATGTTTTACATAGAATATTTATTATTGAATAAAATATAGTTGAGTCTTGATATTTAAGAATCCGCAAAAAATTGGACCGAGAAGTGCAAATCTAAGCTCTACGACTTGCCGATACAGAATTTTTTGTAGTATTCCACCATATAAAACAAATTTGAACAGAATCGGTTGAGAACTTTTGAAGATAGAAGTGGTTCAGTAAAATATATCTGATTCTAGCGATAATAAAATTTGATAAATATGATTACCATTCACGAGGAATTATTGTGTCCATTATTGGCAGTGTATTTGTATAATAGTCAAATAACAATGTTTTCATTGTTCCCTGTGCTTATATGAGACTCGAAATACTAAACTCCAGATTATTTATTTTATCCAATAGTCACTAAATGGTTTATATATCTATGTTTCTTTCATTGTAGTAACATGTATTTATGTTTGATTTTACACTGGGCTTGACCCGTAAATATACAATTACAATTACAAAAAAACGCTGCTTTAACAATATAGCTACTGCCATAAATATTTATTACAACCTCATTTCCCCTAGCAAGTGTGAGGGATGGAAACTAATTTATTTCATTATTTTTCTTTGATTTCAGGTAAGGCGAATGAGAATTTTCTCTAGATTTATTCTATGTATTTTAAAAAATGTAGAGTTGCTGCTATGTTAGATGTGGGACCCAAGACCAGATCTGCTTGCAGTAAGTTACCAACATTGAATTAAAATTACCAAGTTTGGACTGACTCATATCTTTCAGGTTACAATAACTTGATTAGTTTTTTTATGCTCGTTTAGCTGCATTTGACATGGAATATTATAGTTCTCACACAGGATTGCTGCAGATTGTTATTAAATTACATACATATAAGTATAAGTATATGATGTGCAAGTTTTGTAATTTGATTCGAAGACTATAGATATGTATCTGTGGTAAGCTACATATGTTATACTTTCATCATTACATGGGTGGATGATCAGCTTTGTTCATGGTCAGACTGAGGTATTTTATCTATTTTATTTACTTAAAAGTCAAAATGACATCAATTTTTAATATGAAAAAAATCCACGCTTTTAAGAAGAAAAATTCGGAGGGAACAGAATTTTCTGTTAGAAAATTCTACCCCAATCGGGATTCGATCTCAGGATCTCTGGACTACGGGCAGCAGTCACAACCGTTACGCCATGGAGGCTGGCTTATGCAATATGCATGTATAATAATTATGCAATATGCATGTATAATAATTATGCAATATGCATGTATAATAATTATGCAATATGCATGTATAATAATTATGCAATATGCATGCATCGTTTTGAGTCGAAAAATGTACTAGTGTCTCAAATGACATAAAGTAAAAAAAGGGAAGAAAATCCTAACTTTAGGTTATTTTATAGGAATGTTTAAAGAAAGGTATAAGGTAGGAGATGATGTGTTAGCATAGACGTGAACGTGATTTGAGCTGAGACACGTGGAGCCAATGTTAGTGTATTGAAGGACTGAGAAAAAGACGAGAATAGGATAATGTTGGAAAATAGCTCCCAGGATAGTCATTAGGATTGGGAGAGACTTCAGAATTCATGTGCTACAGGGCAGAAGAGAAGGGGTAGTAAGGGTGTCATGAAGCTTATTGTGAAACTTATTTACAGGGTGCATTGAATACTTGACTGAGTATAAGATTGTAACACGAGGGTTCGTTAGATAGTTCTAGAAAGGTCGCTGTACATTATAATATCCGATATTGCAAACTTTATTTTTGGATACTTGCTTTTCAACTTAATACAGCCTTAAGTCTACAAGTATGACTTAGAAAAGGCTTTGGACGTAAAAACATGGTTAAGACACTTTTGTACCTGTCTTGCTTGCAAAATGTCTCAGACAAATTCGGTATACGGACAAAAAGTAAGTATTTAATTTCTGTCTTTCTCTACATTGTTGACTTTTGAATCATTATCCTTCATGAACATGTACATCTCACTCATGGAGTTTGTATATTTCAAAGGTAAAATATTTCTTCCATCTCATTACCGGGAGGAAGCGTGCCTCTGATCCTCGAGCTAATGTACATATTTATTATTATTTTATGTATACATAGTTTTTACACATGTATGTATGCTTAGACTAGAGAGTGATACATATTAGTCAAATGATTTCTTCTATGTTATGCCACCAATCGGCATTGTCCATGACATGCCACTCTCTAATAAAGTTGAACACTTGGTACAATGTTTTTTCTGTTGATAATATTAGACTCCTTATTGTATATTGAGTTCAAAGAAAACACAAAAAAAAAAATGAGAGGGAGATTATACCTTGCAAAAGGATTTACTTGTGAGGAGTTGAAAAAAACTGCGGTCAAATAGAAGAAGGAGGGAGATACGAGTATACATATATAATTCCTTGTTTCATAGTAAGGAAGCCTTACTATGTTGTACCAACAGTGCTATCATAGTAGCTTAATGTTGACTAGACCTGCCGATAGGTCTACTACTCAGGCAAGTTTGAAACTTTGAACTTGTATAGGTACTAAACTTGCATAATCCGGCGTGAACGACAGGCCTAACGCCTAGTTAAAGCGCCGTTAAACCGGAAAAAAAAAAAAAAAAAAAACTTGCATATTAAGTAAATCACAGTGGAGAGGGGTTAAGAAACTTTGTTGTTGCTGAATTATTGGTGAAGTGGTCTGAGTGCTAGACTGGTAATAAAGCTGGCGCGGGGATTCGTAAATTTGGATTTCATTCATTCTTTGTGTTGCCAGGAACTTCTGGAAGTTCCTAAAAACGGAAAATTCCTGTAACACATGGATACGAGTATTTCATATTTCCTGATTTATTTGATTATTTTTTTTTATATAAAATTTCTTCTTTTAATGACCCATTTTTTCCAATATTTTCGTTTTTCTTTCATTCTCTACCTTTTTTTTTTGGTATTGTTTTTGCAATTTTTCTTTAAATGTCAAAATTATATGGTCTAATGGTTAACGTGCGTTCCAATGTATGTATAATATATGTTCTCATGGCATCGACCTCTCGCTCACTTTTTTCACCATCCTGCTTACAATTTATAAGCATTAGGATTTTATGTATGTGTTCAATAATGACTAGTGACCAGTAATCACTTAATAGTTATAGACTGTGTAAACTTGAGCCTTTCATATTGGGATGATGTCATGCAAGACCTGAAATATTTTTTTCTACCTCATCAGTGTTGGATCTCCCTTAAGAATCCAGAGTGGTTCGAAACAAGACGCACGGGCGTAGCCAGGATTATGGCTAGGGGGGCAGCTGATGAGGAAAATCAATAATACCTAGTATCTAGTGAACAATCAATAATACCTATACTACCTGGAGTTTTCTAGGGAGGCAGCTGCCTCATTATTTGACCAAGGAGAATCGTAAAGAATGGAAGATGGTCGAACCTCGTGTCTATGACTCGCTGAATACTATACGAGAATACATTCTCTTTTGTTAACGTACGCCGGGAAAAGCTTGCTCAATAGTGTGCAATTTACACTAAATATGTGTAAGTGTCTACTTGATTTGTTGCAAAATCTTTCAAAAGTCTTCATCAAGGAAAAAAAGATAAATTATATCCTTCGTAAAGTTAATTGATTACGATATATGTGAAAATTATGACCAGTAGCCAGCGTCGATGGCATGTTGAATACACCGGTTCCCTTCAACAGCCAACGCATCAACAGATTGGAATTTCTTTTGGTGTTAACATTTCAGAGAAATTTAGAAGTGTCTATTCTAAAAGTATATTATCCAACGTAATTATGTAATAATCCGGTAGAAATGCCTGAATTATGATCAATCGATAACAAGAATTATACTAGAATGATTGCGCTGTTTCTGCTGTTCGAAAAAAGTGCAAGCCAGCGTCGATGGCATGTTGAATACACCGGTTCCCTTCAGAACATCGAAGTTAAGCGACATCCAGAGAGGTTAAGACTTGGATGGATGACCATTCAAATTCTAATTCTCGTGACGCTGGCTTTCCCGGCCCCACTCAGGCTGGGTGAGGTCAATGTGAGTAGCAGGTTTGTGAGTTTCCTGCGAATGGAGGGTAAAACCCCCGTCGTGATATGACCATGGCAGTTGAAAGCGACGTTAAACCCCACTTAAAAAAAAAAAAAAATTATTACCAGCCCCAAAATTTTGCCTTTGTACTATTACGGGCATGATGCCATAGAATGTTTTAAGTTTAATCCTGTTGCAAAGAACGGGGAAATGGCTAGATATGTAATACAATGAAAACTTAAAGCATACTTTAGTCAAAGGTATATATGTACTTACTCATGTGTGTCTTCTTATCTACATGTATGTATCTATGCCGAAATCGTGACTTTAGTGACATTGATGATTAGGGTTATCTCCTTATGCTCTCCTGAGAGATATGAAAGGAAAGGTGTCATTTTGACTGTCGTGATGGATTTGGTGTACTCTATGAGAAGTACATTGTGCTCTGTGGATACCGCTTTGCGCCTTGAAATCTTCTTTTGTTATTTGCAAGTCAAAGTTCCATGGCATTGCCTCATCTCTGAGTCCTTGTAACTCACCTCAAGGTCTTGTTGTCATTTTATTTAAATTTCTAAAGAATCTACCATGATTAATGAATCTTGTCTCTTCTTGACCCTCAGGACTTGCAGTCAATAACTTATCACTCGAGATTTTTCCTTTTCAACTATATCTTGTCTAGTCCACGAGAAAAATTCAGGAGGAATAATTTCGATCCTAGGAAAAGTTATTCTAAATTAAATCTTATTAAAAAATGTTATATTGTTTTTTATTACGTAGTGTGTGTGTTTCCCTAAGTTAACTATGGCTTGGTAAATATTTCTCATAAATTATACTCCTAAGAGAGAAGAATTGAATCCTCAATACCGGCTCCTCCGGAAAATTAAGGCGGAGAGGGGAGAAACTTTCTGGAATTTTGCGTAAATATTACAATGGACCCACATGGAGTTCTATCCTTATGTAGTTGGGAAACGCTACGTCAGAACAATCTAAATTGTACCCCAGCAAGTCCCGAAGAACCTTGAAATTTCAAAAGTTCCCAACCATAATAAATTGATCATGTCAATACGTCATTATATCTACGTAATAATAGAATCACCACCCCCATACCTGCACTGGATTATTCCGCGCGATGAACTAGTGTTGTAGAGTGTATAGAACTTGTAGCTGTGAATTCGATCCTCATAGACTTTTTTTTTTTTTTTTTAAAGATGAGTGTTTCACAGCCGTTTTTTATTTCGTAGCCATGAAACAGGAGCTACTGTAGACGCTTGTGGTCTGTGTTGTAGCCTGCCCATCCCGTAGTATGCCTCCCCTCTGATGGGCGAGAAGTGACACAATACTTCCCAATTAGGTGCTGGGTCAACACGAGCGCACCGGAAGGTATCCCTTACAAACAACTGTAACCAAATTAAGAATACAAATTTTTGTCGGCGCGGGGGTTCGAACCCGGGACCTTCCGCATGGCAAGCGAGTGCTTAACCACTGAGCTAATCGCGCGCTCGTATGGTATACTCTTAATTTTAGTACCTAAAATTGTAACTATGTATAAAGGGCTTGACTCGTAACTATACGTCCGTGATTAAAAAAAAAGAAAAAAAAATATTTACTTTGACTAAATGTGTGACGACTCTTCGACTTGGTTAATTTTTGGAAAGGTCCAAGCTTTTTGAATCTGTACTTAAATAAGAAGGTCATTCTAATAATCCCAATACATACCTACATATAACGCAGGTGAAGTGATTAAAGAAGGAATACTTATAACTTCTAAGAATGGAGCTGTGGAGTAACTTGTTGTAGTTAGACACATATTCAACACATTCAGCGCCACGTGTACAGTATAGTGTACACGAGTGTTTTCTACAGTGGACCACGTATACACTATGCTGTACAGTGTACACCTCACCCTCTCACTTTCAGAAACTGATGCTCTTACACAGTGCACACGCTACTGTGTATTTCTTATGCGGATTCGATTGTCGTGGTCCGTGGAAGTTTTTTGGTTTTTTTGGACCAGAAAAATATCTATCTGGTGACTTTTTATGGCTGTTTGAGTCTACCTACCTCTTTTTTTCACACAAAATAAGAAGAGAAGGTTGGTCCACTGAACCATTTTACCAAAAAAAACCTTGGCACTGAATGTGTTAAAGAATAGCTCTATGTAGGTCTTTCTATTCTTTGAAAATCACCGCAGATTCTCCACTGCATGACGAGAGCCACAGCCGCAGGCTGCGGGCGTCATAATGGCATCCCGTCACGACGACAAGTTTTCCCTGCGGGATTCTCCCCGCCCATCAGCACCATATCCCACCGTTTAAAACAAAAACAAGTTATGTGGCAAAAAAGTTGAAAATCAAACTTTTTTTTATAGGAAACATAATTGGATAAAAGCTTTGATCAATTTGCACTATTTGATTTAAAAGCATTGGAAAAATTAAGCTGCTAACCAGAAAATTTCCATACGTGGGGTGGGGTTGAGCTTATCAGGTAGTGGATATTTCTACAGAGTGGCACATAACTATACTCACGTGCATACGTTTCATGGTAACATTCTCGTATACCGGATTTCCCAAAATATATTTTGACATGACTAGCGGTACACTTAGTTACTGGGATATCATCCGATATTGCGCTGATGTGTAACTTCGAGGGAATTATTGCGTCTCCTCTTATCCAAAAGAGGTAAGCACACTGCGGCTAGGCTTGTTGCATTAGTTGCAGACAACAAGGGTCTCAATTCATGATTTCTACATAAACCTTTGACCTTGGGGGAATCTCAAAATCCTATGAAAATCTCTAGAATCAAGCTGAATACTTCATGTATCGATCTCTTGATCTCGACTGATAGCTGTAAACAATTTCAACCTAAATGTATATGCATAGTTCACACATACCTGCAAGTACAGCATATGGTCTGATACGATATACATTGATGGTACTCTCATAATCCGGTCAGTGTCCAGTATCAGTCTAATGCATTATCTATGGACTATGGCCATGATTAATGTATCCTCATTGTCAGAGCAGACAGGCAAGTATTATGCTCGTGTTTTCCTCTCTACTGAACCAAACTCTGTTGTAACGCTCTATTTTACCAAAAAAGATGGATGGTGCTTTAAAATAAATTTGCTGACCGACCTCAGTAGCTTGATCCATAAGGCGTCGGACTTGTAACCTGGTGGTCGGTGGTTCAAGTCCGGGTTTCAGCGTATGTTTAGTAAAGCGAGTTTGAGAAGATGCGATATGACGTAGTTGATTGACACAAATATAATAACTTAAACTTAAAAAAACTTAATTAAATTTACTGTTGATCCTTTGATTTTCGAATTGCATTCGATTCACAAAAAAGTATAATATTATGTGTTCCATTATGGGAATATGGCAATGTCCATTGGAAGAAATTCTCTTTAAAAAAGCTGCGGGAAAATATTTATCGAATAAAAATTCCAATTTTAAAGATCTGTAGTGTAGAGTAGCACAATTGAGCATTAATTTCAGGAAATGCACCTGGGAAACAAATCAAATCTAACATTTCTTAGAAGTGGGAAGAGGAGTTCCTAAGCTTCCTATTTTTATAATGTCATTTCCACGAAGAGAACGTTTAGATTTAGGATAATGTAATTTTCAATTTGTAAAAGACATCTAGCTATGAGCTCTCCTCTTATCCTCTAGTTTGCAATGGGAAAGAGATTTATATTTTGACACCCTGGAGATGAGTGGAACAGCTTACGAGGGAATGGATGTCAATGCAGACAGCTTCTCCTGACGTGTCTGAGTGTTGCTGCGTGTTGACACATATCTCACTATTTGTAGTTGTGAATAATAAAAGAGAGAAGGAAACCAAAAGGAAGGAACCATAATTAGTTGAGATTCAGGCTATAAACCAAATCATTCGATATTCAGGTATAAACCAAATCATTTGAGATTCAGGCTATAAACCAAATCATTCGATATTCAGCTATAAACCAAATTATTTGAGATTCAGGCTATAAACCAAATCATTCGATATTCAGGCTATAAACCAAATAATTCGATATTCAGGCTATAAACCAAATCATTCAAGATTCAGGCTATAGGTCAAATTATTCGATATTTAGGCTATAAACCAAATCATTCGATATTCAGGTTGTAAACAAAATCATTCTATATTTAGGCTAGAAATAAAATCATTCAATATTCAGGCTATAACCCAAATCATTTGATATTCATTCTATTAACCAGATCATTCGATATTCAGGCTATAAACCAAATCATCGAGATTCAGGCTATAAACCAAATCTTTCGAGATTCAAACTACCAAATTATTTGATATTCAGGCTGTAAACAAAATCATTCGATATTCAGGCTATAAACCAAATCATTCGATATTCAGGCTATAAACCGTAAACCAAATTATTCGATATACTGGTTCTTACAGATAGCAGTCATAATAAAAAATATATATATGTACTACATTTAATACATAATTGAATATAAGAAAGTAAAAGATGAACACAAGCGAGTAACCTATCCTACCCTACTTCTTCTCTAATGATTCTTCCAGTTCATTTAGCTAACCTTTTCCTAGTAATCCCTCAGGTATAAATTTTCATTTTGATGAGAACTGACGGTTTTGGAGAGAGCAGAGTGCTGTCTGGATTGATCATTATGGTACAATGAAAGCAACTAATGTATGGCTCGATAATTGATTATGATTTAAAAGAAAGTGAGAAGTAAGTTAGTAGAGAGGTAGGAGTACGAATGTCGCACGGATGGTAATTATCGCAAATCAATTAAAATCAATTTCTACCTGTCTTCTCTTTTGTTATGTCGTGAGATAATTGCTGTATTCTCTGCGATGGACAAGTAGCTAATCCTCACGAAGGAGCTACTGGTCTCGCTGCAGTTTCTCCTTTATAAGTATCATTGTTTAGTCATTTTCCTATAGGTGATGTAAGTGTTAATATAGGTAATACGTGATACCGACTTCAGTGCCTTGCTCGATAAGGCAGCGAACTTATAACGTGGAGGTCGATGGTTCAACTCCCAAGTAAAGCAAAAAATTAGTAAAGCGAGTTTGAGTAATTGTAACCAACACCAAGGTCAAACGTGTTCCCCTGGACGTGTGTTGGTTTCTGACTATCTATGCTAAGAGTAACACATTTTATTTTCTATTGAATCATTTCAGTTACTGCACCCAGTTCACATTGAGCCTGCTCACATCATGAAGCGTCGTAGTGTGGATCAGCCCTTGAGAATACTCCTCTACTATGACCGCAGTATGTATAGGTGAGTAGTGTGGACCAGCCCTTGAGAATACTACTCTACTATGACCGCAGTATGTATAGGTGAGTAGTGTGGACCAGCCCTTGAGAATACTACTCTACTATGACCATGGTATGCACGAGATGTAGGCATACTGGTGTATACTTATGAGTGGACCACGTCACATCCTAATATCAGAAGAAAGAAAGAGGATCGAACCCGGGCCACCGTGTGAATAAATTCTAATGTGGTAGAGTGTTACTGATGTGAAATCAGGGTGTCTACTGGTCAGGGAAAACCTGGAAAACCTGGAATTGTCAGGGAATTTTTCGAGACCAAAAAAGTCAGGGAAAAGTCAGGGAATTTTGTGAAAAAACACCATAAGTCAGGGAATTTTGTGAAAAAACACCAAGAGTCAGGGAATTTTTTTCAAGCTCCAATTTTGTCATGAAAATGATAAATAAAAAAAAATTCGCCTGCGGCGCCACTGTAATCCAGGCAGTGTGATAATGCTTCTTTAATAAGAAACACAAAACACTCTTAACCACTTTTTGATAAGATTACCAAAATTTTAGCAGGTTTTTTTTTCATGGTTTTCCCTGAAAGTTCTTCAATTTTCTTTAGGGTTCCTATTTTTGTGTTCATTTATTACACTTAGTTTTACCTTTCCTTATCGTATAATGAAAAAAGTATTGTATTCGGCAAAATTTCAAAAAATATAAGAGTATAATTTGTTTAGCGAACTTTTATCAAATTTACGAGAGAAGAATTGGTGATTTCTTAGCAATAGGGTAGGAAAGTCTTGTGGAGATCACACTAGATTTTTTTTTTTTTTTTTTTTTTAAAGCAAGGAGCCAAACACATTTTGTAAAAATATGACATGTCTAATATTTACTATTATTTTAATATACATTACCTTTTGTGTACTAATAATCAATCAGTACATGAGTAAGCAATTTGTACATACCTAATATTTCTAGGCGGTGGGCTTGCAAAAAAAAAAAAAAAATAGAAGGCAGATTGAGGTCCTATATGTATATTATACATATAATGTAATGTCTCCTTAAAAAAGTAGACTGGAGAAACTGGAAAAATGGTCTGGAAAACCTGGAAAAGTCAGGGAATTTTACTTTGGCCATTTAGTAGACACCCTGGAAATACATGCCTATAGTGTGATAATTGTGATATTCATTGTTCCTGTTGCAAAAGTTTCAAAAGGGCACTCTGTATGTCCTTCTGTTCTACGTAGTAGATACATATACGCATATAGTAGGTACTCGAATATATGTACATTCAGCACTCAGCATAATTCGATAAACCCACGTAGGACAGGTATTTTGGTACCTCGTGTCATTAATGAACCTAATATATTATGCATCCCCCCGAGTTCAGTAATTTGATGTTTGATGTGGCTACTATAGCACTGTCATGGAAGTGAACTGTGTCCATCTCTGAATTATTCAGGCATTAATTTGTTCTTTTGTTCGGGTAACATTGCCTTTTTGTGAAGTTTTTAGGCTTCTGTGATTTCTGTTGGAATTGGAGAGTCATATGTGCAGTTTTCCCTCTATGAAGCTCAGATTCTGATAAATTTTATGTACTCGTTCACTTGGTCTTATTTATTCACATTTTATTTACCTATAACGAAGTTTTCATATCCATGCATCTACAGGGTGTCCCACCAAACTTGGACACCTCAAATTACTCGGCCCCTGAAAGAGTTTTTGAAAAATTAAAAAATCTAGGGTACATGTGCTAAATATGCGGTTTCAGTTATGAAATTTTTTTTATACAGGGTGGTTCAAAAGTCAGAAATTGAGGTGTCAACTTTCGATTTTTAAATAGATCAACCTGAATTTTATTTGATAATTTTACTTCTAAATGATTCCTGAATACTTTTTTAAACAAAAATATTACATACAGGGTAGTTTTTTTTCGACCAATTTTTTTTCTAAATCTTGAATAACTCAAGTTCGGTTAATTTTTTCGATAACAAGAAGAGAATGTGTTTGTGTAATGAATACATGCACTTTCAATTGCCATCAAAAAAATTTATACAGGGTGGTTCACAAGTGAAATAATGACTTGATTTTTTTTAAAACCGAGTTTTTTTAATTTTTTATTTAGGATTAATAATTCTCGTCTAATTTTACACATTTTTCGTTAGTCATATCGAAAAACAAAACTAAAGTGTTGTACAGGGTGAGACATAATTTTTTTGTAACACCCTGTATATGGGCAGTCACAGAGACGCAAAATTAAATATAAAGACTAAATATGCAAGAAAAACTTTGATTTTTAATTAAACTAAAAAGTTATGGTGTTTTAACTAATATTGTCGCATGGACCACCCTGTAGATATTTTCTTAAGCTATCATGTAGGTACTCTAAGTTGTATAAAATTCAACGAACACTTCGAATCATGTGGGAAAAACAAGTAAAAAACACGAATTTGAACCCATTTTCAATTTGGTGTCCACACTGAATGATTTTAAAACTTGAAATAAAAAGTAGGTAAGTGTAGACACAAAATTGAGCATGGCTTTTTGAATTCATTTTTTTTCTTTCAGATTTGGACTCCTCGTTGAATTTTAGACAGTTTCGACTACCCATATGATGGTTTAAGAAAATATCTACAGGGTGGTCCATGCGACAATATTAGTTAAAACAACATAACTTTTTAGTTTATTTAAAAATCAAAGTTTTTCTTGCATATTTAGTCTTTATATTTAATTTTGCGTCTCTTTGACTGCCCATATACAGGGTGTTACAAAAAAATTATGTCTCACCCTGTACAACACTTTAGTTTTGTTTTTCGATATGACTAACGAAAAATGTGTAAAATTAGACGAGAATTATTAATCCTAAATAAAAAATTAAAAAAACTTGGTTTTAAAAAAAATCAAGTCATTATTTCACTTGTGAACCACCCTGTATAAAAATTTTTGATGCCAATTGAAAGTGCGTGTATTCATTACACAAACACATTCTCTTCTTGTTATCGAAAAAATTAACCAAACTTGAGTTATTCAAGATTTAGAAAAAAAATTGGTCGAAAAAAAACCACCCTGTATGTAATATTTTTGTTTAAAAAAGTACTCAGGAATCATTTAGAAGTAAAATTATCAAATAAAATTCAGGTCGATCCATTTAAAAATCGAAAGTTGATAGCTAAATTTCTGATTTTTGAACCACCCTGTATAAAAAAAATTTCATAACTGAAACCGCATAATTAGCACATGTACCCTAGATTTTTTTATTTTTCAAAAACTCTTTCAGGGGCCGAGTAATTTGAGGTGTCCAAGTTTGGTGGGACACCCTGTATTGCATCTTACGTACTTGTATATGTATAATGCAATTTGAATGCTTTTCAATGCTTTCAGAAAAAGCTTACGCTTACTCGTATTCGTATCTGTATCGATGCACTGTACTTCATATTTGTTTCCACGAGTTTGTTGAGATATGTAATATGATTTTCTTTCTGGTGTGACATTTCAACTGCACTTTTTTCGAACAGCAGAAACAGCGCAATCATTCTAGTATATTTCTTGTTATCGATTGATCATAATTCGGGCATTTCCACCAGATTATTACATAATTACGTTGGATAATATACTTTTAGAATAGACACTTCTAAATTTCTCTGAAATGTTAACACCAAAAGAAATTCCAATATGTTGATGCGTTGGTTGTATATGGTTAACCGCAGAAGAAAGCACTTTATAATCTCTCTTTTGCCACATACAATTCATAGTTCCATATAAACACAAGTAGTATACTAGGAAATCGCTCTAAATTTTTAACCAAATTTAACAAAATAATCTGATTGAGAGGTTTACATTGGAAACCAAAATTCTAACTTTATTTCGCTTCATTATCGAGCGAAATGGGTTCTCGTAAATGCTCTATCCATTATTCAAGGAAAGAACTGAGCTTCATTTACATTACAACAGAAACATTTTATCACTTTTATTCCCGTGTGTTACGGGAAAAGCTCTCGCAATCCTATATCTCCTAGAGCTCACATTCAATGCTCCCACGTCTACACTCTACTTACACTTTCAATAGAAATCAATGTGACTGTGTCCTAAATATCAATATCCACATTCTCGTCACGTGTTGATAAATTTCTTCTACTCTTTCAATCTCTGAACCTTCAGCTCGCACTGAGAACTTCCATCATAGATCACTTTCATGAGTCCCTTGGCAGTCGTAAAATTAGACATACATGTTCTAGTTTACGTTTAATTAGACATATTTTCTATTCTTTTTCATTTTCATTGTATATATTGTTTCCATTTTTTTTCATTGTTAAATTAATTATTTGTATATGTACATTGTACATATTGTTCATTTATACCTAATAAAGCATTGTATAATAATAATAATAATAGACATTTTCAACATTCTCATCTCTCTACTACTTTGAGAATAACGTTCCGTTGCGCTAGATGTAGATTGGACCTACCCTGGCCAGGATCAGAGGTAAAGTTTATCGCGATGTAATGTAAACTTAATATTGTTATTTACCGGTGATGATATCATGTTATACTTATACACCACTAGAGAACATGAAAAGTCCAAGCAGAACCGTTGCGGAGAAAATTGAACTGTCACTTGAAACTTTCAAACCCCGCCATTATTTTTTGCTATCACATAAAACTGTTTTGTTTTCGCCAAAGTACTTTTAAAAAAGTAGCAGATCACATGAATGAAGTATTTTTTTACAAACCATTTGACCATGCAATGTTTCAAGTTTCAATTCCAAACCTAAAGCCAATCTGTAGGTATATTCAGCCTTTGCCGGACTTGTGGCGGACCTTGCATAATGTATAATTGTCCAATATACCGACCTCAGTAGCTTGATCGATAAGGCGGCGGACTTGTAACCTGGAGGTCGGTGGTTCAAGTCCCGGTTTCAGCGTAGATTTAGTAAAGCGAGTTTGAGTAGTTGTGATATCACAAAAGTGATGAACACAAATATGATAACTAAAAAAAAAAAAAAAAACTAATTGTCCAATATGGATTTTCGTAATCATTTTGGACATTCATGAGTATAATTTTTTTCATTAATAATTAATTGTCTGTGCTATTTATTATTATTTTTTTGTACAGAACATCACTTGTACTCGAATAAAATCTAATGAAAATATAGGAAATAATTATGTATGTAACTCATTGTGTCATATGTATTTTTTTTTGTTTTACAGATTGGACGCCGAGAAATTCCAGCTCATTAATGTAAGTTTTTTTTAATACTTATTGGTTATTTAGGTATGTGCTAAAGTAAATGTACAAGTACATATGAGTTGTATTTTTTGCTTCTCAATTTTAAAATACGAATTTAATTCTCTTGTATCGTGAACGTAGATCAAAGTTAGTTTCTAAAGCCCCGGTGTTATCCTCAGTTGAGATGAATTCAGATCAGATGAATTCATAAATGTTAAAATAATGAACATTGTTTTGTGTGTTTGGCTTTGAATTGGTTTTTCCCTCGACATATTATTGATTTCCGACCTTAGTCAGTCGGCGGTCCGAGGCTTCGTAATCTGTAGGTCGCTGGTTCGAATCCAAAGCTTGGTGAATTTGTAGAAAAAACAGGATTTCATATCACCCTTGGTACTACCTCCACTATGATTTTCAGAACACCGTCCTGCCTGAGGCTGTTCACTTCTGGGAGCAGGCACTCATGGTGAGAAAGACAGAGAAGGTGATACGACTCAACAGGTAAAGCTAATAATAATAATGTATTTTTTATTGTGGAAAAATTACAAAATTTGTAAGTACACAACGTCAATCTTATTCTACCTTAACTACTTACATCTATCTTATTAGCTACTTATTATTTAAAATTTATTTTTATTATTACCATCCTCAATCTCCCTCCCCCCCTCTCTCTCTCTCCCCTCTCCTCTCTCTCTCTCTCTCTCTCTCTCTCTCTCTCTCTCTCTCTCTCTCTCTCTCTCTCTCTCTCTCTCTCTCTCTCTCTCTCTCTCCCCCTCTCTCTCTCTCTCTCCTCTCTCTCTCTCTCTCTCTCTCTCTCTTTCATCTTAAGAAACGTTCTTTTAAACTTCTTTTTACTTTCTCATAAAAAAATCGAACAAGTTGCTATTCTATTGCTTCAAAAGGAAGCTCTTTGGATGAAGTTACCTACATTTAAAAAGAAATAAAAGTTCAGAGGTAAAAAGTCAAGTAATCACTTAAGATGCTTGATGTTAAGTTATTTTTAAAAAGTAGCTTTACTTACTATAAACTTGCAACACGAATTAAAGCTTCTGTACTTTTTGCTCTTTTCATTCAAATTTAATTAAGGGTAAGTTGAGTACCTAAGTGATGACCCAGATGTTCATGTTTCTTGTTTGTAATGTCAGCATTCATAATTCGATCCCGCCTTAATAATTATGAATAATTATTATTCAAAATGTGATATGGTCATTTTATATAACGTAGTGCAAACTTTCTGTCATTGTCTCCTCTCTGTCATTAAACAATGAGTCTTTATATTAGTTTACTGTTTTAACATTTTGTTATCTTGTTATCTTTACCTTCAAATTAGGCAACGTTCCAAGTAAAGTAATTCATAGAAGGCCTTCCCAGTGTTGCATAGACAAGGGCCTAATAGCAGTGTTACCTAGAGATCCTTTAAGCATATTGGAGAAATTGACTGCTTTGTCCATTGATGCATCAAGCTCGCCGGGAGGCGAGCGCTCGTCAAGTAGCGCCAGCCACCCGGCCTATATTAACACGAAACAGAGTTTATATGTATTTTGTTTTATTGTTTTCGCCCACCTCCCGCTAACTTTTATCAATTTTTATTTCAAATTCGTAATGAGACGCGAAAATAGATTGTGTTTCACGAAAGCGCGAGGTTCCTACGTACAGTTAAAGTCGTTTTCTGGCCACGCTGAAAATCTTGAATTTCATGAAATTATTCATACAGGTTTTTTTTTTTTTCAGACCAATTTTCTGTCAAGCGTACAGCAACGTGTGCTTATCGTAGAAAGACGTGAGATACGTTTTTGAATAGGGAATTTTTATTTCTGCATACCTTTTATAGTTTCAAGTATTTATTTTTTATAGGATAGGAGATATAGCCTTCCAAAATAAAACCGGAAAGTTGCACAGAGCCGCCCCTGGTTATCTTGGAGCTGTGATTGTGGTATTTTTAGAAAGGCCTTATCATAGGAAAAAATATAAAAATATAACCAAAGTATTACACTGGACCAAACTTGAGTTATGGCCTTTGAAAGGAATACTTATTATGCAGCCCAGAGCCGTCTATTGGTATCCTAGAAATGTGTTTCTGGTGTTTTTAGAAAGGTCTAGTCAAAGAGAATGAGATCTCTTAATTTCAGATGGTTGAAAGAACTAGAAAAGTATTTAACGCTCTCTAAAGGAATATCTATAATGAACCCTGGAGCCACGCCTAGTTACCCCAAGTGAATGACTGAAGGTTCTTTCTAAAGGTCTAATTAAGCAAAATTATACTACGATGTAAATAAAATTATAAAAAAATCAGCGACAGTATGAGGCATAAAAAAAAAAATAAATTAAATTAAAAGGGTTTATTAAATTTGAAATTGAGAAAAAAAACATAAACGATGAAGCTCTTATTAAGTTATTATTCCACAACCAGTGTTGCCAGATTTTGTTTGGGTCATAATAGTACTATTTCAAAAATTCCTGCCCCGCTGGGAATCGAACCCAGGTCACCATGCGTACAATGCCTAGCGCGCTAACTCCCTCTGCCACGGTGACTACTGGTATGATCATACAGTTGAAAGCGATGTTAAATTTTTGTTTAAAAGAACGCTTGCATACGAGTCTGCAACCATGTCGACATTTTCATCTTTACTATTCAAGGTCCAAAACCCAACTGACCAAATTTCGTATTGTGCGCATGACACACACTTTCCCTCTTCTCTTAGGGTTGCAATATCGAAACGAAAATATCGATATTACGTATATCGATAATATCGAAACCATAATATCGATATCCGATATTAGAAGACTTCTCTCCCTTTACAATTCGATATTTCGTTACATAATATCGTTACATAATATCGTTACACAATATCGTTACATAAGTTCGTTACATAATTTTGGTTATGTGCCAGAGCAAAGACATGAAAATGTCAAAAACAGAATTTAATCTTATGAGAGTAACAAAAAAAATTTGCCTCACTCAGAATATGGGATTGATACGTCTTCGCTTCACCCAAGCTGCCAACAGATCGATATGTCAGAGTGGGAATAATAACATTTTATAACTATATTCAAAGATTTAGTCTACATCACGAGGTGACCTAGATAATTATATTATTAGAAGTGTATAAATATTGGCCAGTACGAGGCAAAAATATTGATTAATGTATATCAAATGATAAATATAATAAAATATTATGTATTGAGAAGTCTCTATGGTCGTCGACTAGTGTAGGCAAAACACTAAGTTTGCAAGGTGACCTGAGTTCGAATCCCGGCTAGGTAGAATTTTTTTTACTCGGTATTTTGGATGTCCGGTTTTCTCTTATATCTCGTGAGACAAAAAAAACAGTAGTTGCTAGTTTGAGTCAACCTCCTATGACCGTTTACTTTCGAACGGAGTGAGAATTCTTTAAGTCAATCAACATTGATTTGTTACAATTTAACTATCCATCTACCTATGTATATTGTATGTAACGTGATACAAGTTGCATTTTTTGTCCAATCGAGCTGTAATTTTCATGTTATGTTACATTGATGTATAATTTTATTATTAAATGTATGTATATCTAGTAAATGTATATTTGTATATGCTTGCCTATTGATGTATAATTTTATTATTAAATGTTTATCTAGTAGAACTTCTCACTTTTTCTGTTTGTACTAGTTATGCTGAAACCATGTTTGGCAAATTTAAGTTGGGCAAAAATATGGGTCAAGATTTCTTATGGTCATAGTAAGAAGCAATTTTAGAACATACAATAACGCTCAGCACTTTCATTTCCTCTTTATTTTACCAATATCGAATTTCCATCTACCTACCCTGTACGTACATAATATGATTAAAATTATATGGTAAACAAACCCCTTTGTCCGTTTTTTAACACGCTCATAACTAATTTTACAATACAAGGTTAAAGCACTAGTTGATTATAAATGAATTTATTGTTAATAGATTTAAGATTAAATAGGTATTTTTTTTTTCATTATTTTTTACTGGTTGAAGTTCACACAAAAGAAGCACCAATTATCACACCGAGAACTATTTTGAAATATTGTGACCAGTTGATTGCATTTGGTTTTAACGTCCTGACTTGAAGTAGTCAGGACGGAGGGTTTTACCCTTCATTCGCTGGGAATCGTTTCAGCTACTCACATTTACCTCACCCAGCCTGGGTAGGCCGGTAATTCCAGCCTCACGTGTTTGGAGGGGAAATAATTTTATTCGAAAAGTCTGCCCCAACCGGGAATCGAACTCGGGATGTCTGGACTACGCGCAGTAGTCACAAGCATTACGCCACGGAGTTTGGCCACTGAAAGTCTAAATAAAGCATTTGTTTGGATCAATACTTCAGTATTTTGAAACGTAAATTACCTCGATCTCATTCAAAATTTACAAATACCTATATTGTATAAATAAAAACACTGCCAATTATGGACACAATACTTCCTCGTGATTGTTTCACATTGTATACACGTGCCAATTTTGAGATTTTATACTAAATCACTTGTATCTCCAAAACCGCTTAACTGCGATTTTCTTCAAATTTGTTTGATATGGTAGAATACTATATTTCCTATATTCTAGATTCTACAAAAAATTCTGTGTCGGCAAGGGGTGTGGACCTTATTTTTTTGAATTTTTATCAAAAATTTCGGATTTTCTTAAAAATCAGAGTTAAATTATAATTAATTAAAATATATATATTAATAGCCTATGTAAAGCAATAATATGTACATCCATACAAAATTTCATCAAAATCGGATGTACCGTTCTTGAGATATAAGCGTTTAAGTAAAAAGTTAGTGGTCAGGCGCATGGTCTCTTTCACCCAGAACCGCTAGTACGAATTTAAAATGGGACCATCTACAGAACTTCTCATATAAGTGTGCAAAATTTCATCAAAATCCGTTGAGTAGTTTCTCAGATTTGCGCGTTACAAGGAATATTTTTAATAGACCGACGGACCGACAGACGGACACAAAACCAAAGTTGCTCAGTAGGTTATGAAACGTCCAGAAATATAAAAAAATATCGGAGCCAAAAAATATTTTTTTTTACAAGAACGAACACAATAGGTAATTCCGATTTCTAATATTAGAAATTTCTCGGAAGTAAAATTAGTCCTTACTAATTGCCAACAATACTGAACCGGGGTAGTTTTCTGTTAGTGAAGCTCTGCAGTGGGTTTCAAATTTTGAAAAGATCAACAAAATTGTTGAGCGATATTTAGTGTCTCTCAAAGGATCACACTTGTTATCTCAAGATTTGTTCTCTCTTCAGCAAGCTCTGTGAAATTTTCTTTCAGTATCTATTTAAAGTTTGTTTTTTTCTTCTTCTTCTTTTTTTTTCTTCTTGCAACTCATTGTAATTATTTACAGAACAGTGCTTGGATCACAATATAATTTTCGAGCATGCACCTCAATATATCTATTACCGTAAACAAAGTAGTGTCACCTCACTAGTTAAATATAATTTACCCAACATATTTCTATGTTATAGTTATAACGAGCGGGCTGTCGCCCGCTTTGCGGGCCGAGGCATGGCCGTGAAAGCAAATAATCCTTTTTCGCCAATGGTAGGTGTTGTAGAGGGAGTTTCGAAAAATCCCGTCTTATTGCACATCTAGACTATAAGACAAAGCTACCTACCAAATTTCAGCTTCCTAGGACTTACGGTTTGGGCTGTAGAGCGATGATCAGTCAGTGGTCAGTGAGTGACTTTGACATTTATATATTAAGAAGATGTTACTGCGTATCGCAACATCCTGAAATTAAAAGTCGAACTTATATTTCTTTACCTATGCTATTGAAAATGAGTCTAAAACATTGAAAATTAAAGATTGTTTTTTCTTATAAGTTAAGTTTTTTTCATAAATCAGATGAAATTCAATTAAATCAAAAAGTAGTGATATCCCCCAAAAAACACTTCGTGTAAAAACAGTCGTCAAGTGTGGAATGATCAAAAAGAACTGATATCAAAAACGTCAATTTTCTATGGTTGAAGGAATTATTTTTCACGTAATTAGTCTTTATAATTCATCCAAAATAATAGTCTTACAACAACACTACACCCTGGACCAAACTTCAATTTGGTATTTTAAGAACAATGTTGCATAATTACAGAACCACGTCCTTGACTACTGCACACAGTTTTGTTCTGAAATTTATGTGTTGCATACAAAATAGTGTGCAGTAGTCAAGGACGTGGTTCTGTAATTATGCAACATTGTTCTTAAAATACCAAATTGAAGTTTGGTCCAGGGTGTAGTGTTGTTGTAAGACTATTATTTTGGATGAATTATAAAGACTAATTACGTGAAAAATAATTCCTTCAACCATAGAAAATTGACGTTTTTGATATCAGTTCTTTTTGATCATTCCACACTTGACGACTGTTTTTACACGAAGTGTTTTTTGGGGGATATGCTAATCGATAGTAACAGTTTCATACTAGATCGATGTTGTTTACTTTATCTTATGAGCTCTCAGCTTAGTTGATTCTATAATAAACACAAAAAATTGAGATTCTGTTTAAATTAAAGTACCAATTAAAATTTAATTTAGTAATTAAAACTGCGCAACAAAAATTCAAAATTTAACGCCCGAGTAGAAATTTAATCGGTCAATCAATATTTCTGAGAACAATAAGTCTGCTTTTGTAGCACCACACTTGTTTTCCTTTTCTTCAGTACTTTCTTTTTCTCCCTCTCCAGTCTCGACGCTGTTCGTATAATTATTTATTTATTGTTGTTTTTTTTTTTTTTTTTTTTTTTTTTTTTTTTTAAGGTAGTTGTACCCCGAAGCCGCTTTCGCATTACTACTTCAGGGCACTTTACCTTCGTATTAATTGAGATGTTTTCTTTCCTTGTTCCTCGGTTTCAGCACATTACTTATTGTTTACTCCATCATTACAGGAAATGTGAGAACAACCAGGTGTTCTACAGGAAGGGGGACCCTCACTCGTACTGTAAGAACGCTTGTGAGGCGAGGACCATGTGCGGGGAGGTGGAGGTGCCAGAGGAACACTTGGAGGTGAGTGCTGGGGGGGCCACCTCCGTGCAGTGGAGGTTGAGTGGTTAGAGCTCAAGTGCCGCATTATGAATCGCTAAAAAATACCTCTTCGCGGTTTAAAAGTTCTCCGCCAAGTCTTCGACACAAAAAAATCCTGAAACCATCTTTGGACCTCACTTTAACTTCATTTTCGTATCTTTCGTCATGGTTTGTTACCAAAAAAACTTACTTACACTTAGAGCTCTCTCATAAAGATAAATATTAATCATCATTGTTTCGCGATTTCTTTAACGAGTTTTTTTTTTCATTTTGCTCTAATTAACAGTAATGTCCCTTGGTGGCTTTGTCCCAATTCCACAATAACGAAATTGTTATTTCTGTACGACTGAGGACTCTCACACGACTGAAACTATTGAAGGTAGAAGATATCATACTGACAGGATTAATTAGAGCACCGCTAATCAATTGTGATGACGCTAATTTTCAAGGTGGACTTTACAGAGGGCGTCGTCGCTATGGATTGTCATCACTAGCCCTATTATTATTTTTATTTTATTTATATTTTGTGATGTTTTTTTGAGAATCTTTTTCGTTATTTCCAAAATAAATCTCACCTCGCACTCTCACTCCAGGTGTGTCGCACTTGCAACAGCTCCGGCATGGACTGCGGAATTGTGTCCAATGTTCCCGGCCCGGGGATCGAAGGGGCGGACTTCATATTCTACGTGTCGGCCATGGAAACCGAGAGGTGCCACAAGGGACTCACTGTGGCCTACGCCGCCCATTGTCAGCAGGAGGCCGCACTCGACAGGTAACCACTTGATAGAACATAGCAGGTAACCACTTGATAGAACATAGCAGGTAACCACTTGATAGAACATAGCAGGTAACCACTTGATAGAACATAGCAGGTAACCACTCGATAGAACATAGCAGGTAACCACTTGATAGAACATAGCAGGTAACCACTTGATAGAACATAGCAGGTAACCACTTGATAGAACATAGCAGGTAACCACTTGATAGAACATAGCAGGTTAAAAGCATTGGTTGCAGACTTGATAGAACATAGCAGGTAACCAGTTGATAGAACATAGCAGGTTAAGAGCATTGGTTGCAGACTTGATAGAACATAGCAGGTAACCACTTGATAGAATATAGCAGGTAACCACTTGATAGAACATAGCAGGTAACCACTTGATAGAACATAGCAGGTAACCACTTGATAGAACATAGCAGGTAACCACTTGATAGAACATAGCAGGTAACCACTTGATAGAACATAGCAGGTAACCACTTGATAGAACATAGCAGGTAACCACTTGATAGAACATAGCAGGTAACCACTTGATAGAACATAGCAGGTAACCACTTGATAGAACATAGCAGGTAACCACTTGATAGAACATAGCAGGTAACCACTTGATAGAACATAGCAGGTAACCACTTGATAGAACATAGCAGGTAACCACTTGATAGAACATAGCAGGTAACCACTTGATAGAACATGGCAGGTAACCCCTTGATAGAACATAGCAGGTAACCACTTGATAGAACATAGCAGGTAACCACTTGATAGAACATAGCAGGTAACCACTTGATAGAACATAGCAGGTAACCACTTGATAGAACATAGCAGGTAACCACTTGATAGAACATAGCAGGTAACCACTTGATAGAACATAGCATGTAACCACTTGATAGAAAATAGCAGTTAACCACGTGATAGAACATAGCAGTTAACCACGTGATAGAACATAGCAGCTAACCACTTGATAGAACATAGCAGGTAACCACTTGATAGAACAGAGCAGGTAACCACTTAAAGAACATATCAGGTAACCACTTGATAGAACATAGCGGGTAACCACTTGATAGAACATAGCAGGTAACCACTTGATAGAACATAGCAGACCATACGGAAAAACAAATTGAATGGTTTTTCACAAAATCACTGTGGACCATGTTCGAGTGGTAAGTCATTGTGTTAGGGCGGGATTCCACTGAGGTGTCATAAAGTTTAAGCTGTCGAAAGCAATATTAGAAGCAATAATTGATTGCGTGTCTCGAAAAACGCTCTATGTTACAAATTTTAGGAACCATTTTCCTTTGAAAATAATCATCTGAAAGGTATTTATACTACCTACTTAGCTTTATTTTTTTCTTTCCTTTTTTTTTAAATGTTTTCAATATAAGATCTTATAAACCTGGAGATCGGTGGTTTGAGTACAGAGTTCGGTAAAAATTTAGAAGTGTGAGTTTGAATAATTGTGACATTACGATAAAATGGGGGTACAGAAAAAATCTCAGTATTATTATATTTCCAAATACTACCCAATTTTTATTTATTTATTTACACTTTATTTATTTTTACAAAACAATCATCAACAAAGAATGAATAACAATAAATTTCAAAAAAAAAACCTAGAAGTATGTGCAAAAAAAAATAGTAATAAAGATCAATATTAATTTTTAATTACAAATGTTCTGTAATCCGGGGCGAAGTTAATGCCTTAGGCATTCTCTGCCACTTAACCCCAATCATATTTTGTTGTAATTTTGGTTTATTTTCAACAATTGAACGCTGTCCTCTTCCCTCCCAGGCCCATTATTATATTTCCAAATACTACCCAATCCTATTTTTTTTTTTTAATTTAATTTATTCTTTATTGACGGGTCAAGCCCAATGTACATTGATTACATACAAGAATATTAAATTAATACAAATAAGAAAACAAAATTAGAAAATTTAAGAACACTTTTTGTTGTAATTTTCGTTTATTTTCGTAACAATTGAACGCTGTCCTCTGCCCTCCCAGGCCCATAGCGGGGCACGCCAACCTGTGTCCCGAGAGCATCAGCACCAAGCCCCAGGAGCTGGAGATCCTGCTGTCGACAGTCAAGCACGAGATCCTGCACGCCCTCGGCTTCTCCGTGTCTCTGTTCGCTTTCTATCGCGACGCCCAGGGCAATCCACTGACCCCGCGGGAGGACAACGGCAAACCTTTGCTCAACGAAAAGTAAGTCGATCAAAATATGTCTTTTTTTTGGGGGGGGGGGGTTTCACGTCGCTTTCAACTGTATTAAGGAGCGCGGCAGCGCTCCGACCCGCCAAGTCAATCGAAATAGTTCGCGCGCTACCAAGAGTATACTATACGCGACAGCATAAGTAGCACATTTCGTGTAGTTGTAGGAGAAAAAGTACAAGTGATGGAGGAAATTGAACTACATATACAGATTGGGGCACGATAATAGACAAGCTTTTAAAAAAGAAACATCGAAATCGTTTGAGTTAAGTTGGTCAAAAACACACTGTAAAAACGTCATTTTTTTTCAAAATTTTCTGCTTCTTCTTTGACGTTGACCGCTCTACAGCCAAAACTACTGGACCGATTTTCATGAACGATGGCTCATTTTTTTTCTTCTGGGTGGTAAGTGTGCCTTTTTATGGTTTCATTATCCCAAAAGCTACCATTTGGCCGTTAATTAGGAAAAGGATCATTTTCAGAGCTCAGAATAACATTGGAGTATAGATATTTAATCTAGTTTATTATGTATATACCTATTCATTCACAAACCTTTCAATCCACATGTCCCGATGTGAAATTGTGTAAAGGTATACTAACCCATAAATAGTCGCCGGTGCTGAGTGAGTTAGCGCGCTAAGCTTACCACGCATGGTGGCCTGTATTCGATCCCCAGCTGGGCAGGAATTTTTCTGCACTTTACTTGGGTGTTTAGGGTCCACTCATACCTCGTGAGGAAAAGTAGTTACTGAATAAGTAACGACTGAATAAGTAGTTACTGAATAAGTAACGACCAGTGACGGCATTACCAGAATTAAAATAAATTAATGTAATAGAATTTGAAAAGTAAAGGAGGCTCATAGTGATGCTGCACTACCCACAAAATTTGTGAAGAGGCCTTGTGCTTGACCACAAATAATTGCATACATACATAGCTATAATAAACCTGTAATGCCCAAGGAGTGAAAAAGACAAGACTTTTTTTTTTCTTCTAAAATGTTGGTTATATTAGGTTCAAATATGTAAAAAAAATCTCTAGTACCCGATGTTAGATAATGTATGTGTAACATGAATGTCATAAATATTTGTTGACCTTTCAAAGTGGGAAATGTAGAAGTTTCATAGAAAAATTTGTAAAAGCCCCTACACAACCTAATACCTATTCCTAATAAATTAGGAATGTTAGGTACATAGGAAGTGAAAGGCTTTTTCCTCCCTATCCAATTCTCTCTAGTAAATATTTCTTTCACTGGCCGCTAAAAATATTATTATACAAAGTAAAATAAATTGAAGCTTTTATATGTTGCAAACACCACGGGAGTTTATCAACAGTCCAGTTAGCTCAGTGGTTAAGGCTGCACTGAGTAAAACCGGAGATGCTAGAGGTCCGCGGGTTCGAGCTGAGACATGTGTTTTTTTTTAAACAAAATACTCTTTACTTATTTTAGTTTTACATAATTTACATTAAATTTAGTGAGTTTATGAGGTACTATTAACCTTTTTGTTGTGGGTTGTGTTGTACCTCATTTATAATATAAAATAAAAAATTAACAGTTAAAAAAATATATATATATATATATTTATACATTTATTATTCAACACAATAAGCTTCGTTCTCAGTATTCTTTCACAGAAATTGATTGTAAAAATACATAGTTATCCTCCCATTTGGGATTTTTACCACATAATAATACATCTTGGGCATACTGGAATAATGGGACTTAAAAGTCCTTATTATTATATCTGACATAAATTAAGGAAATATGTTCAGGGTGTACCCACTATTTGAACCAGTTGAGGGGCCCATCTGGATAAAATGAATGGCACCACACAGCATCCTTGTAAAAATCTGTGACACAGTGCCAATTTATGAAACGGGATTAATTTTAGAATAACCCGGACTATCTCTCTAATCGTTCTTCGACTTGAGGGAGGGTCTCGCTTGTTATCTTACCTTCTTTTAAATATAATTAACCGAACACAGTGAGAACGAACTCACTAAGTGAGGTTATACGCCAGAGCAAAATTAGCACAATTCTTGTAGTTGTAGGAAAGAAAGTACAAGTGATGAAGGAACTTGGACTATAAATAAATATAGATTGGGGCACCATAAAGACGAGCTTTGAAAAAAGAACCATCAAAATCGTTTGAGTTAAGTTAGAGAAAACCAAACTTTAAAAACGTCATTTTTTTTCATCATTTACTGATTCTTCTTTCACGTTGACCGCTCTAAAGCCAAAACTACTTGACCGATTTTCACAAACTATGGTAATTTTTTTCTCGTGAGTGGTAGGTGTGCTTTATTATTGTTCTATTATCCTAAAAGGTACATTTGGCCCTTAATTGGGAAAAGGATCATTTTCAGAGCTCAGAAAAAAGTTGGTGTATAGATATTCAGTATCTAGTATATTATCACTCTCCCAGATGAGTCAAAAGTCGCATATCTACTTTATAGGTGAAAGAATAATTTGGAGAAGGATACTGTGCTTAGGTATGAATATCAAACTAAAATCTTTATCTTCATATTCAAACTGTTTCATTTATCAACACTTGTTCCTTTAAAGTCATTATTTAATATGTTAAATAGTTTTATATTGAAACAACATGTATTATTCACCCCACACCTATACAGGGACACTACAAAAAGTTATAAGATCCCCCAAAAAATATCACTTCGTGACATAAAAAAGTCCCGCCAAGTCGTTCCCCAAAAATATTTCAGTTCCCAAATTCATCCCTCCCTCCCTTCCCAAAAAATATATTAGTTATTTGTGACCTCCCCCAAAAAAATTATTGAAATCAATTTATGGCCCCGCCTTTTATTCATTCACCTAAGTGCAACAGTATACTTATTAATAGCCTCCCCTCTCTCTTTCTTCTAATGTCCTCTTTCTTTTGTTCCTTATTGCATGTTGGAATGTTTCCTTTACAAACTCAGAACTTAAGTCTTATTTCCTTGCTCCTTTCACCGACTTGGGCTCTTGGCGGAGTACCACAAAGCAGGTCTGTTCTTAGCCAAAGGAACTGATGTCTTGGTTTTTTTCTAAGATTATATAAAATGTAGACATATGTAAACATGTGTTCCTTGGAAATGAGCCAGAATCGTGACTTGTTCTGATGGTCCAATTTTCGTTGGTGTCAGATATTTTGCGACTTAGATACAGATAATGCATCCTTGGGTCGCGGTCGGCTAGACTTCTCATTTCCTGTTCTCCATAAGAACCATTATGTTAAATTATCTCTTTTTAATTCTTTAAAAATAGCACTGTCTATTAGATTAAAAAAAAAAAAAAAAATATTCCCAGTTAGTGGTACTCCGCCAAGAGCCCAAGTCGGTGAAAGGAGCAAGGAAATAAGACTTAAGTTCTGAGTTTGTAAAGGAAACATTCCAACATGCAATAAGGAACAAAAGAAAGAGGACATTAGAAGAAAGAGAGAGGGGAGGCTATTAATAAGTATACTGTTGCACTTAGGTGAATGAATAAAAGGCGGGGCCATAAATTGATTTCAATAATTTTTTTGGGGGAGGTCACAAATAACTAATATATTTTTTGGGAAGGGAGGGAGGGATGAATTTGGGAACTGAAATATTTTTGGGGAACGACTTGGCGGGACTTTTTTATGTCACGAAGTGATATTTTTTGGGGGATTATATTATGTTTATCTGTTATGATAGGTGATTCAGAGCCGAATTATAAAACACAGTGGCGCAGCCAGGGGGGGGGGTTTGGGGAACCCAGAAATGTAGGTCTAGCTATGCCACTAATAGCTAGATTAAACAAAAAAAAAAAAAAAAAAAACAGGATTAGTTTTAATCTGGCTATCTGCTGGCTAAAATAAATATCTTCTTTTTTTTGGGGAGTTTCACGTCGCTTTCAACTGTATTATATGTTTATCTGTTACGATAGGTGATTCAGAGCCGAATTATAAACTAGGATTAATTTTAATCAGGCTATCTGCTGGCTATAAATATCTTCTTTTTTTATTTTGCGGGTTTCACATCGCTTTCAACTGTATTATATGTTTATCTGTTATAATAGGTGATTCAGAGCAGAATTATAAACCAGGATTAATTTTAATCAGGCTATCTGCTGGCTATAAATATCTTCTTTTTTTATTTTGCGGGTTTCACATCGCTTTCAACTGTATTATGTGTTTATCTGTTATGATAGGTGACTCAGAGCCGAATTATAAAACAGGATTAGTTTTAATCGGGCTATCTGCTGGCTAAGAACGTCATGATGGACTGTCATGATGGTTTCAACTTTGTTTTCAAGACGGAGGACAATTTGTATGAACGCCTTGAAACTATAGTGTATATGCAATGTGTAGTAAAAAGTGCAACTCATTTGTTTTTCAACCTTTTTAATATTTACTGAGTAAAATAATAATGATTACCTACAATAGAACTTGTCTGTAGTTCTGACATATGACTTTTCTTTAAGTACTTATAACCCTTTTATTCACCAGTTCTGGGAAAATTAATATTAAAGTTGTTCATTGTTTGGAATCTTTTCTCATCACACAGCTGGAAATTTATATTTAAAACAGTTTCCTGTTAGATCCACATTACAAAACAGGACCAATCATAGCGCACTGTAGCCTGGGTTAAGGGATAGTGTCCACTTAGATTTTTATATGATATTTATTTACAGAGGAGACTTATTTGCAGAGGAACAATCAGAGTCCTTGCTCCTCCACTTAGATTAAATCTAATCCTGTTCTATAATTCGTCCCTTAGATATTCAATATGTAAGGACATTATAAAACTTTTAATGTGTCGCCAGGCACAGATAATTTTTTTTGAAGTGACAAACAAACGGGTTTGTCTGAGCTGTGTGAGGTGGTATTGTAAAGTAAAGGTATTGCTTAATATTGTAATGTAAGGTAAAGAAGGTATTGTAAAGTAATGTTACTGTTTAATATTCTAAAATAAACGGGATATTGTAAATTAAACACAACTTGTCTGTCCCGGTAGCTGAGTGGTAAAAGCGGCACTCTGTGAATCCAGAAGTTCCAGAGATCGTGGGTTCGAAACCCAGCCGGGACATGACAAGTTATCCTTCCATGTGGGATTTTTACCACATAATTATATGTCTTGGGGCTTACTGCTGGAATAACGGGACTGTAATAGTCCTTATCGGGCAGTATAAATAAGGCGATATTATTATTATTATTGTTCAGTAAAAACAAAGAAACGGAGCAACTAATTTTCCTTGGCCTTACCGATTATGAGCACAAAGAAAGACCCTTGCATGTCGTTCAGATTAACCATATGTTTGGTGCCCTGATAGTCCTTATCGAGCAGTATAAATAAGACGATATTATTATTATTCTTTCTCCCGCAGGCTGCAGGCTCGCCAGTGGAGTGACCTGGTGATCCGCTCTGTGCTGCGGCCCAACTGGACCATACACGGGGGCGTGGTCAACAAGACAGTGCAGGTGATGGTCACGCCCAAGGTGGTGCAGGAAGTGAGGCGGCACTTCAACTGCTCCACGCTGGAGGGGGCGGAGCTAGAGGATCAGGGTGAGGACAGCCGCCACTTTCCGCATTCATAGTACTCAGTCGAACTCATTCATATACACAGTAGTCACTGTGGCAGAGCGAGTTAGCGCGCTGGCCATTGCACACATGGTGACCTGGGTTCAATTCCTAGCGGGGGAGGATTTTTCTGCTCTGTACTTGGATGTTCGGGGTCCACTCATACCTCGTGAGGAAAAATGAGTAGCTGCTTTTATGTGAAGCAGCGAACAGTGGCAGAATCTTAGGCAAAAAAATAATACAAGATATTGTAAATTAAAGTGGTAAAGTCCTATGATTCTGCGCTACACACTAAAAATTGTGACATAATAACACAAAGAAAAAAGCATTATTATATTATTATTACTCAGTCGAACCTTGATATAAGAGAACTGGATATAAGAAACACCTTGATATAAGAGAACTGGATATAAGAAAAACCTTGATATAAGAGAACTGGATATAATAAAAACATTGATATAAGAGAACTGGATATAATAAAAACATTGATATAAGAGAACTGGATATAATAAAAACATTGATATAAGAGAACTGGATATAAGAAAAAACCTTGATATAAGAGGAAATGTCTAGATCCAATTCGCCTTTCTGGAAGAAAAAAAAAAAAGAGAAACCTGGATGTAAAAGCAAAAAAATTCGGTCTCTTGAGTTCTCTTATGTATCTAAATCCAGGTTTTTTTCTTGTATTGAGTGTAAATCCTTAATCCAATTTATTTTTTACAAAACAAAATAATCTGAGTGTAATATCTACAGCAGAACCTACAAAATTTTGTTGCCGCATGCAAATACACGTTAAAGGGGAAAATAGCTTGCGTTCCTCTAACCGTTATTGTCAAACCTTACACTCTGCCACGTTGTCTCTTTTTTTTGTATAGGGCGTTCTTCACATCTCGGCCGAGGTGTTTGGTGTATTTTCAAATTTTCATTTTTCTTCTCTCTCTCTCTCTCTCTCACTCTCTGTCTCTCACTCTCTCTGTGTCTCACTCTCTTTTCTCTCACTCTCTCTTCTCTCACTCACTCTCTTCTCTCTCTCACTCTCACTCACTCTCTCTTCTCTCACTCTCTCTCTCTCTCTCTCTCTCTCTCTCTCTCTCTCTCTCTCTCTCTCTCCACTCACTCACTCACTCAGATGATGAAGTTAGATTTCTTTATCTTAAACCTACTATTACACCTGCATCTCCTCAGGGGAGGAGGGCACGGCGCTGACGCACTGGGAGAAGCGGGTGTTCGAGAACGAAGCCATGACAGGGACCCACACGCAGAACCCCGTGTACTCCCGGCTGACACTGGCCCTGATGGAGGACACAGGCTGGTACTCCGCCAACTACAGCATGGCTCAGCCCCTGGCCTGGGGGAGGAATCTGGGCTGCGAGTTTGTGACGCGGAGCTGCAAGCACTGGATGGACTCCAAGCGGGCCAGGTACACTTTTTTTTTAATATTTTTTAAAGAAATTCGACGCAAATATTTTTTTTTTTCTACATGAACGGGGTTTCCATTATACATATTTCCATTATAAATATTTCCATTATACTTAGCATATGCAGTCCATTATACTTAGCATATGCAGTCTGGCTGGGGGATTATAAATAGGGAGTAGACCAGCAGTCTGGCTGGGGAACTATAAACAGGGAGTAGACCAGCATTGGCTTGGTTCTGGGGGCCCTTGTCAATTAATAGCCTCCTTGTAAAGACAGTGGTAGAAGTGATGAGTCATTCCTCCACTGTCCTGCTACCATCGTTCGCGATGACGCCACCCTATGATGATATATTAAAAACCTAAAATCCTATCTAACTTAACTGGTTAATAGAAAAGCTTAATATAAAATAAAATAAATTACTAGCATTAAATTAACTCTACCAGTGAAGTGGACTCACTTATGACCTTTCTAAAAAATATCAACCTCCTTCACCTTATGTAGACCTTGTGAGGATCGGCACGAACGACCATTCAATATTTGGTTAAAGTGCCTAACAGAAAAAAAAAAAAAAAAATTGAGGTGTTTTTTGGTACTAGGTCCAATTTACATGTGCTGTGGTTAGGGGAAATGGTTTTTCTGTTTTGAGCACACTTCCGGTAGAATAAATGCTCAATGCTAATAATAATGATCTTTTTTCTTGTTTTACATACAAATCTCATCTTTGCTCCTATAGGTACATATAAGTAGGTACTGTTGTACTTTTCGGGTAAATACAAAAAGTACTTACATATTTACTGTTGATGTGTTTTATTCCTTATAAATAAATATGTCGATAAAAAAATACAAATACATACTTTGTTATATGTACTGCTGTGCTGGTGTAGGACTAGTGCATTTTTGCCACCAACAATATTTGAGAAATATTTTTTTTTATACATAATATACATAATAAACAGGGAGTAGACCAGCATTGGCTTGGTTCTGGGGACCCTTGTCAGTTAATAGCCTCCTTGTAAAAACAGTGGTAGAAATGCTGAGTCATTCCTCCACTGTCTAGCTACCATCGTGCCCGATGACCCCACCCTATGATGATGATACGACCTTGGGATTTAATATGTGAATGAAACATTGCACACAAAAAACAGGTAGTCCTTTATCTAATAGAGCGGACCAGGGTTTTATTTTGGGATTTTGTTTGACTGTCCATTCAATCTGTTATTAGTCATCTTCCTAGTGTGTAACTTCTGCTGATGTTTCCCTGTTGTGTCGCAGGAACGTCACTATTCATCCGTTCTGTGATAAGGTGAAGCGAGACCCTCTGGAGACGGAATGCACGGATGACAGGAGCTCTGTGGCTCTGTGTAACCTGGTGGAGTATGCCCAGCCTCTGCCTCCCTTCTACCAGGTAATCCTAATAATATTTCGCCAATGCAAAGACTTCAGGCCATGGGTAATAAAGCCAGTGATGTGGGGCTTGACCTTTTCAATATAACCCTAGGGTTGGCCAGCCTGCAGCTGAAGTGAAAAGTTGAAAGTAGATCTGCTCTCTAATTTTTCGTGAAATAAATATAGTTAAAGTGCTTTTGTGCAATAAATAAAAGTTCACAATTAAAATACAGTTCATTTAGTTTATTTAACAAGTACCCAATATGTCCTGCCTGTAAGTTTTACCTTTAAATTACTGAAACTAACTCTCATATGCAAGCGTCTCTTTGTTTTTATGAAGATGGCGTCTACCTTCTAGAATTATTGGATAGACCAGTGAACGAGAGAATGTTTATAAATGACTATCTGGACTAGTCACCGTAGTGACGTCATATCTCTCACTCTTATCAGTTCGATACAATATTATATAGTGATATAGTCATACTTCATTGTGTTTGAATACCTGCCGTCACGTTCCTCTGTCTTATCTCAACCGTTATGAACTTTCAAATTCAAATTTCGAGCCGTTATAGCCACAGAGCAAGAATACCAACCTCCAAATATTAGTGAGAAAAATTCTAAATAAGTAGGTACCTAATGCAGCTTTATTTTACTACCGCTAGAGTACACTACCACTAGAATCAATGTAGCTACCTATCAGATATTATCACCTACCCGCTGCCTAGAAAGTACCGACACGGATTAATAATTATACTATCGGGATGACTAACATCGCAGATAGTATGGCGAGCGCTTTCAACCCCTCTAACGCGGACCTCATGGCTGCTATTGGTAAAATTTCTTCTCAAATATCAGAAATTGAAAATTCCATGAAAATCAGTCAAGAAAAAAATGAAGAGAGAAATATGGATTTTGATAGACAGCTAAAATCGCATGACCAAAAGTTTGATAGAGCATTCAAAAGAGATACGAAAAAGAACTTGGTTGTATATGGTTTAGAGGAAGCAGTTGGAAAACCGATCCGTACTATGAGGGAGAAAATTCTTGATTTATTAACTAACAAACTGCTGCTCAAAGATGTCCGCGAGTTCGATATTCACGACATACGAGTGATGGGCCCGAAGAAGAATGTGCTGATAGTCGTCCTGTGCTCACCGCATCTGGTGCGCCTGGCGATCATGAACGCCGCCAAGCTGAAAGGGACGAAGATAGCAGTGGACTATGACTTGTCTCCAGAGGACAGAGCCGTTAAGAAAAAGTTACTACAATACCGGAAGGAGCTGATAAGTCAAGGAAAGGAGTGTAAGCTGCGTAACAACAACCTCATAGTGAACGATGAGATACTGACCCTGGAGCAGCTAACAGCAGAGTTTGGTGCTACCCCGTCCGACCAAGTTCATGCGGCCGGAAGCCAAGGAGATCCAACCCTACCACAGGAGATCGTGTGTTCGACACCCGCTGGTGAAGACTATGAAATGAGCGACTTTAATAAGAAGAGAACCCCGCCACCTATGGAGTTAACTCAACAGCCAAAGAAGTTTACTCTAAATTCACCCAAAGTCTTGGTACCTAACTCGGGGTTTTTAAAGGGGATAGGAAAAGACCAGACAACTTAAAAGCTCTTTGGTTGAATATCCATGGACCCTCTAACATTGATTTACTTTTAAATAATCCCGATAGTATTGAAATTTTTGATTTTATTTTTTTGTGTGAGACTTGGTTTGTAAATTACCAAAACTTTAGCCTGAATAACTACAACTGTATTACAGTTCCCGCAACAAGAAATACTAACCTAGGTCGTTTCCAGGGAGGGTTGATATTTTTTTACAGGAAATGCTTTGAGGTTCAACAAATTTTTTTGGAAAACTTTGGTGTATTTATTTTTGTAAATTCTTTAGAAATTGTTCTGGGAGGAATATACTTACCGCCTAATGCTACTGAGTCTCTCTTTGTACAGGTTCAAGATACATTATGTAATATTATGAACGAGCACCCCTACCCACTCTACGTGGGCGGGGATATGAACTCCAGAGTAGGTTTAGGAAACCAGAGCCTTGAAGAGTATTTCGAAGGTACTCGCCTTTCAAATGTAAGGGACAGTATGGACAGGGTGTGCAATAAATCTGGAATGCGCCTCGTAGGTATTTTGGAAGAAATTGGTTTATTTGTTCTAAATGGTAGGTCGGAGGGTGATAACCCAGCTAATTATACCTACGTGGCTCATTCGGGGAAAAGTTGTGTTGATCTTGTTTGTACAAATGTCTCCGGTCTTGATTTGGTATTTAACTTCGAAATTTCCGATTTTTTTCTGGAATCTGACCATTTTCCCTGTGTTTTGTCTCTTATTAATATACACCCTGGTTTTATCAGACCTTATCAAGAAATAGATAGACCAAAAATTTTATGGTCAGAGGAAAAGAAAGATGAGTACATGGATATTCTTGCTAAGATAAACATACCAGAACCGTCTGAATTCTCACCTGAAGCTCAATATAACTATTTTAAAGACACGATACTGCAGGTATGTGAAAAACTAGGTATGATAAAAAATAGGACACAGAGTGCTAAGATTAAACATTTTAAAAAACCATGGTTCGACTCTCAGTGTAATCACCTCAAATTAATTATGAGAAAAAAGTTCAAGACTGCGAAACGAGAAAATTTTTCTCCAAGTGAGCTGTCTGAATATGTTAATTCAAAAAAGAATTACAAAGAGTTGCTAAAATCTAAGAAATCTGCGTATGAAGATTCCATGATAAAAAAATTCTGTGATGTGAGAAATTCGTCCGAGTTCTGGAAAACCGCTAAAAAATATTCTCCTAAAACATTTAAGACTTTAGATATTGACATGAACGTGGTTGAACTTCATTTTAAAGAGTTATTTTCTAAGAGCGTTGATATACACTCATCCTTATGTACAGAGGTGTCTCAAATAGAAAACGGTCTCGGCGTGTTCAACATTATTTTGGACAGCGAGGTTACAGCTAGAGAATTTGAAATGGCCCTTAAACATTGCAAGAATAAGAAGGCAGGGGGTGAAGATTTAATAATTTACGAGCTTCTCAAAAACCTACCGCAAATTTGGAAAACCACGGTCATTAATCTTTTTAACAAAATCATAAATACGGAACAAGTCCCTGATAATTGGTCAAATCTTTTAATGTTTCTTCTCTTCAAAAAGGGTGACAGTAAGGACATCAAAAATTACAGGGGTATTTCCCTAATAAATGTGATTGCCAAACTGTTCACGCAAATCCTATATAGGCGTCTAACTTTTTATTCTGAGGATTCAAAAATTATTCCAGAAAATCAGGCGGGGTTCCGAGAGGGTCGGGGGTGTGTGGATCAGATTTTCACTCTTTCGTCCCTAATCCATATTAACCTTCGCCTTCCGAAAACCAAAGTTTTTGCTGCTTTTGTAGACTACAGGCAGGCTTTCGACGGGATCTCACATGACTTACTTTGGTACAAACTTTATAATCAGGGCGTCAGCATTAAGTTCATAAATATACTTCGAAACTTATATAGGAATGCCAAAGTAAGAATTGTACTCAATAACAGTGGTAACAGCTCCTCTTCTCAGAGTGAGCCTCCGCCCGCTAGCTCAGAGCCTCCGCCCGCTAACTCAAAGCCTGGCCCCGCCCCCGTGCCCGCGCCTAGGTCTATTTCAGAAGAAATCAGCATTGAACAGGGGATTCTACAGGGTGACACCTTATCACCTCTGTTGTTCAATTTATTCGTTTCGGACTTTGAATCTTTCTTAAGAAATAAAGGATCTTCGGGTATAAATGTAGACAATGAAAAAGACATAATGGTTTTATTTTATGCTGATGATATGGTCATCTTGGCTAATTCTCAGATAGATCTCCAGAGAAAGTTAGACCTATTAAAAAAATACTGTGACTTGTATGGCCTTGTAGTAAACGTGTCTAAATCTAAAGTAATGATATTTAGGAAGGCAAGTAATGTATCTAAAAAACATGTTTTTATATTTAACCAGGAAAAAATGGAAATTGTCAATAGTTTTAATTATTTGGGAGTTACGTTCTCCACTTCAGGTCTGTTCCCAATAGCCGCCAAACAAGCTTGTTTAAAGGGGAAGCTAGCCACTTCTAAAATAAATGAAATTGTAAATAGATCAAAAATAGCGAATTTAGAAACCTGGAAAAAATTATTTGAAGCAGTGGTCTCAGCAACAACCCTCTATGGTTCAGAGGTGTGGGCGTGGCGCTACGCAGACGAAGTGGAGAAAGTACAGGCCCAATTCTACAAATCAACTTTGTTTTTACCCCGAGGCACCCCCGGGCACTATATTAGATTGGAACTGGGTACCCAAAAGCTGAAACTGGTAATCCTTAGAAAAATGCTTGCTTTATGGTGCAAATTACTCAAACTTGACGAGACTCGGTACTCTAAAGTCTGTTATAACCAACTCCTCAAGATGCAGGCCATGTCATATCACGATATTAATTATAACTGGTGTTCTCAGTTACGTCAGGTTCTTTTTGATCTTGAGTTTGAAGAGGTGTGGGAGCGTCAGGATTTAGACCTTATTGAGAGAAATTTTGATGACATTTTGGATGCCATGAGTAAGCAACTAAAGAAACAGGATAGCGAGAGAACTGAGATCTCACGGTACAACACTTTGTACAGTTGCACCCTTGACCAAGAGAAATCAGTAGCCTCTTACTTTAACCATAACCTACAGTTAGTGAAGCTACGTTTCATCTGCCAAGTCAGGATGGCTGGGGAGAAATTCTCAGTCGTCTCTTATGGCACTATTAAATCCATTTTTAACTCCAATAAAATTTGTGATATTTGCAACAGTGGCTTGACGGACACTTTGTGGCATTTTTTTTGTTACTGCCCCAGATTTAACGTGATAAGAAAGGTTTTTCTAGGGAAACCCTTTCTGAGTTTATACAAATTTGTTGATATTTTAAGATCTATAGGTGAAGAACAGGATCAACTAGATCGCCTGTCCTCTTTTTACCTCAGAGCAGCTAAGGAGAGAAATTTTCTGAAAGATTTATACCTTGAATTTGATGAAACGTAATTCACTGTCATAATATTATTTACTTGTTTCACTATTATAATGTTTTTTTTGAAGATTCTCACAGATTTTTTTATTTTATTTATTTTTTCTGTTTTTTTTTTCTATTTTTTGCCTTAGGCAACAGTATTTTTTCATATTTTCCATATACCTTTCTTTCATGATTTATTTTCCAATAATTATGTACTTTTTAATTTATTTATTTTTCAGAAACTGCTTCTCATATCGTTTTTTCGCTATACCCATCACCTATAATTTTTATTTAACTTAACTACTTCAAGCTGTTCTATTATTTATTTTCAATTATTCTATAGATATAATCAATTATTTGCTTCTATGTATATATTTTATTTTTATTGCCAACCTTTTGTAACATAACATTACAAATAAAACGCTTATTCTATTCTATTCTATTCTAATATAACCCTAGATCGATTTAGTAAATGCGATCTTTTTACTATTTAGGATTTAATTTTAAGAATTTTTAATTATTTATATTTAAATCTAGTTAAGGATTTTTTTATTTTTATATTATACCCGCGACATTGTTTAAATGGATGCGATATCCGTAAATTAAAAAAATAAAAATAATAATAATAATAATAATAAAAATAAAAAATATCATCAATCAAACCGTTCCGTCGTAACGGGTCGATGGTCGTTATGGACCTAATAATAATATTGCCTTATTTATACTGCCGATTAAGACAATTAAAGTCCCATTATTCTAGCAGTAAGCCCAAGGACATATTAGTATGTGGTAAAAATCCCAAATTGGAAGATAACTTGTCATGTCCCGGCTGAGTTTCGAACCCACGACATCTGGAATCTCTGGATTCACAGAGTGCTGCCTTTACCACTGAGCTACCGGGACAGACATAATAATAATATTTAGTGGAAGGTAACCACCAGATGAGGTTAATTCTCAAAGCATTTTCTTGAGTTATTATTAGTAGTCACATACTCAAATAAATGAGGAAAAAATCATGTAGTGGGTGGGATTCAAAACAACGGATCCCGCTACCTGCTACCTGGATTACCAGACTAGTGCGTTAATCACTTGACTACCAATGGACTTTTAAATCGTAGTTCTCATCTCCCCCTTTAAGGTAGTATTTTGAATCCCATTCGGTGTGATTCAGTTGCACGACTGATGAGATCGAACCCCACTGACTTCGCAACGCTTTGCAACACTCCTCATTCAAAATTCGAGAAAATACATTATTATTATACAACACTTTATTAGATATAAATGGACATACAAATAATTATTTTAACAATGAAAAAAATAGAAACAATATATACAATAAAAATGAAAAAGAAATGAAAATATATATTTAATAATAATAATAATACCGTTAGGTATTGTATATTTTACGGTACATAACCAATTTACAATATTAACAAAATATAAGATAAGATTTTTTTTCTTTGTTCTACAGACACAAACACAAACGTATAAAAACATATGTCCTAACTAAAGGGCGGGGTAAGCCAGCGTCGATGGCATGTTGAATACACCGGTTCCCTTCAGAACACCGAAGTTAAGCGACATCCAGCGAGGTTAAGACTTGGATGGGTGACCATTCAAATTCTAATTCTCGTGACGCTGGCTTTTCCCGGCCCCACTCAGGCTGGGTGAGGTCAATGTGAGTAGCAGGTTTGTGAGTTTCCTGCGAATGGAGGGTAAAACCCCCGTCGTGATATGACCATGGCAGTTGAAAGCGACGTTCAACCCCAATTAAAAAAAAAAAATGGAAAAATGAAAACTTAACCTATAAAACAAATGGAAGCAAGAATTTTATAAATCTATTTTGGTTAACCAAACTGGAAGAAGATTTTTCCTCTGCCAAAAGAAAAATGACTTGCTTCCAGTTCATCCATTTTATTCTATTTGAATCTACTTTGGTTAGAAAGAAAAATACAGCTACTGTCTATTATTTTAACCAGGTTTGTTACAGCTGGGGGGAGTGATGATCTCAAGCCAACTTAGGAGAGAAAGTTGGTTTGTTCTGAACCACATATTTCTATGTGCGTCCAACAATCATGTGGTCTTGGGCTGTTTCTCTATAACGCTTGAGAAACTGCAAGTTAAACCCCACTTAAAAAAAAAAAAAAAAAAAAAGGGCGGGGTTATTGCCTGTGGCAATCTCTTCCACCCAACCCTTGCGGAACAAAATGTTGCACTCAGTGGGATCCCAGCTCAAGATTTCTAAAGCTCTTTCACTTCAGCTTGTTATTTGTATTACACTCATTTTAAATCTGTTGTCAGAATTTCGACGTGATCCCTCATGTGGTGCCCGGGAGAGAGGCTTACTACGGTGGATCTGTGAGCCTAGCAGACTTCTGCCCCTACATACAGGAGTTCACCTGGAGAGCCAAGAATATTGTGGTCAGGGGCTCACACTGCACCTACCCAGAGAATAACCCACGTGAGTAGTGACTAGTAATATGTTGCCGAGATATGATTGTAAAGAGTTTTTTTAATGAAATCATCTCAATAAATTGGAACCCCAATTATCTAAAAAAAAAAAAAAAAAAAATACATAATTTTAATATCTAGTAATAGAGGTTGTCGAGATATGATTGTAAAGAGTATTTTCAATGGAATAATCTCAATATATTGGAACCCCTATCATCTAAAAAAAATACATAATTATTAGAATATGTAGTAATATGTTTACACATCTAGGGCGAAGTCAGACGTTACCGAACACTCATTTGTACTAAAGTCGAACTTGAGTTTTCATGTCACGTGTTGTTTTCAATGGGGAAGATTGAAATTTACTCGAACTTGTGTATGTGATTTTTTTTTTTTTTTTTTAATGATATTTATTTACAGAGGAGACTTAACAATCAGAGTCCTTGCCCTTTGTGTTTTTTTTTTTTTTTTTTTTTTGAACAATTTCAGCTTAAAGTCGGTTTCAACTTTTCAGTCTAAAAAGTATATCTCAGCCTGATAGATAACCTCGTTCCTACCTAATGCTGTTGGCAGTGTTTGCACAAAACATGTCATTTTCAAAGATGAGAATTTGTTTTTTGTCCATATTGTGAAGGCTTTCAAGTGATATTTCCATGGTAATGGCTTGGATATGATTGTGTTTAAATCAAGCGACAACAGCTGGTCTCATTCTCTCATTTAACAATTTCATGAGGACTGTGTCTTCTTCTCACCTACCTCTAGACCCAGACAAGAACTTTGCCCTGGAAGTGTACGGCAACAGCTCCAAGTGTTTCGACCACACGAATCAGATGTGGGAGGAGAGGTCCTGCAGGCAGGTGCGGCAGTGGCAACACTGGGGCAGTGGCTGCTACGAGTACAAGTGCCAGAGTGGCAGACTTCACATCATAGTGAGTATGCCGACAGCGACGTGTGCAACACTAGCCGTGTTTTTCTTTTGGGGGAAAAAAAAAAATCCATGTTCGGTATTTCCAAATATTTCCATTGTCTTCCAAGTTTAGCTTCCCCACTATTCGTGAAAGATTTCCATTTTCTTCCAAGTTTAGTTTCCCCACTATTCGTGAAAGAAAAATGCATTTCGGTACTTTAAAGATAAGCAATGGAAAAATAAAAACTTAACCTATAAAGCAAATGGAAGCAAGAATTTTATAAATCCATTTTGGTTAACCAAACTGGAAGAAGATTTTTCCTCTGCCAAAAGAAAAATGACTTTCTTCCAGTTCGTCCATTTGAATCCACTTTGGTTAGAAAGAAAAATACAGCTACTGTCTATTATTTTAACCAGGTTCGTTACAGCTGGGCGGAATGATGATCTCAAGCCAACTTAGGAGGGAAAGTTGGCTTGTTCTGGACCACATATCGCCTCTGACAACACAAAGAGGCGTAAACAACATTTTCGAAATTTTACAGGAGAGCCAAAATGAGTTTTCTTGTGCATAAATTTTCTGTTCACGGTAGGAACATTATCACTTCCCTATACCCGTGAATGACCATACGAACTTTTTTCTGTTGCCAAATTTGATTATTTAACTGTGATTATCGATTTACGCCTATTTGATTTGTCTGAAAAAGAGAAAATGAGGGATACGCCTGATTTTAATTTTTGTTGTATCTTTTCTATGGATTATAATTGGGTTACGTCTATTTGTGAGAACCAAATATAGCACAAGTAGACTCAATCTAAGCAATAAAAACGATTTCAAAAATTTGTGGTTTACGCCTCTTTGTGTTGCCAGAGGCGATATTTCTATGTGCGATCAACCATCATGAGAACTTGGGCTGTTTCTTTATAACGCTTAAGAAACTGCAAGCTAGCCTGGCTTGTTAGGTTTGGCTAGTCCCCTCGCTGTTTATAGTCCTCTGGCGAGATACTGGTCTTCTCCCTGTTTAACACATACAGTATAGTGTACAGTGTACACGAGTGTTTTCTTCAGTGGACCTTCAGTTTTTTTGGACCAGAAACATATCTATCTGGTGACTTTTTATGGCTGTTTGAGTCTACCTACTTCTTTTTTCACACAAAATAAGAAGCGAAGGTTGGTCCACTGAACCATATTATCAAAAAAAAAACCCCTGGCGCTGAATGTGTCAAGTAGAGTAGTTTCGCCCTATTAACCATCCATCCTCCTATACGTCACGTGTTCCAGGTAGCCAACCACACGTACACGTGCTACTCCCCGCTGCAGGAGATCTCCATCAGGATCATGTCCAACGGGTGGCTGCACAAGGGCGCCATCGTGTGTCCGCCCTGCGAGCAGCTGTGCCTGGACCACTTCAGATCCATAGGGGAGTACTGCAAGCAGCCCCTGGGCAAGATCCCCAGCTCCGAGTCCTACCACAGGGATTCCCTGCGCTGCTCCGCTACCTCCCTGGGGGCCTCCGCTCTGGTGCTCACCAGTCTGATCTCATTGCTCGTCCTGTGTTGTGATAGAATGTAGACGCTTGGTTCTATGAGCGGTACCACTCAGGCAACATCGAATGAATAATAATAATAAATTTTTATTGACAAGAAAGTAGTCACCGTGGCAGAGTGAGTTAGCGCGCTAGGCATTGCACACACGGTGACCTGGGTTCGATCCCCAGCGGGGCAGGAATTTTTCTGCTCTGTACTTGGATGTTCGGGGTTCACTCATACCTCGTGAGGAAAAATGAGTAGTTACTTGTATGAGTAACGACCAGTGGCGGCATTACCAGAGTAAAAAGAAATTAATGTCATAGAATAATTCGAAATGTAAAGGAGGCTCTTAGTAATGCTGCGCTACCCACAAAAATTGTGAAGAGGCCTTGTGCTTCACCACAAATAAAACAATACATACAATAAATCTTTATTGACAAGAATAATATTGACAAAGGGCGTGATTATTGCCTGAGGCAATCTCTGCCATCAAACCCATAACGAAGCATGCGCAGTAATAATAATATCGTCTTATTTACGAGGTCTGTCCCGAAAGTTCGTATAAAAATGAGATAAAATTTTTATTTTACAATTAATCGGGTAATTCAATTTTGTCTCCTTCAAAATACTCTCGCTGGGACACAATGCACTTCTGCCATAACCATTTCCACTGTTTGAAGGCTCCTTAAAAGTCCTCAGTTTGAAGGCTTCTCAGCTGACTCGTCGTTGCTGTTTTAATGGCCTCAACGTCCCCCAAATGCCGCCCTTGAAGCACCAATTTTGTTTTTGGGATTAAAAAGAAGTCACAAGATGCCAAATCCGGTGAATAAGGGGGATGTTCAGTCGCTATGATCGAATTGTCAGTCAGAAACTCATGCACAACGAGGGGGTGTGAGCGGGGGCATTGTCGTGGTGGAGGATCCACCGCCCCTCTCGCGCCAAATAGTTGTTTTGCTCAAAGAAAGCTCTTCAGCCACCTGTCTGACGGTTAAACGACGGTCCCGCAGGACACAAGATCGAATTCTTTCCACATTGTCAGAAGTGCTGGAAGTGGAAGGACGTCCTGACCGAGGGTCATCTTCGAGACTTTCGCGGCCCTCACGAAAACTTTTCAACCACTTGTAGACTGTTGGTTCCTTGAAAACATCATCTCCATAAACTTGGTTGAGATCACTAAAAATTTCGCGGCCATTCTTGCCGAGTTTCGCGAGAAATTTGATGATGACGCGCTGTTCTTGAATGACTGAGATCTCCGACGCCGACGAGTGGTAGAGAGAGGGGTCACTTCACAGGTACCGGGACGAAACAGTTCTTTTTGTACGGCGGTTGGGCGCACACTGAGCATTGTTTAGATGTTATAGAAGGGGACGCAGCCCACCTGGCATCCCCACTTAGCTTTCCAGCCTTCCCAGAACACTTTTATACGAACTTTCGGGACAGACCTCGTATGTATATTGCTCGATTGGGACGAACAAGTCCCATTATTACGTCAGTAAGCCTAAGACGTATTCTTATGTAGTCAAAATTCCAAAAGGGAGAATTAATTGTCCTGTCCCGGCTGGTTTTCGAACCCGCGACTTCTGGATTACCAGTCAGACGCCTTGACCATTAAGCTACAAGGACGGACAATAAGTAAAGGGACTTGTCTCATTATTGATATTTCAGAATAAATAGGGTATTGTATGTTACGTGGCGCTTGCTGCAAACTTGATTGTAGTTAGTTTTTTTTTTTTTTTTTTTTTTTTTTTTAAAGTGGGGTTTAACGTCGCTTTCAACTGCCATGGTCATATCACGACGGGGGTTTTACCCTCCATTCGCAGGAAACTCACAAACCTGCTACTCACATTGACCTCACCCAGCCTGAGTGGGGCCGGGAAAAGCCAGCGTCACGAGAATTAGAATTTGAATGGTCACCCATCCAAGTCTTAACCTCGCTGGATGTCGCTTAACTTCGGTGTTCTGAAGGGAACCGGTGTATTCAACATGCCATCGACGCTGGCTGTAGTTAGTTTGATTTTAAATACATTTGTTCCATGTTGCTTTCGGTTGAAATGGTTAAAATCATGCAGTGTTGCCTACCTGCCTGCTACATGTTGCCTGAGTGGAAGCGCACTTGATTTTTTATGAGCAAAACATCGGTTCTCTAAAGACAAAAATGGTCTTTTAGAACTTGCATATTTTGAGAGACAGTTCTTTGTTTTAGAATAAATTATTAGCTTGATAGAAGTTTCTATGCAATTTTGTACCAGGAAAACAAAGCGTGTAATGAAGCTTTATGTTAGACCCACCCACTCCTAGTTCCTTAAACTGACACAGTGAAGAGCTTATCATGAAGCTACTAACCAGTTTGGTTGACTAGCGATAAATCTCGTATCAGTTACTACGAAGTCTCCCTTTTTTTTTCAATCAATGGATTTAATACTCGTATAATTCATCATTGCATTCTACGAACTCTATGATACACTGTAGTCACCGTAGCCGAGTGAGTTAGCGCACTAGATTTTGCACGCATGGTGACCTGGGTTCGATCCCCCAGCGGGGCAGGAATTTTTCTAGTCTGTACTTAGACGATCGGGGTTCACTCATACCTCGTGAAGAAAAATGAGTAGCTGCTTTGATAAGAAGCAGTGACCCAGTGGCAGAATTATATGCAAAAGAAACAACATATTGTATATCTAAGTGGTATCTTATGATTCTGCGCTACCTACGAAAATTGTGACATATTAACACATAGAAAAAATTCTTTGTTAAGTTTTTGATCCGAGGTAAGTATCATCTGAAAATGTTCTCCCTAGGCTGCTTCTATAGGAAGAGTAATTTCTTCGAGTTTTCATGTGGTTCAAATTCAGTTGTATTTTCTTTTCACTGCAATGTTTTTGTTTCCTTTTGCAGAAAGGAAGTATTTATTTTTACTATCCAAAAAAGTAATCCTAAATATGTATACTTTCCAATTTTACTATAAAATTTGATGTACTTTAGTTTTAACAACAGATTTTCTTCATGACAAATGGGTCTACTATTCAATATGTAGAAATTAAAATGTTTCTCACTTGTATGGAAAAGCACGCCATCATTGTTAGATCAAATGTTTTAGAAGCAGTCTCTTGTCATGTATCTTGAGAAATGGTTTGTGTGAAGTTATTATTTTTTGTATATATTGCTATGTTGTACTGTTATTCATATTTCTGTGATAATTTATTTTATTTCCATGTAGACACTAGATTAATGTTAAACACTAGAATATTACGTACATAGGTATTATAAATCATTCCTTTGCTTGAGAATTGTAAATAAAATATTCATATAGGTATAGAAGTTTATTATTTGCTGCATTGTCCTCGCCCGCTAGCTTTCTTCTGTTCAATTTTTATCTACTATAAATAATTTTGTCTCGGACACAAGACTTTCAACGTATATTTTATTTAAAACTTTCTTTTTCTTTGTACTCGATACTCATTCATTTTGCTTTAAAAATACTGCCTTTTTTAAATTTGCCAATTGTAAGCCTAAGACAATAAACACAAAGTCCAACATTCCAGTCTCAAGCACTACAACTTATCAGTATTATTATTATTACAGTTCAGTTTCGTGCATATTCCTGAGGAAACGTATCTTCCAACTATTGTACCTATGGTTGTTAATTAATCATTCCTCACTTGTCTTGGCGCATCAACATACACAATTCCAAGAAATGTTATTATTTCTCTTTTTTTCCGGTTTAACGGCGCTTTAACAATTATTTCTCTTACGCACCCCACTTCATACGAAATTCCATTTATCGGAAATAGGCCCGTACTGTATTCACCATCCTAGCCATCCGATCTCGACACGGAATGCACAGTTCGTAAAACAGGACGGTTATGATTTTCACCCTGTACAGAACTCCGAATATAGTTGTGATGAGAGCCATGGCTACGATGAAGAAGACCAGATTGATGAGAGCACAGTAGCAGTGCAGGAGGCTGAGGAGCCACTGCAGAACTGAGCGCGGCGTCATGGCCACAGCTAGTTCCAACTCGGAGGATCAAATCTTCCTCTATCTTGGCTAGTTCCAACTCGGAGGATCAAATCTTCCTCTATCTTGGCTAGTTCCAAATCGGAGGATCAAATCTTCCTCACTCTTGGCTAGTTCCGACTCGGAGGATCAAATCTTCCTCTATCTTGTTTCTCGGCAATATTTTAGTATTTCTCTACAGAAAATTTTGATTGTTTGGTCGACTTTTTCACAAGATACACTCACATTTTTTCCATTTTATTAGCATGACTAGTTTATTAGCTAGTGATTTATATGATTTTTTTTTTTTTTTTTTTTTTAATGAATCAAATGATATAATATAATATTTCATTAAAAACGTCTTCTTTCTTCAGTGTGCTCATTACGGATGCCACATTTCGTCTTTGTACCGCGAAACTCACTCTTTGTCGAAAGTACTCCCTGTACGTCTCTCTTTCGTTTCAAGTAGCAGAGACTTGGAAATAGAATTGAATAGATCCAAGGCATCTGGCTCAAAAGATCCGAAAGTTTCGACGGCAAAGGGAGAGAAAATGAATTGGTAGTGAATTTCGCGATATATCTTTCTTTAATTTTTCAGCGTGTTTTGCTGCTTCTCCTTAATTACATAATACTATGTATGGTTGTAATAGGTTTTCAACAATTTTGGCCTACTGCAACCGGATAGTGAGATTAATTTCATATTTGTAGACCAATTATTGTTATTAGAAAGCACGGCCTACCTACACCCCGCCGAGAAAAGAAACGGTATCTATCAGTCTCAAGATTATTTCAGTTTGCACTGCTCTCTCCGCATATTTAAATACATAATAATTTTAAGTAGTCACTGTGGCAGAGCGAGTTAGCGCGCTAGGCATTGCACACATGGTGACCTGGGTTCGATTCCCAGCGGGGGAGGATTTTTTCTGCTCTGTACTTGGATGTTCGGGGTCCACTCATACCTCGTGAGGAAAAATGAGTAGCTGCTTTAATGTGAAGCAGCGACCAGTGGCAGAATCTTAGGCAAGAAAATAATACAAGATATTGTAAATTAATGTGGTAAATTCCTATGATTCTGCGCTACCCACTAAAATTGTGACATAATAACACAAAGAAAAAGCATTATTATTATTATTATACATAATAATTTTATAACTCTAGTTTTCAAGAAGATTATAAAAAGTTATACTGTATTTTTGTACTCATGTTGGTTGGCAATTCATTTATCCTCTATGCATTTATTTTGTATTATATTTAAATATTGTTTCAGTTACCATTAAATTAAATGTTACATTAAAAATAATATGCTTGTTTCTTATTGTCTTGAGCTTTAGGAAGATCCAATTTTGGTTTTTAGATTAAAAAAATCTGGAAGTATTTCTAGCTATAGTCTGATTAATGAGGGTAAAGAGAAAATTCTCAAAATCGAAGTTAGTGGACAGGTGCATGGTCTTAATCTCCAAGAGGTTTCTCCTATATGTGTACAACATATTGTTTAAATTCTTTAATTAATTTCTGAGATTTGCGCGTTGCAAGTATGAATGTGTTCAGAAATATGATTTTTTTTTAAATCGGCAAAAAATAATTATTTTTCTATACAAAAACGAACACAATACTTTCGATATCTCAATGGTGTGTCTCACCAGTAAATAATCTCCTCAAATTTACTGTGTTATCGTGGTTTCCTCATTCTATTTAACTTTATGATTCAGTCTATTCTTTCAATTTAAGTCATTCAAACAAACACACCTTGCTAACAGTTTTAAGAAAAGAAACAATAGTCCATTAATTTACAGAGAAACAGACAGTTTGGCCCTGTTTGAAATGATTTTATTTAATAACAAATAAGTAATAAATTCGAAGAATCATTTAGCATAATAGAATAAAATAATTTGAACTTTCAGTTTACTTTACAAGGATCTGAGTCAGAAAATTGAATTACAGGGTCTTTAAATAGAGAGTAAGCCAGCGTCGATGGCATGTTGAATACACCGGTTCCCTTCAGAACACCGAAGTTAAGCGACATCCAGAGGGGTTAAGACTTGGATGGGTGACCATTCAAATTCTAATTCTCGTGACGCTGGCTTTTCCCGGCCCCACTCAGGCTGGGTGAGGTCAATGTGAGTGGCAGGTTTGTGAGTTTCCTGCGAATGGAGGGTAAAACCCCCGTCGTGATATGACCATGGCAGTTGAAAGCGACGTTAAACCCCACTTTAAAAAAAAAAAAAAAAAATAGAGAGTACATTATTTTGGGTTTGGAGAATTTATGAAATATGATTTTCAATGGCCTTGTCCTTGCTTAGTCCTAAAGGACACAATATTATTATTTATTTTTCTTCTCTCACAAAAATATTGGTCGTGTTGTAACTCTCCTTGAATCACAATTTAGACATAGAGAGGCTATGGCCCGAATTGAAGAAAAATGCTATAGCAGAGACTGATATTATAGAGTTGTTATTACCATAGTAACAGTCAATCACTTGGCTGAAATCTACTGCTATAGTAACAGTGTCCACCATAGCAGATTTCATAAATAAAATTAGGGCCTATGTTTACACAGGAAAAAAGGTAAGTAAACCCCGGAACTGCTTTCGCATTACTTCAGGGCACTTTACCTTTACGTCCATTCCATTCCGGAAACGGAAAATGTCGGTTAAAAAATTTCCACTCCGGCCGGGATTTGAACCCGCAACCTCCGGATCAGTAACCAATGCTCTTAACCACTGAGCCACGGAGTTACCTCATCCAGTGAGCTCCTCCCTCGAGTACTGACTCAGGAACTCCTCCTCCACGGGATGCAGCTTGCCCACCACTATGAGGGAGTGGAGAGGTTTCCCCAGGTCCAAGGCTAGCAGAGAGGCGAGGGAGGTGGCTACTATGCTCTGGGTCTCTGAGCCCACCCTGGCAATGGCCACAGCTAGGTCCTCGCCTGTCAGACCTGCAACACAAATTTGCATCGCAAGTTTAATATTGAAGGTTATTGTATAATAATAATACTCTTTAGTGGAAGGTAATCACCAGGCAAGGTTAATGCTCAAAACATGTTCTACCACCTAACCCTCAGAGTCTTATTATTATGTGGTCTGAAACACTTCATATACCAACTGACTACATAGGTACATTGTGCAATTGTACATAGTTCAAATTCGATTACTTTCTTTTCTATAGGATAATAGAAAGTAATGGTTCTGGGCTTAGTAGTTTTACTGTTCTGAGCTTAATAGCTTTACTTATAAAACTTTGCCCCTATAAGATTTTCTATTATTATTATTACAAAGAAAGGTAAATGAATAAATATGAGAAAAGAGAGAGAGAGTGATTATTACCTGAGGAAAAAGTAAATCTTTTCAAAGTATATCTATATTATCTTTGAGAAAGTACTCTTGATAGCTAAAGGAAGTTCTATTAAATTAACAGAAGCAAGACCCCACATATTATAGAAAATTGATTACTCACCGGATTTAGTTTTGGATATCTCCACTAATTGCTCAGCTGCTTGACTCACACTCATAAACCTTGGTGGTAAGTACTGACGTACTTTCTTAGTAAGACTTTCCAGAGTAGGTTCTTTTACTTGTATATCTGAAAGTTTCATTAGTGGAGATAAATAGGGTAAGCCATTTTAAAAGTTAAATATCTCAAAAACAACTGAAGATGAAAAAAAAATCTATTCAGAGGTGATTTTCATAGCTCCTAGGGGGAAATCTAATGGTGACATTAAAGTATCTCAGGTGACTGCTTCAAAGTTATTTCAATGCCAACTTTGGAATTTAAATGGTTAACTATATTTTATTTATTTAGTACAATGGTTTTTTTTTTTTTTTTTCAATAAGAAATATCTGAGAAAAACTGATAACTGTGTGCTGCAACTATTGGTCTGTGTACCTTCAAAGGTTTTGGAAGTAATTGTAAACAAACTAAAATGGTTGAGACTAATAATAATTACCTAATAAGCACAGAGTGTGAAGGCCTCTACTTTTGTTCTCCACTATTTTATCTAGAAGCTATCTGGTTTCCAAGTGTCAGTCCAGAATGGTATTGATACAGTCTCACCAAAGTTATACAGCTGGAACAGACAAATTTACAAACAACTAAACCATTTAAAATCAGAATGATGCATTGGGGAAATCTTTTAATACTTTGGAATAAAATTATGTTCATTTTTGGTTGCATGAGGTTGAAAATAACACTATTTCAAAGAAAATAATATCTTATTGCAATACTTTCTATCAATCCTGAATCCCTGTACAGCAAAATTCTCTCACAAATGACTCACAAATGCTGAATTTCCAAAATGATTCCTACAAAACTGAAAATTTTCACAAAGTTCTCTTAGTATTTGGATTTACAGAACAAAGATTTTTTCTAATCTGAACTATACAAGGAATAATAGCCACAAAGATTTTTTTTTTTTGGCAATAAAAGAAGTAAAAAAAATAATTCTAGGTATATGATGCTACTTACTTGCAGACCACAGCAGCCTGCAGCATTCAGTATGGAAGCATTGTGCACAACCTGAGTAGGAATGTTCCTCTGCCTAGCTCTGAGTACCAGATCTGTGTGTGTGGTTGCTCCGTAAGGGTCCCCTACAACCAGCAAGGCAACATCCTGAGTCTCGGCATTATGCAGTATGGAGTCACTGCCTTGCTCCACAAGTTCACGGTCTGCAATGATGATGTCTTTTCCATAGAATGATTTCTGTGAAAGAGACATGAATGATAGAATTGACTGTACTGAAGAGAATCTATTGCAGTAATTTATTTTTAATCTTGTAGGTAATAATACTAATTTATTTAATAACCATAACATGCGTTAAACCATTCAGTAAATAAGTAGTTAATAGTAAATTAGTTTATTTTTTTTTTTAAGGAGAGGTAGTAAATTGTAAAACGAACATAATTTTACCTATTAAACGTGGAGTACTGATGATGCGACAACAGTGACATATTCTCACTAAAAACCACCTCTCCCCCTAAACATATGATCCCGGAACCGTTCAAAACATTACATTGGGTATCATATGCTTTTAGGTCTCCCATTATGTGTTTTGGGGGTTTCTCTCGTTCTTTTCTTTCTCATTTATAATTTTTCTGATCATTTCTTCAATGTTTTTTCCAGCTTTCAGGTGAACTTAGCATTTTTTCAATTATATTTTCCTCACTCAGTTGTCCTTCTATTCTGAGACATCTTTTTTTTTTTCTTTTTTTTTTTAAAAAAAAAAGGTAGTTGTGCCCCGGAACCGCTTTCGCATTACTTCAGAGCACTTTACCTTTACATCCATGCCATTCCGGAAACGGAAAAACTCGGTTAGAATTTTCCGTTTCGGCCGGGATTCGAACCCGCAACCTCCGGGTCAGCAACCAATGCTCTTAACCACTCTTAGATAATTGAACCTCTCGCAGAAGAAGACAGTATTGGCTGGATTATCTTTGAGATGTGGACAGTATCTGCACTTTTCGTCCTTTGACTTTTTACTTTTGAATTGGAACGTTCCAAAATGACCATGACCAGTCAAAAAACTGGCATAGTTCATAGGAAACATCTCCAAAAGGTAGAATTGAAGGTAGAATTGAAAATAGCATAATGTAGAGATTAAAGTCTAGAAATATTTATGATACAAACAATAACATACATATTGTCAGCATATCATCAATCAACACAGATGTATAAGACTCAAGGTATACACGCTCACATTTCTTGACAATCTCCAATCCCTTCGACTGTGATGTCTTTTACATCACCAAGTCCAAGTCCCACAACATAAAACATAATTTTATGGTTTTTGGTCAGTAAAATCTGTAAGGGAAATATTAAAAAACATCATTGAGGAATGTTCGGATTAAATTAAATATGAAATAATAAATTAAGTACATTAAGAGTGCAAGTGCATTTATCAATATTGTTGAATTAATATTATTCAACTGATAAACTTATCACTGGATAACTTCCATGTTATAATTTTTTGAACCAATATTGCATTGAACAAGAAATTAGAATGTGAAAGCTATTATCCTAAAACATCAAAATCACATTAAATTTGACATTTTGGTTAATAATTATTGACTATCTAAGAGACACTTTTTATTTTTTTTTTTTTTTAAGTTTGTATGCTAAAAATGCAACTAATTTCTTCCCATTTAGGTATAGAGTAGTATAGACTATAAAATATAAAGAAATTCAATAATTAATATTCTTTACTTAGATCTGTAGCCACATAAGTAAAATTTGCTCAAATTGAATCATTAAGTCTTTAATTGATATAAAATAAAGAAGATAGAGATTAATCATTTTTGTAACTGTCAGCTTAGTGGATTGAAAATTAAAACAAAATGAAATTTACACAAATTAGTACAATATGTATGTACTAATGGACAATTCATCTCCTAAAATGAAAATAAATCAATCAATTGATGAGTATTAGAAATAAATCAAGATAAAAATTACCTTAATATAGCTAGGTATCTATTATTTTGTTTTTTGTTAAGTTCAATATTCATTCACTACAAACTAATCCAAAGTCCTATGCAACTTTCTGACAGTTTCTTGTTGAAGATTTGCAAGCATTCCAATTACAATTTGAGTGGCATCTTTGATATCATTGTACTCATGTAGTTTTTCCATTACCACATCTCTAATTTTAACAGCTTCTTCAAGCCTGATTAATTCTTCATCAACAAATTTCTCTTTTTCAATTAATTCTTTGAGCTTCTTATCTTTAGACTGAAAAAAAAGAAATTCTAGTTTAAATAGTTAAAATATACCGTTAGTTTAACAAATAAACAGGCATCTTTGCTTCCAGAAGCATCAAATAAAAAAATGATAGGTACTAGACTTTTTAAGCTAACTTGAAATTCAATGTGTAGAATTCACCATTTTTTTTTTTTTTTTTTTTTTTTTTTTTTCCAAAACTTAAAGTATTGAATCACCACTAGTTCAAGAGTATACGTAATTTGACAGTCTATCATGAGAATAACAGGTTTGAAACAGCTCCAGATGAATTGATAAACTAGTCTGTAATTCAAAACTCAGGTCTGGGATTGAGGTTAATTTGAAGTATCTGATTGTTGTGAGTTTTTCCAGCGAGTGGAGATAGGTAAATAACAAGCTATTTATGATGTGACAGTGTAAGTTTATTAAAGCAACCTTAACCCACATTAAAAAAAATATTTAGCTCTGTGTGTAATCACATTATTATGAGTGAAACTACGCAGCTGTCGCCCTCGGCTTTGCGGGACGAGGCATGGCACGTGAAAGCAAAAAATCCTTTATTTCAGACCAATTGTCAGTGTGTTGCTAAGGTGGGAATTTTCCGAAAAATTACTCACGAGATGTGCTCAAAAATATTGCACATCTAGACTAAAGTACAAAGCTACTACCAAATTTTCAGCATTCCTAGGCTTACGGTTTGTGGTGTAGAGGCAAGATGATCAGACAGGTGGAGTGGACTTTGACATTTAATATATTAAGATTAGACCATAATATCCATAACACAGGAAGGCTGCTACAAAAATAATTTTCCATTTAAAAAGAAAAGTGGAAAAATATTGAGTAATAATAAGATGCTTACCATTGGCAAAGCAGTACAAATTGATTAAATGTTGAATTGATAAGAAGAAAAAAATCAAGGAAAGAAAAGCAGTTAAAATTTTTTTTGAATTTTCCCGTGTGAAAACTGAAAAGGAATCACGAGTAGTTTCAGTCGCAAGCTGCTAGAGTACGCTGTAACTGATAAAAGGGTTGTTATGCAGTTTGACTTGATAAAGCGCGAATATTTTGAATTTATGATTTGTCTTATCTCTGAAAATTGGACTGTTAAATTTAGTAACTAAAATTAGTAATTTACTAACCCATAAGAATTTAAGAATAGAAGTTCAATAAATAAATAATAGTTGAGGTTTTGAAAACTTATTGAAAAATAATTACAGCAACAGACTACAAATGTATGTTTTTTACGTGTTAATTACCAAAGTGGAAGCACTTTGCTATGTCAAGAAACACTTTTAACTCCACTTGTTAATAAAGAATGAGGCTGAAGACTCCATACCCATCAGTGTTATTTTAATTGCCCTGAAGAATTCATCGTAAAATAATCCAGCTTAGGTCTTTGTAAGTATCAATATGAACTATCTACCTAATATTAAGAGTATCAAGTCATTTTAGGCAGGAACAGAGTCTTGAATCACCAAGAGTGTAATCAATGTAGAAGTCATTTGCTCATTACCCAGAAATTTTTTCAAGACTATAAAGTATAGACCTAAGAATCAACAGTTATTTAAAGACACACTGAACTATATTAAAAACCTTAATTGGGTTCTTGGATTCAATTCAGTATCTAGCCCACAAAAATATTCCCTTTCACTGCTGAAGCACCAGAATTCACTTTCTGCATCTGCCTAATACTCTGACAAGAAGATCCTGTATACTGCTATCTATGATTATTAAGTGTTGAATACATCCATGCCTGGTCAGTACTTTTGTGAAAAAAAGTACATCCATGTTCTATCTCTAAAGATTCCTGATAGGCTTTTAAATATCTATGCTTGAAAGTCCATTTACCAAAAAATAAAATGTAATCAATAGCTTAATTATGGACAGTTAATGAATGCATAATATATTTTCAATATAATATTTTATTTGAGTTGTAAAACAAAAGCAAACTATAAGAGATATCAACAATTTTTCTTGTTTGATGCACTTCTTTTATAATATTTTAACCATATTTCTATTCCTATTTTGCATCAAATTTGCACTAATTATTATTATTATTCTTTTTCAGGACACCATCAGAAGAATAATTATGTCTTCTCTCTTTGACAAACTTTTTAAAAAATCTTCAAAGAAAAGCAACGTTTTGGTATGCTATATCAAAGTTTCCTAAAATCTAAAAGGAGATCCCGCTTTCAAACAGAAAAAACTTACAGAATCAAATCAAACATACCACTTATAGACAAAAGTAAATTTCTCTATGACATCCCTGACTCAATGATATTTCCAAATACAGTTAGTACTATTGATGAAACTGAAGAAAATGCAGATGAATTTCTTAAAGAATTTGGTGAATTGCTTGACCCTGATTATTATCTACCTGAAAATGTTTTAAATCTATTAGGTTTAGGTCATTTAGTAGAAAATCATTCAGAACATTCTGAAAAGTCTTCTGAGTCTGCCACTGTTTCAAAAAATAATGATCTCATTAAGAACACAAGTACAGTTACAACTAAACCTAATATTTGTGCTGCTGCAAATGTAAACATCACTAAAAGTGACACTGGGAATCAACAATTATGGAAGAAATTAATTCTTTGAAAAGAAAATACAACACTCAACATGAAACATCTAGAACATTAAGCCCAATGTGTAAAAATTTGAAAAAAAATTTAAACACTCCAAGTAATTCCATAAGTACTAGTTTTACTTCTAAGCCTCAAACACCAAATGGTTCCAGATTAAAAACTAGTGGTGTGCCTAGTGAAAGTGATAGAGAATGCAATATGGAAAATTCAACTAATGTGAATATTGAGGATACCAATATGTCTAAAAGTGATTCCAAAACTACTGATAAATTGTCCCAGGAAGGACAAGTTGTAAATAAAAATAATGTATGCAATTCCCCTAGGTTCCCTGGTATGACTCAGGTGCCTAATTTCTCAAGGGGTCCTAGGATGAATTATGCTGCTAATTTTCCTAGAGGTCATGGGATGAATTTTAATAGAGGACAAAGAGTGAATTGTAATAGAGGACCAAGACCAAGTGGTCAAAGGATGAACAATGTATCCCATTTCCTTAGGGGTCCATCAAGAGAAGTGAGTAATGTAAATTCCCCAAAGTGTTCATCTACCAAAAGTATGTCAGACAAATCATCTCATGAACCAGGAACTGAACCTAATTCAAATACCTCTTCTACATCTAATGAATTGGAAATTGTATTCTGTGATACACCAACCAAAATACCAAACCATTCAAAGAAGGATGTCCAAAAAAGATTGAAAAATGTGAAAGCAGTGAAAAAAAGAACTTCAAATTCTTTACCAACTCAAGCTTCTGAGAATTTCCCAAGAGATGAAGATCAGTCACTACAATCACAGAGAACGGATGAACCAGGTGCAAAATGTTCTCCCAGTGCATCTGCCATAGAATTTGATAGTGAACTCACCAACACCCAGCCTAGAAGTAATCAGACGGGTCAGACCACACAACTTTTGGCTTGTAAAAGACCCAATAAGAAAAAGAAGAAAAAGAAAAATCCTCAATCTAATAATGAATTTATGAGAGATATACATTCAATGTTGAGTCAATTGTTAAATTCTGACAGGCATGCATATAATAGTACCCCTACTGTGGTACCTATGATTGTAACCAAAGATTTTTATAAAAGAAACCCACAGAGTGAGATATGTTCGTCAAATCCATCATGTAGCACAATTACAGGAAAAGAAATTAGTGATCAGTTCCCAATATTAGCTGATTCAAACTTGAACATTTTTGATTCTTCCTTTATACCTGATGTGATCAATAGGGTAGAAACTCTAGAAACAGAAGTTGACTTGAAACCTGAAATTATTCAAACAAGTTTGGAGAGTGATGCTATAACTCGTAACAAAACAGATGCTACAGTGAGTGACAGTCCAAGAAGGCCTCGCATCTTCTTAAAAGATCCAGCATTGTTGTATGAAGTTCCAGAGGCTCATTGTGCTAAAGAAAACAATGACAGATCTATTGACAATGCTATTAGGACAGTTGAAAAATGTAAGTTTTGTTTTAATGTGACATTAAATCATGATAGGTTGTTGGGAATTTCAAAAAATAACTAACCAACATTTCAAAATGTAAAAGTAGGTACTTTAGATTTAAATTGGGTCTTTTTTACTTTTCAATCCTTTATTAATATCATTTTATTCTTACATTTGGGATCTTGACAGCAATATTTGCATGATGAATTCTGATGTATTAACCAAATGTTACTACTAATGAGGTTCTGTTTTAAATTGGCTACTGGACAATTTGGCTTTTGTTTGTCGATCCGTCTGTTCCACAATAGGTATATCCCAACCATACGTAAACTTCAAAGAATTTGAAATTTAGTATACATATACATTTTTGTGTTTGAGCCATATTAGGTCTCCTGTGGTCAAAAAACTACACTGTGGTCAAAAAAAGAAAAGGGGCTGGTTGATATTTTTTGTTAAATTGAATCCCATTGAGTGGGGTTTTGTATAGAAATTTACTAGGTGATGTATAGAATTTAAATTATATCATCATAATCATTTAATTTATTCTACTCGTAAGTGTAGTACTGTAGTATACACTTACAACTAAAGGTAAAATCATTTATTTCTCTATGTTTTTCCAAGTGGTAGCATCCAGGAGCAAAAATATTCCTGAAACAGAGGATCGCGCTCGCAATACAGCGGCGGCAATGCTGCTAATACCTTGGGAGCCCTGCCTGAAGGAAAAGTTAGACGAGATTGGTAGACAAAATGAAGTTTTGGAAGAAAAAAATCTACTTATTGGCTCTGAAATGCATGCTTTTTCAAACCTCCCGTTATTTTTGGTTACTATTCAGTCCTGTATAAACCTATTTACTTGTTTCAATTTAAAATTCAAACTTTAATATCAGATTTAACCTTTTTGTTATTATTTTTTATTTCAGCTCCAATGTTAGAGGATAGAAACATTGAAGCAACACAAGAATGCTCTAATATACCATCAGCCACTGAACATTCCAATAACATTTTACAAGCTACTCCAACTTCACAGCCTGAAGAAAATAGAATTGATGAATCAGAAACTTCCGAGCAAAGTGAGAAACAACCTGAGAATTCTGACATTTTCAATGATCTCCCTGTCGAAATTGCTGATGTAGACAGTAGAGTTCATGCACTGGTTAGAAATGACTCCACAGGATTGAGTAATGACGACTCAGAAGTGAGAGTCGATCATACAAAGGATAGTAGTAACCATTTAAAAATAAAAAGTAACCACCAGATAGAGCTAAGAAATAATGAGGTAGATACAAGAAATAATTCAGAAACAGGTCAATATTCAGATATAGAAAAAGAGGCACTTGAGATGAGTGACATTGAAAGAACGAAAAATGAAAACGTGGATAAATTAGCAGAAAGTGACATATTAAACGAAACCCTTAAAATAAACAAAGAATTGCAGAAGAGTCTCATCCGGCAGGAGGCACAACTTGCTAATTTAACAAAATGTAAAAAGTCCTGTGATAAGTGCGCGGAGGTTACTGATATATTATTCTTAACTGGAATTTCTGCGGAACAAAAAATTTGTATCCTCCAATCTTTGCATTCTTTGTCCCAGCAGTAATTTTCGTCTGTTCCATAGCTTAAAAGAAGCACACTTTTAAGCTATATAATTTTATTTATAATGTTGCCATTTATGTGATAACCAATTTTGTTAGGCATGAGTATCACATTATTGTTTATTTCTCTCCATAAAATATTACTATTGACCCAAAACTTAAATGGGAAGTTTTGTGTCACTTCTCGCCCATCAGAGGTAAGGCGTACTACAGGATGGCAAGCTACACCACAGACCACAAGCGTCTACAGTAGCTGCTGTTTCACGGCTACAAAATAAAGAAGTCTGTGTAACACTCATATTTAAAAAAAAAAAAAAAAAAAAAAAAAATGTACAGCAAATGCGAAAAGTCTGCTCCAACCGGGAATCGAACTCAGGATCTCTGGACTATGGGCAGTAGTCTCATCCGTTACGCCACGAAAAAAAAAAAAATGGTCCTTTGAAATGAAATTCTACTAATACCATAGCCTCTTGTTTCAATATCATCCAAGTAAAAATTAAAAGAAATACTATCCTACCTATTTCTAAGAACAACAGATTTCTAAAACTTGTAATGCTGATCTAGTCTATGTCTTGTTCATTGGGGAAATTCAATGCAAGTTAAGTTTCTGGTTTTTGAGTTTTCATCAAGTGGAGTGAAAAATTCGTTTCAAATGAACACTGCTTTAAAAAGACGTTAAAAAACATGGAATTTTCCTATCAGTTGTTACCATGATTCAAAAATGAATATCTTTCAAGTTTCAATATTTATTTATGATTTTCATTTATTAATATATAACACATCTTTTATTATATTCATCTATAGATTATTATATTGCATTAATCTCATGCAGACAAGAAAATGTCTGCATGAAATTGATACGGCCGATTTATGAGACTAAATTATTCTATGAACTTTTTTCGAAAAGCCCTTCTTCATTTTTTTGAATTTTTTAAAGTTCATAATAAAAAAAACAATTTATTTTAATAAAGCATGAATTATTCAAGTTAAAATAATGAAAAATTATATGATTCCCATAATATTTATGATTTGTACCCTCAGCTCTTGTGATCATCATTTCTGTAAAACTTTCAGGGGCGGGGTTGCACGGGGCACTTACATAAAAATCACTATAACTTTTTTGGAAATAAAAATAGACAAATATGAAATAAAAGAATCTTTAAATAAAGCGTGTTTTTAAGATCAAAAAAGGTCTGAAATATTTTTCTGAGAAATAAACAGACACAAAATGTGTTGCAGCTTGCCAGCCCCATAGTATTCCTCTCCTCCTATAGTTGAGAAGTGGCACAATACTTCCCTATTAAGTATCGGGTCATAGTGAGTGCACCAAAAGGTGTGTTCCTTACAAACAACTGTAGGTAATGACATGGGCGTAGCCAGGGGGGGCAGGGGGGGGCAGCTGCCCCCCCCTAGAGAAACCTCAATAGAATTTTTTTAGAATTTATGTATATTTGTATTAAATTTTTAGAAAATTTGTTACAATGGTTGGCACAATAATATACAAAACAAATAAATAATTACTTAAATACTGAGAGAAATAAAAATAATAACAATACTGACTAAAAAATGTCTACTAAAAACTACAAAATTAATAAGTACACATGGAATAGTATGCAACATGGAAGGGGCAACTTAAATTTACATATGATATTTTTTGAAAAATATTTTTCGAGAAAAAAAAACATTGAAAAACCTTAAAATCAAAAATCAAAGGATTTTTAAAAGGGTAAAAATATCAAGTAGACCCTAAAAAAAATATCAAAGCTCTCCCTGGCTATACATATAATTAGTGAGGCGCTCCAATGGAAAATTGGGCGAGCAAATGGCCTTTTGACTTTCAGGTTCAAACTGGGTTCCACCGACAGGTATGAATGGCCGCTATCTAGGGTTAGTGTTAGGGCTTTTCGTCACCTACTAGGGCCGAATTAGGGCCATATTAGGGCCTTTTTGGAAAATCATATATGCCACTCTAACTCCTTCTGTGTTGCAGATGAAGCAAACATGTATAGAATATGAAATGTGTAGAATGTGTAGGCGCACCTTTTAGTGGTACCAAAATTTGGTGGCGCGCGCCGTTCACGAGTTATGCGCAGAACAGAGATTTTTTTCGTGCCAGTTTTGCCCTGCCACTTTGGTAGCCTCTGGACGCCATTTGGTCATCTAAATATCTTTTCCCATACAAGATGAACATTTTTTGTCTTCATCGACGCTTCATCTGGTGGCACCAGCGGCGCAGAGGCGCTTGAATTTTTTGCGTTTTTTCGCCATAACTCTGGCTGTGTTAATGACAAAAGGCTGAAATTTATTGCGTTAGGTTTGTACAAACAAGGGCTACAAGATTATGTCATAAAAACAGCTTAAAGTTTAAACTAATATGTCAAAAGTTTGACATATGTCAAAAAATGGCTGCTTTTTTTTCAATCGGTGATTATGTTCCGATAAAGTGTCGCAAGCACATGATGTTACATACCGTTCGATTTACCTTGACGACGCAAATCAAAAAAAGTATAACATTACCGCCTTAAGCCTTAAAATCGATTAATTTCAAGGCGACGAGTAAAACGGTTTTTTCAAACGCCGTTTTAAGGCAGAAGGGAGTTAGGCAGATAAGGTCATTCTCCATGTGATTTCCTACATTTTGCCAAAAAAAAAATTGAAAATTTTAATCGTTAACTATGTTTTTTATTCATTTGAATTTTTTTTAATTATTTGAAAAATTAAAAATTTTTAGTGATTTTTCCGGGCCGTTTTCCGGGGCTATTATAAACGTTAACAGGGCATATTGCATATCGATCGAACCGGAATTGTCAGCTACAAGAATTTTCTAAAAGAAAAGCTTCATATATAACCCAGTCCATGTGGGCGGGGCCGGTTCATTGATTAAAGCTTTGTCTCTAAAAGTTGCAATTAGTGGTAACTTTTTTTTTTCTTAAATCGGTCAAGGTAGGGTCAATATAGGTCAATAAAGATTTTTCGTTACGGCAATTTTCAACTTTTCGACCGTACAAAAAGGCTCCTCGCTCAAAAAGTACTACCCAAATCGTTACGATCGGCACAGTTGTAGATTTGAAATAAAATTGCGGTTCTAAATAATAAAGTATATGTCCTAGCGACGAATCGAGATTTATACTAAAAAAAACCTCAAAAGTAATGCGCTTTCGATTTTTTTTTTTTTTTTTAGAAATTAACTTTGCATTAAATAAGTTTCAATAACATTGTTACCTGTATTCCATTCAATAAATAAAAAGCCTGTTCTAAAATATTATTGAGAGAGAAGAAAAGCTGTCTGTATTCGTTGTATGTGTAGGTACAAATTACAAGTATGTATATATTCAGTTTCTTGAGGGACCTTTGGATTTCAACAACAACAAAACAAATCACTTCCACTGCCTTTTTCCGCACCCAAAGGACCCCACACCCCCCCCCCCCCACTTTCGACACGGATATCTTAGTTGCCCCCCCCTAGAGCGGATGCTGGCTACGCCCATGGGTAATGAAATTATTAATGAAAAAACGTTTATTATTATTATTTTTTTGTTTTTACTTCAAAGGCTCCTAGAAAAAAAGGAAGCACTTCTCGAAAAAGAATTCATAGAATAAAAGATGCTTATTATTTAGTCTCAGGAATCGGGCCTATCAATTTGATGCGGATATTTTTTTACACCCTGATTAAAACAAAGTCATGTGATATTCTTAACAGTTCATTGTTATTTACTGTATTTTTTCAAAATTTAATGTATATTTATGTATTGTATCATATTGTACTATAGTGAGTAAATTCAAATATACCAGATTTTGTTAAGCTTCTGAAGAAAAAAGATTTCTCAGTCTCACATAGGCCTTAAGAGTATAATATTAAAAATAAAACTCATTTTATAGATTTATTGTATTCATTTATATTTTATTGATATTGTACATTGTAACATTGTCTTTCCCGGTTTTTTAAGTACAATAGTAGATACATTGAAATTTCTTTATTTGTACGTAATAATTAAACCTTTCCATAAATACCTTTTTTTTAAAATAAAATTGATGATCCTTAAAATTCTTAGACAAATTTATGAGAATGATAAAGACTATGATGATGATGATTGCTATTTTCTTCTCTATCGCTTTTTATCATTAAGTTTTGGGGAAACATTTTTTCCTCCAGATCATTTTTCCTTTATTCAGGCTCTGCAAGCTCAGTTCCATTACTTTTGAAAATTATGGGTCGATATCAACAACAACAAAAAACTTCAAGATCCAGTGAAGAATATTGCAATATTTCATTTGTATTTACAAAGGCACACAAAGTATGGTAGAATATTTAAATGTAAACAAAAATCCAGTAGAAAATATTGAAAATGAGAAAGGCAACGGGGAAGAAGATTCGACTTCGCTTGTCGATCCAGGTGGCGATTTCCTGGGGGGTCATTGTGAAGAACCCAGAGGCTGGGGGTTTGACCTCGCCTTCCAGTGTGGGGTTCGGGACGGTGAGGTTCATGTGAGACCCGGGGAACGGGTCCCTACTGATGGTTTCCACGGAGCTCATGGCCTCCAGATGCTTCTGAAATCAAACAGGAAACTGCTTAGAACACAATCTATGCCTCCAGATGCTTCTGAAATCAAACAGGAAACTGCTTAGAACACAATCTATGCCTCCAGATGCTTCTGAAATCAAACAGGAAACTGCTTAGAACACAATCTATGACAGAAGATCATTGCCTCCAGATGCTTCTGAAATCAAACAGGAAACTGCTTAGAACACAATCCATGACAGAAGTGCGGTCATAGTTACTATGTACTTTAGTAGAAGTTGCCAGCCTCCGTGGCGTAATGGTTGTGACTACTGCCCGTAGTCCAGAGATCCCGAGTTCGATCCCCGGTTGGAGCAGAATTTTTCGAAGAAAATTCTGTTCCCTCCAAAAACATAAGGCTGGCATTTCCGGCCCTACCCAGGCTGTGTGAGGTTCATGTGGGTAGCTGGTACGATTCCCAGCGAATGGAGTTCAAAACCCCCGACCTGACTATCTATCACAATCAGGACGTTAAAACCAACTAGAATCAACTGTTCACAATAGATCTAATTAGATCGTCGTGTTAATTGTTAGGGTTTCACTGAAAACCCTGCAACCAGATCAGATAATAATAATATTAGAAGTTAATATTGGGTTTTTTATTGTTGATGCTTGCTAAAGAGGCATTTTGACGCTTGTTTACTGCGCGATGTGATGGTGAAAAGATTATGTTATTTACACATACGTATAGATCCGTCAGCGACTATTTTTTTTGGTATTTTTTCAGATTAACAAAAAATACTAGCAATTAATTTAATTGCTCAACTTATGGAAAGAGATGATCGAGCTTGGAACTTAAAATTACAGAGATTTTTTGCTGTTGTTGCACTATTTAGATAGGAAAAAAGTTAAACGAAACTGTTACTAATCAAGTGTTAATAAATTTAGAGGGAAATATAATGGTTAATAATATACCAGGTGGGTAGCTTGATCGATAAAGCGGCGGACTTGTAACCCGGAGGTCGGTGGTTCAAGTCCCGGTTTCAGCGTGGATTTATTAAAGCGAGTTTGTGGAGTTGTGGTATCACCAAAGTGATTAATATGAGAACTTTTTTTATACCAGGTGGGTATCGGTGCTGTGGTGTGACCGGGTGGACTCCCGCCCTATGGAAGACAGAGAGTTGCACTTGTCCAGAGCATTCAGCCGGTCCGCCATGCTCATTTCTTTGCGGCGGAGTGTAGGGGTGAGGGTGGACTTCAGGATGTGCTTGCTGGTCACCTTCTTCAGCTCCACGTTCTTCCTGAAATCCAGCCATACGTACATACCCCGGCAGAATTAACGTTTGATAAGTAAGTAAATAAATAAATAAATGCCCGCAGCACGGGTGTATATTTACGAGCATAGCTCTATTTACAAACAGAAAACAAATAACATGAATATATCACATAAGAAAGGTTTAAAAACAATCATATCACAGTTGTATAAATAAAAAAAATCAAGTGAAGTTAAAAAAGAAAGAAAAAAAAAATCAAGTGAAGTAGATGTAACTATAAACAGGGAGAAGACCAGCAGTCTGGCTGGGGGACTAAAAACAGGGAGAAGACCAGCAGTCTGGCTGGGGGACTATAAACAGGGAGAAGACCGGCAGTCTGGCTGGGGGACTATAAACAGGGAGAAGACCAGCAGTCTGGCTAGGGGACTATAAACAGGGAGAAGACCAACAGTCTGGCTGGGGGACTATAAACAGGGAGAAGACCGGCAATCTGGCTGGGGGACTATAAACAGGGAGAAGACCAGCAGTCTGGCTAGGGGACTATAAACAGGGAGTAGACCAGCAGTCTGGCTGGGGGACTATAAACAGAGAGTAGACCAGCATTGGCTTGGTTCTGGGGGCCCTTGTCAATTATTAGCCTCCTTGTAGAGACAGCGGTAGAAGTAATGAGTCATTCCTCCACTGTCTGGCTACCATCGTTCACGATGACGCCACCCTATGATGACGATGATGAAGTAGATATTACGATATACACCGACCTCAGTAGCTTGATTGATTAGGCGGCGTATTCGTAACCGGGGGTCGGTAGTTCGGGTCCCAAGTTCAGCAAAGATTTTGTAAAGCGAGTTTGAGAAATTGTGACATCTCATGATCTCATCGTGATTAACACAAATATTATGTAGTTATCATAATTATTATGATCTATGCATCCTCTCAACTTTACGTTGGCGGAGCAGAGAGAAGAATGGATAAATGCTATATTGAATATAATACATATGCAACCTTCGGTTACGAAGGTGTAACCTATGAATGAAAGAAGTATAATGTATGTATTTATCTATATCTATTATTTCGGTCTCAAAGATCTGATAGGTAACTATTGAGTTCCTCCCTCATGTAAACTACGCCCTCATGTTAGATCAATTTTACTAGTTCAATTGTTTGTGGTATACCAAGATTAATTTTCAATAATAAAGAAAATATCTGCTGTAGTACTACTGCTTCTATGTTCAGTTACTTAAGGAGAAAAAAAAAAACATTACATGTGGTCACTTCATGTCCAAGTTATTGTGTTCGTTTTTGTAAAAAAAATATTTTTTTTATGATTTTTAAACATAAAATACAAATGTTTGTATGTATTATTTTATTCGTGGTAAAGCACAAGGCCTCTTCACAATTTTTGTGGGTAGCGCAGCATTACTAAGAGCCTCCTTCACAATTCGAATTATTCTATTACATTAATTTCTTTTTACTCTGGTAATGCCGCCACTGGTCGTTACTTATACAAGTAACTACTCATTTTTCCTCACGAGATATGAGTGGACCCCGAACATCCAAGTACAGAACAGAAAAAATCCTGCCCCGCTGGGGATCGAACCCAGGTCACCGTGTGTGCAATGCCTAGCGCGCTAACTCGCTCTGCCACGGTGACTACTATTTATGTACACCGGGTTGTGCATGTGCATTGTGCATGCACTCTCATATTTGATCGCCATAACTTCTAAAGCACTTACCGCCGTCTCCATATGGTATTGACGAAAGCAAACTCCACGAGTGAGCCAAATATGAACCCGGTGCACACTAGGAACCAGATCTCGGTGGCTTTGATGTAGGAGACTTTGGGCAGGGAGCTCCCGGTGTTGCGAGACAGGGTGATGAATGTGAGCATGGTGGCGGTGCCTGGGGTTAGGAGGGAGAGAGGGGCAAATCATGAGATTAATATTACAGTCACCGTCCATAAAACATGACTAGTCTGGCTGGGGGACGTTAAACAGGGAGAAGACCAGTGTCTCGCTAGAGGACTATAAACAGAGAACAGACTAGCCAACCCTTACAAGCCAGGCTAGCTTGCAGTTTCCTAAGGGTTTAATGAATTTGAATTTGAATTTGAATTTGAATTTGAATTTGAATTTGAATTTGAATTTCGTTTATTTTCAATAATATACAAAGGGATATACAATATTACAGAAAGATAACAGTTTTAGATATAATGCTTATGGGCTAAGTAGTTCTAGCTAGGTGTAAGTGACTATGTTCACTTAAGAGATCATAGGTAATAATTTGTATTTTATGTAGGTACCTAAATAGAATGTACACAATCAATATAATACAAAATTACATTTATTTAAACTAAAGTTCTAATTATGTACTTTGTAACAATTATTGTTTAATATGCAAATATACAGATAGGTATTATAGTCATATTCAAGAGATGTAGGTTCTTTAATATTATCTTTGTATTATAATTATGATACCTTTATATAATTAGTTGATAGATTGTATTATGGTTTTGTTTGTGTTGTGAAATATTTCTAGTGTAGGTTTAGTTAATCACTAGTTTTAGAATAGTTAGACATTCAACTTATATTTGCCTATGTTGTGTATGTTAATGTTGTCACTTTTTATTTGTTATTTTTTTTATTTATTATTATTTATTTATTAATTATCATTATTATTATTATTGTTATTATTATTATAGAAATTAGGTTTGGAGTATATTTGTATTTTTATTATATATTTGAAATGTATGTAATTATGTCTACTTAGTTATGTAGTTTTTCTGTTTTTATGAAAAATATTACTCTGAAAGTCCAGTGGACTTGTGCCGAGTAATAGGTTTTTTTTTTTAGTTAGTTTTGTTTTATTTATATGTTTATTTTATGATTATATTTGGTTTACAACTTTTGTTTTGTTTATTATATTCTTCATATTTATTATCAAATTTTCTATTATTTGTAATAATTTTATGTTAAATTAATAACTAAAAGAAATTAAAATATTTTTTTTTTATTTTTATAAAATTATTGAATTGAGGGTTTTCTCTTCAAGTTAGACAATAATATGTATTTCTATTATTTTTTATTTTTAATAAAATGTAATAGGTATTTTTCTTAGTAGCTATGCGATCAAAGTCATGTTCCAATATGCTATGTCCTTGTTTTCAGTCAGCATTTTTTTAAGCCAATTGTTTATTCTATGGTTTAGATTTACTCTGTTACTTTTTATAAGGGTTTCAATTTCTTCTGGTTTGGTATTGTTATCTTTAATAAATTTATTGTAAAATTTGGGTCCTAAATACAAAATATTTCTTTGGGAAAAAGTTGTGTTGACTCTAATTGTTTGAGCAAGGCTTCTTGTTTTATTTCTGGTACAATGATTATGGATTATTTGTATTTGATGGAATTCATCCCATTCTGATTTATTCAGTAAGTAGAATTTGGTACATAATTTAACAAATAGAAGGTTGAGAGGTAAGACATCAAATTCAATGAAAATTTCGTTTGTGGGAAATCTTTTATTTTTATTTAGACAAATTTTTATAAGATATTTTTGGATAATGTATAGAGGAGTAAGTTTATTTTGAAATGTACCACCCCATATGGCAAATCCATACTGAATAACTGATTGAGCCAGGGCAAAGTATACTGAACGCATTAATTTTTTGTGTAGTATGTTACGCAAAGAATAGAATTTATGTATTAGTTTTCTCAGTCTGTTGATAACATTTATGATATGATTTTCCCACTTTAAGTTAGTGTCAATTTGAACTCCTAGGAATTTATGGCTATCTGTTTTTGTAATTTTATAACAAATGCACCTGTCATTTCTTAAGCAGTTTGTTTTATGTATTTTAATATCAAAATTTGTATTATTTTGATCATTTGTCAGAAAGGTCATGTATTTTGTTTTTTCTTCATTGAACACTAATTCTTTATCCACACATATTTTTTTAATATTATTAATATCAAGTTCCATTTTTTTGAATGCTTTTTCCCAGTTATCTTCAGCAATAAAGAGTGTCATATCATCAGCAAAGGCTATTATTTGGCAGTTTATGTTTGCTTTAACTATATCTATACTGTATATATTGAATAATATTGGGCTTAGGCATGTTCCTTGTCCCAGTCCTCTGGTTAATTCTAGTTTATTTGAGCTTTTATTATTAATTTGTACAATTTGATGTCTTTCTTTAATATATGATTTGAACCAATCGAGGCTTGTGTTATTTATTCCAATATTCTTCAGACTATTCAACAGTAGGTTATGTGATATAGTATCAAATGCTTTAGAAAGGTCAATATATACTGCTAAACATTTTTTCTTTTGATCTATATTATTGTATAAAAATTTTGAGAATTTAAAAATTGCTTGTTCGGTACCTTTGCCCGGTCTGAATCCAAATTGGCAATCTGACAGGATATTGTTTTTTTCAATGTAGAAGCTTAATCTATTTTTAATGATTTTTTCTAGTATTTTTGCTATGCTACTTTGGAGTGCTATAGGCCTGTAATTATTTAAGATATGTTTATTTCCATTTTTATGTATTGGTTTAAGAATTGAAGTTTTGTAAATATTAGGGAATGTACCCGACTTTATGCTCAGATTAAAAATGTGGATTAGTATGTAGGACACATGTGGTAGGATTGTTTTTATTGTTTTATTAGAAATGTTGTCTATACCAACAGAGTTTGTCATTTTAGTGTTTTCCATACATTTTTCAATTTCCTCTATTGTTACATTTTGCAAAAAAATATTGTTAAAATCATAATTTGGATTTAATAGGTTTTGATTTTGAATATCTTCGGTGTTGGTTGGTACAACTGTTTTATATTCCGAGTTCTTATCTTTAATAATGTTTTCCCCTATGTTCGTAAAAAAGTTATTGAAAATATTTCCTAATTCTTCGGGTTTGGTATTGGAATCATAGCACTCATTATTTTCAAGGATAATCTTAATATCTTTTTGTTGATTAGTGTTATTTTTGCCCATAATTTCGTTCATTGTTCTCCAAATTTTTTTAGGGTCATTATTATCTACATCATTTTTTATTTTTTGTTTGTAATAGTTATGTTTAGTTTTCTTTATGAGGTTATTTAATTTATTTCTGTGATTTTTTATTTTATTTTTTAGATCTGTATTAAAAGGTTCTTTCTTTAATTTTCTGATGAGTTTTTCTTTTTCTCTTATAGCTTTAACTAAAGAAGTATTGATCCAAGGTTTAATATGCATGTCTTTATTTTTAATTTTAATTTGTTTGGAAGATTCTTTGGTTAAATTGTTAAGAGTAGTTAAGAACTTATATGCTGCTGCGTTTGTATCATTGTTTTCAAGAATATCACTCCAGTTATGTTGTTCTATTTTAGCTATTAGTTCATCATAGTTTATTTTAGTAAATGTTTTATTTAATTCTTTGTAGTTATTTTTATATAGTTTAATATTTAGGTATGTGCTAAAATGGTCGGTAATATTACTTTTGATAATACCTGATTGATATTTATTTATATTCTTAATAATAACATGATCTAAACATGATTTGGCATTTCCATCTATCCTTGTATAATTATCAAAACAAAAAGAGTAGTTTAGGTTTATGAGAGAGAACTCATAGTTGATTCTCTGATTAGAGTATTCTTCTTTAGAGATGTCAATATTCATGTCACCTAGTACACATATTTTTTCTGAATCATTTACTTCCTCAAGAATTGAAATAAGAGATTGGGTAAAGTAATCAATATTGTTGTCACTAGGGGATCTATAAACAGCTAAAATGTTCACATGGAAATCATTGTTATTAATTTCACAGTATAAAGAGCTTGATGATGGTAACGGATATTCTTTAGTTTTACAATTAAGATTTTCATGAACAAAAACATAAATTCCACAATTCCTATTGTGTTTGTAAGAAGTAGAATAGCTGTTGTAGTTAGGTATATTGAAAGAACTATGGTTTTCATGCCATGTTTCCGTGAGAATAATTACATCGAAAAAATATTTCTTGTCAGAAAGGTAAGTACAAAGGCTGTCAAAATTTTTTGAAATACTTCTAATATTAGTGTGAAAAATTTTGAAATCAGTGGATATAATTGAATTGTAATAACTTGAGATACAATTAAAATCAACAGAGCTGTAAATTTCTTCATTATCTATTTGGTCAATGTAGTCCATACTTGGTGTGGTTTACGTTGTAGATGTTGCAGTGAAGACAAAGGAGGCATAGCAGACAGGCATAGAAGAGAAAGCATGACTGTGAAGATGAGATGATGTACTGTGGACCTTGATTGCTATATGATTTTCAGTAAGTCCGCTTCCTCAGAGATGGTAATGGACTTGCCCGTTCCATCCTTCTTGCAGTACACCTTGCAGTCCTTGATCCATGTATACTGCCAGCCTTTTTCCTTTGCAATGGCTTTGGTTTGTTTGAGTATTCCTTTGTAGAAGTGGGTAAGGTGCTCATTCATATAGACTGTAGTGTCTGGCAGGTTTTCATTGATGTCCTTGCAAGTGAGTTTTTTCTCCTTAATGTACTCCTTGTACGCAGACATCATTTTATTTTTTGTCCATCTAGATACCATTTGGACTACAATATTCTTGGGGCCCTTGCCAAACCTCTGGACTCTGTGTGCGGCTTGAATATCCTTTTCTTCAATTTCCACTCCTATCTTTCTGCTTACTTCTTTTATAATGTCCCATACATTCTCATTTGGTGTTTCTACCATGTTTGTAATTTCTAAATTGTTGATGCGGTCCCTTTGTTCCGACACATTTAGTCGGGTCCCCATTTTCTTGATTTCTCTGTCTCTCTCATCAATTTCTTGTTTTAACATCTTGTTCTCTTCCATCACTGCAGTCAAGGAGGCCTGCATCTCATTCATTTTTGACAGCAACTGTGCCATCATCTCCTTGATTTCCTTCATCTCTTCACTGTGCTTGGTCATACTTTAACTTGATCAGAAACAGGACTTCCCAGACAAGGGGTACATTCAGAACTTCACTGAAGTCGGGGTTGTGGGAAGTTATTAGATAACTAAATGGTGTATATCTTAAAGTAGAGATATCAGTGCTTAAGAATATGTAGTTATAAGATGAAATATTCTGGAGATTATTTATTTTGTACTATATTTTTAAACTATAATAAAAAAAACATGAGAATCGTCAATTGGCAGTGTTTAAGAGAAAAGTTCTTAAACTAATAAATTATCACAAGTTATGATGAGAAATAACACTATATAAATGCTCATTTACTATCAAAATGCTTTCAATAAAAGCAGAGTTAACAAATGAAAAAAAATAACTATTTCAATACGCACTAAAAAAAAAAAAAAAATGGCTTATAAAGAAAAGTCTTATGTCCTCATGACGGTTGATCGCACATAGAAATAGGTGGTTCAGGACGAGCCAACTTTGAAATAAAGTTGGCTGGAGACCATCACTGAACCCTCCAGCTGTAGCCAAGCTGCCTACACCAACAACAACTTACACTTTTGAGTTAGGCGATTGAATATATTTGATGTTCATCAATAAAAAACACATAGGTACTGTGGAACACAAGTCAAAATTTAAAAAGGAAAAAAAAACACAGAATTTAGAATAAACAGGAGAAAAGGGTACACTATTGTTAGTGATAGTGTTCCGATCTCAGTGGTGAAGGCGTCGCGTCGGTCTGGAAATCCAGAGGTCGTTGGTTCAAAACCCAGCTGGGACATGACAAGTTATCCACCCAATTAGTATTTTGACCACATAATAAAATACGTCTTGGGTTTACTGCTAGAATAAAGGGACTCTAGTCCTAATGAAGCATTATAAATAAGGTGATATTGGAAATTGTCTACATCTCATTATAATATGTCGCCGCACAATTTTTTTATTGACCTCCGACGTAGTTATAAACCGTTAAGAGAAACATATTTTTCACATTATAATCCTTGTAAGTACTAGACTAGAGTACCTGATTATGAGGAAACTCATTATGTATTTTTTATTGAACTATAAGACAAACACTTCATTCAGTGAATCTGTGAAGGGGAATGAGCCCGCAGTAAGTTAATTAGAAGGCACACAGTACCTAGAGTGGTTCTTCCGGGGATAGCGTTGGGGTCCAGCCAGAAAGACACCCAGGATACTACCACCAGCATGACACTGGGCATGTAGTAGTCCATGATATAGTGGCCTACTTCCCGCTCCAGACCAAAGTAGACCGTCAGAGAGGAGTAGTTACCCGCTGAAACAATGGGACAATTTATAACTGTCATTCATTTTTAGGAAATGATGACATTAGTTTAACATGGACTGTTGGCATAATGGGACTACCTGTCTTGCGCTGACAGTCTAAATAAAGCACTACTTATACTTATAATTATGGACAGATTGGACAGTGGACCAGCACATGGACAGTGGATGTTGAAAATCCCCAAAACATGTTACATGCATCTGGCATCTGGATTTCCAGAAATATATAGGAAGTATGTGTAACAACCGGAGATAATTTATTTTACAAAATATCGCATATCAACAATTTCACCAAATTTTATCTTCGCCAAAGAAATAATTAACCCGTGAGTGGTCACGTTCTGCCGACGAACACAAAAGGTCGACTTAAGAGAATTTTTCTCACCCTGTGTTTTGCTGTGTTTTCCTTTCTTTTCGAAGAAAATAACTGATTTTTTTCAAAGAATTTGTTCTATAGCTTCTTTGAAGCGATTTCAGCAAGTTTATTTTCCAATAGAACCCAGTTCGAGCCCCAATTTTGGCACTTCTTTTTTCTTGTACCTATTATTTTTTACTTGCAAACATACAAGTTTGTTTTTTTATCAACAAAAATGTTTTTTTAGTTACTGCAGTTATAATATTAGGTACTTAAGTAAGGTACCTAGTAGATACATACGTATGTACCTTAGGTAACTACGTAATATGTATTATAATATTACTGGTTGCTATGTGAGAAAAATTCTCACCGTATATACGTCCGCGACTCGACTGCCTCAGGCAACTGAAATACAATGTATCTCGGTACTTCATTATGAGCACGATGTGAAACATAATTTGAACAGCTACTAGAGACCCGACAAGTTTTAGCCAATAATTACCAAGTTATTACCAATATTATTACGTTGCCGACAGGGTGATAAAAATTCCCTATTTTTTACAACCACTCACGGGATAATGGACTTGTAAGTTTTCGAAATGAAGCAACGTGAATACAATAAAATTCATGCAACCAACTGTGTCTAGTTACTCACCAAATTTGCCATAGTGATGCAAACTGTCGAAGAAGGAATGCGTTTCCTCTGGCAGGGAATACACAGAGATGGAATCGTTGGTCCACATTTGCACCAAGTTGTACTCAGTCATCTTCAGGTGGGGATTGACGGTGACGGGAGACTGGGGCTCCCACGACAACACCAGTTGAGATGTGTTGTACGTCCCTGGTGCAAAAGAGAAAGAGAAATAGTGTGAAGAAAGTGCGTTAAATCACTTTAAATGGGAGAGTAGTTGCAGTCCTATGTACTCAGTACATGCAACTCCGAGATGCACACTTGAGGTATTTTTTTATTTTTTGGCATTGGTTGGTAAGGCCATTCCAAACAGCCATAAAATTTTATTTTATTATTTTACATTTTAGGAATAAAATATGCATGTAAAAAATAGGTACCTAAACTTGAGGTATGTTTGAGTACTAATCCAACATAATGTAGATTGGAAGGAAGAGGATGCCCTGGACAAAGACAAATGACGAACGAGACTTCATCAAAACAACACCAACCCAAAGAAGATTTGGGAAAAGTTAAAGTGAAACAAGAGGAAGAGGAGCTAAATATACCCAATATGTATTTAGATTATGTAGGCAGTACTTACTTACTGAAATATTATTCGGAGTTATCTATGCCATCTATGTATATTCTATTGGTTATTTATTTTATGATTCTTACATTGCGATTCCTTACCCATCAAATTTAGGTATACCCAAAGATAAATAAGAACTTACAACTTTCCAGAACTAAAGGACATTCCTGTTCATCGAAAGGGAACTTCTTCAGATTCATGAGACATAACAGCGTTACTTTCAATCTGTGGACATCAGAATGAGGCAGTGATTGAAATATTATTGATTATTAAAAAATATTGTAGATCTACAGTTAAACTAAATCTACAATGATAGTTGAAGATTGAAAATGAAGAGAAATTAGTAGATTAATTCAGTTTGATTCAAATTTATTGGGAGCCGTTACAACTCCTTTTGAATACATCACATTTTCAGTGTCAATCCTATCCAATCTGTGAATGACTCTTTGACTAGTCTTTTCTATCAGTAGTGGATGACCTTATATTGTTATATCCAGCTGAGCGGAGTGATGGTCTAACTAAAGTTGAATGTTGGCTCGTGCTTATCCACATATTTCTTAGGTGCTATCAACCAGCGATCAACTTAGACTTTTAGCCATTAAACCCTTGGAAAACTGCAAGCTAGCCTGGGTTGTTATGGTTGACTAGTCTATTCTCTATTTACAGTCGTTATATCCAGCTGAGCGGAGCGATGGTCTCCAGCAACTAACTAAAGTTGAATGTTGGCTCGTGCTTATCCACATAAATATTTCTAGGTGCTATCAACCAGCGATCAACTTGGACTTTTAGCCATTAAACCCTTGGAAAACTGCAAGCTAGCCTGGCTTGTTATATGGTTGACTAGTCTGTTCTCTGTTTACAGTCCTTTAGCGAAACACTGGTCTTCTCCCTGCTTAAGTGTTTATGGTCCCCGAGCTATATCTTCCTGTATAATAATAATATCGCCTTATTTATACTGCCCGATTGAGACTATTAAAGTCCCATTATTCCAGGAGTAAGCCCAAGACACATTATTATGTGGTAAAAATCCCAAATGGGAGGATAACTTGTCATGTCCCGGCTAGGTTTCGAACCCACGACATCTGGATTCTCTGGATTCACAGAGTGCCGCCTTTACCACTGAGCTACCGGGACAGACCGCCATTACCTGGTAGAGTACAGCACAGTGCCGTCCGGCATGACAGAGATGAGAATGTCCTGTCTCCCCGACCCCATGACCCGGGAGTCGTGCTCGTTCACCAGGTACAGATGCGGGGTCCACACCCGGTCCCTCAGATTTACCTCCCCCAGGTAGTTCTCGCGGGCACTGTGGGCGAGGCGGGGGTCTAGCCAGCGGTACCGCATCAGGATGTGGGCTGTGAAGTGCTGGGGAGTCATGTGAGCACGCATGCCGGTATTAATGCTGGGCATGGTAATTTTCTCGAAAATGTTAAAAAAAAAAAATGTATACATTTTTTCCGAGATCTATGAAATCTACACCATCCATCAGGTTTAAATAATAATGATGTAAACGGGAAGCTTTGGTCAAACAACTTTTTTTTTCTTTTTTTTTTGAATATTTATTTAAAGAGAGGTCTGTAACATTCAGAGTCCATGCCCCCCAAACAACTTTTTCTTTCTATATTGATGTAATTTATTCAAATAGGAGACATAAACAAAGAGAGAGTCCCAAGACAAAAGTAGTGAGGTTACAAGAGTAGTTTTTTGAGGATTTTAAAGAAAAAAAACTGAATTTGCTCAAGACACGATTTCCATAGAAGCGTAATTTTTTGAGGATGCGAATTTTACCGTAGGTAGGTAACTTTTATAATGTCGAGGGTATTCAGGGAAAAGGGACTGGCATCAGTTATTACGCGGGAATTTCATCAATTCTGTGTGTGTGGTTTTTTTTTTGTCAAGTTTAAAGAATATTTTATTTATATATTTTTATTATTAAGAATATTCAATCTTATTATGAGGGATCTATCCTACACCTGCCACCTTACTTTTTTTTGCATCTCTCCTTTTTTTACGGACTTTGCTTTTGGGGTATTGGCCTCTACAAAATCGAGTTCTTACCAGATGTTGTGCCTCGATGGAGCCCAGGAAGTAGACATAGATGCGGGCATACACTTGGGTAGGCTCCCCCTTCACACTGGGACGCGCCCACTTGTCATAGCGACAGGGGTCCGTCATGAGGGTCAGAACCTCGGCTGAGGTTTTGCCCGCCAGGTTGTGAAGCACGGATGGACATGAAGGACTGGAATTCAAAAGTAATTTATTATTGATTCAGCGTCGCTAATTTTGGCTAGAAAGAAAATCCTTCAACTCTCGGGAATATTTTCAGAAACACCTTTCTATGTTCACACCAGCGGGCTGTCGCCCACTTTGCGGTCCGAGGCATGGCCGTGAAAGCAAAAAGTCCTTTTTCGCCAATGGCAGGTGTTGTAGTGGGAATTTCGAAAAATCCCGTCTTATTGCACATCTAGACTATAAGACAAAGCTACCTACCAAATTTCAGCTTCCTAGGACTTACCAGTTCGGACAAACAGTGATGAGTCAGTCAGTGAGTGAAACTCTCTTTTCTATCTATACTTATAAAAGAGAGTTTCACTCACTGACTGACTGACTGACTGACTGACTGACTGACTGACTGACTCACTGATTCATCACTGTTTCTCCGAATTGGTAAGTCCTAGGAAGCTGAAATTTGGTGGGTAGCTTTTTCTTACAGTCTAGATGTGCAATAAGACGGGATTTTTCGAAATTCCCACTACAACACCTGCCATTGGCGAAAAAGGACTTTTTACTTTCACCGCTATTTCTCCGCCTTGATAAATCCGAGAAAGTTCAAATTTGGTAGGTAGCTTAGTCTTATAGTTTAAATGTGCGATTAGACGGGATTTTTCAAAATTCCCACTACAACACCTCTCATTAGCGAAAAAGGATTTTTTGTTTTCACCGCTATTTCTCCGCATAGATAAATCCGAGAAAGTTCAAATTTGGTAGGTAGCTTGGTCTTATAGTTTAGATGTGCGATTAGACGGGATTTTTTGAAATTCCCACTACAACACCTCTCATTAGCGAAAAAAAAACTTTTTACTTTCACCGCTATTTCTCCGCATTGATAAATCCGAGAAAGTTCAAAATCAGTAGGTAGCTTTGTTTTATAGTTTAAATGTGCAATTAGACGGGATTTTTCGAAACTCCCACTATAACACCTCTCATTAGCGAAAAAGGACTTTTTACTTTCACCGCTATTTCTCCGCATTGATAAATCCGAGAAAGTTCAAATTTGGTAGGTAGCTTTGTCTTACAGTCTAGATGTGCGATAAGACGGGATTTTTCGAAATTCCCACTACAACACCTGCCATAGGCGAAAAAGGACTTTTTACTTTCACCGCTATTTCTCCGTCTTGATAAATCCGAGAAAGTTCAAATTTGGTAGGTACCTTAGTCTTATAGTTTAAATGTGCGATTAGACGGGATTTTTCAAAATTCCCACTACAACACCTCTCATTAGCGAAAAAGGATTTTTTGTTTTCACCGCTATTTCTCCGCATAGATAAATCCGAGAAAGTTCAAATTTGGTAGGTAGCTTGCTTGGTCTTATAGTTTAGATGTGCGATTAGACGGGATTTTTTGAAATTCCCACTACAACACCTTACATTAGCGAAAAAGGACTTTTTACTTTCACCGCTATTTTTCCGCATTGATAAATCCGAGAAAGTTCAAAATCGGTAGGTAGCTTTGTCTTATAGTTTAAATGTGCAATTAGACGGGATTTTTTGAAATTCCCACTACAACACCTCTCATTAGCGAAAAAGGACTTTTTACTTTCACCGCTATTTCTCCGCATTGATAAATCCGAGAAAGTTCAAAATCAGTAGGTAGCTTTGTCTTATAGTTTAAATGTGCAATTAGACGGGATTTTTCGAAACTCCCACTATAACACCTCTCATTAGCGAAAAAGGACTTTTTACTTTCGCCGCTATTTCTCCGCATTGATAAATCCGAGAAAGTTCAAATTTGGTAGGTAGCTTTGTCTTACAGTCTAAATGTGCAATAAGACGGGATTTTTCGAAATTCCCACTACAACACCTGCCATTGGCGAAAAAGGACTTTTTACTTTCACCGCTATTTCTCCGTCTTGATAAATCCGAGAAAGTTCAAATTTGGTAGGTAGCTTAGTCTTATAGTTTAAATGTGCGATTAGACGGGATTTTTCAAAATTCCCACTACAACACCTCTCATTAGCGAAAAATGATTTTTTGTTTTCACCGCTATTTCTCCGCATAGATAAATCCGAGAAAGTTCAAATTTGGTAGGTAGCTTGGTCTTATAGTTTAGATGTGCGATTAGACGGGATTTTTTGAAATTCCCACTACAACACCTCTCATTAGCGAAAAAGTATTTTTTGTTTTCACCGCTATTTCTCCGCATAGATAAATCCTAGAAAGTTCAAAATCAGTAGGTAGCTTTGTCTTATAGTTTAAATGTGCAATTAGACGGGATTTTTCGAAACTCCCACTATAACACCTCTCATTAGCGAAAAAGGATTTTTTGTTTTCACCGCTATTTCTCCGCATTGATAAATCCGAGAAAGTTCAAATTTGGTAGGTAGCTTTGTCTTACAGTCTAGATGTGCAATAAGACGGGATTTTTCGAAATTCCCACTACAACACCTGCCATTGGCGAAAATGGACTTTTTACTTTCACCGCTATTTCTCCGTCTTGATAAATCCGAGAAAGTTCAAATTTGGTAGGTAGCTTAGTCTTATAGTTTAAATGTGCGATTAGACGGGATTTTTCAAAATTCCCACTACAACACCTCTCATTAGCGAAAAAGGATTTTTTGTTTTCACCGCTATTTCTCCGCATAGATATATCCGAGAAAATTCAAATTTGGTAGGTAGCTTAGTCTTATAGTTTAGATGTGCAATTAGACGGGATTTTTCGAAACTCTCACTACAACACCTCTCATTAGCGAAAAAGGATTTTTTGTTTTCACCGCTATTTCTCCGCATAGATAAATCCTAGAAAGTTCAAATTTGGTAGGTAGCTTGGTCTTATAGTTTAAATGTGCGATTAGACGGGATTTTTTGAAATTCCCACTACAACACTTTACATTAGCGAAAAAGGACTTTTTACTTTCACCACTATTTTTCCGCATTGATAAATCCGAGAAAGTTCAAAATCGGTAGGTAGCTTTGTCTTATAGTTTAAATGTGCAATTAGACGGGATTTTTCGAAACTCCCACTATAACACCTCTCATTAGCGAAAAAGGATTTTTTGTTTTCACCGCTATTTCTCCGCATTGATAAATCCGAGATAGTTCAAATTTGGTAGGTAGCTTAGTCTTATAGTTTAGATGTGCGATTTGACGGGATTTTTCGAAATTCCCACTAAAACACCTCTTATTAGGGAAAAAGGACTTTTTACTTTCACCGCTATTTCTCCGCATTGATAAATCCGAGAAAGTTCAAATTCGGTAGGTAGCTTTGTCTTATAGTTAAGATGTGCAATTTGACGGGATTTTCTGAAACTCCTACTACAACACCTATTATTAGCGAGAAAGGACTTTTTACTTTCACCGCTATTTCTCCGCATTGATAAATCCGAGAAAGTTCAAATTTGGTATTTATGTTTGTCTTATTGTCTGAATCTGCAAAATTGGGCTTTTCGAAACTCCCACTACAACATCTGCCATTGGCGAAAAAGGAAAATTTACTTCCACTACTTTTCTCCGCACTGGTAAGTTCGAAGAAGTCCAAATTTGGTATGTAGATTTTTACAGTCTAGATGTGCATTTGGATGGGATTTTTTTTAAACTCCCACTACAACACCTGCCTATTACTCCATATTGGTAAGCCCTAAAAAGTTCAAATTTGGTGTGTAGGTTCGTTTTACGGTCTAGATGAGAAATTAGACAGAATTTTTTTTGAAATTCCCACTACAACAACTGCCTGTTACTCCGTATTGGTAAGTCCAAAAATGTTCAAATTTGGTGTGTAGGTTTTTTTTTACGCTTTACATTTTCAATTAGACGGACTTTAATACACTACGGTCATGCCTCAATACACTACGGTCATGCCTCAATACACTACGTTCATGCCTCAATACACTACGGTCATGCCTCAATACACTACGTTCATGCCTCAATACACTACAGCCATGCCTCAATACACTACGGTCATGCCTCAATACACTACGTTCATGCCTCAATACACTACGTTCATGCCTCAATACACTACAGCCATGCCTCAATACACCACGGTCAGTCGGTCATGCCTCAATACAGAACGGTCATGCCTCAATACACTACGGCCATGCCTCAATACACTACGGTCATGCCTCAATACACTACGGCCATGCCTCGGCCCGCAAAGCGGGCGACAGCCCGCTAGTACTTTATATTATAGTATTTACTCAAACTCGTCTTACTAAATTTTTGCAGTTCTTGGGACTCGAACTATCGACCTCCAGGTTACGACTCCGCCGCCTTATCGATAACAAGTGATGGTTCGACTGCCTAAGCACTCTCGGGATTGTTCTGGTTCATACTTAGTTTTGAAATTATACTTTGTCATTCTAATGAGACCTATTTCACTACTGTATTTTATGCCGGGTTAGTCTCCTAACTATCCGATTTCTCGGAATATTATCCAATGTTCATCCGTCCCGCGTAACGCTCAGAACCTTGCGACATTACCAATCATCCATTGTTGAGGGTTTTACATTTCGTGTCCTGACGGTTCCGCACTAAGCAAGGTTTACCCTAGTCATTATCAGCATCTACCAGCTCAGCATAGTTTACCATTTGTTAATTTGTTATACATGACATTTAAACAAAATCGTACCTATGTAACAATTGTCTCGTAGTTGGCTCAAACAATTAGCGGGTTTGTGAGTAACTACCTACATATGTATGTGTCGTGTGAACATCTATTAGCAGTATTTAGAGGACCCACCATGGTATCTTCCAATATTAAAGACCTTGTTTAAGGATTGGTTGCAAAGTATTGTTCTTGTTTCCGTATGTCATTGCAACCAAGTTAATTCGTTACCATTTTTTCTATTTTCAAATATGTAGATTCCATAGATATCGTATTCCAGAGATTCCATACATTATATAATTTGTATTTTCTATGGTTTTTCTAACCTGGAATTTTATTGGAATGGAATTTTGTACATGGCTGTTTGGTAAAAGTCATGTTTTAACTATTTAACTTTTAAGACTTTAAGTACTCTATTGATTTTTTTTCTTTAAACAGTGACGAATCATCACTTTGCACCTTTGGCCTGAACAATAAAGGATTGCGTATCAGTAGATGAGACTTTGCTGTACCTGTGTGAGTGTGCTGCTGGGTTTTGTATTAATGTGGATTGGTCACGAAATGATGTTTTGTACAGTCGTCAGCTAATTAGCGAACAGGTGTTTTTGGCTTACCGATATTGCTTTTATAGTACTTACGCTGTGTTTCAACCGAGGTAACTGTTAGGTATTGTACAAAAAGTTTTCAACTATGGAAAAAAAATATCATAATAATCATTATTATCATCTCGATTCCTAACGTTGCCACGTTGTGCTGCCAGAGAAAGTCTTTGCATAATTATGAGGGAATTTAGGTCTATAGGTACCCTCTTCTGATAAATCGATCAAGTTTATTCCAATTGTATGAACTATTTTTGTTGTTGTTGTTGTTGAATGCATCATTCCAAGGTTCAAAGTTTCCTGCTGATGGAATATAGTAGTGGGGTAAACCTACTGGCTGAGATTTCTTTTGTCTTTCTGATATGATGGATTATTATTTTGCTATTTTCTTTTTTGCGGCTTCCTCAGTTGATAAAAGGGTTGTACGAGGAAGCTAGGAACATGCCAGGGTGTTTACAAATGTACAATCTCACACTTGACCTTGGAAAATACATTCCTATAATATTTTTGATACCTCTAGGTTCTAGGTTAACGCCTGAGTCCGCCGAACTGGCCATCGAAAGTTATCTATGGGTTGTCGACTCATATATATTTTTAATATCTTCAACCTCTTCAGCAAAAAACTGAAAGCTGAAAAAGCCAGAATACGCCGTAGATGTGTTTTTTTTTTGGCAAAACCCAAAAAATATGTATATGCAATATCTTATTTTAAAGACTTTCATCATTTAAACTTTTGTACTGTTGCATCTGAGTGACTTCGAATTTACTATTGTTAAAAATGAAAACTACGGATGTAGGTATTAATTGCAAATCAGCCATGCCTTGATAAACTCACTCGCGCCGCAGTCCCCACCGCAACGCCGCTAATGATTTCATGAAAAAAATATACATATTCAAGATTCGTTCCTTAGAAGTTTAAATCAATTTTACTTTCTGTCCCTCTTATGTGCATTATGTACATTTGAGTATACAAATATTACTTGTATACTCAAATATAAAATCTTATATAGGTATCGGTATTTCTGGATACCTACGCTTTGAGTAATGTAGATATATTATTATGAATACTTATAATTAGGTATGTATGTATCTACTTCAAAACTGGTCACTGTGGGCGAGTGTCTAATGTAAATGTGATTTTTTTGCTCGCACGGTGACCTGGGTTCGATTACCAAAGTATAAAAAATATAATGTTAAATATTTAGAAATGTGTTTGAGTCTCTTCGGTGGAAACCCACAAAATTATTAAGTGGCTTTGTACTTCACCTCAAAGAAATCACATTTACATGAGATATTATGAATATTCTGTACTAATAGACTAAAATTATCTTAGTAGAGCGCTAAAAAGGTACCTACTATTTGTGCCTAAATACCGACGACATTAATATATTATGTTATCTACCTAAAACGTGAGATAGAGAAGTGTTTACCTTATCTGGTCTACTCCTTACTCACTTGGATCTGCTTTAGAATCACATCTTTGGTCTGATACAAGGTAAAATTAACGCGAACACTATGTCAACAGCCAAGCATGGCAAGTCCAAGGCACATACTCGTCTATAGCTACGTAAATAATTATGTAGGTATCTACTCATTTAAAATACTTTTTCTAAATTGTGAACCCGAACAGAATCTTGTCTGGATTATTGGATCCAGAGATTTTCGATTGTAGATACAATATGGTTTTGACAGTTCGACATTCAGACTTAATTGTGTAACATACCTAAAAAATTGTAAATTACAATAAAATCCACATATTCAAACCCTACTTTTGTAATCGAGCAGATGATACTCATCGAGAGACTGGGTTATTTATGCACATTTGATTATTTTGACATTTTCATGTCTTTGCTCTGGCACATAACCAAAATTATGTGACGAAATTATGTAACGAAATTATGTAACGATATTATGTAACGATATTATGTAACGAAATATTGAATTGTAAAGGGAGAGAAGAGGGAAAGTGTGTGTCATGCGCACAATACGAAATTTGGTCAGTTGGGTTTTGGACCTTGAATAGTAAAGATGAAAATGTCCCAATGGTTGCAGACTCGTATGCAAGCGTTTTTTTTCATTAGTTTGAGCTTCGTAAATAATTTTATAAAACAAGTTTTAAAAATAGGTAGTTTAAACAAATATTTGAGACTTTGTTTGAACTTTGTAATAAAAATAGACAAGATTTAAATTTTTCTTGTTAGGAAATACTATTATATGTTTAGCTTCGATGTGTAATTTACTATAACAAATTTTAGAGGGGTGTAAAATTGTATTAGTAAATGTTACAATCTGTAAAGCGCTAAATGAAATGACAACACTGAGACCTGAAAGACGGCCGGACAATCTCTCGTGGGATCTCTTGGCATTTATTTTTCTTCCACACGATTTACTCCTTCGTTCCAACTATTGAAAGACACCTGTCTCGCTGAAATATTCAAGATAATTGGACAACTTACCTATTTTCTGACCATACAATTCCTAGTTGAGCAGCAAACACTGTCAGACAGCAGACTGCAAATGTCGTCATTCGAAACTGGTCTGATTGGTAAAACTTATTTTTTTGGCTGGACTGAAACTTCTGGGTAAAAAAATATAAAATCAGAATGAATACTTAATGTCAGTAATGTGCCTAAATTATTGTAAAACAAATTGTTGAAAATAATGAATAGTATTTTCTTCCACAGTACATAATTGAAATTTGCAATAGAAATTAATCAATCTACTTTTATTCGGTTTAAGGGTTGTTTTTAATCGACATTATATATCGGTTTAAGGGGTCTTTTTAATCGACATTGGTGTTTTTAATCGACCAATTGGATATCTAATAGAATTAATGTTTGGACATAGATTTGAATAATTAAGTACCCGATTAAATATTTTTTGTGGTTTTTATTTTAAAATTTAATCTAGTTCAAGTAAGTCTTGAATTTTTTTGAAAAAAATTATGTTACCAATAAAGGGATGGTGTATCTGGTCCGGGTACAATCGGAAACAATTTGCCCGATATAAGAGATCTATCTCGACGAACACAATAGACTGCCAGGCTAATAGGTTATGTACGCGAGTCTTGTCTAATTACCTTCACTATAGATATGGTAATAAACAAATACAATGTACTTTTACCCATACTATACTGAACTGAATAAATAGATGCTAAAATATATATGGGCATATAATAGACTACTAGTTTATACTAGGTATTGTGGATATATAATTATTTGATGCAGCTTTGAGAAAAGTATGGAGTATATATGTTTGTTGATAAATATCAAAGAAATAAAAAGGCATTTTTTTATAATAAAATTACAGTCATGATTTATTGTAATCAATTCGCAATAAAAAAATATACTACGTTTAGTTAACCGAGCCGTCTGTTCATTTTTCTGTAGCATGATAAATGTAAAGCATGATCAAAAGAAGTTTTCATGAAGTTACATGGAGTAAATTACTTAATCAATTCAATACTTTTAACAATGGAACTGTCACAAGTTTTAGATAGAGTATTCAATTTATAGTATTCAATCGGGGCGTTTTTACTTTCTTCATCCTATAATAAGGAAAGTATTGTTTTGTGTCGAATCTAGGTAAATATATGTATAGGATGTTATTAGAGATGAACTCAGGGTATGAATGGTTGGATCACACTCCTCTCTTTAGTATTCTTGTACATTTTCAGGCACAGTTCTACCAGGATACTGACTCCTCCTGCAATGCACCCTGAAAACAAATCGGGATGTGATGAGATACCTTACAAATTGGTGGGCTTATATTTTCACTTGATAATTTATTTTAATAAGACAGTCCCCGATTGAATGTCTGTTGGTACTGTAGTATGAAGTTGGTTGTCATTCGTTTTTCTTTAAGAAAATTGACCTAATACAATATTTTCAGAATACATAATCCTAGATAAATGAGTACAACCTACATGAAGTACCACAGCCATGTTTGATGTATGAGACATATGGCAAATTATTGTATCTGTTTTCCTACGTTATTCAGACATGTTGTTAATTATTATTAATTATTCTGTAAAATAAATACATTCAACTTGTTTGACATCCAATATGTAACAATTATATATTCATAATATGAGACTAGGATTCATTGTCATCTGGACTAATGATTACATGTATGTCGTGGGTTCGAAACCCAGCCGGGACATGACAAGTTATTCTCCCAATTGGGATCTTTACCACATAATAATATGTCTTGGACTTAGTGCTGGAATAATGGGACTTTCATAGTCCTAACCGGGCAGTATAAATAAGGCGATATTATTATTATTAAAGAAACAGAGCAACTAATTTTCCTTGGCCTTACCGATTATGAGCACAAAGAAAGACCCTTGCATGTCGTTCAGATTAACCATATGGTTGGTGCCCTGATTCTTGGGCTCACTCCAGCACCGGTCCTTGTCGGGTAGATAGTCCAGGAGCCACTTGTGTATTAGCCCCACCGGTGCATCCTGCCTATCCTGAGACCAAAAACACAAACTTAACTTTTAGGACACCGAACTCAGGAACTCAATAACTTGTGTATAAGTATTTGAAGTAGAAGGGTCTTATTGGAATCCAAAAAATGTCAAAAAAAAAAAAAAAAAATCAGCGTACAGAAATCTACGTGACAAGAAACCATGATAATTTATCAGCATGGCTAGACGCGATGGCAATATAGAGACGCGTTCATGGCAATATAGACACGCGTTCATAAAGGAATTTTTTTTTGTCAATTTCTTCACTCTGCCGTTAAACTTATTGTCTCTTTATGTGTATTCTTCACACCTCGGCCGAGGTGTTTTCTTTCCATTTTTAACGAGCCTAAAAACGTGTTACTAAGACAAACTATCAGTCACAATAAAATCATATTTTGTTACTATAAAATATCCGCCCAAATTCTGACGCACGGTTTTGGACTAAACAATCTTGGTTTTTCTGCTGTAGGATTTTTGAGACACTTGATGAACTTACTCTCTGTTGATGATGGACATGTAGGCACTGCCTTGGGCCAGCACCATGGACAACTGCTCCTCTGCAAACTCCTCGTCCCCTGGAAAAAGAGCACAATTAAAAAAGGATATGGACAATATATTTGTTTTGTAATTGTCTCCTTTTACTAGTCTTCGGCCGAATTATAAAACCGGATTAATTTTTTTTTTTTTTTTTTTGTGGGGTTTAACGTCGCTTTCAACTGCCATGGTCATATCACGACGGGGGTTTTACCCTCCATTCGCAGGAAACTCACAAACCTGCTACTCACACACATTGACCTCACCCAGCCTGAGTGGGATCGGAATGCCAGCATCACGAAGTCTTCACCTCGCTGGACGTTGCTTAACTTCGGTGATCCAACGAGAACCGGTGCATTCAACGCGCCATCGACGCTGGCTAATTGTCTCCTTTTACTACTCTTCAAAAGGCCGAATAATTATAAAACCGGATTAAATTTATAACAAACCAGACTATCTCTAGAATTGGACTATAGTTCGCTGTGATTGGTTGAAACTCTGAATTGAGGAAGAGTTTGGCTTGAATCTCAACTGAAATCCTGTTTTATTATGCGGATCCTAGTCTCTCTTGATATCTACTTAGACGACCGGATGTACCATCGATGGTACACTCGTGTACCACGGAACCTAACTATTGAACTCACTAAAAACTTACCGGTCGTCTATGTGTTAAGAATGATATGGAAGAGAATGCCGTAGACATTAGCCGTAGACCGCCCTTGATCAAGTTTTGTTTAATAATTTCAACTTTGTTTCTTGTAAATTGTATATACTACATTTTGTAAATAAAACTTGATTAAATCTGTTCAGTAAATATACCTCATTTTTGCGCTGCGCGGGTCGTGATACACCTTGAAAAAAAAAAAAACCAAGAAACAGTGACGTGTCTTGTTATATTATTGACGTGTCTTGTTACCCAAAGTAAAGTCGCAGCGGTTACTCTTCTGGTACTCCTTCTTGAGCAGGTAGAGGAGCGTAGTGCGTCGCTGTATGAAGACATGAGTGCCGGACCGTATCCGAGATATCACCGCGTCCGTTACCTCGCGGTGTGTCTCCATCTTGTCGTACAACTCCTTCAGCTTGGGGTTGTCCTGGGAGTTCTGCCAACATAATAGGAGAAATTGTAAAAAATACAAATCAATGATTTCTAATTTTAGTACAAATAGTACTAAAAGTACAAATGTACCCCCTAAAAGTACAAAAGATATTGTACTTCAAGGGGATTGTAATAAAAAACTGTAGAGTGAAAATACATCAACTTATTATTATTATGAATGAAGAAGAGGTTTGTCCGGAAATCAATCGTAAATTTAGCATATAATATAATGTTGATTTAGAGACAAGCGGACCGTCACACTGAACTCTTAATATAATTATAATTGTATCATATCAGATAAGGCTGTAAAAAAGAAACATCGAGTCCCAGATCAAGAATAATTTCATCTTCGTGGCTGTCTCTGTAGAAATGCTCGGACGTTGGGCAGAAGAAAAAATGGGATTTATAAACAAAGTTGGCAACATTGATGGTAAACAAAATACAGGAGAACCCAAAGGCACGATCATACTTATTTCAAAAAAAGTCACTTGTAATCCAGAGAGGAAATTGTTCAAGTATTCTAAGTACTTTGCCTTCTGGATTGCAAATGGTAGAATAATATTATCTGTAAAAAAAATATAATTATATAATACTGAAACAAGTGAAATATTGATTGAAAAAAATCAGAACAACTATCTAAATGTTTTTTTAAATCTAAATGTTGATTAAAGGTATCTAAATGTATCCTATTCACCCAAAATAGAGAAGATATTTTTCTCTAATTTACCTGCAGTGTCGTGTGAAGTGTTGAATACTCGGACATGCCCCAGCTGAGTCGCCACTGGTTATCCAGGAGCTCGTTCACATTCGTCACCGGAGTGTCCATCATGGGGAACGTGAGGAAAGCCACCAGATTGCCGCAGTAAGTGGTCACTATGACCAGGACGAATAACCACCAGGTCCCTATCACCAGACGACCGCTGTCTGCCTCGGGTAACCTACCACCACCTGAGAAATTGGTAGAAATCTGGTTAGTGACTTTAATAAAACATTCACCGCTCAGTAACCTGCCTTATGAAAAAAAATTAATAGATAGGTATAACATTATTTTATAGGTAGAAGGCCAAGATTTACCCCAGGCTGAAGCACCTATTGGCTAGGTTTTTATTATTATTATTATCTGACCTGGTTGCAGGGTTTTCAGTGAAACCCTTACAATTAACACTGCGACCTAATTAGATCTATTGTGATCAATTAATTCTATTCGCTTTAAACATCCTGATTTGAGATAGATAGTCAGGACGCGAATTTTACCCTCCATTCGCTGGGAATCGTAGCCGCTACCCACATTAACCTCACCCATCCTGGGTAGGGCTGGAAATGCCAGCCTCACGTGTTTGGAGGGGACAGAATTTTCTTCGAAAAGTCTGCCCCAACCGGGAGTTGAACTCGAAACCTCTGGACTATGGGTAGTAGTCATAACCGTTACGCCACGGAGTTTGGCTATTGACTAGGTTAGTTTGGGTACAACACTAAGGTTGCATTTATGTACATCTTATTAATATTCAACAACTTAGATCAATCTTTATTTACAATTTTTTATATACAGGTGCAGTCAAAAGGTATAATTAATTATTAAAGATAAACAACGTTTGATCAAGGGTGGTGATAATGCCTTTGGCATTCTCTTCACATCTTGTCACTTGTGCTCATTTAATTTCTTACCCCTCAGATCTGAGTGATGAAAATACCCACCTTGCTGTAAGAGAGCCCCGTAAATATACCACACACAGTTAGAGAATCTATGGAAGCCACTTTGCTCCCGTATCTTGAAGTGCTCATAGTACGGGCTCACCATATGGAGACAGTAGAGAAGCGGAATGGTGAACAAGATGGACACTCCGATACAGAGCCACGTCTGAGGAGAGAAATGAAAATATTATCAATATGTCGTGTAAGAATTATTTTTTGTCGTGAAGCAAGAGTATTTTAACAAATTTTGTAGTTATCACAAAAGTTGTTAAGAATACTCATCACTTTTATTGTTTCTTGGTTTTCTTTTCTTTTCCTACTCATTGTAGAAGCTACTCATATTCTGAAACGTGCTAGAATTCTATGAGAGGGATCAACCAATACATCAAAAATAAAGTTGAAAATTTTTCCCAAGTCGGAATTGGGATACAAACTCGTCCTAATCCAGAGTAATACGAATAATACGATACACAATTTTGATAGCTAAGAAATACTCGTAGATTATTGTGTGCTGTGCTATATTATTCCACATTGCATAATTTCAATATAATATATAAGGTGCGCATAAAACGTTTGTCATAAATATAATTTATTATGTAGGTGTCTGATTTCATGTTACACATTGCATAACTATAAGATAGAAGGCGTACATACTATTTAATTTAATTCTGGTGTTTACCCTAACGGCCTAAGATTTTTCCTTCTGAAACCATCGTACATCGGAAATTAATAATTAATTTCTTATGAGAATTTATCAATTTCATTATTTCCATTGCACCCGTGGAATGTCAACCAAATAAAAGAATAAGAAAGAGACATGAGAATGAAACTTGAATAAGAAACTATATCATAGGAAAATATTCAGGTCTTTTTAGTCAGTAATAATTTAGACTTAAGTAACTATTGTACAATGTATTATTACTTATAACTTGGTTGTAAAAAAAATAATAAAAAAATAAAAAAAAAAATTGTTGTGGAATAAAACAAAAATGAAGCTAGGTACCGCCGGAGTGAAAGGCGCAGTGAAGAGCAAGGCTTTGCTGAGCTCGCGAGGTCTTGCAACCAGGAAGACGTAGGGTTCGATACTGATGGCGTCAGTGTAGTTGATGATGGTCTTGTGCTTGTAGGTGTGGGTAAAGGCGGCCGCTGCTAGAAACACCTGTAAAGAAATCACAAAAGTAGAGTGTTTTCTTTAAAGAATCATGGGGTATAAAATATTGCAAAATACCTACCCTGAATAAAATAATCGTTACTTATATTACACCAGGTTTGAATATCTGCTTTCACAACAATTCAGTCATAAATAGAATTGAGTGCATCTTTTTTTTCAGTTTTTTTTTCCAATTTTTATAAAGAGATAGCATTTGTATTTATCTCTATATATAAATGAGAAATATGGACGGGCTTTGTGGCTTTGTGTGCAGGAATTGTTTAGGCGAAACGGTAAGAGATAGCAAAAAATTGATGAGAGATGACCCCAAGTAAAATTGCCGAAAACTACCAGGAAAACTTTCAAAAGTCCAAAATTCCAAACCGTCCTTGAGTTATGACCTTCCTCGAGTATTGCCTTGAGGAAGGGTCCGATTTTAAGACAGTCTTTGCCCTGGAACTTGAAATCTATCGCGAGGACCTATATTTTTTATTATTTAATAACACATAAGACAAAATTAACTTTCATTTAATTTATTTTAGGCCACATACTGACGTACGGTTCTCGAGATATAATCCAGAATGTTCGAAATTTCGACCTTTTTTTTCAGACTTTTCACGTTTTTCAACACATTCAAGCGCGGAACTTAAAATTCATCGCGAGGACATATATTTTTTATTATTTAAAAACACATGAGACAAAATTATCTTTCAATTAATTCATTTTAGGCCACATTCTGACGTACCGTTCTCGAGATATAAGCCAGAATGTTCGCAATTTCGACCTTTTTCTCAGACTAATCACGTTTTTTAAAAGATTCCAGCGCGGAACCTAAAATTTATCGCAAGGACCTATATTTTTTTATTGTAAAACTGTCTCAGAACATCACATGCTTTTATTTGAGCCCTTTGTTGCCATATTCTGACAAACCGTTCTCGAAATATAGGCCAGTTTGCTACATTATCAATATCCGCTATGATAGATTTGGCTCGGGATTTTGAAATTTACAGCGATGATGTGTGTGTGTGTGTGTGTGTGGTGATGTGTGTGTGTGTGTGTGTGTGTGTGTGTGTGTGTGTGTGTGTGTGTGTGTGGATGTGTGTGTGTGTAGTTTGTGTGTGGTGTGTTGTGTTGTGTTGTGTGTGTGTGTGTGTGTGTGTGTGTGTGTGTGTGGGTGGGTGTGTATGTGTGTGGGTGGGTGTGTGGGTGGGTGGGTGGGTGTGTGTGTGGATGTGTGTGTGTGGATGGGTGTGTATGTGTGTGGTGTGTGTGATGTGTGTGGATGTGTTGTGGGTGTGGCTGTGTTTGGGTGAGTGTCTGTGTATGGGTGTGCGTGTGGATGTGGATGTGTGTGTGTGTGTGTGTGTGTGTGTGTGTGTGTGTGTGTGTGTGTGTGTGTGTGTGGATGTGTGTGTGTGTGGATGTGTTTGTGTGTGGATGGGTGAGTGTGTGTCAATGTGTGTAGATGTGTGTGTGTGATTTGTGTGTGGTGTGTGTATGTGGTGTGTGGTGTGGTGTGTAATGTATGGGTGGTGTGTGTGTGATGGCTTGGCGAAGCGGGTGCAGCCCGCTAGTTTCAATATAAAACAGCTCTTCGAAACGCAAGCCATCAGAAATAGTGCATCTTGGAATATCTACAAATACCTGAGTCCTTGGTAACATTGCTAATAGTTTATGAAATAATTGTAGTTTATTTTAAGCCTGGTATAAATTGATCTCAATGAAAATGACTCACTCTCTTCTGACTAACAAAGTCGACCATCTTGTCCCAGGTAGGGTTGGCTGAAGGGGATCCGTCTTGCTCTCCTTCCAGTGTCTGGAACCAGGGAAACAGTGAGGATGTTTCAACCGTGCAACTTGCATATTGATGATGATAATAATAATATTCTACTATCTCAGAGCCTTAGGCTGGTATGCAGAGACGATTTAGTAATCCCTATAGGGTTCACTGGTAGGGTGGTCCCGAGCTTGGTATAGGGAATACTTCGACCTTAACAATTGTTTAATAAAGAGACATTACACATGCGCATAGACTCTCTAAACAAACGTCTCTGAATATCAAAATCAGCTGAAGGGACAAATGACCCAGGCATCCTTACAGTGAGGACTCTGCATACAACCCTTAATATTTTGTAGTCACATCCTCAAATAAATGAAAAAGATTCATTATGGGATTTGAACCAACGGCTCCGTACGTTACCTGGATTACTAGACTAGCGCCTTGCCCACTTGACTACCAATGCAATGATAATGTTTTTGTAAAAAATCTGATTTGTAAAAAATTTGTAAAAAATCTGAATTAGTATTGTTTTGTTGATTATTATATTATAAAAAAGAAACTTTCAACAGTCGTTTCTTCTCACACTAAAGATTTACAATGATCTTGGCTCGAATTTGGATTTGCTTACTTATTAGAATACTCAGTTACACATTTATTTATTTATTTATTTAAACTTTATTGATAGAACATATTATATACAATACAAATAATTACAAATTAAAATACAATATAATAGAAGAAGAAAAAAAAAATATATATATACATAATATATGTCCTAACTAAAGAGCGGGGTTATTGCCTTGGGCAATCTCTTCCACCCAACCGCAGGCTCTAAAATTGGTATAAAATAGTGACATTTTCTTTTACCTGAACATAGGGAGAGATTTGGCTGCCATTTGTGAAGCCCTCCGTGTTGTTAGACGCTATGATGATGGTGTACCTGAAGAAAAAAAACCAAAACCGTAGAAAAGTTGTTTAAACAAGCAAGCGTGTGTTTAAGCCGGGAAGTCAGTTGTTGAATAACTATCAGTCTGATAGACGTTTGACAAACTACCCCATAGTCACTCTATTAAATTTGATCTTTTCTTGATATCAGAGCTCACTCCAGAGATCACATAAGGGAACAAAGGCAACTATCTGATTTCACATAATGAAGAACAAAATCTTCACCGTTATGTTCGAAATGTTTCTGGAGTTTATTAAGCCTCTTTATTTTGAGAGAGAGAGAGAGAGAGAGAGAGAGAGTAGTCTGGTAGTCTGTGCACTGGTAGTCAAGTGGTTAACGCGCTAGTCTGGTAATCCAGGTAGCGTAGGGATCCGTTGGTTCGAATCCCACCCAGTGTACGAATTTCCTCATTAATTTGCGTTTGTGACCACATAATATTAAGACTCTGAGAGATAGGTGGTAGAAAATGCTTTGAGCATTAACTTCGCCTGGTGGTTACCTTCCACTAAAGAGTATTATATATTATTATTAGAGAGGAAGAGAGAGAGAGAGAGAGGAAGAGAGAAGAAAAGAGAGAAGTACGTGGTTAATTAAGTCATAAGGGAAAAGAGATATACACTGTAAGAGAAAATTGGCGTTCTTAACAGATGATTTGGCGCTGCTAGGAAGGAAGGAAGGAGTATGAAAGAAAACATAGTTATTTGAGACAGTGAAGAACTATAACAAAAAAACTTCATTCAGTGAATTTGTGAAGGGGAATGAGCCCGCAATGCTGGCTGCATTCCCCCTCTGAATGGCCAGGCTTAAACGTTGGATGAGGTATGATGCTGCGTTGGATGAAGAAAAAATATATACATCATTTTGATACTTACGTGAAGTTCAAATTCCTCGCCAACTGGTTTAGCACCTCAAACACCACCCCCTTGTAGCTGACAGGTTCTCCTGGGGTGGAGGTGATGATCTGCCAGGGCGGGAACTGGAGGGAGGATAGAGAGGACCGACATATACTTTTTCCATATATGTGTACATTGTACGTTACACATAAACATGTTACCTTCATTCAGGTGGTCTTAACGTTGTATAGGTGATTTTATCAACTTCTATGTTTCAACCAATACAATACTTGGGTTCTAAAATCTATGAAAATATTATATCCTAATCATAAAATAACTGACGATATTGCATTTCATAGATTCTATCATCTTCTGTTTCTACAGTTTAAATTTGACTAAAATCCTGAAAATAATATACTACTCTGACATACAAAATTTGATCTATTTGTTCGAGTATAAACTAGCATTATAGTTTTAAAAATTGATCCTTCATATGGTGTTTTGCTTGAAAAGCATCCAAATTTATGGTTCGAAAATCGTATTTTTAACACCCTCCAAATCGTAAATTCAATACCCTCCCTACGTAAATTCAACACCTACATGGAAGGAAATGACGGGCAAGGTTCGCCGCCTGAAGCCCTGCTCAATGTGCGGAAACAGCACGTCTGAGAAGCGGAGCCCATCCCGGGGTGTCCACACCCCCACGTCCAGCAGAGTCATGAGGGGGGAGGTGTTGTCCTGGAACTCCTCCCCCCACGTCTCCCCTGACTTGAAAGTCCACATCGTGCAGATGTCACACTTCCCCACCTCGTTCAAACGGGCCTGAAAATGAGGAATGAAAGTTTAGAAAGCTGATTATGTTGATAAAGCTGAGTAGGATGTCAAATTTATAAACACATAAACATCGAACATTTGAAGAGCAAATAACAAAATTATGAACAGGCGCGCCCGGTGGGAAAATGTTTTGGGGGTGCTGCCACATAAACCGAACTAACATGGGATTTATAAAGTCGCCCTTTCTGTATCTCAAGAGTTTGAGTTACTTTACAATGCCAATCATAAAAATTATGGATTAATTTATTATTCTAGAAATGTATGATGATTTTCACTGTGTATTATGAGCTAGGACTTAAGAAAATCCCCTCAACTTCTTTTTCGTCTGGGGATGCTGCCGCAGCTCCTTAGCACCGGCCGCGCCTGATACTAAGGGCCTAATAACTACATACTAAGGGCCTAATGGAAATACATTGAAATCTGGCAGATTCTACAAGAACAAAATATGTGTGAAAAAATATGAAGTGGCCTAAATACAATCAATTATTCAGTGCTACAGAAAAAAAATATATTCAAGCCAGCTATTAAGATTAGAAAAGATCAGTTTAACGAATTAATTGTTTGAACAATATAAATCAATTCTCTTCCGATTATTTTTCAAAAATCTTCCTAAATTAAATCAAATCTACCAAGGCCACATATCCACATAAGGACCGCCGCTTTCCTATCTTCATTAGAAGAACCGCCAACTGCAAACCGGATACAACCCTCATTAAGAACTCATCTGCTGAACTACAGGTAAGTGTTTCAAACTCCTGAATACCTCGTCATGAGTTCGAATTTCAAATTATCGTACAAGTAAAGTAAAAATCGTTTGGAATCATTTGGAGGATAAATTAAAATAAAAAATACTTACACTACCCTATAGTAAAAGGAGCTCAAAAACTGCGAACAAAGATTTATTATTTTTATATAATGAAGGGAAAATAGAAAATAACCAAAAAGATGTTTTGGTTTGTATAAGGGATATTGCAGAAACAAAATACTAACCTACTATTTTTAAAAAATATGGCAAATTATTCCATTTTATAATAATTTGAATTTCTTTTTCTTTCAGATTGACGTTCATCCTCCTCCTCCTTCTTTGTTCCTCTCCCACAAAAAAAAGCAATGTCCCTTTTAAATTTCATTACAACAGTGGCGGTGGGCAGTCTCCTTGGGGTTCGAAAGGTGGTCAGTTACCAGCCGTGTGGCACTGCTGTGGAGCCCCCCAAGGCTCCGCAGCAGTACATGCGGTTGGTAAGTGACCGCCGTTTCGGGCCCTTTGGAGCCCGCCCCCGCCGCTAGGTCCCCCCTCTCTCCTCTCCTCTTTCTCCTTGTCTTTTCTATCTCTCTCATTTTTCTTCTACTTTTCTTCTCTCTCTATCATGCCCCCCCCCCCCCACCCCCTCTTCTCTTCCTCTCTTCTGCCCCATGAGTTGAGCAACACCATTACACCAGTTGTAAAGTTCTCCAGCACATAAGAGCATATGGGACCAAGAGATCTGATCTATCAGTGTAATAATGATGCAATTCAACCATCAGTGTGAGACCTGTGGAAATACTCGTACGAGTATATGGCCTCATGGAAAATGGAAAAACTTGTTAGTTTTTATACTATACTATCTATAAATAGAAATGATAGAATTTCCAAGATTGACATGAAAACGAATGAAAAGGTGCTGGAAAAATTCGGTGAATGATTTATACCTTTATTATTATACAAAGTAATAACTTCAAAGTGTAAAATCAAGTATTTTACAAAACATGGCATCATAATAGCTCGACCTGCAAGGAAATAGACACAAGAGAGAATAGAAGCTCATTCTGCTAAAATGAAAATCCTAAAAGAATTGAAAAGTTCAATTAGTTTTCCGAAACGACAGAAAAAACTACAAATAAAAAGTAATCTTGTTCACCAGTTTATACAGAACCTATTTTCGAAGAAAAAATGAGTGAAATAGACAAAAGATCGTCCTAGAACATCATACCTATTTCCTAGAACTCAACCAAATCAATCAAATGAGCAGCACGGAAGCAACTTACACGAAATGAAATGAATGGCAATGACTTTGGCGATCACAACAAGGCAAAAGCTTTAAAATAAATAAATGATTCATGAAAACCTCCCTGTGATGTGATCAGTCCACCACCCCCAAGTAATGTAAAAAGAAGATAAATATATCAGTCATATTTCTCATTCACCAGTGGTTGTGCGGAAACATTACTTATTCCTCTGAGTCTTCTAACTCATGCAATGTAATGAATAAAGGTCTCAAGACTGCATATTAACAAAGTCTGTCTTGTCTCGTATGTCTTTCTTATTTTATTTTTTCTTAAAGGAATTTTTATTTAAGTCCATGAGTGTTGGATAGTAAATTAAAAATGTTGCGTTAAAACTCAAGGAAAATGTTGTGATTATGCTTGAGAAATATATTTCTCAAGGAAAATCAGTCCTCCCAAACTATACATATTCAACTGATCTACTAGGTCCGGCCACCAAAATCATCAAAAACTGTAGCTTCTCCTATGTATTGGTGGTAGGACTCCCGAACTATGCCTATTCAACTCCGAACTATGCCTATTCAACTGTTTTACTATTTAAGCTTTCATATATTCCACATCTTATTTTATGTTCCTAGAACTACAGTAAGTAAAATTTATAATTTATTCTATTACCTAAAATACTAAGTTGGTAAAAATCAAATACTAAGCATCACCATCTATTACAATCCTAGGGAACAACAACCAACACAGAATACTAAAATACTTTCTAGACTGAACCTTCTCATACCTAGGAATCAAATCTAAATAAATATCAATTTTCTTAGCCCATCCCTAATAAATTAACCCTAAACAACATATAGTCCCAGTCAAAGATATTCAAAATATTCACTCTTCTAGCTAGGCAGGTACATTCAGAATGGGTGATAACACAGAACTTTTGAAACAAATAGGTACTATGTTCAATTCCAATATGGAATCTTTTGAAGCTAAATTTCAAGAAAACATTTCAGTTATCAAAAACAACATGGAAACGCTTGATCAAAAAATAAATGGAAACATTAACAGTAAATTTGAAATGATCAATAGTAAAGTGGAAAATCTCAGTAGGGAAAATAAGGAGCTATCAACTGCAGTAGAAAAGCAAAATGAAAGGCTTGATATTCTGGAGAAAAAAGATCTATCAGGAGATAGAAGATTGAATATCATTATAAATGGTATTATAGACCAATACTATCAAGGAATTTTAATCAAAATAATCACAACTCTCAAAGAAATAGATGTTGATATCACAAAATATTGTATCAAAGGGCTATTCAAAATAGGAAAAAAGAAATGGAGTGAAGATGGTCCAATAAGGGTCACTTTTATATCAACCATACTGAGGAACGATGTCCTCAAAAATAAACACAAGCTGAAAAGCAATCCAAATAGTATATTTATAAGAGAAGATTTGTCAGAAAATGATCGAGAGGTTAGGAAAAAACTTTCAAGTTATAGTCTGGATGCAAAAAACAAAGGAAAAAAAGTTTTTATGAGAAACGATAAACTTGTCATAGATGGAAAAACCTGGAGTCTGGAGGAATTAGAAGAACTTTACAATGACGGAACTCAGAACAAGAATGAGAGTGGAAATGAAGTAAGGGGATCTCAGAACCAAATGGAAGGAATTATTGAAAATACACAGGGAGGAAATGAAGCTGATCCACATGCAAATGCGGATAATCCAAGGAAAAGAGGTTTATCCATTTCACCAACTAATCCATATGATAAGAATTCAGCCTCCCAATTACCAACAAAGAAGGGCAAACCAGATAAAAATGATAAACCTAAGTCTCAAAGAAGTTTGCAAGAAATGTGGAATAATCAAGTTGATCATATAAATTCTGCACAAACTAGCAATAAAGAAAATGAGAGAGAAAATTACAATCTGGATTCAAATACATGACTGAAAACGTGTGGAGCTACACAAAATTTCCTTCTGAACTCAAGAAAAAAGAAATTAAATTTGGTAAAAAGTAAATGCAAAGAAGGTCAATTTTTAAATATAGGAACACTAAATGCACAAACCTTGAAGGGTGAAGACAGACTAGCAGAATTGGAACTAGCCTTAGAAAAAACAGATTGGGATATTATTGGTATAGCTGAAATACGGAGAAATTATGAGGCAGTGCAAGATCGAAAATCAGGCCATCTCTTTCTACATACATCAGCCTACCAAGGGAACTATGGCACTGGCTTTTTGGTCCACAGAAAAATTAAAGAATTTGTATCAGACTTCGGGGGTATATCAGAGAGAGTAGCAACTATAGATATAAACATGAGTTGTAAAACAATCAGTATCATCCAAGTGCATGCTCCAACGTCAAATCATCCTGAAAAAGAAGTACAAGACTTTTATAACCAAATAGGAACCACAATGGAAAATATAGAAAAGAAACACAAAACATTGAAACATTTCTGGTTAATAGGAGATTTTAACGCCAGTGTTGGCCACAAGAAGAGGGGTGAAGAAAATGTCCTCGGGGACTATGGTTTTGGAAAAAGGAACCAAAGAGGTGAACTACTCATAAATTTTGCTGGAGAGAAAAATCTGAAAATAATTAATACCTACTTCGACTTGAAAAATAAAGAAAAGTGGACATGGAAATCTCCCAGGGGAACTCTACACGAACTGGACTATATAATAACACAGAACAAGCAAAATATCCATTCATTTACAATATGTGATGACCTTCAAATCAGCTCAGACCATCGTCTAATTCAGGCCACATATAGAATTGGCAAAAGTAGAAGAAAAATACTATCCAGACCCAACTATTGTAAAATCAAAAATTCTGAAAATTACCTGCAACATTTGAAAACCAAACTAGCAGAAGGAGAAATTATTCAAGAAATCAATAATGTACAAGAAATATACAATAAAATAGAGAAAAGCATACTAATAGCGGTTGAAGAAGAAAATAAAAGCCAGAAGATGAAAAATATAAAAAGGAGAAGTATCAAAATATCAGAAATGACAAAAGAGCTAATCGAAAAGAGAGAAGCTCTCAACAGAATTAGGAATAAAAGTAGAGAAGAGAAAGTTGAGCATGCGGAGATAAGGAAATTAGTAAGGAAAGAAATAAGAAATGACATCAAAAAATATGAAGAAAAAGTGATCAAGCAAATTATGGACTCGTCAGGTTCCACCAAGCAAATCAAAAAAGAAATTAGCCCTAATACAAAGTGTTGGATCCAAAAAATGGAGGACGATAGTGGCAAAATAATTACAGACAGAAAAGAAATAGTGGACTTTATAACCAAATTTTTTGAAAATACATATAAATGCAATGAAACAGAAAATGATAGTCAAGAATACAACACAGAAGATACCAGACCAAGTAGAGAAAGCTTTTCTTTTCTTACAGAAGAAATAGAACAAGCTTTAGAAAATATTAAGTTAAATAAAGCACCAGGTGAAGATAAAATAACAAATGAAGTTGTAAAAGCAGGAATTACCGTCTTGGTTAAACCTTTAGCCCACCTATTTACTGAAATACTCCAACAGTTTAAAATTCCAACACAATGGGAAACCAGTAAAATTATCCTACTCCATAAGAAAGGTCCTAGAGACAAGATAAATAACTATAGACCAATAAGTTTATCTCCAACACTTTATAAAGTATTCATGAAAGTTATGCAAAAAAGAATGTCGAAAATTTTGATTGAGAACCAACCTTACGAACAAGCCGGTTTTAGACCATCCTTTTCAACTGTAGATCATCTGCAAACAATTAACCAAATCATAGAGAAAACAAAAGAATATAACATAAATATGTATCTAGCATTTATAGACTATTCAATGGCATTTGACTCTGTTAAACACAAGTTCATATGGCAGGCTCTGGAGGTTTTTGGAGTAGACAAAATATATATTCAAACTCTAAAAGAATTATATAGAAGGAACAAAGCTTTTATATCAACAGATAAAAACGGAGAAAAATTTCTTATTCAAAAAGGCGTAAGGCAGGGTTGCCCAGTCTCGCCTGATCTGTTTAATGCTGTATTGGAAATGATATTTAGAGACTTAGACTGGGATAGTTATGGCCTGCGCATAAATGGCAAGTTTATCAATAATCTTCGTTTCGCTGATGACATTATCCTTCTCTCGGAAACCCCCCAAGATCTGCAAAAAATGATAACTGAATTGAATGAGAAAAGCAAGGAAAGAGGTCTGTACATGAATTTAAAAAAGACAAAAGTAATGACAAATACAACAAAAGTAGATATTATGCTAGATGGTGAAAAACTAGAATATGTCATGGAATATATTTACCTTGGTCAAACTATATCAACAGAAAACCGGCTGACATCAGAAATACATAGGAGAATCACCCTAGGTTGGAAAAAATATTGGTCCCTGGCAAAAATTATGAAAGGAAATTTCTCCATCAAAATTAAGGCAGACGTACTTGAGAAATGTGTTCTTCCGTCCCTTACATATGGCTGCCAAACCTGGGCTCTGACCCGCAGCTTGGAAGAAAGACTTGCATGCACACAAAATAAAATGCAAAGAAGCATGTTGGGAATAAAAAAGGAGGAAAGAGTAAGGAACCAAATAGTGAACGAGAAACTGAAGGCCAAAAGAATTGAAAAGACGGTAAAAACACTCAAATTGAAATGGGCTGGTCACGTCATGAGATCTGACAATGAGAAGTGGGCAAAAATAACAACTGAATGGACCCCCCTAAACCAGAAAAGGAACAGAGGTAAACAGTTTAAAAGATGGCGTGATGAAATCAATAAAAAAGTTGGTCCTAATTGGTGCAGTCTAGCGAAAGACAGAACAACATGGAAACATATCTGCAACCAAATTCTGAAACAATAATAATAATAATAAATAGAAAAAAAAAGGAAAAAAAAAAAAAAAAAAATAGAATAGAATAGGAGGTAAAATGATAAAATAATAATAAATAAACGAAAAAAAAAAAAAAAAAAAAAAAAACTAGGGGATCTCCCCAATATAAGGAACAGATAACATATTTTTTAACAAAACAAACATATAACACAGAAATTAGAAACACTGTATGAAAACATATAGGTATAATACCAAATACCAATACCCCCCTCATAGGGGGAGGCCCATGCTCCATAGGGGTGACAGAGGGCTATATTTATATTTATTTATATTTATATTTATTTATTTATATTCCACATCCCACCACGTTTTAGAAGATAAGGAAATTAATCTTCTAAAACAAATAAAAACGTTTCAATTCAATTCATGTTTTTTGATGTTTTTCAATATAAAATAATTGTTAAACACAAGTCAAGAAGAAAATAAAAAGAACCTCAAAAACTTGTGAAATTTTTATTTTCATAATTACATACTAAATAACGAAGGGGGGAAAAAAAATATTACCTACTATTTTAAATTATTACAGCCAAATTATTCCATAATTTTATTATTATAATATTATATTGTGTTTCTCTTTCTTTCAGATTTGACGTTCAGCCTCTTTCTTTATTCTTCTCCCACAAAAAAAGCACTGTCCCTTTAAAACTTTTTCATTACAACAGTGGCAGTAGGCAGGCGCGGCCGGTTGAAAAATGTTTGGTGGGTGCTACCACTAGCACATAAACTGTACTAAAATGGGATTAATAGAGTATAGCTCTTTCAGTATCAGTTTGTTTACACCATGCTAATCTTAATAATTATGCATTAATAATTCTAGAAATGTGTGATGATTTTCATTGTGTAAGAGCAACTAGGAATTGAGAAAATCCGCTGTTTTTTTTTGTATATGGGTGCTGCAGTTCCGCATCTCCTTAGCACCGGCCGCGCCTGATTATGAACATTGTGTGTTAAAAAGGATCTGAGTGAGAAAAAAAAAACTAAGTGGAGCAGAGGTTCAAAATAGGACTGCTTTGAGTGGACATCATTAAAAAATGTCAATAGATTATAATGTAACTTGTGTTAATATTATGCGTGAGAATAAGTGGTTAAGGATAGAGAGCTTAATAAGACAGATTATGAGAGAGAAAGCAAGAGATGAGAGATTGAGAAATCAGAACAGTCGGGCCCTTTACGTTATCCCAAGGTGAGCCCAAGAGGCAGTGTATCTGAAGTAATGTTAAAGTAACGGTTCCGGATGCACTGTCTTTAAATGAGAGAGATAGGTTTTTTAGTGGGTGGAAATCCCACTCCCCATGTTTTCCGGGTGTCTTTAAAAGATTTTTCCCCTATCTCTTTCTCAAAAAATAAAATAAAATATTATGCGCCTTTTAATTCAATAAAAGTTATGCTTAGATATTTCATGATAATATATTAATAATATCGCCTCATTTATATCCGTCCAACCAGGACTAATGAGTCTCATTCTTCCAGCAGTAAGCCCAAGACGTATTATTATGTGACCAAAATCCCTATTTGGAGGATAACTTCGCAATCTTCGCATGCCCCGGCTGAGTTTTGAACCCTCGACCTATAATTACCAGACATACTAGTATAATTGAGCACTGAGTTACCGGGACAGACCAATAGTATGGCTCAGAGCGAAAGGCGACCAACTCCATTTTTTGAAAAAATTCCGTTACTCATAGGACTAGATTGAGTCTTGAATTATCTTTCAGTGGAACTGACGACCAACACCCTAGCTCAAATACTTTTCGATAGAGAGCAGCAAAAGTGTTTGTGCACTGAATTTTTTTAAAAATATTTTCGGAGCAACAACAAACCAACTCCAGTGGACTTTCAAACACTATAACTGTCATCTTGTAGACTTTCAAAAAATATAACTGCTGTAAACTCGCAGACACCATGCAATTAAAATAAGTGAAGAATTGATAAACGACCCAAAACTTTAGAGCTGATTTACTCAAAATTGGGTTTTCAGGAGTTGGTCGCCTTTCGCTCTGAGCCATCCTGTTATAGGCCCCACTCACTCTGAGGAACAGCAGGAGGGAGTTTCGCCTCTCCACTTTGGACGGCTTGATGGCCTCCCACTCCTCCTCAGACACCTGGTTGGACAGCTCGTACTCCTCCGTGGAGGACTTGTCTATCGCCACCAGCAGCACTCGCAGGATCTCCTCCACGTGACACAGGAGGCCGCCCTGGGGGCCATAAGTTAGGTCTAAATTGATTGATTGATTGTATGCAAACAATATTATTCCTTTAAAGTCTGGCTGGGGGACTATAAACAGGGAGTAGACCAGCATTGGCTTGGTTCTGGGGGCCCTTGTCAATTATTAGCCTCCTTGTTAAAGACAGTGGTAGAAGTGCTGAATCATTCCTCCACTGTCTGGCTACCATCGTTCACGATGGTAGCCACCCTATGATGATAAAGTTGTATTAAAATATTTTGTATGGTTATATGGTAGAAAAATAGGATAAAATATAGTAGAGAAGATAAAATTGCCAAAGGCAATAACCCCGCCCTTTAGTTAGGACATATATTATGTATATATTTTTTTATTTTTTTCTTCTATTATATTGTATTTTAATTTGTAATTATTTGTGTTGTATATAATATGTCCTATTAATAAAGTGTAAAGAAATAAACGAGAGAATAATTTAAGCTGCATACAGATTATGAATAGCTGGGGATCATGAGAGTAGTCACAACATTCACATCCATTACACTACGTACCTTGTAGGTTGGCAGAAAGCCAATAAAGGTCTTATACGAATAGAGAGAAATAATTATGTCTTACAATACATTGTGAAGTCATTACAATACATTGTGAAGTCCCTGTGCAGGAGTTGTAGGAGAAGGCCACATTTTGAATAAAGAGAAATATGTCTTACAATACATTGTGAAGTCCCTGTGCTGGAGTTGTAGGAGAAGGCCACATTTTGAATAAAGAGAAATATGTCTTACAATACATTGTGAAGTCCCTGTGCTGGAGTTGTAGGAGAAGGCCACATTCTGAATAAAGAGAAATATGTCTTACAATACATTGTGAAGTCCCTGTGCTGGAGTTGTAGGAGAAGGCCACATTCTCGCCCTCCCCTAGCAGGTTCCCGAACATGGAGACGTTGAAGTTGTTCTTTGTGTCCGGTATGATGAAGAGCCATTGGTTGATGGGGTTCACGAGACCCAGGGATTTGGCCTGTGAGACGAGGATATACAAATAATAATAATATTCACGTCAAGAGGATGCCCGTCTGATAATAATAATCCCCACATTGTGAACAAAGCAACAATAATAATATTCACGTCAAGAGGAGATACCTGTCTGATAGTAATAATCCCCACATTGTGAACAAAGCAACAATAATAATATTCACGTCAAGAGGAGATACCTGTCTGATAGTAATAATCCCCACATTGTGAACAAAGAAACAATAATAATATTCACGTCAAGAGGAGATACCTGTCTGATAATAATAATCCCCACATTGTGAACAAAGCAACAATAATAATATTCACGTCAAGAGGAGATACCTGTCTGATAATAATAATCCCCACATTGTGAACAAAGCAACAATAATAATATTCACGTCAAGAGGAGATACCTGTCTGATAGTAATAATCCCCACATTGTGAACAAAGAAACAACAGGACACCTGATCATAGATCTGCTCTTGGTGTAACACACTTTCGGGGGTGCTTCACATCACCCTCTAAAGGAGACCACCTAAAATAATAATAATAACCTGCGAGTCATGTGATCTCTATATTACCGGACCGACCGAAGATTGTGTTTGATTGAACACTGAGAATCTGGTACAGACTATAATAGCAATAATTGAAAGACTATTGGACGTCTATAAGATATTATGAATCTATTCTTTTCAGCAAAGAGAAATCGCAAGCATTATTAATTTATTATTGCAGTTAAAAAATCCCATTATTGAAATTTCCTAGACACATACTTATTGACATTCATCAAACAGGACTGTTGAGAGTGTTGGGTCCATCAGCAGGTGAAAAAACCTAGATTTCAGAAAAAAACCGATGCTTTCTTTGGTTCTAGATCATTGAAAGAACTGGCAACTGAGTTTCTATCTTAGCTATGGCTACCCACTTTCTTAATTTTATTTACCACTGTGATCACCGTGCCCTAACTTACCACTGTGATCACCGTGCCCTAACTTACCACTGTGATCACTGTGCCCTAACTTACCACTGTGATCATCGTGCCCTAACTTACCACTGTGATCACTGTGCCCTAACTTACCACTGTGATCATCGTGCCCTAACTTACCACTGCGTGATCACTGTGCCCTAACTTACCACTGTGATCACTGTACCCTAACTTACCACTGTGATCACTGTACCCTAACTTACCACTGTGATCACCGTGCCCTAACTTACCACTGTGATCACTGTGCCCTAACTTACCACTGTGATCACTGTGCCCTAACTTACCACTGTGATCACCGTGCCCTAACTTACCACTGTGATCACTGTGCCCTAACTTACCACTGTGATCACTGTGCCCTAACTTAACACTGTGATCACCGTGCCCTAACTTACCACTGTGATCACCGTGCCCTAACTTACCACTGTGATCACCGTGCCCTAACTTACCACTGTGATCACTGTACCCTAACTTACCACTGTGATCACCGTGCCCTAACTTACCACTGTGATCACCGTGCCCTAACTTACCACTGTGATCACCGTGCCCTAACTTACCACTGTGATCATCGTGCCCTAACTTACCACTGTGATCACCGTGCCCTAACTTACCACTGTGATCACTGTGCCCTAACTTACCACTGTGATCACCGTGCCCTAACTTACCACTGTGATCATCGTGCCCTAACTTACCACTGTGATCACCGTGCCCTAACTTACCACTGTGATCACTGTGCCCTAACTTACCACTGTGATCACCGTGCCCTAACTTACCACTGTGATCATCGTGCCCTAACTTACCACTGTGATCACCGTGCCCTAACTTACCACTGTGATCACTGTGCCCTAACTTACCTCTGTGATCACCGTGCCCTAACTTACCACTGTGATCACCGTGCCCTAACTTACCACTGTGATCACTGTACCGATCATCTGGTGGGACACAATCACCATGTAGTTGGAATCTTCTCTTCTGACTCTGACTGAGGAGAGTAGCTTGTGAATACGTTTGGCTCTGTGAAAAAATAGATTGAACCGGCTGTTGCAAAGACATAGGCTAATCGGAGTGTAAACTAGACATCCTTTAAGCCTAATTTAGGGCGGAATTAATAGACAACATCAATAACTTAAGTCGTTGGTAAGTGTCGATTTTCCCTAATCGAGTTTTAAATTTAAGTGCCCGTTTCGCAGAGGTCAAATAATGTTTATTTTATGTTACGAGCTTTAAATTTAAAACTTTAATGTTGGCCAACCAACATTAAAGTACCAATTAAAATTGAATCAATAATATTATGCAACGAACATTTTAATTTTAATGGTCGAGTAGATGATTTTAACTTGACTGAAAACATATTTTCAAGTTGTTGTTACGACTGATTGTTTCTTTTTTTTTAACAATACTTAAGATTTTTTTAACAAGGAGATATGTAGGTAATAAATTTACTTCTCCCACTCAGCATCAGTTGACACGAAGTTGAACACCGCCACGTCTGAGGAAGGTAGACTCTGCTGAGAGGGCAACTCCTTGGTGAGAGAAGCGATGAATCCCCCCATCAGATCTCGATCTGAGGGAGACAAAGCGGGAGGTAATGATGAATAGGTAAATCTAAATTGCTTTTAAGATTCCAAATTTAGAAATCTAAATAAAATGATACTTACTCTTTAGTTGAAGGTAACATCCAGGCGAGGTTAATGCTCAAAGCATTTTTTATACCACCTTACTCTCAAGAGTCTTAGTGTGGTCACATAATCAAATAAATGAGGAAAAATTCATGCACTGGGTAGTATCGAACCAACAGATCCCTACGCTACATGGATTACCAAACTAGCGCCTTAATCACTTGACTACCAATGCACTGAATCAGATCTTTTGCAACCTATGTGCCCCAATGGTTAAAATTAAAAAATAGGATACCTACAATACATAGTTACATACATATTACATAAATGTACAAGTTGCTTCACCATTAAGATTAAGGAGAAGAATTCATTAACGGACCCAGAGTGTTCACGCAATTCACTACACTAATCTGAATCATTTCTGAAAGCGTATAATATTTTAAATCCAATTTGAGTTTGAGAATTTATTTTACTCAAGAAAGAGAAGTGTGAACTATGATGTCGGGATCCCACAGAGTGCAACATTTTGTTTCAAAATGTTTCGCTATATTTTGTGTCCAATTTTCAATGGGAATTGTTGCAAAGGATTGCGAATCACTCAGTGGGATTCAATCTCATTTGATTTTCAAGAAAGAAAGGATCATGAAACGTTGCGAAACGCTTCGCAACAATGCGAGAGAAAATATTGCACTTAAAGGGATCCCGGCCTGACTAATCTATTTTTCCTTATTTTTGACCATAATTCGCCTCTGACAACACAAAGAGGCGTAAACCACAAATTTTTGAAATCGTTTTTATTGCTTAGATTGAGTCTACTTGTGCTATATTTTGTTCTCACAAATAGACGTAACCGAATTATAATCCAAAGAAAAGATACAATAAAAATCAAAATCAGGCGTATCCCTCATTTTCTCTTTTTCAGACAAGTCAAATAGTCAAAAATCGATAGTCACAGTTAAATATTCAAATTTGACAACAGAAAAAGTTCGTAGGTATGGTCATTCACGGGTACAGGGAAGTGATAATGTTCCTACCGTGAATAGAAAATTTATGCACAAGAAAACTCATTTTGGCTCTCCTGTAAAATTTCGAAAATGTTGTTTACGCCTCTCTGTGTTGTCAGAGGCGAATTTCGCCACTCGTCGCTGCTCACACTAAAGCAGGTAGGTACTCATTTATCCTCACGAGGTATGAGTGGACCCCGTAACATCCAAAGTATAGAGCCGAAAAAATCTGAATTCGCCGGGATTTGAACCCAGAGGTCAAGACTAGCGCGCTAAGCACTCGGCCCCGGTGACTACTATCCCAACCTAACTGGCACAATGACCCAGGATCATCTCACCCACTGAGTCGTCATGGATCAGGTTCACCGTCCTCCAGTTGAAGGCTCGTGAGCTGCGCAGGTCCAGAAGTATCTGTGATATCTCAGAGCCTGCCACCCCTAGGGGCAGAGTGACAGCCTCCATGGAGGGGAGTCGGGGACAGTCCGATTCTGAAGGATGGAACAATATTATATTATTATTACATATTAAATATATTACATACTAGCGCATTGACCACTTTTTATTATTATATAATTCTTTATTAGATACAAAAGGACATTATGTACATACTCGTATAAATAATAATTTTAACAGTGAAAAAATGAAAAAAACAATATATACAATAAAATTGAAAAATAATAGAAAATAATTCGGCCTTTTATAAGAACGTTTTGAAGACCCACCAAATCAATAGAGGGGTTAATTGACGTACAGATATTCAGAACTGCTGATGTCTTTTGAATAGATTGGTTTTCATGGATAAATGTAGTATTATTAAAACATCTATGCTGTATTTTAAATAGAAAAATATCGGTGTTGATTGACTCTTGTATATATTATTTTTGTAATTTATTTCTGAAAATGCTGACGTTGGCTCTTTTTCGGTCCATATTTTGTAAACAGATCAAATGCAATGTGCAGTTTGTTGTTGCTTATGCCGAATGTGATCTTACCGGCTTATGCGATGAAGAAATTTCTAGCTTGTCCTGCCCTATAGAAGTAATTGGTAAGTGGTACTTACAAGAAGGTGGTGATTCTACCCTGTCTGCATACCTGCTCTTCTAGATGAATTTCTGAAAGATAAGGTTGGCTGTAACTTACCAGTGATGACCAAATAGAACAGTGAGTTTTCCTCGTTGTCCAAGTAGATTCTCCACACATCTGGACAAGCTGCCACAATCACCAAACCGGTGTACTCTGAAATCAAAAGCCGCCAGTGTTAAACACGCGTATCATTTATACTTGGATGGCCAAGTCTGGCTGGGGGACTTTAAACAGGGAGAAGACCAGTGTCTCGCTAGAGCACTATAAACAGAGAAACAGACTAGCCAACCCTTACAAGCCAGGCTAGCTTGCAGTTTCTTAAGGGTTTAATGGCTTATAAAGAAAAGTCCAAGTCCTCACGATGGTTGATCGCACATAGAAATATGTGGTTCAGGACGAGCCTACTTTGAAATAAAGTTGGCTGAAGACCATCACTCACTCCTCCAGCTGTAGCCAAGCTGGCTACAACAACAACAACAACAACTTGGATGGCCACCCATCCAAGTCCTAATTCCGCTGGAAGTTGCCTTACTTCTGTGATCCTACGAGAACCGATGTATTCAACGTGCCATCGAAGCGACGCGGCTGGATTGGTGTCTTTTTACATCGTAAGTAAGATTACATCGGAATAAAATTTAAAAATAAAACATCATTTATTCATCAACACCTTCGACTTGAGGTCTTGTCTAGCTTAGCTTAACTCTAATGCTGTTTCATAATTTGCGCTTAAATGGCAGATATGCCAAAGGCATTATCACCACCCTTCATCGGGCTTTGTTTATATTTATTCCACAACTTATTAACATGTTCATCTTAATATATAAATGTCAAAGTCACTGACTGACTGATCATCGCTCTACAGCCCAAACCGTAATACCTAGCGAGCTGAAATTTTGACAGAACATACCTTGCATACTGAATACGTGCAATAAGAAAGGATTTTGCAAAAGTCCAAACCGTCCCATAGATAGAGCCCTAAAAGTGCACTTTTAGATTGTGGCGAAGCACGGGTTAACTGCTAGTTGTACATAAAAAAATGTAAATAAAGCTTGGTCCAATTGTTTATAAATAGATAATAGGTAGAATAAAGTGACCTGCATTGATGACGGCGTGTGTTGTCCAGAAGTATTCCACATTGAGGATTCCTCGCTTCAGCTCTTCCTGCCTCAGCTGTTCCACCTTCTCCTTGATGCTGGCTATCACTTTGCTGGTCTTGTCTGGCATGAACCTGGGATCCACGATGATGCCTGGTCAGAAGACCCAGCATGAGAGGAATTAGGTAGGTAAATTAACAGAAAAGAATGTTCCCATTGTCTTTTTTAGTAAAGGTCCAACATTAAATATTTTAATATTTTTACATCTTTATGATAGTAAAATTATATATTGTAAAAAAGACAAATCTCTCAAGACTGTTTTCCTACATTTTTATGCTAAAATCATCTGTAATATACGGTCACATTTGAGATGAATGCAGCTAATAATGAGATGAATGGTAAGTAGGAACTTACCTATGTACCTAGAAAAAAAAACTTCTAGGAAATCGCCAAAAAAGCAATAATATAGGTACCTAGACTATTTAGTTGTTACCCGTTTGATTTACTATACAGGTGACTCAGGTTTCATTTCAGGCGGAGTTGGATTTCTTTGGCTCTGTACTTAGCTCCACTCATACCTCATAAGGAAAAATGAGTAGCTATGAATGGTGACAAAATAACAAGCAGCCAATGAGTTACTTAGCCAAATAATGTAATTCAAAGTCTCGTATTGCTGTGCTATCCTCTAAATGCGTACTTACCTATCGTATCGTTAGATGTGTGTGCATATTTGGTAGCATCTTCAGACACCGCCACGTCAATCCACCAATAAGATGCAGCTAAGAAAATGTACAACAACGGGAATGTCCAGGATGCAGTGAACATCATAAGTCGAGTAAAATGTCCTGGATGGAACTATTTATTGTGTTTACAGCACGTTCAGAGGGTACAATTGATGTAAGTAATTATTGTAAGAGTAGATTGTAATCATTTAATGTATAAATTAATAAAAATTAATTTTAAAAATGTGTAAAATGCCAGCGTGTCGTCATCGACAGCACGTTGCTTTGGTTAGGACTTAGAGAGATGACCTGGTTTCGAACTCTCGAGATGCTGCCTATTCTCGACCCAACACCAACCTCAGTATTTGATCGATAAGGCGGCGGACTTGTAACCTGGAGGTCGGTGGTTCAAGTCCCGGTTTCAGCAAAGATTTAGTAAAGCAAGTTTGAGAAGATGTGACATCGCGAAATTGAATTAACACATGTATGATAACATGTATGATTAACACATGTATGGGTTTCGTGATCTACAAGTAGTATACTCGCACATTTATTATACTCGTATACAAGTAATCTTTTAACTCTTACAGCTGCATTACTACTATAACAGTTAGGGGTTTATACATATCGATTTAAGTTTATATTTTTTAACTCTTTGACTGCCAGAGCTAATCTTGACATGTTTCCTACCCGGCCAGGCCAAATACGTGTACACTTCCCCACCGGCCAAATGTAATATAGTCTAACACAACTCGAGCTGTGCCGTGTCCCTGGAGGTGTGTGTTTTGTAAATTTGCTTCCTCACAGGCCATCACACAGCTAATGGTATTTGACAAAATACAATCAAAAACAGTTCTGGAATCCTCAAGACACAGGCTTTCTGGATATACTTAAAAGAAATCTGTAGTGACACAACTCTAGTTGCGACATCGACCTTAAGATTGCATTTTCAGTACAACTTGAGTTGTGCCATGGCAGTCAAAGAGTTAAGAACCAAGAGATTTATTGTCCTTATAATAAATAAATTCTACATTTCTAATTTTCAAAAATAAATGACATCGTCAGTGTCAAATTTATTGTTAAGTTTAAAATTCAAAAAGGAAATTCGGCACAGTTCAGTAGGTATTGAGATTTGCGCGTTACAAGGAATGTATTTACAGACCGACAGATAGATACAAAACCAAAGTTGCTCAGGAAGTTATGAAAAATGCACAGAAATATGAAAAAAATTGAAATGGGAGCAAAAAAATTTCTCTGGAAGTAATAGTAAAAATATGTTCTGGAATCGTGACATAAATATCAGGAAATGTTAGAAAATATATAAGAAATGATAAGAAATGTCATCATGCTGAAATGACATTTTCTCTTTCACTGTTATTAACGGAAATATTGTGGCACAGCACAATTCACTGTGGTATCTTTGTTTGGTTGGTGGTTTGGACCCGATGGTGAAAATAAAAATATATCACACTGAGGGCATAATTATACAGGGTGAAAATAAAAATATATCCCACTGAGGGCATAATTATACAGGGTGCGAGAACAGTCCAGGAACACCTGTTTTCTCCGAAACGAAAAAAGATAACGATGTTCATTGTTATTTAGTGTAGTGAAACAATTTTTTTAAGGGGTGACAACAAAGTTGCCCCTACTACATGAAATCAGGGGTGATCATAAATTTTTGATTTTAAAATTGGATCCCCCATTTTTTATTTGATACTCGAAATGTCAGTTCAATGTTCAATGTTCAATTGAGCAAAACCTTCAGTAGTGGTATTTAGATGGTTTTAACGAATGATTGAACTCGATAACTGGGGTCCACAGATTTATTCATTCAAATTTAGACGAATCTGGGAAAAACTTTGGGTAAAACTATTATTTACTCAAATCTGTGAGATTACGATTAATCACTGGGTGTTGTCAACAGGAATACTAAATTACTGGCGCTTGATTAAGGATTAAAAATATTTAGAATATTTGAATGCTTACGTAATTAATTTCTTCATTATAAGAATCGCAGATTTTTGAACAATAAAATAAATAAAAAAATCTTGGAAGTAAAACCTGATTAGTCACATTATAACTACCTACGAGTATCTTATTTTTTTTTGTTTTGGTTTTTAAAAAAATAGAAGAGAGCTATTACCCAAAATATAACACATGAGGAAGCAACTGAATAGCCTTTTCAAATTCAAAGGTTGAAAGAAACTTATTAATAATGATGAAAGAAATCGCAAGAGTAATAAATTGAATTATTTAAAAAAAAAAGATTGAACTTGTATTGGAATAGATATTTTAGCGAGTAAAATTTTGAAGAAACTAAAGGAGAATGAATTTCGTACTTAAGAATTCATTCACCTCATCACGCAACGTAGAGATATCTAGTATCTACTTACTCCTTATTACTACTAGAACTTACCTTTGAATTAGAACACATTAGTGTAAATTGCTCAGTATCTTAGGCGAAATAATAATATATTGTTTATAGATACCGTAGTCGAAATTAGGTTCTAACAAAGAAAAATGCTCTGCCAATTATCAGTGGCTTAGGCAGGATTTCTTTACAGTTTGAAAAACTAACAGGCCACTTTTTGGAGTTTGTACTCTTTCCCGTAACATATCAGCCTCTGTTCTTACCGATTTGATAAGTTCAAATTTTGGCCCCAGGAAGTTATGGCCTGTTGAGATAACAATATGTATGCTTCCTCAACTCACTTTCAGCTAAATGTCAACAAGAATACTCTACCGAGCAATTGCTCCTGGATACTCATCACCCAAGTGAAGTCCGTTAGTTAGCAGTACCCAATGAAAAGACATTAGAAATTATATAGCAGAAGGATGTTAAACGTATGAGCTACTAAACATAATGCACATTGCGTATATGAATAAGATTCAGGGCGCACATAAGAAATTCATGTCAGTTTAATACGTCTTGTGTTTACTACTGGAATAATGGGACTCATCAGTCCTAGTCCGGCAGTATAAATAAGGCGCTATTAAATATTATAAAAAAAACTCTGTACCGCAGAGTTTTTCACACCCAAAAAAAAAAAAAAAAAAAAATAGATCAGAAACAGTAAATCTGTAAAAATATATAAAGTTTACCCTTCACAGTAAACAAACCCGCGATTTAGAGCATCACAAACAGGGGCTTTACTCCTAGCCAACCCTTATAGGCCAAGTTCCAGGCCACGCATTGTGTAACACGAAACATACTAATAATTATGATGTGAATCTCTCAGTACAGAAAAGTAAACTTTGTAGAACAAAGGTTAGTAAACCTTAGTTGAGTTAATAATTGATGAGCATCCACCCTTCGCCTGGCTGGCCCACTGTCCTAAATTCTCAACCCCACGCGTAAAATAATTACCTGAGTTCTATGATAAAACGCTGTGTAGCGTAGCGTGTTTTCACTAAATATAGAAACGATAGATACAGGAGGGTATGAAGAAGAAGTGAAGCTAGTGGTGCACGCAAATGTGGTATGAGGTTGATCAGGTATTTGCCAATTGATTTCCGGCAAAATGTAACGAGTGGAATAGGTTAGGCAACATAGACCACACGTGAAATACACCAACTTTCACGACAGATAGTTAGGGTGCTTTTATGAATAATAATTATACAGGGTGAGAAGTCACCCTAAGAGGGGTTTATCCATGTATTTGTGAGCTCCGGGTAACTCAGGCCCTGTTTTGTCAAACTTGTCTTAAAATACTTTTAATGACAACTACTTTCCACAAATGTACCACAAACAGGATGGTTTCATTAAGATTCCAAAGTTGACCCACCGGCCGCCCCTGGTAATGACAAAAAATCAAAACCCAGTAGAAAATGTTCCCCCTTAATAACCGAACACGAACACACGAACACATTGAACACACGTGCTTCAGCATTTCTCAAAACTTAAACTTCCTTCCTCTAGAAATTTCGAGTGGCTCCTTTTTTTTTTGGCGGACCCTGGATATAGACGTACAATAATCTAGTAAATAAAACAACATTTTCTTTATTCTAATCAACCATCTTAAATACATTTTATTACGAGTATAATGCTCACTTGAGAAATCCTTTATTCCATCAAATTAAATGACAATATCGCCCTAACCATGCTAATAAATAGTAAAATAAAATAAATAAACAAATGACTATTTGTAGCAGTTCATTTTTGCATACGGGAAGAATAAAAACTCAATAGAAATGAACAGAAATTAGATAAAAAGTAACCATAAAGCAACTACAAATAGCAAAAATTACACATTTGTACATTTCAATTAGAAAGAAGCTCAGAGATATCAGCAAAACTTTTTTCTTGCGTCGTAAATTCCTTTTCAAGACTCATTTTGTATCATATCATCTTGTATTGATCTAAAATACAATGTTCATTTCCTACACTCATTATTCAAACACTAATAAAACAACAATAAATAAATCAAAGTCTAGCTTTTAATCTACGAAGAGAATTTCTAATTTAAAAGAGAAAATAGCCAGCGTAAATGGCACGTTGAATCAGTTCTCGTTTGTTCTGAAGTTAAGCAACGTCGAGCAAAATTACCTTTACATTCATGCCATTCCGGAAACGGAAAAACTCGGTCAGAATTTTCCGCTCGGGCCTGGATTCGAACACGCAACCTCCGGGACAGTAACCAATGCTCTTAACCACTGAACTACAGAGAAGGTTTATTAATGTTGGTGGTTCCAGGGAATGGAGGGTAAAATTCCCGTCATGATACGACCATCCAGTTGAATGCGACGTTTAAAAAAAATCTGCAGATCAGAATGCCTAGAAACAAATGTCCATGAATAAATGTTATATTTTACAAGTGTTTAACACATTCTAAAACTAGAATTGAAATCGCGATGTATACTTTGTACAGACATTTGATGTTATTCAAAGAAGTACCTATCAAATATTGAGTATTACTTTTATCGCATTTATTATTCTTTCTAACTAACAATATTCTATATTTATGTAGGTATATCATTAAGTACTTATTTCAAAACATTTTAAATATAATCTATTTAGAATTAGCTTTAACGGATTTCTAGGTATATACAAATAATTTGTTATTTTAAAATAAAAATAACAACAAATAAAGAATTTTAGTTTATAATAAAAATAAAAGATATAGATTCTAAGAATCTCAGTAACAAGAACTTCGAGCTTTGAACACATGGTTAGGTTTTGGGTTTACTAATGAGAGAGATGCTAATATAGGTAATGAATTTGTGAACAATGATCAAAAAATATACAAGCTTTAGCTAATAGAACTAACACAGCACCTAACGTAGCGCGGTATTAGAATTAATAAATGCAAGAAGTAACTGTAATCGATCTGCCATTTTTTGCCAGAAAACTTTCCGGGAATATGAAGAACTTTTGAAACTTATTGGATGAATGGCTAAGCATTCATCCATCAAGACATACTCAAATGTTTTAAGTTATTTAGATTGCATTTTCCCAAACAAAAATTATTCTGATAGATTGATGCAATACATTTGACATGAAAATCCTGATCTAAACTACACGCTGCATGAAGTTTGAAACCAGCAAGGTACTGCAGAGCAAGCTCGAAGTTAAAATAAAATGTAAATCTAAATTTATCAACAAAGGTTGGAACATCTCAATTGGTTTAGTAAATATTTCAAATTTTTAAAACCATTTTACGTTTGGTCCGACTTCATTTCCAGGTGTAAACAGAATAATATACAATTTATAGCTTAACCAATTAAAAAAACACAATACTTCCGATTTCTAATAATAGAAATTTCTCGGAAGTAAAAGATACCCTTGTTCAAATTTTGCAGGGCGTAAATATGTTCCCTATTTTCAAAGGTTATCTATGAAAATTTTAAATTCAATTCAAATGCACTTAAAATTCATTTTGACACAGTGGGACTCATTCAATGATATATGCCTACATTCTTAACAAATAAATCATTTGATAAATTTAACAAGAATTGTTTCATAATCTATAAACTGTCAAATTTAATAAATATAAATAATAAAATTAAAATAGTACATGTAATACATAAAAAATATAAATGAACTACATGAATGATTCACAAATATATTCTATACCAAGAGTTTTTTTGTTATTATTTCATACATTATAATATATTACATTCAAAATCCCAACGAAAAGAAGACCAACCAAGTCAATAAATAATAATTCATGATTGAATTTGAGACATTAAAATTTCTTTTTGTTTGAGCATTATGATTGTAAAAGACGAGAAGACAAAGAAAAAGCTTAAAATGTAATTTTGATTTTGAAATTTGGTGTTTCACTAAGGATATGAAAATAAGCGAGGCGAAAAGCATTTTTCGATACAGGTTCTAGCATTAGTATGACGTATTAATGGGACAGAAAAACACAGCATTATTCTGTAAAACAGTCAGTATTCTATCATCCTTACAATTTTAACTACTAATGCCACTCTAAAGTTAAAGAACTAAAAAAAAAGCCACGATTACTTTACTGTAGGGATCGGATTCAAGATGCACATTTCATATTACAATATGTACTAGATTTAAAAAAAAATCACGAAAAAAATTGAATCTTAAATCATTGGCAGGTAATCAGGCTTCAATTTTAGTTTTAAAAGCAAGGTTATTTCTAGGAAAGAGAAATATTGATTTTTCTTTCTTTAATTTGTTTCATGGCTACGGGATATGAAAAATTAAAAGAAAATCTACTTAAAATAATATAAGTACATACATAAAACGTAAAGGCAGCATTCCAATTGCAAGACTAAAATTAACCCTCTTTTTGCATAGTTGGTTTAAGTTTCTATGAAGAGTTCGCGCACATCATGGTGGGGGTGGGGCTTAATGTTGGTTCGTAAATTTGATTTTGCTTCAAGATTCGAAGTTGTGGGTCCTAAATATTTTCAATGGGAAGTTTCCATACATCAAACCTGGTTGAAATGGCATTTTCACAATACTTTGAGTATGCAATGTACGCATGTGTGATATGATAGATGGGAATGTTCTATACACAAGGGATTAGCATGTGAAGTGTGCCACGACTGCCACTTAGTGCGGAAGTGGTTTTATCCTGAGGCAGTTAGACTAGTCTCTTACTGTGTCACAACTTTTAATACAAAATCATTCTATTACTTTCTATTGGAGACTCAATCTTTACAGATCCTCAGTTGACTCCCACACTGGCGCAAGTTATTCATACAATACAGAGAGGGCCCACTTTTGTAACAATTCTTAAATTTGGAGGCTTGGTGGGTGTTTCTGACAATTTCATCAACGAGGCTGGGGGACGCCCATAATAATTTCATTTAGGAGGGTAGGGGCGTCCCTCATAGTTTCATTTAGGAGAGTAGGTGCACCCCTAATAGTTTCATTTAGGAGGGTAGGGGCGCCCTTCAGAGTTTCATTTAGGAGAGTAGGGGCGTCCCTCATAGTTTCATCAACGAGGGTGGGGACGCCCCTAATAATTTCATTTAGGAGGGTAGGGGCACCCCTAATAGTTTCATTTAGGAGAGTAGGGGCACCCCTAATAGTTTCATCTAGGAGGGTACGGGCGCCCCTCAGAGTTTGGATTAGGAAGGGTCGGGCGAGGCAATGGGCGCCAGGCTGGAGGCAGATGAGTCGATGAGGGCGAGCTTCTCCCCGGGGGAGGCAGACAGATCTGTGGGCCGCACGATGCTGCGGGAGGGGGAGAGGAGCGTGTGGGCGCCCCCATTGTTGAGACGATAGTCTATGGGACTGGAGCGCCCGCCGGAACCAGGGTACTGCAAGGAGAATTAAATTACATTTTATTTCCAATCTACAGTTAACACGTTCAGCGCCACGAGGTACATATATGTGTACCTCAAGTATTTTATTATTCACGACATTAAATATGTATTCGTATCCAACCCTATGTTGCTCTTTGAAGACATGAGGTACCTCTATGTGACTCAATACAATGTATTTCTTATGTGGATCTGATAGCTCTGGCCCTACTGAGTTTTCTCTAATATAGGCTTGGCGCTAAACGTGTTAAAGGTTCAAGTATATAAGCATTTGAAAAATATAGAGCACATAAAACTGTGTGTGTAACTATGTTCCAACTCGCTATGCACGAGTAAACTTTAAGAATGGTTGGGTGGAAGACCTCATGTCATTGAGAATGCTGCCATTATAATAATACTCTTTAGTGGAATCTAACCACCAGGCGAGGTTAATGCTTAAAACATTTTCTACCACCTAACCCTCGGAGTCTCTTTATTATGTGGTTCGTATAATCGAATTCACACACCGATCCGTCAGGTAATGATGGAACGGAAACGGATATGTATGTATACTTAATTTAATGAGGAAAAATTTATACATTGGGTGGGATCCGAACCAACGGATCCCAAGCTACCAATGAGTAATCACGCCGCAAATAATTATCAAAAATGGCATTTCAGCAGAAGGCTTTATTTGAAACAAAATGCACTTGTTACAATGCACAATTTATGAGATTAATTTTTGTATACATATTAGATGGTTTGCAAAAATATAACCATTTTTTTTTGTAGCAAAACAAGTTAGTGAGAAAACCTCGCTAGAATTTTGGGTTAACATGTTAAACTAAACCAAATGCAATTAAAAACATCTTTTCAATACACATTAATGTTAGTAAAAAACGGAACACATTATTATGTCAGTAGGTCTAACTCAGTACTTGGTAGTACCTTGTAATGTCTGGAAAGAAGTTATGCTAAGAAAAAAAAATCAAGTACTACTCGCTGTTTGTTATTATTTGTCCTTGTTCATTCACAATATATGTATAGAAATTTGTTCACACGACACGCCACACTGTATTATACCTTCGTCTCAAATGAGCGTTTCTGCACTGGCATGTTTTGTTTTGCTATCGTTATGGTTCAACTGGTAAGATTCGGGTTGAGGTGGGCGTTTGGCCACCGGTTTGGGACGAACCAAACTTCGGGCAACAATACTCTGCAAGGGAGTTCCAATGGCGAATGGTGGAGAAAAAGTTCAAATTAATGAGCATTACATTAAGCTCATACACTAAATCTGATTAGATTACATAATTGTAATGACGGGTCTGGGATATTTCTTTTCTTTTAACAGACCAAGTAAATAGAGAAAATAAAGTATTCCACTGAGAGTACGTTTAAAATTTGGCACATCGGATACCGTCACCATTTACAATTGTAAAGAGGTAGATGGATACTGTGAAAAGGTAGATAGATATTGGGTTCTGAATAGATAGTCCAAATTTCATTCAAATTAATTGTTTCAGGAAATATTTCCAAAATGATAAATCTGGTAGTCATACTTACGCTTTTATGATTACTGGTCCCTGTATTTTCTGGTGAGATCTGACGACTATTGTTGTCCTGGGCGTACGAGTGAAGCAACTGAAACATAAGTACATTCATATTCATAAGTACATTTCTGGTGTTTGCGATATGATCAAGTAAAACTTACATTCAACACTTCACGCCTCGATTTTTTCGTTATTTATTTAATGTATGCGAATAAAAATCGACTGGATCAAATATGAAAAATACGCAGTGTCGCGGGGCTCAACAGCTCCTAAGCACATTTGTTTTATATTATTCGTGTTCTAAATCAGAAACAAGTTCGTTTAGAAACATATGCAGAGCACTAGAGTCATCCCACACAAAACAAATTAGGAAAGTTCAGCTACAACTGTATCATTATGTATATGCCTTAGTTTAATCTACCCGAAATACATTGTACCTCATAAAATCTAGGAGTGGATTTATGAACTCAAAATTACCCCAACATATCACAAATGAACGGAATTTGATAAATGAAATGGGGATTGGAATGAAGCTCCGTGGATTGGGCCACATCACCTGGAATATATTTTTTGTTCCTTAATTTTAACATCTAATTTCATGAAGATTGTTTTACTCTCCATTTGCTCGGAACTCAATAACCAGCTAATCTTAGGGGACACACATAAAAACTTCCCCAAAGATTGTACGTTTGACCCATACGGTCAGGCCAGGCGTCCCTTGGAAACGACAACTGGCGGCTAGTTCTACTATCACAAGTGGTCACGTAATAACAATGATAAGTGATCTAACCAGAGCGGGTCATGTCTCAATCAACAATTACGTGATGCTGGGGCTATTCCCGGACCCACTATGGGTGAGGTTTTGATTTGATTTTGATTTATTCTTTAATTAGTACAATATAAATTTACATAGATTGACACCTCCTAAGATAATTCTACCTTATTGTTTTTTTTTTTTTTTTTTACATTGTTTTGTTAATATTTTTTGAGTAGCTGGATTGTGAGTTTCCAGCGAATGGAGTGGTAATTGAGGGAATTGACTATGCCATTAAGGACAAATACACCAATTGAAAAAAAAACACGTTCAACTGAATTATGACAAATATCTCTTTGTATTCAACATTGAACACGATTTTTTAAAATTTTTACATATCTGATTCTACTCAAAAATATAAAATCATTTCAAATTTCTTTTATTCTACAGTAAAAATCAAATATAGCAATTCTCATGGTTAAACAACAAGGCAGCCTTCTCATGGTTTATGAAAAACAACAAGTGGCTACCTTCTCGACCTCGTAAAAATTGTTAATAATAATAAACAAGGGCTACCTTCTCGACCTCGTAAAAATTGTTAATAATAATAATAAGCGGCTACCTTCTCGCCCTTCGTAAAAATTGTTAATAATAATAACAAGTGGCTACCTTCTCGACTCGTAAAAATTGTTAACAATAATAACAAGGGCTACCTTCTCGACCTCGTAAAAATTGTTAACTAATAATAACAAGTGGCTACCTTCTCGACCTCGTAAAAATTGTTAAAATAATAACAAGTGGCTACCTTCTCGACCTCGTAAAAATTGTTAAGAATAATAACAAGTTGGCTACCTTCTCGACCTCGTAAAAATTGTTAAGAATAATAACAAGTGGCTACTTTCTCGACCTCGTAAAAATTGTTAGTAATAATAACAAGTGGCTAACTTCTCGACCTCGTAAAAATTGTTACTAATAATAATAACAAGTGGCTACCTTCTCGACCTCGTAAAAATTGTTACTAATAATAATAACAAGTGGCTACCTTCTCGACCTCGTAAAAATTGTTACTAATAATAATAACAAGTGGCTACCTTCTCGACCTCGTAAAAATTGTTCTAATAATAATAACAAGTGGCTACCTTCTCGACCTCGTAAAAATTGTTACTAATAATAATAACAAGTGGCTACCTTCTCGACCTCGTAAAAATTGTTACTAATAATAATAACAAGTGGCTACCTTCTCGACCTCGTAAAAATTGTTACTAATAATAATAACAAGTGGCTACCTTCTCGACCTCGTAAAAATTGTTACTAATAATAATAACAAGTGGCTACCTTCTCGACCTCGTAAAAATTGTTAATAATAACAACAAGTGGCTACCTTCTCGACCTCGTAAAAATTGTTAATAATAACAACAAGTGGCTACCTTCTCGACCTCGTAAAAATTGTTAATAATACAGGGTGTCTACTAAATGGTCAAAGTAAAATTCCCTGACTTTTCCAGGTTTTCCAGACCATTTTTCCAGTTTCTCCAGTCTACTTTTTTAAGGAGATATTATATGTATATTATCTTAATATATAAATGTCAAAGTCACTGACTGACTGATCATCGCTCTACAGCCCAAACCGTAAGTCCTAGGTAGCTTTGTCTTATAGTCTAGATGTGCAATAAGACGGGATTTTTCGAAATTCCCACTACAACACCTGCCATTGGCGAAAAAGGATTTTTTGCTTTCACGGCCATGCCTCGGCCCGCAAAGCGGGCGACAGCCCACTAGTTATTATATAAGACGTCAATCTGCCTTCTATTTTTTTTTTTTTTTTTTTTTTTTTGCAAGCCCACCGCCACGCCACCCAACCAAACATTTTTTCTAAATCAATTAAATGAGTTTTCTGGTACGTTCTACGATATCAACATTTAGTACCTACTGGGGAAGAGACATCAGCAGGATATCGAATAGGTGGATAATATGTACAAATTGCTTACTCATGTACAACCTATTTGATTATTAGTACACAATAGGTAATGCATATTAAAATAATAGTAAATATGCAAATTAGACATGTCATATTTTTAGAAAACGTGTTTAGCTCCTTGCTTTTAGAAAACATGTTTAGCTCCTTGCTTTTTTTTTTCAAATAAAAAATCTAGTGTGATCACCACAAGACTTTTCTTACCTTATTGCTAAGAAATCACCAATTCTTTTCTCGTAAATTTGATAAAAGTTCGCTAACGGTAGCTCCTACCAAGAATGTGTTAGGAATGATAAAAAAGAAATACACAAATTATATTCTTATATTTTTTTAAAATTTCGCCGAATACAATACTTTCCTGATTATAGGATAAGGAAAGTTAAAACTAAATGTAATAAATCAACACACAAATAGGAACCCTAAAGAAAATTGAAGAACTTTCAGGGAAAACCCTGAAAAAAAAAACCTGCTAAAATTTTGTTAATTTTGTCAAAAAGTGGTTAAGAGTGTTTTGTGTTTTCTTACCAAAGAAGTATTATCACAATGCCTGGATTACAGTGGCGCCGCAGGCGATTTTTTTTTTATCATTTTCATGACAAAATTGGATCTTGAAAAAAAAAATTCCCTGACTTTTGGTGTTTTTCCCAAAATTCCCTGACTTATGGTGTTTTTTCACAAAATTCCCTGACTTTTCCCTGACTTTTTTGGTCTCGAAAAATTCCCTGACAATTCCAGGTTTTCCAGGATTTCCCTGACCAGTAGACACCCTGTAATAACAAGTGGCTACCTTCTCGACCTCGTAAAAATTGTTAATAATAACAACAAGTGGCTACCTTCTCGACCTCGTAAAAATTGTTAATAATAACAACAAGTGGCTACCTTCTCGACCTCGTAAAAATTGTTAATAATAACAACAAGTGGCTACCTTCTCGACCTCGTAAAAATTGTTAATAATAACAACAAGTGGCTACCTTCTCGACCTCGTAAAAATTGTTAATAATAACAACAAGTGGCTACCTTCTCGACCTCGTAAAAATTGTTAATAATAACAACAAGTGGCTACCTTCTCGACCTCGTAAAAATTGTCAATAATAATAACAAGTGGCTACCTTCTCGACCTCGTAAAAATTGTTAATAATAACAACAAGTGGCTACCTTCTCGACCTCGTAAAAATTGTCAATAATAACAACAAGTGGCTACCTTCTCGACCTCGTAAAAGTTGTTAATAATAATAACAAGTGGCTACCTTCTCGACCTCGTAAAAATTGTTAATAATAATAATAACAAGTGGCTACCTTCTCGACCTCGTCTTCGAACTGGTCGCCCGCGCTCATGCTCTCCTCGCTCTTCTTGCTCTTCTCCATGAGAGTGGCGCGCTTGGCGGCCAGGTAGAAGGAGCGGCGGATTTTGAGGAAGAACATCTCTGTGATGGCCCGCACTGAGTAGTCCGGGACGAACGTATACCTGCAAGAGAAAACGGAAAACAAATCAATGAGCGCGCGATTAGCTCAGTGGTTAAGCACTCGCTTGCCATGCGGAAGGTCCCGGGTTCGAACCCCCGCGCCGACAAAAAATTTGTATTCTTAATTTGGTTACAATTGTTTGTAAGGGATACCTTCCGGTACGCTCGTGTTGACCCAGCACCTAAATGGGAAGTATTGTGTCACTTCTCGCCCATCAGAGGGGAGGCATACTACGGGATGGGCAGGCTACAACACAGACCACAAGCGTCTACAGTAGCTCCTGTTTCATGGCTACGAAATAAAAAAGGCTGTGAAACACTCATCTTTTTTAAAAAAAAAAAAAAAAAAAAAAAAGTGACCTAGTAGCGAAAATAAGCATGACAATCCAGCGAGGTAATGCTGCCAGCGTGTATAAACAGTATCAGTATAAACAGAAAAGTGAGAAGTTGTACTAGATGTGTTGGGAGCATTGCCATCAGAAGAACTGACATCCATATTTTATCTGTAAATTTTAATAAAATATACTTTACTACGAGTATATCTGTTGACGTAATCAATTTTTTTTTTGTTGATCTTATTTGATTTGTGAGAAACAGATCTCAGAGCTTCTTTTGAATCTCTCGTGGAATCATGCGATGACGCAGTAGGTCGGGAATAAAATTGTAGCATTATCAAGAAAAAACAGCAGAAAAATTAAGTCACAAGTGGGATAGAACATATTTTTCTATTCCTTTTCCTTTTAATTGTATTATATTTTTTTCATTGTTATAATAATTATTTGTATTGTGCATATGTGTTATTATCTAATAAAGTGTATAATAATGATAATAATTGAACATATGACAAGATTCTTGAATGGCTCAGAGTTAGAATTGAAACTTCAACTATCAATGCTATACTACGAGTGTGAGGATCAGAGGAACACGGAGGAGGATTCGAGGTGTTGGATGTGAAGATGGTTCAGGGATGTTTGGTGTAGCCAAGTTGTGATGTCTGATAGTGATTAATGATTATTATTTTTTATTTTATTTTTGAAAATGAATATATTTGAAAGTGTTGTTTTTTATGAAAAGAGATTCAAGTGTGTTAAACTTGAATTTTAAGTTGTTCAACGCTTAATAAAAAAATCTGCTATTTTTTTGACATTTTCATGTCTTTGCTCTGGCACATAACCAAAATTATGTGACGAAATTATGTAACGATATTATGTAACGATATTATGTAACGATATTATGTAACGATATTACGTAACGAAATATTGAATTGTAAAGGGAGAGAAGAGGGAAAGTGTGTGTCATGCGCACAATGGCGAAGTATTGAACTGTAGAGGGAGAGAAGAGAGAAGGTATGTGTCATGCGCACAATACGAAATTTGGGTCAGTTGGGTTTTGGACCTAGAATAGTAAAGATGAAAATGTCCCAATGGTTGCAGACTCGTATGCAAGCGTTTTTTTAAACAAAAATTTAACATCGCTTTCAACTGCATGGTCATATCAGTAGTCACCGTGGCAGAGTGAGTTAGCGCGCTAGGCATTGTACGCATGGTGACCTGGGTTCGATTCCCAGCGGGGCAGGAATTTTTTTTTGTTTGTTGTTGAGAGGAATAGGACCAACATAATACCTTGGGGTAGAAGTTTTACGAACATGACATATGAGTTTCTACTCGAAAATTCTGTTTGGCTAGTATTCAAACTGTCATTTAACCTTTGTTTCAAGAGAATTACCTTTTGAACCAAAAAAACTACTGAGTTTTTACCTCCTCAGTGGGCATATTTCACGCAAAACTTCAACATAGTTTTCTTACAATATTTATCTTCATTGAAAAAATTATCTCACCTGAGTATTGAGTCGAGATTGACACTTTGCAAGCTTCCATAAGCCTGCACACTGCTATTGTTTGTAGGTGATTCCGCTGTGAAAAAACAAAGACATCATTTAATTGTGTTTGCATAAAATAGCGTGGAATTTTACACTTCAGAAGGAAAAAGCAAGGTTACTTCTAATCAATTAAGAAGAAATATACTTCCTCATTTCATATCTTAATCATTTCATAAATAATACATAACTTTAAGTCTAAATCAAGATCCTTTACTGGATTGAAACACAAACTCATGATAAAATCACATTTTTATTAAAAAAAAAGGATGAAATAAAATTTATAAAAAACGATTTCTTTAAATTGAAGCGGAAGGCCTTTTCACATTTTTTGTGGGTAGCGCAGCATTACTAAGAGCCTCCTTTACTTTTCCAATTTAGTTTATTTTTTTATTTATACTCTGGTAATGCCGACACTGGTCGTAACTCATACAAGTAACAACTCATTTTTTCTCACGAGGTATGAGTGGACCGCGGGCATCCAAGTAGAGAGCAGAAAAAAATCCACTCAGCTGGGGATCGAACCCAGGTCACTTTGCGTGCAAGCCAGTGCGCTACTCCACTCGGCCACGGTGACTTTTTTTTTCATCTTTGTTTACACGCAACAATAATGCTGCAATTACGTAAACAGGTTTGAGGGACACTGCATACAAACTACCCAATAACATCCGAGAATTACCAGATAGAGCATTCAAATTATACATCGAAGACTATCTAATTAAAAAAGCATTTTATTCCATTGAAGAGTTCCTCAGTTCCGATTTAGGTGCAAATAATTAGTATAAATAATTATGATTTTATTGTGTATTAATTATATAATCCTATAAACAACCCACCTATTATCTCTCTCTCCTTCTCTCTCTCTCTCTCTCTCTCTCTCTCTCTCTCTCTCTCTCTCTCTCTCTCTTCTTCTGTTATTTGTTACAAGTATTTTAATTTTAATATATGTATTTTGTTTTTTTTTTTTTTTTTTTGTAATTATGTAACATACAAACAATTTGAATAAATTGAAGTATTATATATACAGGGTGTCCCACCAAACTTGGACACCTCAAATTACTCGGCCCCTGAAAGAGTTTTTGAAAAATAAAAAAATCTAGGGTACATGTGCTAATTATGCGGTTTCAGTTATGAATTTTTTTTTATACAGGGTGGTTCAAAAGTTAGAAATTGAGGTGTCAACTTTCGATTTTTAAATGGATCGACCTGAATTTTATTTGATAATTTTACTTATAAATGATTCCTGAGTACTTTTTTAAACAAAAATATTACATACAGGGTGGTTTTTTTTTGACCAATTTTTTTTCGAAATCTTGAATAACTCAAGTTCGGTTAATTTTTTCGATAACAAGAAGAGAATGTGTTTGTGTAATGAATACACGCACTTTCAATTGGCATCAAAAAATTTTATACAGGGTGGTTCACAAGTGAAATAATGACTTGATTTTTTTTTAAAACCGAGTTTTTTTAATTTTTTATTTAGAATTAATAATTCTTGTCTAATATTACACATTTTTCGTTAGTCATATCGAAAAACAAAACTAAAGTGTTGTACAGGGTGAGACATAATTTTTTTGTAACACCCTGTATATGGGCAGTCAAAGAGATGCAAAATTAAATATAAAGGTTAAATATCCAAGAAAAACTTTGATTTTTAATTAAACTAAAAAGTTATGTTGTTTTAACTAAGATTGTCGCATGGACCACCCTGTAGATATTTACTTAAACCATCATATGGGTAGTCGAAACTGTCTAAAATTGAACGAGGAGTCCAAATCTGAAAGAAAAAAAATGAATTCAAAAAGCCATGCTCAATTTTGTGTCTACACCTACCTACTTTTTATTTCAAGTTTTAAAATCATTCAGTGTGGACACCAAATTGAAAATGGCTTCAAATTCGTGTTTTTTACTTGTTTTTTCCCACATGATTCGAAGTGTTCGTTGAATTTTATACAACTTAGAGTACTTACATGATAGTTTAAGAAAATATCTACAGGGTGGTCCATGCGACAATATTAGTTAAAAAACCATAACTTTTTAGTTTAATTAAAAATCAAAGTTTTTCTTGCATATTTAGTCTTTATATTTAATTTTGCGTCTCTTTGACTGCCCCTTATGTCTCACCCTGTACAACACTTTAGTTTTGTTTTTCGATATGACTAACGAAAAATGTGTAAAATTAGACGAGAATTATTAATCCTAAATAAAAAATTAAAAAAACTCGGTTTTAAAAAAAATCAAGTCATTATTTCACTTGTGAACCACCCTGTATAAAATTTTTTGATGCCAATTGAAAGTGCGTGTATTCATTACACAAACACATTCTCTTCTTGTTATCGAAAAAATTAACCGAACTTGAGTTATTCAAGATTTAGAAAAAAAATTGGTCGAAAAAAAACCACCCTGTATGTAATATTTTTGTTTAAAAAAGTACTCAGGAATCATTTATAAGTAAAATTATCAAATAAAATTCAGGTCAATCCATTTAAAAATCGAAAGTTGACACCTCAATTTCTGACTTTTGAACCACCCTGTATAAAAAAAATTTCATAACTGAAACCGCATAATTAGCACATGTACCCTAGATTTTTTTATTTTTCAAAAACTCTTTCAGGGGCCGAGTAATTTGAGGTGTCCAAGTTTGGTGGGACACCCTGTATATATAAAAAAGACTAAAGACCTATATCCAGGCCCTCTCTACTTAGTATGGAACAACATTGGAACTCACCCACGCCTATGTTCTGCGTGAGGGCCTGACACCCGTACTCTACTTAGTATGGAATAACATTGGAACTCACCCACGCCTATGTTCTGCGTGAGGGCCTGACACCCGTACTCTACTTAGTATGGAATAACATTGGAACTCACCCACGCCTATGTTCTGGGTGAGGGCCTGATACCCGTACTCTACTTAGTATGAAATAGTATTGGAACTCACCCACGCCTATGTTCTGCGTGAGGGCCTGACACCCGTACTCTACTTAGTATGGAATAACATTGGAACTCACCCACGCCTATGTTCTGGGTGAGGGCCTGATACCCGTACTCTACTTAGTATGGACAAGTATTGGTACTCACCCACGCCTATGTTCTGCGTGAGGGCCTGACTCCCGAAGTAGCTGAAGGGCCCGGCCTCATACACCAGGTTCTCCTTGCCCACCACCACCTCGGCCCGGCCCTCTAGGATGAGGACGAAGTAGTCCACCGGCTTGTTCTGGAAACCAACACAGAGTTAAGGGTTTTTTTTTTTTTTTTTTTTTTTTAAGCTTTATTAGGAGGACAAAGTACAAGTAACAGTATAAAATTAAGAAAAGAAAAAGAAAAACAAACAAATGACAAAATAAATAAGTAAAAAAAAAAAAAAAAAAAAAAAAAACAACAATAATGTCCTACCTAAAAGGCGGGGTTATTGCCTGTGGCAATCTCTTCCACCCAACCCTTTTTTTAGGGTTGGGTGGATTGATGTTGGTGGATTGATGATGAAGAGTTAAGGGTTGAGTGGAAGAGATTGCCACAGGCAATAACCCCGCCCTTTAGGTAGGACATTTTTTTTTTTTTTTTTTTTTTTACTTATTTATTTTGTCATTTGTTTGTTTTTTTTTCTCCTTTTCTTAATTTTATACTGTTACCTGTACTTTGTCCTCCTAATAAAGCTTAAAAAAAAAGTCATATTTTCATGGAAATATACTGCTTGTGATGTTACTTTTTAACATTATTTTGTTTTTATCTTTGTATTTATTGACATTTTTGTTGTTGACATTGTAAATAGGGCTATTCCCGTAAATATACTCCCGTACACCGGGTATTTATTATTATTGAAATTTTCTGTATGTACAATGTATTATTGAAATTTTCTGTATGTACAATGTGCATCTTGGATGCAGAACCTAAGGGAGTGAGTTCATTGAACCAAAAGCCTCCCTCTACCAGACCGTACAAAACAGGGATCAAATAGCCCATTTGATAACCAACGCCCAGGAATGGAAATGGTGCTTGAAGAAGAAGAAAAACATATGTAAATTATTTTTGTTATTATGTCAAAACTTTAGTTGGTAACACAACATTTACAAGATGATCTTTGTATCAACACCTGCCCAAATACCTTGCTTGCTCGTAATGCCTACAATGCTGGGGATCGAACCCACACGTGACCGTGTATGGAAGCCTAATACGCTAGACCCCTTGCACACAAAGAATTCTAAAACTATGCCCTAATAAAAATAAATTATTTCGAAGTGACCTCAAATAACACAGCTGTAAAAACTTATAATTCTCTTGAGTAGGTACCCAATACACAGTAAAACCAAGTACTAAAACGATACTGACGTTCTTTCTGTGTCCATGGGTATTCAATTCATACTGATCATGGCGATGGAAAAATTGGCAGGGGGGTTTTTTCTACGCCTAGAAACAGCGTCTCAATATGCATTGCCTTTTGTGTGTCAGAAGGAAGTGATTAAAGTACAAATATGTTGAAATAAATTCAAGTTGACTCAATAGATACCCAATGCAATGTATTCAAGTAAAAACAGTCTGCCAGCGTCGATGGCATGTTGAATACACCGGTTCCCTTCAGAACACCGAAGTTAAGCGACATCCAGCGAGGTTAAGACTTGGATGGGTGACCATTCAAATTCTAATTCTCGTGACGCTGGCTTTTCCCGGCCCCACTCAGGCTGGGTGAGGTCAATGTGAGTAGCAGGTTTGTGAGTTTCCTGCGAATGGAGGGTAAAACCCCCGTCGTGATATGACCATGGCAGTTGAAAGCGACGTTAAACCCCACTTAAAAAAAAAAAAAAAAAAAAAAAAAAAAACAGTCGAGTAAACCACGTAATATTCACATTCAAGTAAATATGTGTCTTATTATTTCTAATTTAATATCATATTTTTGCTCATCATTATAATGATGAAAATTACTCAAAATAACACTTGAGACTCGAACCAACAACCTCCAAGTTACGAGTTCGCCCTCGACCGAGACTTATCGATCAAGCTACTGAGGTCGGTCCTTATTATTCATATTCAAGTGAGTAGATAGGTATATCTTAGTTACCTGATGATAAATGATTGTGGCAGGATCATCCTTGTCAGTATCCTTCTTGATCTTAATATGATGAATCACATCTTGCTTCAGAAGTCTCATTAGTACGGTTTCCGAGATAACATCTGTTTTGAATGGATCCACGCCTGGAAATAAGAATGGAAATAAATATACCAAGAACTTTTCTGACCAGAAATTTATCATTACGTCACAGTCAGAACCTGAGAAATTTTGAAAAGTGTCTTATTTCTTAGCCCTTCAAGTGAGAACAAAATGATACATTGCGCTGGGTGTAACGGCTGTGATTTGGGTCAGATGTCGGTTTTCGGTCAGATGACGCAATAAATGATGGATGCAGATTTGCAGATACAACCATCGCAATTTTGTTTTTCCATATTTTTGCTCCACCCCCAAAAATGCCAATTGCCTAGCGCCCGAGTCACGTGACTATTGTGCCTATTTAGTAAAAGGGGCCTGCACAAAAGTTACAAGACGCTTTTGTAGATCCAACTAGGAGAGCGGCTACAGGAATTTAACGGTCAACTAGGACTCCTTGCCTTGAGCTTACAGTCTAAAAAAAAGAAATCTAATACCGTTAAACCTCAACATGTAAAAGAAAAGTCTTTAGGAACAGACTGTTAATTGTATATGATACGATGGTATACATCAGGCCCGGTCGGTGGGAAAATGTTTGGGGGGTGCTGCCACATAAACCGGACTAAATTGGAAATTATAGAGCGTTTTGAGTTTGAGTCTAAAGAGTTTTTTTTATGATGCCAATCATAATAATGATGCATTAATTATTCTAGAAATGTGTGATAATTTTCATTGTGTACGAAAAGTTGAAAGTTTTCATATTTGTGTTAATCACTTTCGTGATATCACAACTACTCAAACTCGCTTTACTAAATCTATGCTAAAACCGGGACTTGAACCACCGACCTCCAGGTTACAAGTCCGCCGCCTTATCGATCAAGCTACTGAAGTCGGTTTTTATTGTGTACGAGCTAGGACTTGAAAAAATCCTCTCTTTTTGTTTTTCATCTGGGGGTGCTGCACTTCCGCAGCTCTTTAACACCGGCCGCGTCTGGTATACATGTAACATATGTTTCGACTCACTGGAGCTGAGGAACTGGAAGGTGGCCAGGTTGAGCTGGGGAGAGATGTGGATGCGCTGAGCCTCTGACTTCTCCGCGAAGAGCGTGAAGTCCTGGCCCCTGTGGGACGCCTGGTTGCGGCGCTTGCTCTTGTGCTGGTTGTCCGTCCACACGTCTGTTTCGTCCATGATTTCCGCCTGCGCATGCGTGCGAGAGAAAAAAGTGAACGAGTCAATGATAAATTGAACGAATCGGCTCTGATGAGAAAGAGCGTATGTAAGAAGAGTGATTGAGTCAATTAAATTAAATGAATCAGTTCTTTGTCATGAGGGTTCGATTAATAATATAATATGCTTTTTCTTTGTGTTATTATGTCACAATTTTAGTGGGTAGCGCAGAATCAATGGACTTTAACACTTTTTTTTTAAGTGGGGTTTAACGTCGCTTTCAACTGCCATGGTCATATCACGACGGGGGTTTTACCCTCCATTCGCAGGAAACTCACAAACCTGCTACTCACATTGACCTCACCCAGCCTGAGTGGGGCCGGGAAAAGCCAGCGTCACGAGAATTAGAATTTGAATGGTCACCCATCCAAGTCTTAACCTCGCTGGATGTCGCTTAACTTCGGTGTTCTGAAGGGAACCGGTGTATTCAACATGCCATCGACGCTGGCTTTTAACACTTTAATTTACATTATCTTGTATTATTTTTTTGCCTAAGATTCTGACACTGGTCGCTGCTTCACATTAAAGCAGCTACTCATTTTTCCTCACGAGGTATGAGTGGACCCCGAACATCCAAGTACAGAGCAAAAAAAATCCTCCCCCGCTGGGAATCGAACCCAGGTCACCATGTGTGCAATGCCTAGCGCGCTAACTCGCTCTGCCACAGTGACTCCTTCAGGATTCGATTAATATGACGCTTTGTAATATCTCCTAGATTTTCTTTTTATAAGGGAAAAGTAGGAACTAACTCGAATCTCAGAATACATTTAATAAATAAGCTCCTTTCATATTCCTCCCTGTTCCTTTTTTTTGGTGTTTCTACTGCTAACAATTGTATGGACGCCTCAACTGATTCAATTAAGAACTGAATGAAGTACTAAATCATTTAGAAAGGAAATGATCGATTCACCTGAATGGGTTTATCACGTCCAAATGAGTTGGAAAGAAAATAAGCGACTCACCTGAATGAGTTCTTCTACCACGTTCAAATCAGTTGGAAAGAAAATGAGCGACTCACCTGAATGAGTTCTTCTATCTCATCCAAATGAGTTGGAAAGAAAATGAGCGACTCACCTGAATGAGTTCTTCTATCTCATCCAAATGAGTTGGAAAGAAAATGAGCGACTCACCTGAATGAGTTCTTCTATCACATCCTCCAGAGTGATGAGACCCACTGTCTCGTAGAATGGGTCTCCTTCCCCCTCGTTGTTCACGCGATGAACAAACGCCATGTGCCCCTTGATACCTGGCGGTTATAGGAGGAAAGAAATGGTTTCATAAAAATGTAATAATAATATCGCCTTATTTATACTGCCCGATAAGGACTATTAAAGTCCCATTATTCCAGCAGTAGGCCCAAGACATATTATTATGTGGTAAAAATCCAAAATGGGAGGATAACTTGTCATGTCCCGGCCGGGTTTCGAACCCACGACCTCTGGAACCTGTGGATTCACAGAGTGCCGCCTTTACCACTGAGCTATGTAGTGACTCGAATCTTTTTTACAATCCTCTTTTTGAGTATTATCACCACGTTATGTTAAGTTAAGAATGATTTAATGTGTATACTGTCAAATAAAGTATATTTCTACGATCATAGTACAAAAGCCTCATCAAGCCCTCTTAGTTCACAGGAAATGTGCCAAGTATGTCCGCCGCATTGCTTCTTTGGACGGCCATAGCAAGTCTCTGTTTGAAAAAAAAATCAGATTTTATGTCGCCTGTCACTTCAATCAAACGTCGTCCCACCTCTTTGACCAGAAGTTGTACGGATGCTCCCCACGGGCCGAGGGTTTCGAAGGTCAGGGGAATGAAAAGGAAATTCTGCATCATGATGTTTTCGTACTTTAATCATTCTAATGATAGGAGTTAATAGTCCTGAACGGGCAGTATAAATATGGCATTATTATTATTTTATTTTCAATTTCATTTTTTTTTTTTTTTTTTTTCTGATTTTCTTTCTTTAACATCTATCTTAATTATTATTATACAATTTTTTATTAGATACAAAAGGACATTATGTACATACAAATAATAATTTTAACAGTGAAAAAATTAAAAAAACAATATCTTAATATATAAATGTCAAAGTCACTGACTGACTGACCACTGACTGATCATCGCTCTACAGCCCAAACCGTAAGTCATAGGAAGCTGAAATTTGGTAGGTAGCTTTGTCTTATAGTCTAGATGTGCAATAAGACGGGATTTTTCGAAATTCCCACTACAACACCTGCCATTGGCGAAAAAAGGCGTGATTTTTTGCTTTCACGGCCATGCCTCGGCCCGCAAAGCGAGCGACAGCCCGCTAGTCTCTATATATAAAACAGAAAATAGGACTACCTACCTACCTACCTATGTTTGTCCGGAGTTGTTTAGCCAAAACGGTAAGAGATAGCGAAAAATGTCTCAGAATTGACCCCCCCAAGACCATTATCGCTTTGTCCAGAAAAATTATAAAAAGTTCAAAAGGCATTGCTGTCCAGCAGTACGGCCATGCCTTAGTAAATTTGAAATTTAGTCCCGTTGCAAAGCACGGGCAAACGGCTAGTATACAATAAAAATGAAAAATAATAGAAAATATTTTTTTTTTTTTTGAAAACATATGTCCTAACTAAAGGGCGGTGTTATTGCCTTTGGCAATCTCTTCCACCCAACCCTTATATATTGTTAATAGTCCTAATGGGGCAGTATAAATAAGGCATTATAATTATATTTTCAATTTCATCTCTTATTTTCTTTACCTTCCTTGAACTGCTTGAGCAGCACGTCCAGAGTGGTGTCCTCGAACACGAAGTAGCAGGAGTTCTGGTAGAAGCGGCAGAGGGTCTTCAGGGGCGTGTTGTCGTCAGGGTCTACCAGGGCCAGGTCCTTGATGTACAGCATGGTCACGATGTTGGTGCGGCGGTCCTCGAACACAGGGATGCGGGAGTAGCCTGGACACACACATTGACGATGTTGAATTAGGTACATTTATTTAGAACTAGCGGGTTACACCCGCCGCTTCGCCAGCCCATCAAACACACACAACGCACACACACACCCACCCACACACACACATCCACACACACACACACACGCACACACACGCACACACCCACACACACACACCACACCACACACACACACCACACACACACACCACACACACACACCACACACACACCACCACACACACACACACACACACACACCACACACACACACCACACACACACACACACACATACACACACCACACACACACACACTACACATACACACACCACACACACACACCACACACACCATACACACACACACCATACACACACACCATACACACACACACACAAAATGTCATTTAGGTTTGAAAAAAAAACCTGAATATTTTTTGTCGCCCATCTATTTTCTGGCCTTCCCCGGCGTAGCTCAAGAATGGCTCATCAGAATTTCGCGATCAATATGTCAAATGAAAGCCTAAACCCTTGCCTAAAACTTTCTCGCTCTGAGTTGATAGGTCGTCACTTCAAATTTCGAGAAAAAATGTCATTTAGGTCAAAAAACGTGAATATTTTACATGTTACCCATCCATTTTTTTACCTTACCCGGCGTAGCTCAAGAACGGCTCATCAGAAATTCGCGATCGATATGTCAATTGAAAGCTCAAGCCCTTGCCTAAAACTTTCTCGCTTTGAGTTGATAGGTCGTAGCGACAAATTTCGAGATAAAATGTCATTTATGTCAAAAAACGTGCATTTTTTTTGCGTCACCCATCCATTTTTATCCTTACTCATTGTAGCTTAACCTCAGGGAGATATAATCTAGCCTAGAAGAATTTCCTGATCCAAGCGGACCTATGTGCAAAATTTGAGGTTTCTCGGTCAAACGGTGTGGATTTGTATAAAGAACATACATACATACATACACACATACATACACACATACAGACAGCTTTCTTTTATAGATATAGATAAGACTTCTTGGGATTGCTGCTGAAAAAATGGACTCATCAATACTAATAGGGTCAGATTCGGGTGGTATAATTAATTAATTAATAAGGCGATATTATTATAATATAGTTTTAATTATATACGTAGTCACCGTGGCAGAGTGAGTTAGCGCGCTAGGCATGGCACACATGGTGACCTGGGTTCGATCCCCGGCGGGGCGGGAATTTTTCTGCTCTGTACTTGGATGTGCGGGGTCCACTCATACCTCGTGAGGAAGAATGAGTAGTTGCTTGTATGAGTAACGACCAGTGGCGGCATTATCAGAGTCAAAAGAAATTAATTTAATAGAATAATTCGAAATGTGAAGGAGGCTCTTGGTAATGCTGCGCTACCCACAAAAATTGTGAAGAGGCTTTGTGCTTCATCATCATCATCATCATCATAGGTTGGCGTCATCGTGAACGATGGTAGCCAGACAGTAGAGGAATGACTCAGCACTTCTACCACTGTCTCTTTACAAGGAGGCTAATAATTGACAAGGGCCCCCAGAACCAAGTCAATGCTGGTCTACTCCCTGTTTATAGTCCCCCAGCCAGACTGCTGGTCTACTCCCTGTTTATAGTCCCCCGGGCCAGACTATGATGTTGAATTAGGTACATTTATTTTGCGGAACAACATGTTTCTTTAAGTGACAGAGAATGCCTAAGGCACTAATTTCGCCCCGGATTACAGAACAATTGTAATTAAAATTTAATAATGTTCATTATTTTACTTCCGAGAAATTTCTAATATTAGAAATCGGAAGTATTGTGTTCGTTTTTGTAAAAAAAAATATTTTTTTTGCTCCGATTTCAATTTTTTTCATATTTCTGGACGTTTCATAACCTCCTGAGCAAATTTGGTTTTGTGTCCGTCTGTCGGTCTGTCGGTCAGTCTGTCTGTCTGTCTGTTAAAACGATTCCTTGTAACGCGCAAATCTCGGAAACTACTCGACCGATTTTGATGAAATTTTGTACACATCTAGGAGACATTCTGTAGATAGTCCCATTTTAAATTCATCGAATTCGTACTAGCGGCTCTGGGTGAAAGAGACCATGCGCCTGACCACTAACTTTTTACTTAAATGCTTATATCTTGTGAACGGTACACCCGATTTTGATGAAATTTTGTATGTACATGCATATTATTGTTTTAACACAGGCTTTTTATATTTTCTTTTTAATTAATTATAATTTGACTCTGATATTTAAGAAAATCCGAAATTTTGGACAATAAAGTCAAAAAATAAGAAGCACGACTTGCCGATACAGAATTTTTTGTAGAATCTAGAATGTAGAAAAAACGGTTTTCTACCATATAAAACAAATTTGAAGAAAATCGGTTCAGCCGTTTCGGAGATAAATTTAGTATAAAAACTCAAAATTCGCACGTGTTCACAATGTGAAACAATCACGAGGAAGTATTGTGTCCATAATTGGCAGTGTTTTTTGTATATATTTCTAAGTTTTTTGTTCTTCATTTTATTGTTATTAATTTGTTCTTGTTGATTGTTTTGTAAAAACACAAATAAATAAATTTCTGTTAGTCACAATCATGGTGCTGTCATCCCCGGGCCAGACTATGATGTTGAATTAGGTACATTTATTTTGCGGAACAACATGTTTCTTTAAGTGACAGAGAATGCCTAAGGCACTAATTTCGCCCCGGATTACAGAACAATTGTAATTAAAATTTAATAATGTTCATTATTTTTTGTATATATTTCTAAGTTTTTTGTTCTTCATTTTATTGTTATTAATTTGTTCTTGTTGATTGTTTTGTAAAAACACAAATAAATAAATTTCTGTTAGTCACAATCATGGTGCTGTCAAACCTGCATTTAAGAGAACTACATAGATATAATAATAACACTCTTTAGTGGAAGGTAACCACCAGGCGAGGTTAATACTCAAAGCATTTGCTACCACCTAACCCTCAGAATCTTACTATTATGTGGTCACAAACCCAAATTTGAGAGGAAAAATTCATGCACTGGGTGGTATTCGAACCAACGGATCCCTGCGCTACCTAGATTACCAAACTAGCGAGTTAACCACTTCTAATATACAAATACATAAGAGAACAGCTTCCAGGTCAAATTTACCTCTTTATAACGGAAAACAAGCTCATTATAAGAGAAACCTGGATGTAAGAGAAACAATTTCCGGGCCCTTGAGTTCTCTTTTATTCAGATCTAGCTTTACATTTTTGTCACATACCAATCACTATCACCAGGTAATCAAACTAGCTTTACGAAATTTTTGCTAAACTTGGGACTTGAACCAACAATTTGCAAGTTGCAAGTTCACCGTTTCACCAACGAAGCTACTGAGATATTTTTTTTTATTTTACCGAATATTTAAGGTTGAGTTCGCCAATCCGCAGGTAGCTCTGCTATGCCGAATTGGCATAATGGACTACCGGTTTTCTGCTGACAGTTTAAATAGAGCACGACTTTAACTTGTACATTGCACATGCGTACTGTGGGTTGTCGATTATTTATTTAATTTGCTAGTCTCTGTCTAGATAAGAGTGGTAAGAAAATGGTTGATAGAAAAGGAAAATGATCAGCCAATAGATACAATGGCAGTAACACATTCATCCATGTTGGAAGGCACCTAGGGACGCTATCAATGAATTTTGATTTTAAAAACTCAAACTATCTTGGATAATAATTGTTTAAAGTGTGAATTTTGATATTTGAGCGCGGCGTACTCAACCTTGAGCGCGGCGTACTCAACCTCACAGCAGCACTCATACTTGAGCCACCTCCTTCATGGTTACTGCACAACAAAAATGCATTCAATTGCATAGCTCAAATATTTCTCATTTTCTAATACGTTTGAATTAAAACTATTTTCTCTTCCGTTGAATTTTTATTGAGCAACATTTTATTCGAGACTTCGTACGAGATGTGGATGCAAATGAGTCATATCCCCTCGGAATACATTAACTGGGTGGTCTACCAGGTTGTTGTATTTGTGTTCATCACAAGAGTGGGTCACTCAGACCAGTGTTGCTGAAAGCTAAAAATTCACAGTACTTTGCACTTGAACCGTGCTTCGACTTCTTGGTTTAGCTCAGTAGTAAGATACTTGCATGTCACGCGGATGGTCCCGGGTTGAAACCCCAGAGACAAAAAAAAAAAAAAAAAAAAAATCGGGTTACAGTTCTTTGTAAGGGATACCTTCGGTTCCCTTGTGTTGACCCAGCACCTAAATGGCAAGTAGTTGCTTCCCATCAAAACGGAGGCATACTACGGGATGGGCAAGGTACAACACAGAGCACAAACGTCTACAGTAGCTAATGTGTCATGACTACGAAATAAAAAAAAGCTGGGAAACATTCACGAAAAAAAGTCCAGTAGGCTGAAAAATTAGTTTTCTTTCTCGTGGTCAACCTGACAATTCTAAATTAAATAAATAATAAGAAGAATCTCTGGCTTCTAAAAATTCTAAATAAATAATAATAAGAGTAAGCATATCTAGTGATGTACCGTACGATAAAACATAAAATAAGTCTGTAGCTTTAATGAACGAGCCACGCAAATGTGACATTACACTCCGCTACCACACTGTATATCCCACGTCTTCTCTCTAACGTGGTCGGCAGTGTTTTTCTAGCGGGAGCTATTTTCAATACCGTCGGCGACGCGGACCCAAGTGTGCCAAATTCGAGTTCACTCTCACGGAGACACTAGTTCCGTCATCACAATCTATGGGGTCGTCTTTCAGCAGTGCTAGGAGAAATTTTACTGCGTGATAGTACATAAGACTCACTTTTCATTATCAAAATTCAATGGCGCTCACCTATGCTTGTTATTAGATGTTAATAAATAAATAGGTCAATTCTAAGTCCATGGATAAGAATTCCACCGGTGTAACATTTATACATTCGTACCCATGCAACAGCAGCTGTCAAAAGACTATCTTGGCATTGTGCTATTAGCAGCTGTAGCTTTTGTTCATTCTCTTTCTGATAAATGACAGCATACCAATCTGGACTTTTCATTTAGTTTTTTTTTTTTAATTTTAATTTTCTTGGCATTGGTTATTCCCCTAATAGTGGGAATTTGCCATACAGCCAACTTCATTTAGTTTAACGTCGCTTTCAACTGCATGTTCATATCACTGGACCGATTCCATTTGGGACAATTATTCAATTTCATCCACAGGAATATTTCCCGAATTACTAATAGAATTCTCACCACCTACTCGGTTTTATGACCCGAGGCCACATATTTTCCCGATTTCAGTTTAGTTTAAATCGATACTCAGTTTTAAGATATTTTGTAGTTTTATGTTTATAAATTTCACATAGAAGAATTTCAAGAAAATGTTCAATGCAAATTACCCCAAGTCCATCTATCTCATTCTGAGCATAGAGTTCTTTGAGCGGTTCTCATTCTGTGGTCTGCGCACCATGTTGTCTCTGTACCTACGCGATGTTCTCCACTTCTCGGAGAAAGATGCCACAATTCTATACCACGTGTTCTACGCCCTGTGTTATCTTGTCCCCATCTTCGGCGCCATTCTCGCAGACAGTTTCTACGGTCGCTATCGAACGATACGTTTGTTCTCAGTTGTGTACGTCCTGGGCACTGTGCTGTTGTACCTAGGGGCGGTGTCCAGCTTCCATCTCCCACCGGTGAGGACCACTCTGCTAGGCTTGCTCTTCATTGGCATTGGGTCGGGGGGGATCAAGCCCTGTGTGGCAGCGCTCTGTGGGGAGCAATTCTACGAGCCAGAGCACAAGTTTTATCTAGAACGATTCTTCTCGGTTTACTATTTTGTTATCACCATTGGTGGTTTCCTTGGAACGATCTTCATCCCCATGCTTCGGAAAACCCTGCCTTGCCATGGCGAAGAGCCTTGCTATGTGTTTGGCTTTGCAGTGCCTGCCGTGCTCATGATACTGGCTCTACTACTCTTTGTAGTGGGTAAACCTATGTACAGAATTCGAACTCACAAGAAGAACATTATCCTTCAGTTTTTGAAATGTATTATTTACTCATTGAGTAAGAAGCTCGAGTCAGACTCGAGTCAGAAGAAAGCACATTGGCTTGACTACGCAGAGGGCGAGTATTCCCCTAGACTTATTTCTGATATGAAGACGGTGTTTTCCATTCTATTTGTGTTCATTCCATTGCCGCTGTTCTGGAGTTTGTTTGATCAGCTAGGCTCCAGCTGGACATTCCAAGCTGCAAGGACCGACAGTCAAATATTCGGTATTTACATTTTGCCAGACCAAATGCAAGTCATCAGTCCAATGCTATCCCTCATCTGCATTCCGCTCTTTGACAACGTCATCTATCCTGCCTTGGATAAACTACATATTCTGGAGAATCCTCTTAGGAGAATGCTATGTGGCGGATGCATCGCTGGTTTTGCTTTCCTCTGTGCTGGCTATGTAGAACTGAACCTACAGGGTGTGTCTCTTGGCTCTCAGTCCTTGTTGAGTTCGAAGCTTGTCCTCATCAATACTCTTCCTTGTAGTGTGTCTCTTGTCAATGATATTAACTTTCTGGATGATATGGAGTCTGGAGACGTCTTGACTTACGGCAATGTTACCCAAGGCAACTACTCATTCAACGTAATAGCCCCTCAAGACTGTGGCACCCTATCTTTCAAAAAAAGAGCAAATTGTGCTCTAAAGTTCACAGTAGAGGCATATCCTGACATTAACTCTATTGCTATAATGTGCATACAAAACCATAAGATATCCATGAACTTGTATCAAGAGAGTTTCCTGACACCTTCTGGTAGAAACTCTGCGGATTCTCAATTGAGTCAATATTTGAATACACATTCTTCTGGGTTTACGGCAAACTTATCTGGTGTATTGAACTTGACAGCAAACAAATCTTTGGTTCCAAATGCAGCTAGCGATACTGATAAAGACAACAAATTCAGCCAATTATTGATTCACTCACCGGGTCATTCAATCAGCCTCGTGAACATGCTGCCTCAATATGTCCTCATGTCCATAGCCGAGGTCATGTTTGCCATTGCCGGACTCCACTTCTCCTTCACCCAAGCGCCACGGACAATGAAAACCGTCACCATAGCAACGTGGCAACTGTCTGTAGCTCTAGGCAACATCATCATCATCTGTGTTGAACAACTCCGAGGCTACATCGGGCAGGCAGGCGAGTTCTTCCTCTACGCCTGTTTGATATTTGTGGACATGCTTCTCTTCTTCAGGATCACCAATAAGTACAAGTTCAAGAGGATGCAACTGGAAGACTCCTCGAATTTGCTGCTCGCCCCAACAAGCGATGCAAATAGTGATATCCTGTTCAACGTTCGCTCTTGAATATTGGTTCTTGGTCAAAAGTGATGAATCCTTAGATAACTTACCCTGGTAGGTACCTGGTACCTACATAATTAAAGCAACGATCCCAAGTTAGTGAAGAATAGTGCAGAGAATCCTTTGAAAAAGGAAAAATAAAATCATTATGCTCTTATTCGACACACTTACCCGATTTCATGATCTCCGACACGGTTTCGAAATCCAAGATGGCGTCGTAGGAGAGCATATACACATCGTCCAGCTTGGTCATCACATCCCCCACAATCTTGCGTCTCAGCTCCAGGGCCCCGGAGATCATATTCACCTCGTCCTTCTCCAGGTCATTGAACTCTGTGGTCACCTGCAAGCACACCACACCCCTCGAGTTACATGGGATTCTCCTCCGAGGTCACAAGAGTTGAAGAAGAGAGAAAAGAAAAGGAGCCGGACAAGGAAAAAAATTAGGGAAAGAAAATTAATTTCATTTGCAATTTGTCATGATACTCATGATTATATAATGTCTAAGAGCAGTTGATGGACACGGAAAGAAGGTGATTCATTTGAGAAATGGGTTGTGATATTAAGTTGTAATAAAATCATATAGTATGACACATTTTACGTTTTATTATAAATACTGGGTGTGCTTGTGCAACTATATCAATGTGACGACTGACATTCATTTAATCCATAAGTGCAAACACTCGAAATGATGTTTCGACTTCGGCCCAAAGGATACAAAACATAAAATATACCTACGGAGTGGGGCGGCGGCGACGATATTATTGGGTCAATCCGGTGACTCATAATGTACAATATAGGTACCTATATGTTAATAAATAGAAAAAAATGGCCAGGCTAGTAAATAACTTGAACCAGGATAGATTATGTCCATTTGTCTGTGGTAGATGTAAATGTAGGAGGTTACTAAAGTGAAAAAGTATTAAAAACAACCATTCAACAGTAAGCATCATCAGATACTCGTATGTTTAGTGCTAGAAAAGGAATCATCAACAATAAATTACTTCCGATAAATTTCTAATATAAGAATCGGAAGTAATGATTCGTTTTTTTAAAAAACGATTTCTTTTGCTTTCTGTAGTACTGATGCTCAGAGTCAGAGTAAACATAATTATGTTCTTTGATAATTTTCGTCTTTGTACTTTTTGAACCCATGTATGATATACTTTCTTTCTGTCATTATTTGTGTTGCAACCTATGAACAGAAGCTGAGAGTCTTACACGGCAGCATTCTAACATATCAGAATGCAAAGTATGCATGGCATTACGACACACCCACTCACTTCGCACTTCCCAAAACATACCACTCATCATTATTTGCACAGGACTCAAACACACATATTTCTACATTTCTATTCAATACCTTAGTGTAATCATGTTTCGTAATAAGGAAGATGGTTATTAAACAAAGAAGAGAGTAGTGATAATAGTTAACTCTAAACTACTCTGCACTTTCTACTCATTTGTAGAAAGTGGACTACTCAAGTACTCATTTGACTGAAACACGATTCCAAGAATATGTGATGAAGTTAATGGGGCTGCATATCAGATGGGCGAACAATAGACCCCAGACCTTGGAAAAAATGCTCACTTGGGCGATTAAAAAAATACTCATTTGGCTTCGAACAATGAAAAAAATGTTTCTATTTAAAATCTAGTGTACCTTACCTTGATAATAAGTTTAATTTTAGTGGTCAAAGTAGCACTGGAAATTAAATTTAATAATCCGTTTTCGTACAACACGTGACTTCAAAATGATAAGTTCTGAGATATTTCTGAGTTATTTCCTATATAGGTACTCAGATTAATTGTTTGGTAATTCATAGTCAACCCGTCAACCTGTCAAATTGTAAATAAGTCAAGTAGGTAGGTACATATAGTTATTAAAAAATATACATCTTAGAGTTGCAGACCTCAAGTAAAACAAGACAGGGCAACAAAACCAGTATTATCCGGATTCTGAGCATCTTAAAAAATAAATATTGTTCCATATGTGTAGCACACAAAACTGATAAGTGATATCATCTTAGTAGTTCAACATGGAAGAGGCGAAAATAATAAAGGTAAAAGGGAATCACACAGAGTTTTCTCAAAAATATGTAGGGTATTATAAAAGCATATAAAAAGCTACTAAGTACCACATGAGTTGACATTTACACATTCAATACACCAGTCCCTAAGGTAACACTCAAGTTATGCAATGTCCAGCAAGGTGATGATTTGGATGGCGGACTGTTCTGGTTTCGAATCTGTAAGCGGTTGACAATCCATATACTGCGCTTTTCCTTTCACTTCAAACAAGATGCAAGGCAAGATAAACGTTACACATTGGAGGGTCATGCTTTTCAAGAGGGATGCGTTGTTGCATCGTGTCCCAGCTACCTCGTTGAACAAGTGTGGACAAAGAGTTGGCGAGTTGAAAGGGAAAGCGCACAAGTGCGGACATAGCCTAAGGTATGCTGGTATTCCGGTAAGATTCAAGCTCGTGGTAAAACCGAGGTGGGTAAAACACTCGGCTTCGATGCCAAATAACTTTGTATATTTGTAGGAATGTACATATACGAGGTTTGGCTATTAAGTTCGTAGGCTCTTTCCATAAAACGATGTGTGTTTAACTTACCCAACTTTAGTAGTTATCCCCTTCAATGTACTCCCCTTCTCTATCCCTACAACGTTCTAAGCAAATTTTCCATTGATCGAAACAGTGGTGGAGGTCATTTTGTGTGGGGCCTTTCAAGACTTCTGCCGGTTTTTTCTTAACGTCATTTACGCTGTCAAATCTGGTACCTTTCAGGGTAGATTTGATTTTTGGGAATAAGTAAAAGTCGCACGGGGCCAGGTCGAGTGAGTAAGGAGGGTGTTCCAATACTGGGATGTTGTACTTGGCCAGGAACGTCTTCACGGAGAAGGTACTGTGGACTGGCGCATGGCACCATTTTGCGCAAACTTTTGTCATGTTGAAATTTTCGTGCAAAATTTGTCTCACACATTATCTATTAATTTTAAGTGTATCAGCCATTAGTCCTAGAGTTAATCTACGGTCAGAACGAATCATAACACCAATTTTTGCAATGTTTTCGTCAGTTTTTGAGGTTTTGGGGCGACCAGGACGTGGATCGTCCTCAACATCTTCCTGACCACCTTGGAACCGTTAAACCACTTATAAAGCGTTGATCTTTTCAAACATGACTCCTGGTACACTGTCTTTAACAAAGAAAAAGTTTTACCAGCAAGTTTTACGTAAAATTCAATAATCACTCGTTGCTCAACGTTTGTATCAATCATAATTCCGGCAAAATTAAAAAAGGTGTCTTGCGCGTCGGGCTATCACAACAGAACTAATTACAGTACAGGCGTGTGACAGCTATCAATCAAAACACAAGACTTGAAGCTTTCTAAACATGTGCATCATATCTTCCTAGTATGGACAGCTTTTGCGTAGCGGCTCGCGTCTACGAACTTAATAGCCAAACCTCGTATGGTTGAAAATGACATTCAACCCAGTTTAACAAAGCTATAAAGAGAGTAAAAGTTAGAGATACTCGGGACTCAGCCACGAAAGTATTCTGCATGGTTCAATTTAGGACTTTTTTAAACCGCTGATGATAATCAACATCAAGCGAGGTTGGGACACTATGAATTTCATATGGTTTTCCAACGAATGGAAGATGAATTTCTTAACCTTTAAAGAAGAGAAGCTAGGTTAAAAGAAGAAGACAAAAAAAATTGATTAATTGACACTATTCTCCTTTTTATCCAGAATATTCGGGAGGAAGACAACAAACCAATGAATTAGAGACCCCTCAGACCTCAATCAAGCTGAGACTCTCGCACACTGATTCAATTTAAATTAGCTCCACTCGTGCCTGACCCGTGGGTGTCAATTAAGTTAATCTAAAGGTCACCCAGGGTAACACATCACAGAGTTGACTCTGGGGTCTCAACAATAAGGCATACGTAAGCGGAATATACTCACTCATAGCTTTCACTTGCATCTTTGAAATGACATTACCTAGAAAACCTGAAATATGCGCTAAATTTTCTTTTGATATCTAGAGAGGTATGTGATAAGATTTTATTTCTCGTTTTGTATTTCCAAAGATTACATCATCCAAGACGAAAGACCGCTTCAACCTCATCCGTCATTAACTCTGGATGAAACCCAAGGAAAAATTCCTTGGAATATTAAATCCTGAATGTCATTACCTGAATGCTGGTGCTGAGCTGATTTTTTCTTTCTATTACCTCCTATTTTTCTTAATGGGCAATTTTTTTAGATCGTTCTCTCTACTTTTTTATGAACTGACATTCCAGACAACTTTGACATGCCTGATAAAAAAACAACAATAATAACCAATTTTGCCTATTAAATAACTACAATTTACATTAATCAAGGTTGATTTTTCAATTCCATCAACTCAACCGTAGGGTTCAGGTGACCAGGTTGGCGCTCAGCATTCCATGTGTGCTGTCTGAAAGAACACCCTGACCTAGCTCAATAACGTGTCAGATTAGGGATTTAAGCCACAATGATGATTATTACTCCATGCACATAAATACACAATTATGTAATTACGTGTACGTAGATAAATATTATTTGGAAAAGTGCCAAAAATTATCTATGGACTGTCACAAAATGACGATACTCCAATTACTCCATCATTGAAATTCAAGGTTCTGTCAGAATAGCTCAAGTAGAGTTTGAAGTGGCACTTGAGAATTCAAATGAGTAGCTATAGTTTTTCTCTTAAACTCCGTTCATTTACAGTTGTGAACTCTATGTTCAACTTAAGCCTATCTCTTGTACTTACACGTCTGTACATAGCACATAACATTCTGTCCCTCTAAAAGCTTTCAAATTGCTCAAAACTGTGCCTTTTTAGAGAGTTCAATTGTAATCTCCTCTAGAGATATTTGAGCCAAAATAATTCATACTTATCTCATGTTCAACCATTGTCACATTGTTCTGGTTCAATAAAAGAATTTTATATTAGAAGAATACGAAAACTTAAAAGAACTGTAACTTTCAAAATGGGAAGAAAGAAATTGGATTTAGTGGGAATAGTCTCTGTCTGGTTCACTTCAGAAGTGAGTATTGGAGTGAAGGATTGTATTATACGCAACTAGCGGGCTTTCACCCGCTTTGTGGGCCGAGGCATGGCCGTGAAAGCAAATAATTCTTTCTCGCCAATGGCAGGTGTTGTAGTGGGAATTTCGAAAAATCCCGTTTTATTGCACATCTAGACTATGAGACAAAGCTACCTACCAAATTTCAGCTCGCTAGGTATTACGGTTTGGGTTGTAGAGCGATGATCAGTCAGTCAGTGACTTTGACATTTATATATTAAGATGAAAAATAAATAGCAGCAAGAAAGACATTTTTTTTTATGTTCTGGTCAATTTTTGCCTGTATTAGGATCAGAAAGTGCCGAACTTAATATATGAAATCCATCTACATTCACTTATAATCAACAGAACTCCCAAACGGCTGAACCAAATGACTTGAAATTTGGCTACTTTGACATGTATGGATTGTATGGGCGTACTAAATTTTAAAAAACTCCAAACAGGATGCCAGCCACAGCCAAAAATCTTGCCGGCCAGAAAATGCCGGTTTCAGATAGTGTTTAAAAAACACACAGTAAAAGCTGTCTACTGTGAGTTTGAATTGTTCTGAGCAATTACAGTCATCTCTTTTCCCTTATGACTTAATTAACCACGTACTTCTCTCTCTCTCTCTTACTGATGTCATTATATATCACGTTATCTACTCTACGTTTGAGTGTGGATGCAAAAAAGTAATTGGGTCAGTTTGAATTAAAACAATTGGGACTGCTGTCTGCCATAATAGCAACACAAAAGAAATGATTATATTTCCGTTGCGCCTTGCAGATTTTGCGTTCAATTGGCTGCACATGATAAGAATTCAATAAATTTCCAATAGCCTATTTAATACATTATTACTTTCTATAGCTTTTTGAAATAAAGAATGCTGCGATGCATGACAAAGGAAATTCAAGTCCAAAATATAAAAGGCGACACTTATTATCAAAATATTCTTTGTGAAGAACAAGAATGTAACTTTTCATCTCTGAGATGATAGATTGAAAAAACGAGGCTGAAAGACATGCATAGGTATACATTTTTAGTTTTAAGTTATCATATTTGTGTTAATCACCTTTGTGATATCACAACTACTCAAACTCGCCTTACTAAATCTACGCTGAATGCGGGACTTGAACCACCGACCTCCAGGTTGCAAGTCCGCCGCCTTATCGATCAAGCTACTGAGTTCGGTACATAGATGTGTATTTTCAACATTTCATATTTCAATAAATCATTACAAAATATTGACTGAATTTACAATGATGTTTTCCAGTACATCATCCTGGAAAACATCATTGTAAATTATGGAGGTCTAAAAAATTCCGTAAACGGAATAAAAAATTCCGCTTGCCATGCGGAAGGTCCCGGGTTCGATCCCCCGTGCCGACAAAAATTTGTATTCTTAATTTGTTTACAATTGTTTGTAAGGGATACCTTCCGGTACGCTCGTATTGACCCGGCACCTAAATGGGAAGTATTGTGTTACTTCTCGCCCATCAGAGGGGAGGCATACTACGGGATGGGCAGGCTACAACACAGACCACAAGCGTCTAAAGTAGCTCCTGTTTCACGGCTACGAAATAAAAAAGGCTGTGAAACACTCATCTTTAAAAAAAAAAAAATCCTCAACCTTGCGCCTTGGACAGAACCACCATTCCATTCCACCCAACACTTCAATAGTTCTTGTTCGTACGACAATCCCTTAGTTTTCTTCATTTCATCACTTGGGCGACACTTCCCACTCCGTCAATCTCAGGGAACATCACATGCTTAATATTCAATATGCCTACTGCTTCACTCCTACATGCTATAGGCACAATAAGTTCGCATGAATGTGTGATTAATTAAATACGCACTGGGCGCACCATTGTATCTATCAATAATAATAATTATTATAATTGAGGTAACACTTCACATAAACAATATATATAGCAATAGGTATACATAAGGTCTACTATTATTATTTGATCCTGTAGGTACGGTACACCATATATTTACATTCATGTACTAATTATCTACTAGCAGATCACCAGACCTGCGGTTTATCTTGAAAACTAATCTAGTAATAGACATGACAGAATCTAGATTCAAATGGCTTTGCACCGTTCTTCACTGTTCCAAAAATCTTCATGGGGATGTATTAGATATATGATACTGTTAGTTGACATTTGACATGTCACGAGATCGTACATTATATAGGGTAGAACAGGTAGAACACATAAGCTAATTAAATTACTGACCTACCCATGACGTGCCTGCAGAAAATAAAGAAATAAATGGACTTTTATTAGCACGATATGCGTTCATTATTGATGTCCCCGAGAATTCCCATCAAGTCATTGAAATCTTGTAACCTTTTTGCAATGACTAATACCTTGTATCTACCTAATATGACACTTTAATATCGGTACATATTCTAATTTCTCAAAGATGATAATACAATTAACATGGATTGGAATCTCATTAATGGGACCAGCAAATATGTTGACGGGGCCCAAAAAAAGGATTTGAGCTAGAATACCATTACCGAACTCTAGAATACCATATTGGTGCTTTACCACTGAGCGCACGAATAGCTCAGTGGTTAAGTACTCGCTTGCCATTCGGAAGGTCCCGGGTTCGCACCCCCACGACGACAAAAATTAGTATTCAAAGTTTGGTTACAGTTGTTTGTAAGGGATACCTTCCGGTGAGCTCGTGTTGACCCAGCACCTAAATGGGAAGTATTGTGTCACTTTTCGGCCCACAGAGGGGAGGCATATTACGAGATGGTAAGGTTACAACACAGACCACAAGCGTCTACAGTACCTCCTGTTTCATGGCTACGAAATAAAACAACACTCATATTTAAAAAAAAAGAGTTATACAATTGGTCATCAATTCAAAGAAAGCTATTATTCATGCGTAATATTCACTTCACCCGACCTATCGATGTTGCGTTCTATGGTGTTTTCCAGTTTACCCCTTGCAAGAGTTGAAAATAGAAACTGTAATCCAATTTTCAAAAAAAAAAAAAAAAAAAAACTTAGCAACGATTTTCCGTCACTAAGTTCTAATGTTATGTAACAATGAAAGTGAAAGTGAGTATGAACATACCTATCGTAGCATAGGCTAGGAGGCTAGGGGGTGGGGGAGGGTCAGGCCTGTACTCAGGAAGATAGCAAAGAGACCTACAGCATAGGCTAGGGGGAGGGGGAGAGTCTGGCCTGTACTCAGGAAGATAGCAAAGAGGCCTACAGCATAGGCTAGGGGGTGGGGGAGGGTCAGGTATGTAGGAAGATAGCAAAGAGACCTACAGCATAGGCTAGGGGGTGGGGGAGGGTCAGGTATGTAGGAAGATAGCAAAGAGGCCTACAGCATAGGCTAGGGGGTGGGGGAGGGTGTCAGGTTTGTACTCAGGAAGATAGCAAAGAGGCTTACAGCATAGGCTAGGGGGTGGGGGAGGGTCAGGTATGTAGGAAGATAGCAAAGAGGCCTACAGCATAGGCTAGGGGTGGGGGAGGGTCAGGTATGTAGGAAGATAGCAAAGAGGCCTACAGCATAGGCTAGGGGGTGGGGGAGGGTCAGGCATGTAGGAAGATAGCAAAGAGGCCTACAGCATAGGCTAGGGGGTGGGGGAGGGTCAGGCATGTAGGAAGATAGCAAAGAGGCCTACAGCATAGGCTAGGGGGTGGGGGAGGGTCAGGTATGTAGGAAGATAGCAAAGAGGTCTACAGCATAGACTAGGGGGTGGGGGAGGGTCAGGCCTGTACTCAGAGATAGCAAAGAGGCCTACAGCATGGGCTAGGGGGTGGGGGAGGGTCAGGCCTGTACTCAGGAAGATAGCAAAGAGGCCTACAGCATGGGCTAGGGGGTGGGGGAGGGTCAGGCCTGTACTCAGGAAGATAGCAAAGAGGCCTACAGCATAGGCTAGGGGGTGGGGGAGGGTCAGGCATGTACTCAAGAAGATAGCAAAGAGGCCTACAGCATAGGCTAGGGGGTGGGGGAGGGTCAGGCCTGTACTCAGGAAGATAGCAAAGAGGCCTACAGCATAGGCTAGGGGGTGGGGGAGGGTCAGGCCTGTACTCAGGAAGATAGCAAAGAGGCCTACAGCATAGGCTAGGGGGTGGGGGAGGGTGTCAGGTTTGTACTCATGAAGATAAAAGATGCTTACACATTATAGTACGAGACAAAATTAACATAAAATCTAAAAAGAATACATAGGGACCGAATTATAAAATACTTTCGATTTCTAATATTAGAAATTTCTCGGAAGTAATAATATAACAATAGATAAACCTCCCTCATGTTGGAGTTTTAAACTACCACATATCACTATAGTCTGTCTAGAGGGATGGTCGTATTAATTTGTACTAGTCTTACTTTATAATTCCACTCGGTGAGTGCCGTGGCAAAGTACAGGGAAACAATTGACTTATATCAATAGCAACAAGAGGACAAAATCACCGACATCAATCTAAAAAGCGACTTATTACATATCATGTAGAGAATTTTTGAGCATCATGTAAAATTGGTTTTTTTGCATAAATTCAATAAAATGATAATTTTCTAAAACGAGGAATATTGTATTTTTTACCTTATCCATCTATCTCAATTAAGCCACACCTCTGACCAAAATTCTGTGTATGATGTGTATCGTGGCCCCAGAATATTTGACCCTGACATTCTGACATATTCTATAGTTACAAATAGAGAGCTAACACGCACACAACTTCCTTTCAGAACATACACAAACAAACAAGAAAAACTTATCAAAACTTCTCTATGCAAAGGTGTGGGCGTTATCGGATAGGAGCCTCATTGTTAGAATTCCATAACTATCACTCAACAGGAAGGAAATACCAAAGTATTGCGAAATAGAAAATTGCATACAACGAGCATAATTGTATGGTCGATACAAGATACCCATTGAAAGAGAAATAGTGAGAGATAAAGTATTGCTTACACATTTCCTTCAGTAATTTGAATAGGATACACTGGCTACAAACACATACTTGCATACATAGGGTCATAACTACGTTCAACACCTTCCGAAGTCGCTGTTGAATCTGGTTTCATCCGGTTCCAAGATGAAAACAGTCGATTGTTTAAGTTCACAAACCAGACTACCACACAACCAGACATTCCAAGCCTAAGGATTTGTCAGAGTGGATAGGTATGTATGTGCGAGACATTTCAAGCCTATAAGGATTTGTCAGAGTGGATAGGTATGTATGAGCGCGTGATTACTTGCATAATTATGTATATGTAGCTAGAGCATATCACATGGACTTATTTTGACGTAGACAAGGAGAAAATATTCAGAAGATGCTCCGACAACGAATTGTTGGTCGAACTCGGAAGGGTTTGCCATGACACCCACAAGATAGTTTGGAGGCATCAACCGCATCAATCTACAACATGAACCAAAAAGATTGATTTCAGGAGATCCTAAATAAATGCTAGGCTATACTTGTACGAGCATAAGTAACATAATGGAACTACCTGATGTCTTTCGCTGACAGTCTAAATAAAGCACTACTTATACTTATAGGAACTCTAGACAGAGCACTGGCAGATAAAGGTAGCACGTCAGTGACGTCACTATGTTCGTATAATTTAGTCCAATGTGTACCCTCTCAACCGAGGGTGGTACTCTCTCTTAGCCAGGAGGAGTGGGGAGGAAGAGTGGGAGAGGTATTGAGAGGTGAAAGGGAGAGAGATGGATGAGGGTGTAAATGAGTGAGAGAGTCACAGAGCTAGATTATGTGGCTGGGCGAAATGAGAAAAGAAATATGACAGACGATGCCCGGTGAAAAGAGAGAGCGAGAGAAGGAAGGAAGGCAGGGAGGGAGAGGGGGAGAGAGAGAGAGAGAGAGAGAGAGACCAAAAGTAGGGAAGGAGAGAGTGAAAAAGCGCATGAAAAAGTGAGCTAGATTATGTGGGTGGGAAATAAATATGACAGACGATGCCAACAGTTTGAAAGAGTCAAGTAGCATTAACCTGACCTTACACATACAGAGTGATAATCGAATGAATGAAAAATCGAAAATGAATCAAGGGTACCTAATGTTATCTATCTTACAAAGCAGAGGGCTTCTTTTGAGCATTAGCATTATACGTCTACACTCTTCACAATATTTAAAAATAAATATTTGATTTTTGTAAATATTAATTAAAAGCACGATCTGATGCAATTCAATTGATATTGGAACATTTGAAACATAGAGAGAGGATACGATGTTTTTCCTCAGATCGGCTAGTGATGTTCAATGTGGATGATCTTTGCTCAACTGTAAATTATAATACCAATGCCATTCTTTCTCAAATGACTTAATGAGTTATCGACTATAGGGAGTATCAGTACTGTGGCAATCACGGGAGGACTTGGACTTGTGGTGACACCCTGAATATTTTTATTTTACAATTTCTTTTCATTAGCATATTGCTGAAATTGATGACATGTCTCTTCTCTCTCTTCCCTCTGTTTCCATTTTTTTGACCCGTCTCCTTTTTTCCAAATTCTACTTGGATAAGGCGTCATAAGGATGAGTGTAAGGGATAGGTGGGACTCACCATTGACACCATGGGGAGTTAAACGACAATGTGGTTTCAAACTATAGCCCGAGTGAAGGAACAGTGTCCAGTGTCACTCAGATGAAATCTAATCCTGTTTTAGAATTCGGCCCTAAGATAACGAGTTACTTGGGAGTTCACGTTTACGAAATATTTTTAGGACCATGCACAGAATATTGTGGAAAAATAGGAAATTGAAAAAACACGCAGTCGAGAAGCCCTAGCAAGTTTTCAATTAGTATATTCAATAAAGACGGGGTTTACGGGGTCAACATTCCAACACAATATGTATAATATACTATACATACCTACCATATGAATTGTAAATTGGGGTGAAAATCATCTTCTTTTTTTAAGGGTTGGACAAATCTATTGTGCGTAATACTATAAGAATTTTCGAAATGTATTTAAAAAGAAAAATTTAGACTAACTAAAACGTTGTTCCATCTTTTGAGGGAATCTCATTATGTGCAAGCATTTATTTTGCGTGAGGCATTAAAAAAAAAGAAACATTACTGAAAATCAATGCTAACCTAACAACACCACCCACTTACGGTGTAATTTGAAATCTGGCATTATATAAAGATATACATAATAATATGTATAATTGTACATACATTTCTTTCAATTTATAACATTTTTCTTCCCCGTATACCGTATGTTGAACTCTGGGCTAATTTGTGGCAGCATCTTTATCAAAAGGCATGGAGAATTAACACGTTGAGCGCCGCATGATTTTGAGGTAAACTTTTGTCTGTTCCAAGCAAAATTGGTCAATTTTCAAAATCACCTATCTCAGCTAATAAGATTGCTCAGAACCAAGACCATCACGTTATAGCTCTGTTCTACGGCAATAATTCCTTTATAAGAAATACAACACCCCCATAGGGGCTTAGTATACATAAACTGAAGTCATATTTTAAAGCCCCCATGTGGGCCTAGGTACCAGTTGATAATATAGAAAAAGCCCCCATGGGGTCCTGCGGCGCTCAACGTGTTAAGGAATTAAGGCGGAGAGAGCTAAGAGTTATTTTGCTTTTGAATTAAGGTCATCATCAATACTACCTCATCTGTCCCGATAGCTCAGTGGTAAAGGCGGCACTCTGTGAATCCAGAGTTTCCAGAGGTCGTGGGTTCGAAACCCAGGGGACATTTGTCTTGGGCTTACTGCTGGAATAATAGGACTCTAATAGTCCTAATCGGGCAGTATAAATAAGGCGATATTAAATTATTATTATTACCTCATAAACATCATATCACCACCGATGATACCAATGATCAGTGTTTTCTCTCTTTCTCCCTTTGTCTTTATCTTCAAACTTTATGCTTATCTTCTTCACGATTTTGATTACACTTGCTTCTTTCTCACTTTTTCTTTCTCTTCACTACTTTGTTTCTCATCCTCACTTCTCCCTCATCTCCCATTTCTTACTTTCTAGGTCATTGGCTTCATCGTAATTATGTTTTGCTTCCGTTTTGCCTTCCACTTCCACTTGCCAGCTACTCTTGCAAGAAAGTGCATGAGCGTCATCCTGTCATGCATCTCCTGATGGATAGCTTTTAGAGAATCTAGGACGAATAATGACTTCCTTCTCTTTTATTTATAGTTCATGTCCTGTAACTTTTTCTTCTTTTCCTTTTACATACTCGTACCTAATACAAATATTTCATTTACCTCTTTATATTTATTTCCATCAGCTGACTTTGGCTTGTGAGGTTATTATGTTAATTTAAAACGAAATATTCTACTTAAGTTATCATATTTGTGTTAATCCACGATGTGACTTTTCGCCTTACTAAATCTTTGCTGAACTTAGGACTCGAACCAGCGACCTCCAGGTTACAAGTCCGCCGCCTCATAGATCCAGCTACTGAGGTCGGTGAAATAATCTACTTAATTGCTTGATTCAATACTTCCGTCATCAGTAAACCTTTAAAAGGATTTTCAACACTAATTTAATTTTTCCAACACAATTCATTATAAAATCTGATAAGTTGTCCTGTCAATTAGTATCCCCCAAAAAACACTTCGTGTAAAAATAGTCGTCAAGTGTTGGAATGATTAAAAAGAACTGATATCAAAAACGTCAATTTTCTATGTTTAAAGGAAATATTTTTCACGTAATAAGTCTCTTGATAATTCAACCAAAATAATAGCCTCACAACAACAATACACCTTTGAGCAAACTTCGATTTGGTATTTTGAGAATTTAACCAAAAAATAGCCACACAACAAAACAATGCTCTTGTAAGAACAATCTTGCAATATTACATAACCACGCCCTTGACTACTACACACTGTTTTGTTAGCAACGTACTTCACATAAATTTCAGAACAAAACAGTGTGCAGTCAAGGACGTGGTTCTGTAATTATGCAAGATTGTTCTTACAAGAGCATTGTTTTGTTGTGTGGCTATTTTTTGGTTAAATTCTCAAAATACCAAATCGAAGTTTGCTCAAAGGTGTATTGTTGTTGTGAGGCTATTATTTTGGTTGAATTATCAAGAGACTTATTACGTGAAAAATATTTCCTTTAAACATAGAAAATTGACGTTTTTGATATCAGTTCTTTTTAATCATTCCAACACTTGACGACTATTTTTACACGAAGTGTTTTTTGGGGGATATCACTACTTTTTGATTTAATTGATTTTCATATGATAGATGAAATAAAAACTGGTCAACAATCAACAGATAAAATAAAAAAGACTTTTAATTAAAGGATGTTGATCTTTTAATTCAAGGAGAAAAATAAATGATATAAAAAAAAAACTTTGAAAAGATGCTGAAAGAATATTTCACGGTACTTGCTGGAGAGAGAAGAAATCTTGAGATAACAGGTGTATTCCTTATTATTAAAACATATTTGATCAAGTTTTATTTACAAGTAACATAGAATATATACAAACATAGAAATTAAAATTAACAAAACAAAACATGATCAAGGGTGGTGCTAATGCCAACGGCATTCTCTTCCGATCTTTTCAAATTTTGAAACCCACTGCTAGATTCATTAACAGAAAAGTACCCCGTTTCAGTATTGTTGGCAATAATTAGAGATGGGTGATACCGAGTATTTCATAGAACCGGTACTTCAGTAATCGATTACATAAAAGTACTGAGTATTTACCGAGGTTCTTTTGTACTTGGTTTTTGAGATTCTGAGAGCGAATGTAAATGGAATAGTGGATTCGAGTAATCACTCAAGAACTAAGTTCAAAAGCACCGTACACTAACTAAATCTCACAATTTTGCATTCAGAATGTTTACAGGAGACGAATCTCGATTCACAAAATTTGTTGGGTGTTTTAGTTTCAAGTGTTTCAATAGATTAGAAGCTCCGACTCCTATTTTATAACCTGAATTAAATAATATACATTTCCCTAAACCGTCCAATTGTTTGACAAAGAAGTTTCAAATAGAAGACTTCGTTCTACGAGACAAAAAGAAAAATATTAGGACACCGACAGCCTGAATATTATTCAAAGATAATATCGGAATAATGAAGTACCTCTCTCTGCTGTACCCAGTTCTAGAGATGGGTATTTGGGTATTATTGTAATACCGATTATTTCATAGAACCGGTACCCGGTATGGTACCCGGCCCCGGCGTGTAATACCAAGTATTTAATAAAAACGGTACCCGCCTACTACGTACGATACGTCGGTACTCGGTCCCAGTGTGTAATACCGAGTATTTCATAAAATCGGTACCGAGTACGGTATGCGGATCCAGTGTGTTATACCGTCACCAGTGTTGTACCCAGTACGGGTACAGGTACCTAGCAAAATTTTGTACCCGGTATGGGTACGGGTACCTAATTTTATTATGTACCCGGTGCGGGTACTTTTGTAAATGTACCCGGTATTTTTTTGGGTACTTTTTGGGTACGTTATCCTTATCTATAGTAAGTATAGTAATAAGATTTGTCTAAATTATTTTAACTGTGGAGGACAAAGTCTCGTCATTAGAATACCACCTAACAACCAAACTAAATAAAATACCAAATTGATGGTTAGCCTTTAATGAGGTCTTGAACTCCAAGTTCCAGGTTAAAAGTCTAGTAAGCTAGATTTTATTTTTATTTAAAATTATTATTAATGTTAATGTATTATTATTATTATCATCATCACAATCAAGAAATAAAAAGATACATTTATTAAAAATAAGGCTTGCACCTTTTTAATTTAAGTATGAATTTGTGAACAAAAATAACTAGAATGTAGAAAAATAGTATTCTATCATATAAAACAAATTTGAAGAAAATCGGTTAAGCGGTTTTGAAGATACAAGTGATTTAGTCGAAAAAAAATCAAAATTGCCAGGTGTATACAATGTGAAACAATCACGAGGAAGTATTGTGTCCATAATTAGCAGTGTTTTTTTTTATTTATATTTATAATGTAGGTACATATTTGTAAATTTTGAATGAGATCTATGTATATGTAATTTACGATTCATAATACAAAAGCATTGATCAAAATAAATGCTTTATTTAGACTATCAGTTGTCAGTGGCCAGCCTCCGTGGCGTAATGGTTGTAACTACTGCCCGTAGTTCAGACATTTCGTTCGATTCCCAGTTGTTCCAGACTTTTCTAATATTTTTTTCCCCTCTAAACACGTCAGTCTGGAATCTACCCAGGCTGGGCGAGTTAAATGTAGGTAGCTGGAACGATTCCCAGCGAATGCAGGGTAAAACCCCCCGTCCTGACTAGTTCAAATCAGGACGTTAAAACCAAATACAATCAACTGGTCACAATCGTTTTAAAATGAGGTTGGTGTGATAATTGGTGCTTCTTTTGTGGAACTTCAACCAGTAATAATGAAGAAAAAAACATACTATTTAATCTTAAAATCCATTAACAATAATTCATTAATAATCAACTAGTGTTTTAACCTTGTATTGAAAAATTAGTTATGAACTCGTTAAATAACGGACAACTTTGTTTAGTGGTTTTGTTTACAATACAATTTGAATTATAATATGTACCTAAGTACATGGTAGGTAGATGGAAATTCGATCTTGGTAAAATAAAGAGGGATATGAAAGTGCCGAGTATTATTGTATGTTCCGAAATTGCCTCTTACTATGGCTCTAAGAAATGTTGACCCATATATTTGCCTAACTTCGAGTTACTAAACATGGTGTCAATTCAGCATAATCAGTTGGTAGGTATAAACAGAAGAAGTGAGACATTATACTAGATAATTTTAGGTACAAAACACAATTATCATCTTCTACATATATTAAACATATTCAGAAACATGTCTGATTTTTTTTCTTGAACCTCTAATTCTCAAATCTATTGATCTTATGATTGAAAATTGGTTGTTCACCCATTCTCTAGATAAACATACTAGATAATACTAGATAATACATTTAATAATTATAAATTAATAAGCAAGCATATATCCATGGAATATACCCTGAAAATTTCAGCTCGATTGGACAAAAAATGCAACTTATATCATGTTACAATTGTTACATACATAGGTAGATAGATAATTAGATTGTGACAAATCAATGTTGATCGAGTTAAACCATACTCACTTCGTTCGAAATTAAACGGTCATAGGAGGTTGACGCAAACTACCAACTACTGTTTTTTTTCTCACGAGAAAACCGGACATCCAAAGTACAGAGTAAAAAAAATATACCTAGCCGGGATTCGCACCCAGGTCACCTCGCAAACTTTGTGTTTAACCTACACCAGTCGACGACCACGGAGACTGCTCAATAGGTACATAATATTTTATCCCCCAAAAAACACTTCGTGTAGAAATAGTCGTCAAGTGTTGGAATGATTAAAAAGAACTGATATCAAAAACGTCAATTTTCTATGTTTAAAGGAAATATTTTTCACGTAATAAGTCTCTTGATAATTCAACCAAAATAATAGCCTCACAACAACAATACACCTTTGAGCAAACTTCGATTTGGTATTTTGAGAATTTAACCAAAAAATAGCCACACAACAAAACAATGCTCTTGTAAGAACAATCTTGCATAATGACATAACCACGTCCTTGACTACTGCACACTGTTTTGTTAGCAACGTACTTCACATAAATTTCAGAACAAAACAGTGTGCAGTCAAGGACGTGGTTCTGTAATTATGCAAGATTGTTCTTACAAGAGCATTGTTTTGTTGTGTGGCTATTTTTTGGTTAAATTCTCAAAATACCAAATCGAAGTTTGCTCAAAGGTGTATTGTTGTTGTGAGGCTATTATTTTGGTTGAATTATCAAGAGACTTATTACGTGAAAAATATTTCCTTTAAACATAGAAAATTGACGTTTTTGATATCAGTTCTTTTTAATCATTCCAACACTTGACGACTATTTCTACACGAAGTGTTTTTTGGGGGATATCACTACTTTTTGATTTAATTGATTTTCATATGATAGATGAAATAAAAACTGGTCAACAATCAACAGATAAAAGAAAAAAGACTTTTAATTAAAGGATGTTGATCTTTTAATTCAAGGAGAAAAATAAATGATATAAAAAAAAACTTTGAAAAGATGCTGAAAGAATATTTCACGGTACTTGCTGGAGAGAGGAGAAATCTTGAGATAATAGGTGTATTCCTTATTGAGTGGCACTAGATAGCGCTCAGCAATTTTGTTGATCTTTTCAAATTTTGAAACCCACTGCTAGATTCATTAACAGAAAAGTACCCCGTTTCAGTATTGTTGGCAATAATTAGAGATGGGTGATACCGAGTATTTCATAGAACCGGTACTTCAGTAATCGATTACATAAAAGTACTGAGTATTTACCGAGGTTCTTTTGTACTTGGTTTTTGAGATTCTGCGAGCGGATGTAAATGGAATAGTGGATTCGAGTAATCACTCAAGAACCAAGTAAAAAAGCACCGTACACTAACTAAATCTCACAATTTTGCATTCAGAATGTTTACAGGAGACGAATCTCGATTCACAAAATTTGTTGGGTGTTTTAGTTTCAAGTGTTTCAATAGATTAGAAGCTCCACCTCCTATTTTATAACCTGAATTAAATAATGTACATTTCCCTAAACCGTCCAATTGTTTGACAAAGAAGTTTCAAATAGAAGACTTGGTTCTACGAGACAAAAAGAAAAATATTAGGACACCGACAGCCTGAATATTATTCATAGATAATATCGGAATAATGAAGTACCTCTCTCTGCTGTACCCAGTTCTAGAGATGGGTATTTGGGTATTATTGTAATACCGATTATTTCATAGAACCGGTACCCGGTATGGTACCCGGCCCCGGCGTGTAATACCAAGTATTTAATAAAAACGGTACCCGCCTACTACGTACGATACGTCGGTACTCGGTCCCAGTGTGTAATACCGAGTATTTCATAAAATCGGTACCCAGTACGGTATGCGGATCCAGTGTGTTATACCGTCACCAGTGTTGTACCCGGTACGGGTACAGGTACCTAGCAAAATTTTGTACCCGGTATGGGTACGGGTACCTAATTTTATTATGTACCCGGTGCGGGTACTTTTGTAAATGTACCCGGTATTTTTTTGGGTACTTTTCGGGTACGTTATCCTTATCTATAGTAAGTATAGTAATAAGATTTGTCTAAATTATTTAAACTGTGGAGGACAAAGTCTTGTCATTAGAATACCACCTAACAACCAAACTAAATAAAATACCAAATTGATGGTTAGCCTTTAATGAGGTCTTGAACTCCAAGTTCCAGGTTAAAAGTCTAGTAAGCTAGATTTTATTTTTATTTAAAATTATTATTAATGTTAATGTATTATTATTATTATTATCATCATCACAATTAAGAAATAAAAAGATACATTTATTAAAAATAAGGCTTGCACCTTTTTAATTTAAGTATGACTTTGTGAACAAAAATAACTAGAATGTAGAAAAAATAGTATTCTATTATATAAAACAAATTTGAAGAAAATCGGTTAAGTGGTTTTACAAGTGATTTAGTCGAAAAAATCAAAATTGCCAGGTGTATACAATGTGAAACAATCACGAGGAAGTATTGTGTCCATAATTAGCAGTGTTTTTTTATTTATATTTATAAAGTAGGTACATATTTGTAAATTTTGAATGAGATTTATGTAATTTACGATTCATAATACAAAAGCATTGATCAAAATAAATGCTTTATTTAGACTGTCAGTTGTCAGTGGCCAGCCTCCGTGGCGTAATGGTTGTAACTACTGCCCGTAGTTCAGACATTTCGAGTTCGATTCCCAGTTGTTCCAGACTTTTCTAATATTTTTTTCCCCTCTAAACACGTAAGTCTGGAATCTACCCAGGCTGGGCGAGTTAAATGTAGGTAGCTGGAACGATTCCCAGCGAATGCAGGGTAAAACCCCCCGTCCTGACTAGTTCAAATCAGGACATTAAAACCAAATACAATCAACTGGTCACAATCGTTTTAAAATGAGGTTGGTGTGATAATTGGTGCTTTCTTTGTGGAACTTCAACCAGTAATAATGAAGAAAAAAACATACCTATTTAATCTTAAAATCCATTAACAATAATTCATTAATAATCAACTAGTGTTTTAACCTTGAATTGAAAAATTAGTTATGAACTCGTTAAATAACGGACAACTTTGTTTAGTGGTTTTGTTTACAATACAATTTGAATTATAATATGTACCTAAGTACATGGTAGGTAGATGGAAATTCGATCTTGGTAAAATAAAGAGGGAAATGAAAGTGCCGAGTATTATTGTATGTTCCGAAATTGCCTCTTACTATGGCTCTAAGAAATGTTGAACTAACTTCGAGTTACTAAACATGGTGTCAATTCAGCATAATCAGTTGGTAGGTATAAACAGAAGAAGTGAGACATTATACTAGATAATACATTTAATAATTATAAATTAATAAGCAAGCATATATCCATGGAATATACCCTGAAAATTTCAGCTCGATTGGACAAAAAATGCAACTTATATCATGTTACAATGTTACATACCTACATAGGTAGATGGATAATTAGATTGTGACAAATCAATGTTGATCGAGTTAAACCATACTCACTTCGTTCGAAATTAAACGGTCATAGGAGGTTGACTCAAACTACCAACTACTGTTTTTTTTCCTCACGAGAAAACCGGACATCCAAAGTACAGAGTAAAAAAAAATTATACCTAGCCGGGATTCGAACCCAGGTCACCTTGCAAACTTTGTGTTTTACCTACAACAGTCGACGACCACAGAGACTGCTCACTAGGTACATAATATAATTTATCATTGTTTTGATCTATTTTAATCAATATTTTTCCTCTTACTGGCCAATACTTTATACACTTCTCATAATATAGACCTAGTTTACCTCTTGATGTAGAAATCTCTGAATGAAGTTATAAAACGTTATTATTCCTTAACTGATAACTCAGTCTGCTGGCAGCTTGGGTGAAGCAAAGATGATTGGATCCCACCCATATTTTAAGTTCTATGTGAGGCGAAGATTTTTTGATACTCTCATAAATCTTATTTCAGTTTTTTATTTTTATGTCTCACACTGTCGCTGATTTTTCTAACATTTTATTTACATCGTAGTATATTTCTAAGTAATTAGACCTTTAGAAAGACCCTTCAGTCATCAACTTGGGATAAATAGGCGTGGCTCCAGGGTTCATTTTAGATATTCCTTTAGATGGCTTTAAATACTTTTCTACTTGTTTCAACCATCTGAAATTAAGTGATCTGATTCCTTTTGACTAGACCTTTCTAAAAACACCAGAAATACAACTCTAGGATAATAATAGACGGCTCTGGGCTCCATAATAAGTATTCCTTTCAAAGGGTATAACTCAAGTTTGGTCCAGTGTAATATCCCCCAAAAAACACTTCGTGTAAAAATAGTCGTCAAGTGTTGGAATGATTAAAAAGAACTGATATCAAAAACGTCAATTTTCTATGTTTAAAGGAAATATTTTTCACGTAATAAGTCTCTTGATAATTCAACCAAAATAATAGCCTCACAAACAACAATACACCTTTGAGCAAACTTCGATTTGGTATTTTGAGAATTTAACCAAAAATAGCCACACAACAAAACAATGCTCTTGTAAGAACAATCTTGCAATATTACATAACCACGTCCTTGACTACTACACACTGTTTTGTTAGCAACGTACTTCACATAAATTTCAGAACAAAACAGTGTGCAGTCAAGGACGTGGTTCTGTAATTATGCAAGATTGTTCTTACAAGAGCATTGTTTTGTTGTGTGGCTATTTTTTGGTTAAATTCTCAAAATACCAAATCGAAGTTTGCTCAAAGGTGTATTGTTGTTGTGAGGCTATTATTTTGGTTGAATTATCAAGAGACTTATTACGTGAAAAATATTTCCTTTAAACATAGAAAATTGACGTTTTTGATATCAGTTCTTTTTAATCATTCCAACACTTGACGACTATTTTTACACGAAGTGTTTTTTGGGGGATATCACTACTTTTTGATTTAATTGATTTTCATATGATAGATGAAATAAAAACTGGTCAACAATCAACAGATAAAAGAAAAAAGACTTTTAACTAAAGGATGTTGATCTTTTAATTCAAGGAGAAAAATAAATGATATAAAAAAAAAATTGAAAAGATGCTGAAAGAATATTTCACGGTACTTGCTGGAGAGAGGAGAAATCTTGAGATATCAGGTGTATTCCTTATTATTAAAACATATTTGATCAAGTTTTATTTACAAGTAACATAGAATATATACAAACATAGAAATTAAAATTAACAAAACAAAACTTGATCAAGGGCGGTGCTAATGCCAACGGCATTCTCTTCCGATCTTTTCAAATTTTGAAACCCACTGCTAGATTCATTAACAGAAAAGTACCCCGTTTCAGTATTGTTGGCAATAATTAGAGATGGGTGATACCGAGTATTTCATAGAACCGGTACTTCAGTAATCGATACATAAAAGTACTGAGTATTAACCGAGGTTCTTTTGTACTTGGTTTTTGAGATTCTGAGAGCGGATGTAAATGGAATAGTGGATTCGAGTAATCACTCAAGAACTAAGTTCAAAAGCACCGTACACTAACTAAATCTCACAATTTTGCATTCAGAATGTTTACAGGAGACGAATCTCGATTCACAAAATTTGTTGGGTGTTTTAGTTTCAAGTGTTTCAATAGATTAGAGGCTCCACCTCCTATTTTATAACCTGAATTAAATAATGTACATTTCCCTAAACCGTCCAATTGTTTGACAAAAAAGTTTCAAATAGACGACTTCATTCTACGAGACAAAAAGAAAAATATTAGGACACCGACGGGAGGAACCGAGTTCCTTCCCATCGACCTTTTTTTTACCGACTTCCTTCCTGGTCATGGTTTTGACCTTACCGACTTGCTTCCCGTTGAGTTCCTCCCCGATAACGACTTGCTTCCCGTTTACCTGGTCAATGGTTGACAAGAAGTTTTCATAATAGGAAAGACTTGCTGGTTCTTACGAGGACCGAAAACAGAAAATACAATGGTCAGGTACTCCTGTTTGCATCGGGAAGCAACACGTTATTTACCTTCGTTACGGAAGTAACTCGGTATAACTGAGTAAAAAAGTTCGAAACTCGTTACCACACCGACAGCTGAATATTATTCGGTAATATCGGATATGAAGTACCTCTCTTGCTGTACCCAGTTCTAGAGATGGGTATTTGGGTATTATTGTAATACCGATTATTTCATAGAACCGGTACCGGTATGGTACCCGGCCCCGGCGTGTAATACCAAGTATTTAATAAAAACGGTACCCGCCTACTACGTACGATACGTCGGTACTCGGTCCCAGTGTGTAATACGAGTATTTCATAAATCGGTACCCAGTACGGTATGCGGATCCAGTGTGTTATACCGTCACCAGTGTTGTACCCAGTACGGGTACAGGTACCTAGCAAAATTTTGTACCCGGTATGGGTACGGGTACCTAATTTTATTATGTACCCGGTGCGGGTACTTTTGTAAATGTACCCGGTATTTTTTTGGGTACTTTTTGGGTACGTTATCCTTATCTATAGTAAGTATAGTAATAAGATTTGTCTAAATTATTTTAACTGTGGAGGACAAAGTCTTGTCATTAGAATACCACCTAACAACCAAACTAAATAAAATACCAAATTGATGGTTAGCCTTTAATGAGGTCTTGAACTCCAAGTTCCAGGTTAAAAGTCTAGTAAGCTAGATTTTATTTTTATTTAAAATTATTATTAATGTTAATGTATTATTATTATTATCATCATCACAATCAAGAAATAAAAAGATACATTTATTAAAAATAAGGCTTGCACCTTTTTATTATAGTATGAATTTGTGAAACAAAAATAACTAGAATGTAGAAAAAATAGTATTCTATTATATAAAACAAATTTGAAGAAAATCGGTTAAGCGGTTTTACAAGTGATTTAGTCGAAAAAATCAAAATTGCCAGGTGTATACAATGTGAAACAATCACGAGGAAGTATTGTGTCCATAATTAGCAGTGTTTTTTTATTTATATTTATAAAGTAGGTACATATTTGTAAATTTTGAATGAGATTTATGTAATTTACGATTCATAATACAAAAGCATTGATCAAAATAAATGCTTTATTTAGACTGTCAGTTGTCAGTGGCCAGCCTCCGTGGCGTAATGGTTGTAACTACTGCCCGTAGTTCAGACATTTCGAGTTCGATTCCCAGTTGTTCCAGACTTTTCTAATATTTTTTTCCCCTCTAAACACGTAAGTCTGGAATCTACCCAGGCTGGGCGAGTTAAATGTAGGTAGCTGGAACGATTCCCAGCGAATGCAGGGTAAAACCCCCCGTCCTGACTAGTTCAAATCAGGACGTTAAAACCAAATACAATCAACTGGTCACAATCGTTTTAAAATGAGGTTGGTGTGAAAATTGGTGCTTCTTTTGTGGAACTTCAACCACTAATAATGAAGAAAAAAACATACCTATTTAATCTTAAAATCCATTAACAATAATTCATTAATAATCAACTAGTGTTTTAACCTTGTATTGAAAAATTAGTTATGAACTCGTTAAATAACGGACAACTTTGTTTAGTGGTTTTGTTTACAATACAATTTGAATTATAATATGTACCTAAGTACATGGTAGGTAGATGGAAATTCGATCTTGGTAAAATAAAGAGGGAAATGAAAGTGCCGAGTATTATTGTATGTTCCGAAATTGCCTCTTACTATGGCTCTAAGAAATGTTGACCCATATATTTGCCTAACTTCGAGTTACTAAACATGGTGTCAATTCAGCATAATCAGTTGGTAGGTATAAACAGAAGAAGTGAGACATTATACAAGATAATACATTTAATAATTATAAATTAATAAGCAAGCATATATCCATGGAATATACCCTGAAAATTTCAGCTCGATTGGAAAAAAAATGCAACTTATATCATGTTACAATGTTACATACATAGGTAGATGGATAATTAGATTGTGACAAATCAATGTTGATCGAGTTAAACCATACTCACTTCGTTCGAAATTAAACGGTCATAGGAGGTTGACGCAAACTACCAGCTACTGTTTTTTTTTTCTCACGAGAAAACCGGACATCCAAAGTACAGAGTAAAAAAAAATTATACCTAGCCGGATTCGAACCCAGGTCACCTTGCAAACTTTGTGTTTTACCTACACCAGTCGACGACCACAGAGACTGCTCAATAGGTACATAATATAATTTATCATTGTTTTGATCTATTTTAATCAATATTTTTCCTCTTACTGGCCAATACTTTATACACTTCTCATAATATAGACCTAGTTTACCTCTTGATGTAGAAATCTCTGAATGAAGTTATAAAACGTTATTATTCCCTAACTGATAACTCAGTCTGCTGCAGCTTGGGTGTAGCAAAGATGATTGGATCTCACCCATATTTTAAGTTCTATGTGAGGCGAAGATTTTTTGATACTCTCATAAATCTTATTTCAGTTTTTTATTTTTATGTCTCACACTGTCGCTGATTTTTCTAACATTTTATTTACATCGTAGTATATTTCTACGTAATTAGACCTTTAGAAAGAACCTTCAGTCATCAACTTGGGATAAATAGGCGTGGCTCCAGGGTTCATTTTAGATAATCCTTTAGATGGCTTTAAATACTTTTCTACTTGTTTCAACCATCTGAAATTAAGTGATCTCATTCCCTTTGACTAGACCTTTCTAAAAACACCAGAAATACAACTCTAGGATAATAATAGACGGCTCTGGGCTCCATAATAAGTATTCCTTTCAAAGGGTATAACTCAAGTTGGTCCAGTGTAATACTTTAGTTATATTTTTATATTTTTTCCTATGATAAGGCCTTTCGAAAAATACCACAACCGCAGCTCCAAGATAACCAGGGGCGGCTCTGTGCAACTTTCCCGTTTTATTTTAGAAGGCCATATCTCCTATCCTATAAAAAATAAATACTTGAAACTATAAAAGGTATGCAGAGATGAAAATTCCCTTTTCAAAAACGTATCTCACGTCTTTCCACGATAAGCACACGTTGCTGTACCCTTGACAGAAAATTGGTCTGAAAAAAAAAAAAAAAAAAAAAAAAAACCCGTATGAATAATTTCATGAAATTCAAGATTTTCGGCGTGGCCAGTAAACGACTTTAACTGTACGTAGGAACCTCGCGCTTTCGTGAAACACAATCTATTTTCGCGTCTCATTACGAATTTGAAATAAAAATTGATAAAAGTTAGCGTTAAGTGGGCGAAAACAATAAAACAAAATACATATAAACTCTGTTTCGTGTTAATATAGGCCGGGTGGCTGGCGCTACTTGACGAGCGCTCGCCTCCCGGCGAGCTTGATAATAATTGTTTTTATTCATATTTTCATACTATGTCACATCATCTACCTCCTCTTAAGTACTCTTGTACTTATGAATGAATCTTGTTGATTTCTCAGGTTATAACGTCTTTTGTTAAATAAAAAAAAAATCATATTTTTCTTCTTTTTTGACATCCTGTAGTAAAATTTAATTTTGACGGCTTCTGGTAGGTTTTTTTTACAATCAAAATATGACATTGTAGAAAACAAAATTTACAACATTTTGAGATATCATACGACTCGATAGAAATAGTAATTTCGAAGATATGGCAGATTTGGTGGAGGAAAAAGTTTGATTCGCTTTTTCTGCTCTCAAGTGTACTTAGGTAAGTAGAAAGTAATTGAAGTCAAGAATATATCCCCCAAAAAACACTTCGTGTAGAAATAGTCGTCAAGTGTTGGAATGATTAAAAAGAACTGATATCAAAAACGTCAATTTTCTATGTTTAAAGGAAATATTTTTCACGTAATAAGTCTCTTGATAATTCAACCAAAATAATAGCCTCACAACAACAATACACCTTTGAGCAAACTTCGATTTGGTATTTTGAGAATTTAACCAAAAAATAGCCACACAACAAAACAATGCTCTTGTAAGAACAATCTTGCATAATGACATAACCACGTCCTTGACTACTGCACACTGTTTTGTTAGCAACGTACTTCACATAAATTTCAGAACAAAACAGTGTGCAGTCAAGGACGTGGTTCTGTAATTATGCAAGATTGTTCTTACAAGAGCATTGTTTTGTTGTGTGGCTATTTTTTGGTTAAATTCTCAAAATACCAAATCGAAGTTTGCTCAAAGGTGTATTGTTGTTGTGAGGCTATTATTTTGGTTGAATTATCAAGAGACTTATTACGTGAAAAATATTTCCTTTAAACATAGAAAATTGACGTTTTTGATATCAGTTCTTTTTAATCATTCCAACACTTGACGACTATTTCTACACGAAGTGTTTTTTGGGGGATATCACTACTTTTTGATTTAATTGATTTTCATATGATAGATGAAATAAAAACTGGTCAACAATCAACAGATAAAAGAAAAAAGACTTTTAATTAAAGGATGTTGATCTTTTAATTCAAGGAGAAAAATAAATGATATAAAAAAAAACTTTGAAAAGATGCTGAAAGAATATTTCACGGTACTTGCTGGAGAGAGGAGAAATCTTGAGATAATAGGTGTATTCCTTATTGAGTGGCACTAGATAGCGCTCAGCAATTTTGTTGATCTTTTCAAATTTTGAAACCCACTGCTAGATTCATTAACAGAAAAGTACCCCGTTTCAGTATTGTTGGCAATAATTAGAGATGGGTGATACCGAGTATTTCATAGAACCGGTACTTCAGTAATCGATTACATAAAAGTACTGAGTATTTACCGAGGTTCTTTTGTACTTGGTTTTTGAGATTCTGCGAGCGGATGTAAATGGAATAGTGGATTCGAGTAATCACTCAAGAACCAAGTAAAAAAGCACCGTACACTAACTAAATCTCACAATTTTGCATTCAGAATGTTTACAGGAGACGAATCTCGATTCACAAAATTTGTTGGGTGTTTTAGTTTCAAGTGTTTCAATAGATTAGAAGCTCCACCTCCTATTTTATAACCTGAATTAAATAATGTACATTTCCCTAAACCGTCCAATTGTTTGACAAAGAAGTTTCAAATAGAAGACTTGGTTCTACGAGACAAAAAGAAAAATATTAGGACACCGACAGCCTGAATATTATTCATAGATAATATCGGAATAATGAAGTACCTCTCTCTGCTGTACCCAGTTCTAGAGATGGGTATTTGGGTATTATTGTAATACCGATTATTTCATAGAACCGGTACCCGGTATGGTACCCGGCCCCGGCGTGTAATACCAAGTATTTAATAAAAACGGTACCCGCCTACTACGTACGATACGTCGGTACTCGGTCCCAGTGTGTAATACCGAGTATTTCATAAAATCGGTACCCAGTACGGTATGCGGATCCAGTGTGTTATACCGTCACCAGTGTTGTACCCGTACGGGTACAGGTACCTAGCAAAATTTTGTACCCGGTATGGGTACGGGTACCTAATTTTATTATGTACCCGGTGCGGGTACTTTTGTAAATGTACCCGGTATTTTTTTGGGTACTTTTCGGGTACGTTATCCTTATCTATAGTAAGTATAGTAATAAGATTTGTCTAAATTATTTAAACTGTGGAGGACAAAGTCTTGTCATTAGAATACCACCTAACAACCAAACTAAATAAAATACCAAATTGATGGTTAGCCTTTAATGAGGTCTTGAACTCCAAGTTCCAGGTTAAAAGTCTAGTAAGCTAGATTTTATTTTTATTTAAAATTATTATTAATGTTAATGTATTATTATTATTATTATCATCATCACAATTAAGAAATAAAAAGATACATTTATTAAAAATAAGGCTTGCACCTTTTTAATTTAAGTATGACTTTGTGAACAAAAATAACTAGAATGTAGAAAAAATAGTATTCTATTATATAAAACAAATTTGAAGAAAATCGGTTAAGTGGTTTTACAAGTGATTTAGTCGAAAAAATCAAAATTGCCAGGTGTATACAATGTGAAACAATCACGAGGAAGTATTGTGTCCATAATTAGCAGTGTTTTTTTATTTATATTTATAAAGTAGGTACATATTTGTAAATTTTGAATGAGATTATGTAATTTACGATTCATAATACAAAAGCATTGATCAAAATAAATGCTTTATTTAGACTGTCAGTTGTCAGTGGCCAGCCTCCGTGGCGTAATGGTTGTAACTACTGCCCGTAGTTCAGACATTTCGAGTTCGATTCCCAGTTGTTCCAGACTTTTCTAATATTTTTTTCCCCTCTAAACACGTAGTCTGGAATCTACCCAGGCTGGGCGAGTTAAATGTAGGTAGCTGGAACGATTCCCAGCGAATGCAGGGTAAAACCCCCCGTCCTGACTAGTTCAAATCAGGACATTAAAACCAAATACAATCAACTGGTCACAATCGTTTTAAAATGAGGTTGGTGTGATAATTGGTGCTTCTTTTGTGGAACTTCAACCAGTAATAATGAAGAAAAAAACATACCTATTTAATCTTAAAATCCATTAACAATAATTCATTAATAATCAACTAGTGTTTTAACCTTGAATTGAAAAATTAGTTATGAACTCGTTAAATAACGGACAACTTTGTTTAGTGGTTTTGTTTACAATACAATTTGAATTATAATATGTACCTAAGTACATGGTAGGTAGATGGAAATTCGATCTTGGTAAAATAAAGAGGGAAATGAAAGTGCCGAGTATTATTGTATGTTCCGAAATTGCCTCTTACTATGGCTCTAAGAAATGTTGAACTAACTTCGAGTTACTAAACATGGTGTCAATTCAGCATAATCAGTTGGTAGGTATAAACAGAAGAAGTGAGACATTATACTAGATAATACATTTAATAATTATAAATTAATAAGCAAGCATATATCCATGGAATATACCCTGAAAATTTCAGCTCGATTGGACAAAAAATGCAACTTATATCATGTTACAATGTTACATACCTACATAGGTAGATGGATAATTAGATTGTGACAAATCAATGTTGATCGAGTTAAACCATACTCACTTCGTTCGAAATTAAACGGTCATAGGAGGTTGACTCAAACTACCAACTACTGTTTTTTTTCCTCACGAGAAAACCGGACATCCAAAGTACAGAGTAAAAAAAAATTATACCTAGCCGGGATTCGAACCCAGGTCACCTTGCAAACTTTGTGTTTTACCTACAACAGTCGACGACCACAGAGACTGCTCACTAGGTACATAATATAATTTATCATTGTTTTGATCTATTTTAATCAATATTTTTCCTCTTACTGGCCAATACTTTATACACTTCTCATAATATAGACCTAGTTTACCTCTTGATGTAGAAATCTCTGAATGAAGTTATAAAACGTTATTATTCCTTAACTGATAACTCAGTCTGCTGGCAGCTTGGGTGAAGCAAAGATGATTGGATCCCACCCATATTTTAAGTTCTATGTGAGGCGAAGATTTTTTGATACTCTCATAAATCTTATTTCAGTTTTTTTATTTTTATGTCTCACACTGTCGCTGATTTTTCTAACATTTTATTTACATCGTAGTATATTTCTAAGTAATTAGACCTTTAGAAAGACCCTTCAGTCATCAACTTGGGATAAATAGGCGTGGCTCCAGGGTTCATTTTAGATATTCCTTTAGATGGCTTTAAATACTTTTCTACTTGTTTCAACCATCTGAAATTAAGTGATCTGATTCCTTTTGACTAGACCTTTCTAAAAACACCAGAAATACAACTCTAGGATAATAATAGACGGCTCTGGGCTCCATAATAAGTATTCCTTTCAAAGGGTATAACTCAAGTTTGGTCCAGTGTAATACTTTAGTTATATTTTTATATTTTTTCCTATGATAAGGCCTTTCGAAAAATACCACAATCGCAGCTCCAAGATAACCAGGGGCGGCTCTGTGCAACTTTCCGTTTTATTTTAGAAGGCCATATCTCCTATCCTATAAAAAATAAATACTTGAAACTATAAAAGGTATGCAGAGATGAAAATTCCCTTTTCAAAAACGTATCTCACGTCTTTCCACGATAAGCACACGTTGCTGTACCCTTGACAGAAAATTGGTCTGAAAAAAAAAAAAAAAAAAAAAAAAAAACCCGTATGAATAATTTTATGAAATTCAAGATTTTCGGCGTGGCCAGTAAACGACTTTAACTGTACGTAGGAACCTCGCGCTTTCGTGAAACACAATCTATTTTCGCGTCTCATTACGAATTTGAAATAAAAAATTGATAAAAGTTAGCGTTAAGTGGGCGAAAACAATAAAACAAAATACATATAAACTCTGTTTCGTGTTAATATAGGCCGGGTGGCTGGCGCTACTTGACGAGCGCTCGCCTCCCGGCGAGCTTGATTATAATTTATCATTGTTTTGATCTATTTTAATCAATATTTTTCCTTTACTGGCCAATACTTTATACACTTCTCATAATATAGACCTAGTTTACCTCTTGATGTAGAAATCTCTGAATGAAGTTATAAAACGTTATTATTCCCCAACTGATAACTCAGTCTGCTGGCAGCTTGGGTGAAGCAAAGATGATCGGATTCCACCCATATTTTAAGTTCTATGTGAGGCGAAGATTTTTTGTTACTCTCATAAATCTTATTTCAGTTTTTTATTTTTATGTCTCACACTGTCGCTGATTATATCTAACATTTTATTTACATCGTAGTATATTTCTGCGTAATTAGACCTTTAGAAAGAACCTTCAGTCATCAACATGGGATAAATAGGCGTGGCTCCAGGGTTCATTTTAGATATTCCTTTAGATGGCTTTAAATACTTTTCTACTTGTTTCAAATATCTGAAATTAAGTGATCTCATTCCCTTTGACTAGACCTTTCTAAAAACACCAGAAATACAACTCTAGGATAATAATAGACGGCTCTGGGCTCCATAATAAGTATTCCTTTCAAAGGGTATAACTCAAGTTTGGTCCAGTGTAATACTTTAGTTATATTTTTATATTTTTTCCTATGATAAGGCCTTTCGAAAAATACCACAATCGCAGCTCCAAGATAACCAGGGGCGGCTCTGTGCAACTTTCCCGTTTTATTTTAGAAGGCTATATCTCCTATCCTATAAAAAATAAATACTTGAAACTATAAAAGGTATGCAGAGATCAAAATTCCCTTTTCAAAAACGTATCTCACGTCTTTCCACGATAAGCACACGTTGCTGTACCCTTGACAGAAAATTGGTCTGAAGAAAAAAAAAAACCTGTATGAATATTTTCATGAAATTCAAGATTTTCGGCGTGGCCAGTAAACGACTTTAACTGTACGTAGGAACCTCGCGCTTTCGTGAAACACAATCTATTTTCGCGTCTCATTACGAATTTGAAATAAAAATTGATAAAAGTTAGCGTTAAGTGGGCGAAAACAATAAAACAAAATACATATAAACTCTGTTTCGTGTTAATATAGGCCGGGTGGCTGGCGCTACTTGACGAGCGCTCGCCTCCCGGCGAGCTTGATTGCAGAAAACAAGTGATACCGAACTTCACGAGTCTTGTGTGATATGACAATTATTATTGTTGACTAGTAGATATTAGGCATTGCAACTGTGTTTGTTTTACATTACTACAACAAATATGTGCCTATGACCAACAATGAGATATACAGTAAACATGATTGTGTTTGTATTAGTAGGTGGCACATGGTACATACTACTGTCTCAATTCTTCAATTCATACATTATTGTAGATTGTAGGTAATGTCCCTTGTCTTTATCTCATGCAACAATTCCGTGCCATGTGATTAGAGCTGTGTGTCACATCTCATCATATTATAACTTATAATAGTTATATAATAGTTATTAATTTATAACTTATATAACTTATAATAGTTATAATACATACATAGTTCTTTGACTATACTTACTACCAAGACTACATGATAATTTGATTCCTACCAACATTTATTATGATTTAATAAATGTTGGTAGGAATTTGATCGATTTATATGATTTGATCGCCAAAGATCATAAATATAAAACAAGTATACTGTATTAAATATTTTCTATGACATGTTTGTCAATTTATGTTCCAAAAGAATTCTGACAAGTTGACAGCACAATACCATGTATAGTTAACAACTTTATGAAAACATAATTGAGTAGTGCTCCAATGAATTTCACACACAGAAGCATAAATTATATCCCTGGCTGGCATTTTATAGCCCAGAACTACGAAAGATACACAAAGGTCACAGACGCAATGTGTACCTGTACAGGTAGACACATCATTCGGATAATAGAAAGTTAAGTTTCACCTATTATGCGCTACATATAATATTAATTTAGTACGAGTTTCGTAACTTTTAGTACTAAAGGAAAAGTATGGGGGTGATATTAGTAAGCCTTAGAAATTCAGCTATATGGGTGGAGAGAGGGAGATATGTGCGTGAAATGAATCCAGAAATAACTGGAATAGACTAAGAAGGCTCAGATAGGAGACTTGTCCCGACCTCAAAGTCATTTTACATTTTAATAAGTAAGAACAGGTCATGTAATTTTTTACACAGTACAGGCTCGGGGAACAAGACCCTTCGACGTGTGGAGCTTCCCTTGCGGGATGTACCTGGCACTTAAGCCTCTACCCTCCACACGGCAGACAATGGTACGCTTGTCAAGATTTTATTTGGGTGGTCAGAAGCCACTCCACCAGAGTGACGGAGTGACGGTCAACAATAAATTCTCCCTACTTCGGGACGGCTCGGGCTTTACACTCATCCAGCGGAGCCCTACTTCATTCAGACCCCACTTAACGGATGAGTGTGCTCTGGCCGCCTCTGGGAAGTGGTGTGTGTGGGAGCTATCCCTCCAGTGACCGCATTGACGCCCTCCCAGCAGGGGCCCTGTGGACAGGCCCAGCTAGACAAAAGGGGGTATACAGTACAGGCTATTCACATCTATTTACTACCATCCTGTATCCATCATATCTCCTATTCTTCCTCCATGTTAACATCACACGTAACCAGTCAGCACCACTGTCAAGGCTTTTTAACGGCTGGACAGACAACATTTCTGAAAAATACCTACTAAGCCCATATTAATGCTCTAACTATAATAAATATTTTGTCCTTAACTGAGCATAATATATTTGGATTTTCAGACCATCAAGGTTCTAGTTTTTAGTCAATATTTTTTAGTCTAATTTTGAGTGAACATGATCAAGATAGACAAAAACACATATATTATGGTGTGTATAAGATTTAGAAGAAGGGTCAGATTAAAATAATTAACAGGCTATCTCTTAAATAGGTCCATACAGAGAGTTTTGAACATTCCTGATGCTGGCTGGCTATACCTGCCCAAAATCGTGTCGGGTGAGGTTCATATGGGTCGAGCTGATTTGTAAGCTTCCTTGCTTTCTCTTGGTGGTAATAAAATATTTTATAGAACCTTTGTGATACTTGTTATTCCCCCTGACCCAACCTATTAGGTAGCAGATTTGTAAACTTACAGCGAATGGAGGAAATAAAGGATTTACTGAATATAAATAAGTGGGTATGATTAAGTACAGCCTTCATCTCTTACTGTTAGCCGGTAGCCGCTTTGTCTGAGGTGATAACAATAGTGTTGACTGAGCTGATAATGATTAGCGCAAGGGTTATGCAACTTTACAATTCGTGTACCCGATAAATTTGTATCAAAATGTATATAATATATGTATACTAGTCTAGTATGATAAGAGAGGGTGTTGTGTACCGACTCTAACTCAACAATCGGGGATGATCCTATGAGCAAACAGATTCGTGTGACTAATAGAACAACTATTCTAGAAGCATGTTGACTTAGTTTATCAGGTCACGATTAAGAGTTCACGTGATTAGGTCACGCTCAAACTACGAGTCCATCAGAACTGAAGGGAAATCCTTGACTTGGACGTGAATTGAACGCGGTACCACAGCATGTAAAGCACGGGGAGGTGGAATCTACCAGGTGGAATGCAGCTGGGGAGTTATTTTATCTGAGGAAATTTCAAGTTTAGAGAGTGCTGGTAAATGGAGTTCATTTTACGTATGTTTATCATTTAGGTACCTGTTGTATGAAACAAAGTTGTCATTGACATTATATGGTTTAGAAACTATTATTTAGATTTTAATTTTCCACAATGAAACGACGTGATTTTTTTTCTTTCCGTTTTTACACAAATTTTTAGATTTTGCAGCACAGCAGATATAGCAGATCTGTACTCTTCTCCGCACAAAAATATCTATCTCTTTTCCTCCCTCTTTTCTGTTCCTTTCCATGCGATTTCCTTGCTCTCTCTCTCGCATCCCAATATTTTATCATTGTCGAGGTACAAATCGATAACCAGTATCTTCTTCCTTCTCAAGGCCGTTCCTAACTACATATTTCACCTCCCTCTCGTAATGAGATAAAAAGAGAATGGGGATAGGCCATAGAAGAGAGAGGGAAATGGGAAAAAGGAAGAGAGATAATTATTTTAAACAAGTTTCAATCTACGTTTTGTTTATCCGTGGATGGCACGTAGTTACATGAAGAACTGAATTTAAGTAACGCATACCTATACATATAAATTAACATTGTTAGCTTTGAATTTCAATTGTTTCATGATGAAAATATGATTGTGTGCAACTAGTATTATTACATTATTTTATACATATGTATGGACATGTTTTTCATTTCGATTTTCAATTTAGAAAACTTTATTTACCTTTACCCGGTAGGAGAGTGGAGACTTTAGGGAGTCTCTTTTTCCCAGCAGTTCAATCAAATTCTCATAAATTTGAAAATTAATGACAGGTAAAACATTGTATTAAATATTTTCACATTATATTCCTTTCGCTTTGTATACTTTACGAGGCAAGTGATGGGGAGAGATAAAGAGAGTCAGAAAGAGGCAAACATTAAAAAATTTGGAAGTAAAAATCCCAACTTAAAAATAGATTTGTGTTTTCATCCAAAAACACGAAATTCTTTGCGTTGGCCTGTTTAATTCTAAAAGAAGATGAATTGGGGATGTGTGTGAAGAAAACGTTTCATTAATGATGAATTTAAATTATTATTACACGGCATTATTTATATCGATGATCGATGGATAATAGAAGATATTCAGTACCATGCATCAATTTTTACCCATTCCAAAGTAATCCAGCATATTATGTTGAATGGTTGATGACAATTTGAGAGGAAAAAACATTATTTTTAAACCTGTAAATTGATTCTGCAACTTGATAATTCTCAGACTATGTCATCACGTCATTTTCTTTGGTGGGGCCTCTATAAACGGATGATAAGTGAAAACTGCTCTTAACTCCTATAACGCGGCTTTTATGTCCGCTGAACGCAAATATTTTCAATCAAATACGTTTGATTTTTACAATTCACAAAAACACAACACCTAAGCCTTACTAATGGAGACAGAAGAAAATTTATAGGGCACGATGTAAGTACATCAATACCTGAAATGCGCCAAAAAATTGATTCCTTGACAAAGAGAAGATAACAAATATTTTTTGCTCGGAAAAAGTCAGAAAAACAATCAAAGATAGGAAAGTATCAGTGTTTTTAATTTTTGGCGTCGTCAACTACATCTGTAGAGCATGCGAATGCTTAGAAGCGTGTCATTGATGTGTCTGCCCGGGCTGCCAAACATGCACACATTCTAGTTGGAACAGGAAATATCCGAATTGAACCAGACATGTCTTTAAATTTGAATTACCTACATGCCCACTTTCAAGAGGACTGCCCTGGCCATTCAGAAATGGATTGGCACCTGAATGGAATTTTTTTTTTTTTAAACTTGCTTTACTAAATTTTTGCATAACTTGGAACTCGACCCAACGATAACAAGTTCACTGACTTATCGATTAAACTACCGAAATCGATCCTTGTCCAAAGTGTTTCATGTTGACGCATAATAATGTTTGAGACGTTCGCAATTCTTTATCTTGTGAGTCAGGTCCGGGGGGTTATGAAGATGAGGTCATGGCTTATGACTTATGAGGTCTTATCAAGCGGGGGACAATGTACTAATGACATAATTTCAATACACAATAATAAATTGTAACAGCGACCTCCTTCTTGATAAAAAAAGCAACTCTTTAACAAGGAATCGGAAAACATTATGACAAGAATGAAGGATTAAGATTAGGGATTGAAATCCAACTGTAGAGATTTGATGGAAAAGTGATTAACTCGATGTTTATATCTGAAACATAGTTTTTCCAAGATATCCCACCTTATTGTTTGCAAACTTTTGACCAATAATATTCACAACCGACCGCAGCAGCTTGATTGAACAGGCGGCGGACTTATAATCTGGAGGTTGGTGGGTCCCAAGACAAGCAAAATTTTACTAAAGCCAGTTTGAGTAGTAATTGTAAATGCAAATTTGATTACTTGATATAATTATTAAATCCAAAATTATTTTTAAAAAATTGTGTATAAAGCATCAGAAAGTAAGAACCAAACAACAGCAAACATCTGTCATACAAGAAAGCAACAACACATCGTCTTGTGAAGAGTCGAAGGAAAATAGAAGAGGAATGAATGGAACACATTGTAAGGGTGTACAGACTACGTACGTGGGGGAAGATGAAATGGGAGAGCAGGAGGTGTGTGCTACTGGGAGCGAGGAATGGGAGGGATCGGATATTTGGCAACCTCTGCCGTCGGTCTACCGACCAGGCATGCCGAGATGGTGTATATCTGTATATAGTTCTCTTCCTCCGAAAAAAACAACATTGACGTGAGGCCTTGTTCAGAGTTACTTAGTGGGACGCGCCGCGTGTAGCGGTCAGCAATGGGAGGAAGGAGAGAGATAGAGAGAATTTTATATTTTTAAAAACGCCGGAATTATTACTAACTATTGGACAATGATTCAAATTACAAAAAAAACTTGAAAAAGAGAGGATACATCTTATATTATAAAATGATTCGTTTGTGTGCATGTTTAGACGCGTAAAACTCGAGAACCACAAGTCGGATTGAGCTGAAATTTTGCATGCTTACCAATGACAGGCTCATTAGGGTTATGGCGTAAAGAAACATCAATTATTTATAAACGGCAAGAAGAAAAATATTTTTTCGTCATTTGGGTTATTTATGTCAAAAAGTAAATAGACTTCGAACCGAGAGGAAAGAAAAAGCCATCTTTAATATAAGAAGAGATATACAGGGTGGAGCGCGGGAGACAGATTGATTTTGTAGAGGCGCAATGCACTGCGCATTTTTTTTTTTTTTTTTTTTTTTTTTTTCTCAGATTTTTTCATTTGGGACTACCTCAAGAAGACCATAGAAGACCTCAAGAACAATATTAGGTTGGTTATTATCGAAAATTTCTGAGATAATGCTTGGAAAAGTTAACGAAAACGATAGGAAACGGCTTGATCAGTCTATTCAGAGTGACGTTGCCCATTTGCCAAAATAAATAAGCTGTTCAAAAACAAATAAATACAAATTCCCGATGCTTACATGTGAGAAAAAAATAAAAAATGTTTAAGAATTTCTCATTAATTAGTTTTGTTTTTTTCATTTTATAATCCATCCGTCTTCCGCGCTCCACCCTGTACCTAGAGAGCCTCAATGTCCTCATTAGAAAAAAAAAAAAAAAAAAAAAAAAAAAAACATTGGGTTATCTCTCAATTATTGTCATAGTATAATACTGGTTTGTATAGTTTTCAAAACCACCTTGTTAAAAAAATTCCATAAGTGTCTTTTATCTTTAGCTATCTTTAGAACTTATTTGATAGTTATCCTATACATGCATCTAAAGCTAAAGATCATTCTATATATTATAAGCATTCTAAATTTACATAGGTATATAAAAAATAAGCTCATTGATTATGTATTCACTGTATCTCCAAGAGAAAAAAAAACAGCCGCAATCACAAAATTATTCCGGCTGTTTAAAGACGCCCAGGAGATGGATTTTTTTTAACCCTCAGCAGGTGAAAGAACCTTTTTCAATTAAATTTTTGCCCAACTGATGTACTGTCATGATTTCACCTGTAGGAGAGGCTCAAGGGACACCAGAAGGGCTAAACACTGGTATGGTCAAGTGGTTAACCCGCTAGTCTAGTAATCCAGGTAGCGTAGGGATCCGTTGGTATGAATCCCACCCAGTGCATGAATTTTTCCTCAATAATTTGAGTTTGTGACAACATAATAATAAGACTTCGAGGGTTAGGTGGTAGAAAATGCTTTGAGCATTCACCTCGCCTGGTGGTTGGTTACCTTCCACTAAAGAGTGTTATACTGTTATAATAATAATAAACACCTTGCGGAGACAATATGCGTTGGGTGGAAGAGATTGCCATAGGCAATAACCCCGCCCTTTAGTTAGGACTTATGTTTTTATATATTTTCTATTCTTTTTTATTTTTATTGTATATATTGTTTCCCTTTTTTTTCATTGTTAAAATAATAATAATATCGCCTTATTTATACTGCCCGATTAGGACTATTAAGACCAATTATTCCAGCAGCAAGCCCAAGACGTATTATTATGTGGTAAAATTCCCAAATGGAAGGATGACTTGTCATGTCCCGGCTGGGTTTTGAACCCACGACATCTGGAAACTCTGGATTCACAGAGTGCCTTTACCACTGAGCTACCGGGACAGACTATAACTATTTATATGTACATAATGTCCATTTATACCTAATAAAGCCTTGTATAATAATAATAATATGGCGAGATGGAGGAGCTGGCAATATACAAATTATTTCTAATACTCCTAGTGCTCCTACGATTCTAATACTCGTAGTGCAATATGATAGAGGAAATTTGATGAGAACTCTAGTGAGGAGACTTTACGAGAAGCTTTGGGCGCCTGTCTTCAGGACGCGTCGTCTGGTGGAGGAGGGGGAGGGGGGAGTGGTAGGAGAGGGGACAGAGAGGGAGAGGGAAGAGGAGAAAACAGGGGGAGGGGGAGGGGAGGGGAGGGAGAGGGAAGAGATGAAAACAGGGGGAGGGGAGGGAGAGAGAAGAGGAGAAATTAGGGGGAGGAGAGGGAGAGGGAAGAGGAGAAAACAGGGGGAGGGGAGGGAGAGAGAGGAGGAGAAATTAGGGGGAGGGGAGGTATAGAAATAAGCAAGCCAACATATATACAAAAAAAGACAGAATAAAAATGACGGGGGAAAAAAAATATAAAAAAACTTAATTTTAAGACCAAAGGAGGAAACTACTAACGATAGAGTGAAAGCGAGGCATGAGAGGGAAGAGAGAGAGACAGAGAGAGAGAGAGAGACAGAGTGATACGAGACAATGAGCTGGATAAGGAAGAAGAAGGGAAGAGAGAAAGAGGGGGATTAAGCGAAAGGAAAGACAGAGAGACAGAAATTACATGGGAAGAAAGAAGAAATCATTTTTTAAAGAAAAAGCAAGTACGTGAAAGATGATATTAGGGAAAGAGAGAGGTGGAGAGAGAAATAGGGAGGGGGGAGAGGAAGACAGAGGGAGAAAGAGGGAGGAGAGGGAGGGAGGGAGGGAGGGAGGGAGGGAGAGAGAGAGAGAGAGAGAGAGAGAAGGATAGGGACAACGGGAGAGAGAATAGATAAGATTTGATGAGATGAGAACTTCCTCGCATTGATTTATACCTCATGGTAAAAAATTACGTAACGATGATAAAAAAGAATACAAAATATTCAGCGTCTAAAGCTTGGAAAATGAACAAGTACAAAAAAGGTCGATAGTACAACAATCTGGTAAGTAGAAGTCGTAAGACTTCTTAAGCCACTCAAAAAAAAAAAAAGATAGTACATATTCCTATTCTGATATTCATGTACATCTAGTACAACTTCTCACTTTTCTGTTTATACTGATTAAAATAGAGAGTTTAGTTGATTGCATGGATATTCAGAACTATTACCTGCTGATGAGAGCAAATAAGCTCGAAACGGCTGTACACTGTACAGGTATGTTCTGATATTCATGTACATCTAGTACAACTTCTCACTTTTCTGTTTATACTGATTTATACTGATACAACAATTTTTCGAAATGTGGAAATGTAGGTCGTCACTCACACATACAAGACGCTGCCTCATATATACAATGTGTGTCCAAGAAACATTATTTTCCTGAGACTTCTTGGAAAAGTGCCATTGTATTTAAATGTCAATATTGTATAATATGCATTATGACGTGAAGGAATTATTTTTATGAGGTTAAATTATGTTTGAACGAAAATAAGGTTACATCTGCAGTTCAAAGCTCCCAAAAAGTTTTTCTTTGTACAATAGAGTCCTGGCGTCACATATCATTTATGTTGAGACTTTCCTACTTTTCATTTCGGGAGAATTCATGTGAAAAATAATGGCACAGGACCGTCGGATGTGGAAACTTTACGACCTCTATACTCGAAATTATATGAAGAATCTCCTCAGCTAAAAAGTACACTGTTTGTTTAGTATTTTCTCTTCTCTCTTGTCATGTCTGGAGTCTACATTTTTTATATAACTATATTATTATTCATACAACCTTTTTCTTAATTAATTAATAAGTCAAATGATAAGGCGGCAGACTAATTAGATAATATAATATTTAAAACTGTATGGTGAACAAAACCCTTTGTGCGTTTGTTAACGAACCCATGACTAATTTTTACTTTCTTTATCTTATAGGAAAGAAAAATAACGGTTATCAACCACATTTTAAAAATAAATCTTTATGATTTGCAGCTGTAAAGAGAAGGCAATTAAGTATTGACTTCAGTTACATCTATTCTTATATTTCTTATACTGGCAGTCTTGCACGCTTGCTTAGCTTTGATTGTATCTCCGTAATATTAATCTTGAAGCTGGTATTTCCCACGTCTGCACCCAAGTTCCTGCTCGAGGTCTATACCCTAGACCCTGGGGTACAGCCAGTACCACCTAAAATAATCTAACCATGCTATCAAATCCAAGCGGCCACAACGGAGTCCCGAAAATCGTCTACATCAAGCTGTAGGTACCAGGGTGTGAGGTCGAGGGTGTAGGCCAGGGTCCTCGTTGTGGCCGCCTACTTATTGATAAAAGTCACATTATTTTATATCTTGATATCTCTATATATAAAACAGAAAAAGGACTACCTACCTACCAACCTATGTTTGTTTGTCCGGAGTTGTTTAGCCAAAACGGTAAGAGATAGCGAAAAATGTCTCAGAATTGACCCCCCCGAAACCATTATCGCTTTGTCCAGAAAAATTATAAAAAGTTCAAAAAGGCATTGCTGTCCAGCAGTACGGCCATGCCTTAGTAAATTTGAAATTTAGTCCCGTTGCAAAGCACGGGCAAACGGCTAGTTATTAATAATTGTTAACTTGAGTAAGGAATAATTCATGTCTTCTTACCTTCACCAGTTCCTTGAGCCGCTCCCGGGTGTAGACATTCCCGATCTCTTCCCCCAGCACGAAGTCCAGGAACTTACTGATGGGGTACGCCAGGGGGAAGGTCAGGACCATCACGATTTTCGTCACCGAGATGGTTTTGGCTCCGATCATGAGACCGTGCCTGGAGCAGATTGCCTGAGGGGAGATCTCGCCGAATATCACAATGGCCAGGGTCGAACCTGTGGGGAGGAAACTATGTTGATAAACCCGTTGACTAGTCCATTCTCTGTTTATAGTCCTCTAGTGAGACACTAGTCTTTTTCCTGTTTAACGTACCCCAGAGAGATGCACTAAGAATCGGGTGGGTTGATGTTTTGGGGTGTCTGTTCACATTAGTATTGTCTCTTTTCGTATCAAGATACGCGAGCTAAAAGTTCCACAAGCTAATCCGGGATGAAGTGGCATAGAATGCCCAAGGCATTAACTTCGCCCCGGATTACAAAACAATTGTGAATAATAATTATTATTAATAATGTTCCATATTTTTTTGCATATATTTTTAAGTTTTTAATTGATTGTGTTTTGTATTGATGATTGTTAATAAAAGTGTAAATAAAAAATAAATAAATAAATAGTGTGTTATTTTATGACTAAAAGGTGTGAAACCTGACATTTCGTTGAATCATTTACCTATATGTACGAACAAATGGTTAAATTTCACTAAATAAATACATACATACATATTTCTTTAAACATATTTTTACTAAAAAAATTGTTTGTAGAGCTTTTTTCTTCATAAACCAATAAACACTTGGTGAACTGCAAGCTAGCCTTGCTTGTTAGGGTTGACTAGTCCGTTCTCTGTTTATAGTCCTCTAGCGAGACACTTCTTCCTGTTTAACGTGCCCAGAGAGATGCACTAAGAATCGGGTGGTCTGCCACTGGTCTTTTTTCTTTTCACTGAAAGTGTGTGTGGTGGGGACGGGTATTTTATAATTATAAGCCAAGATCATTTGTCAAAAAAGAAATAATAATAATATCGCCATATTTTTACTGCCCGATTAGGACTACTATGTCCCATTATTCCAGCAGTAAGCCCAAGACGTATTATTATGTGGTAAAAATCTCAAATGGGAAGATAACTTGTCATGTCCAGGCTGGGTTTCGAACCCGCGACCTCTGGAATCTCTGGATTCACAGAGTGCCGCCTTTACCATTGAGCTACCGGGACAGAAAATGAATAAAGGTTTGGGTGGAAGAGATTGCCATAGGCAATAACCCCGCCCTTTAGTTAGGACTTATGTTTTTTGTTTTATATTTTCTATTCTTTTTCATTTTCATTGTATAAATTGTTTCCATTTTTTTGATTGTTAAATTAATTATTTCTATGTACATAATGTCCATTTATCTAATAAAGCGTTGTATAATAATAATAATGATAATAATAATTGTGAGAAAAGTTTTAAGCTTCTGAAGATTCACTCCTCCTCCAACCTCAACCTGATATTTATCTATGTTTGCTGTTAAGCCCATGGATAGAATACTTTGTACCATTTAAATAAATGAGAAAAACTTTCATAATAAAGGTATTCTCAAGCCTATGACTCACCTATGACAGCGACCAGGCCCGATGTTATGTCGTCCAGCAGGATAGTGAAGGTGGAGTTGACCATGACGTTGCCCAGCAGGATAGAGCAGAGCAGGTAGTTGCCGTGCTCCCGCACTGGGATGATGGTCTTGGCGTACTTGCGCTCGTGCTCCGTGCCTGGAAACATTTCAGTCGTATTCTTCTTTCTAACCAAAAAAATTTCCTGGTTAGGTTTCTTCCAAATATTTCCATTTTATGAGAGAGATAAAATAAAAGTTATCATACGAGGTCTGTCCGGAAAGTTCGTATAAAAGTGTTCTGGGAAGGCTGGAAGGCTAAGTGGGGAGGCCAGGTGGGCTGCGTTCCCTTCTATAACATCCAAGCAATGCTCAGTGTGCGCCCAACCGCCGTACGAAAAGAACTGTTTCGTCCCGGTACCTGTGAAGTGACCCCTCTCTCTACCACTCGTCGGCGTCGGAGCTCTCAGTCATTCAAGAACAGCGCGTAATCATCAAATTTCTCGCGAAACTCGGCAAGAATGGCCGCGAAATTTTTAATGATCTCAACCAAGTTTATGGAGATGATGTTTTCAAGGAACCAACGGTCCAAAAGTGGTTAAAAAGATTTGGTGAGGGCCGAGAAAGTCTCGAAGATGACCCTCGGTCAGGACGTACTTCCACTTCCAGCACTTCTAACAATGTGGAAAGAATTCGATTTTGTGTCCTGCAGGACCGTCGTTTAACCGTCAGACAGGTTGCTGAAGAGCTTTCTTTGAGCAAAACAACTATTTGGAGCGAGAGGGGCGGTGGATCCTCCACCACGACAATTCTCCCGCTCACACCTCTCTCGTTGTGCATGAGTTTCTGGTTGACAATTGGATCATAGCGACTGAACACCTCCCTTATTCACCGGATTTGGCACCTTGTGACTTCTTTTTATTCCCAAAAACAAAATTGGTGCTTTAGGGGCGGCATTTGGGGGACGTTGAGGCCATTAAAACAGCAACGACGAGTCAGCTGAGAAGCCTTCAAACTGAGGACTTTTTAGAAGCCTTCAAACAGTGGAAATGGCTATGGTAGAAGTACATTGTGTCCCAGCGAGAGTATTTTGAAGGAGACAAAATTTAATTACCCGATTAATTGTAAAATAAAATTTTTATCTCATTTTTATACGAACTTTCCGGACAGACCTCGTATCATATTTGTGTTTCACAACTTTCATGATGTCACAACTACTCAAACTCGCTTTACTAAATTTACGCTGCAACCCGGACTTGAATCACCGACCTCCAGATTACAAGTCCGTCGCCTTATCGATCAAGCTACTGAGGTCGGTAATATTTCCATTTTATTCCAAGGTCATTCGTAAAAGAAAAATATGCGTTTCGGTACTATTAAAGATAAACAATGGACTTAACCTATAAAACAAATGGAAGCAAGAATTTTCTACTTCCATTTTGGTTAACTTTGGAAGAGGAAATATTTTCTCTTCCAAAAGAAAAATGACTTGCTTCCAGTTTGGTTAACTTTGGCTAGAAAAAAATACGGCATTTTTTAACGTTTAATTTCAGGGAACTTCGTTATAATTCTCACATTCATGTGAGCAGCGACTTTTTTTGAGAAGGAAGCTCATGCCGAAAAGTGTGGAACTCAGACATGAGCCGTACGGTATCCTTTTCTAATTAAAACCTGCGGCTCTTCATCAATGCTAAACCATACACATTATTATTTTCTTCAATTTTGAGTTATTGGTACCCATGCGTGTTTTTTTTTTTATTTATTTTTTTATTTTATTTTTTTTTTTTTTAAGGAGAGGTGGTAAAATCTGTAGACGAACACTAGATTTAACCCTAGTGAACATTGTGAGTACTGAGATGCGGACAACAGTGCATCATCCTCACTAAAAACCACCTCTCCCCCTAAACATATGATCCCGGAACCGTTCAAAACATTATGATCCCTAAACATATGATCCCGGAAACAGAACAAGAATAAGGAAAAGCTCCACTCACCTGTGTTGCAGATGATCTTCAGGTCCGTCCTGTTCAGGGACATGAGACCCAGGTTCAGGCCCGAGAACAGGGACGAGAAGCCCAGACACGTGACGATGATCACTATGGCGACCCACACAGGGATCAGCTTCTCGTAGGCCTCGATCTGCATGTACGGGTCGTGACCCAGGTGGACCCACACTGAGGAGTGGGCGGACCCAGTGCCGCTCCCCGAGTGGGTGCGGTTCTCCTTGGTGCATATGTAGTAGACGATGGCGCTCTGTCCCAGGGGCGGCAGACTGAGTGTCACCAGACCTGTGTTCTCCGAGCCGGGATCAGGCACGATCTGAAAACACAAGAGTGGAAGGGGTACGCCATGTCTGTCTTAACCATTCTTTTAGGTAGTAAAAAACAACTTCTCACTTTGCTGTTTATACTGATTGAGATAGAGAGGTTAGTTGATGACATGGATATAGAACTATTACCTGCTGATGAGAGCAAATAAGCTCGAAACAGCTGTCCAGGTATGTTTTGATATTCATGTACACCTAGTACAACTTCTCACTCTGCTGTTTATACTGATTATACTGAATTAGCCAGCCTCCGTGGCGTAAAGGTTGTGACTACTGCCCGTAGTCCAGAGGTCCTGAGTTCGATTCCCGGTTGGAGCAGACTTTTCGCAGAGAAAAAATTTTGTTCCCTCCGAACATGTGAGGCTGGCAATTCCGGCCCTACCCAGGCTGGGTGAAGTTAATGTGGGTAGCTGGTACGATTCCCAGCGAATGGAGGGTGAAACCCCCGTCCTGTCTACCTCAAGTCAGGGCGTAAAAACCAAATAGAATCAATGGACATGAAAGGAGCTTAGACATTGGATTTGGGCGTCCATATAATCCTCTCACCAAGGTGATTTAGGTATCAATACCTATCTCACGGACACGGAATTATTATTATTATTATTAGGTAGTTTGGTACTCAAGTGTTTAAGGCGCTAGTCTGATAATCCAGCGTAAAGATTGGAATCCCATCAAAAGCAAGATTTTTTCTCATTTCTTTGAGTAAGTGTGGACACATAATAATAAGACTCTAAGGGTTAGGTGCTAGAAAATGCTCTGAGCATTATCCTCGCCTTGTGGTTACTTTTTACTGTTATTTTTTTATCATACGTCTCTTTCAACGTCATTCGTGACGGGGGTTTTACCCTCCATTCGGTAATACAATAGCATCGATGGCACGTTGAACACACCAGTTCTCGTTCTTGAATAGGTCACTATTCAAATTTGACTATTCAACCTAAGCGAATGAAGGTTAACCATTCTTAAAATCTATGTGTATTTACTCACTAAAACATTCACAGAAAACCTATGATCTCGAAAATTGGATTATAGAAAACTTTTACAGTTAAGGTACGAATTGAGAAAGCGAAAAACAATGAATTCCCTGATGTTCTTTACGCCACGTCAGCAAAAAACTTCGGCCAAGTAAAAACCGCCCTAAACCGGCTTGTGCTAATATGTTACATGTATATGTTCTACCTGTAGGTGTAGGTATCCAACACAGGCGAGTAGATGAGTAGTTCTGTCAGTACTGTCTTTCTTATCTTGATTTGACATAAGATCATTAATGAATTCATAAATTAGAATGAATAACGTCCTTATCAGGTCAGTGTGATAACAACTTATCTCAATATTTGGCTTATCAAAATCATTAAAGATACTATTCAACGTGCTTCCATATTTTGCACACATGCACACAGGGTATATTTGTGAGAACCTAGGTTTCATTTAGAAAAAAAAAGCATTGAGAAAAGAAAACCTACATATTATTATGCATAATGACATAAATTGAATTTCGAGATGACGTTTACTCAAGATAAGGGCGAAATTAATAGACAACATCAATAACTTAAGTTATTGCTAAGCGTCGGTTTTTCCCTATCTTACACAGTACGCAATCCGTGACTTAGCGCCGCAGAGGTATTAGAAAAACGTCTATTAATTCCGCCCTAAATCTTGTGTTTGAGTTTTTCACTCGAAACAGGTACCTCAGTTTTAGTAGATAGACAAACTCGAGCTCTTTTCATCACAAGTTCGGATTTTAGTTCCCCCATATAAAACAATAGACAAAATCTTTAATTAACTCCACGTACAATACCTCTGATGTACAACAAAACCGTCTATTCATTCCACCCTAAGGGCAGAATAAATAGACGTTTTTGTAATACCTCTGTGGCGCTAAGTTACGGTTTGCGTACTGTATAAGAAGATAGGGAAAACCAACGCTTAGCAATGACAAATCTGGACCTATCTTCGCAGAGGTATTACAAAAAGGTCTATTAATTTCGCCCTCAATGAAATGTGCAATAAAAACAAACCAGTACCTAAATAGCAGAAATTTCTGCTGCTTCGGCAGTACTCGAACCCAAGACTCTTTGATGGAAATTGAATATTACTAAAGCCCGACTGTTTGTCGCCGTGGCTGGCGTCCTATTTCGAATTTCTTGGTACGCAGTTATGCACTTAAATACCTACCAAAAGAGGACTCTGTGCCCAATTGGGAGTCATGTTGATTATGGATGAATGTAAATGGATTTTGTATGTACATGTATCTATTAAGATTGATGAGGGAGAATGAAATTTAACGAAAACTTTAAATTGAAATTCTTCGCCCAGAGAATTTGCAGACGTATAAAGTAAAACTTTTCAACTATGTCGATTACAAACATAGTTAGCACTCTACGTTAATAGCATGATTATTCTTTCGACAGATTACGAAGTATATTGATAATAATTCCTTCTGTGGTTAAAAATTCTAGCAAAAAATCATTATTTCAAAGTATTAAAAAAATTCATAGGTTACTTAATAATAACTTCAAGACAGTTTAAGCCATGCTGCTGAAAATTGAATAAATGATATTTTGGACCTGAAAAAAAAAACTGATTATTTATTACATTTTTCATATTCAAGCAAATTGTTGCAGTATTGTTTCACACTGAAAAACAATCAGCAGAATTCATTTTGTGGATTTCTCGGATTAGAAATATTAGAGTATTAACACTTTGAGCCCCAGAGCTGGGATCGGCGAGTGAGCACGAGGGACCACAAATTTCAGAACCCAACACTCATACATTGCTCCCAAGGACCACAAGAACCTGTTCTCTATGAGATAGTTGAGATACACATAGAAACGAATACCATAGGGAGTACTCATGTCTTCCAAGTAAAGGAAGGTCGTGAATACCATATAGAGTACACAAGTCTACAGTGAAATTTTGGGTGAGGGTCATATGTGGTACTCATGTGAAATGTCAGCTGAGGGTCATATATGGTATTCATGAGCTCAAAGTGTTAACAAGAAGAAGAAGAAGCTTACCTTGAGCACATCTCCCACAGGGAACTCACACATGTCCCCCGGGTTGCCAGGTTTGCCCGTCAGAACAAACAGGGTGTGTGGTGTCCAGCCCCTCCCGAAGAGTCGCAGCACTGCCTGGGTCTTGACAAGTAGGCGGGGCACTCCCTCGTCACTGAACTCGGGGGCGGAGCTTGAGCTCTCCAGGCGGAGCCCGTAGAGCACAACCTTTGACGTCACGCGGTCCTGCTCCACATCGTGGTATATATCATCCGGCCCACGGGGAAACTCTTCCCGCTTGGATTTCCTCAGAGCGCGAGGTTCTGGCGGCCCGCTGTCTACCAAGGTATTAGCGGTCCAGAGCTGCTCTGGTGACTCATCACAGGTAGGCCCCAGGCAGGGGTCAGGGGATGAACTGCCCTCGCGTTTGTTTTTTCCTTTTCTCGCGTGGCTTGAGTCGAAGTTTTCTGCAAACAGAGGGGGCGGAGAGAAATGTTCTTTTTAATTATTTGTTGAAAATGAATGAATAAAGTAATGTGTTTATTTGTGTTATTATATTATTACAATTTTAGTGGGTAGCGCAAAATTATAGGACTTTATCCTTTTCCTTGAATATTTCAACACCTTATTTGTACTCATAATTCCGCCACTGATCACTGCTCACATCAAGCAGATGCTCATTTTTCCTCACGAGGTATGATTGAATCCGAAGATCCAAGTACAGAGCAGAGAAATGTCTGCCCCGCTGGGGATCGAACCCAAGTCACCATGCGTGCGACTAACTCACTCGGCACGGTGACTACTGTTGACATAAATGTAGAGTTTCCATTCGAGACAGGAACCTAATTAATTAATTAAGTTCAAATTTAATTTGTTAATTTTTCAAACGAGAGCCTATACTTTTAGGTACATATATGGATTAAGTCTGACTCAGGAAGTTTAATTTCGATTCGAGACAGAAACCCTACCTAATTAATTAATTAAGTTCAAATTTAATTTGTTTATTTTTCAAACGAGAGCAGACTTTTAGGTACCTACATATATGGATTAAGTCTGACAAAGGAGGTTTAATTTGTTTATAAAGACTTGGCGAGGTAAATTTAAGTTGTGACGCATGTGCGTGTACAATCTTTTGCATCTATTTCGAAAACCACTTAATTAAAAAAAAAGTTTCTTAAGTTTTATGATCTTGCATTGTAATCTAAGTGGCGATTTTGAAGAAAATTCCAAACTTTCTAGGATTTATACGTATAATAATACGTATCACAACAGCCAAAAGAAACTAGCATAAGTTCAGTACCTTGTGAGGAAAAATGAGTTTAGTTACTTGTATGTGTAATGAAGAAGGAATATGCTACTTGAGCAGATTCTGTGATAAGGAGTTTCGTAATGCTGATGTATACTCACTGGAGTTGTTTGAAAAAGCAACGTCGAGGTATGCTAAGAAATGGGTCAAATCTATTTCACAAAATCAAAGCTGCAAGCTTTGACCAATGAAGCTGAAATTTTGAGGGTTATTTCATACAAATTTAGATTTTCATACATAGTTTAAAAAAAAATGACTAATCTCTGATATGAAATGTATGATATTTCTGGCCCTGTTTGATTAATATCATCTCAAACTTGTCTGAAAATAATTTTCATGTCAACCACTTTTCAGAAACATACCTAATATTACAAACAGGGTGGTTCCAATCAAGACCCCCCTGGGACCAATTCTAATTATGATGAAATATTTAAAACATTGTAGAAAATGTTTCCCCCTTAATATAATGGTACATGTGTTTTAGCATTTTTCAAAATTTAAATCTATTCTCTAGATCTAGATGTTTCAAGTGGCACTTTTTTAAAAGTACACTGTAAGTTGCAATTAGGCTTGTGGTGGGTTGTGTTCAACAAGGCATGGTTGTACTTGGTCTAATAAATATATTTCTATAGACCTTTCAATATTAACTATAATTAAGTATAGGTTGTTAATTTTATCATGTATATACTTATTATTACTTCATAACTATATGGCCATATTTGGCCATCAAATACCAAATACATAATTTATGATACAACACAACAGCAATAGGTGAGTTCGGTGCGAAGATTACCCGCACCTTTTTCGCATGTATGAATTCGGTGCCGCCGAAAAAAGGTGATGTATGAGTTCGGTGCGGTCCTAATGACTTATAAATTGATTGTTTTTTATAATGTACTCTGTTGCTTGTTAACAGTCATCCTGCTGTTATTAAGTTAGTAGATTATGTTGTAGACAGTTATATTCAGCAAGGCTGTCCATTTCCTCCTTGAAGGCCATGCCTAGGGTTAATATTAGGGTTAGGTAAAATACAATGAAGGCCATGCCTTGGGTTTATAGTAGGGTTAGGTAAAATACAATGAAGGCCATGCCTTGGGTTTATAGTAGGGTTAGGTAATATACAATAAAGGCCATGCCTTGGGTTTATAGTAGGGTTAGGTAAATTACAATGAAGGCCATGCCTTGGGTTTATAGTAGGGTTAGGTAAAATACAATGAAGGCCATGCCTTGGGTTTATAGTAGGGTTAGGTAAAATACAATGAAGGCCATGCCTTGGGTTTATAGTAGGGTTAGGTAAAATACAATGAAGGCCATGCCTATAAGGAAAAAAATACTATAATTACCTGATCATCAGGGCACCGAATTCATACATGACCTTTTTTAGGCGGCACCGAATTCATACATGACCTTTTTTAGGCGGCACCGAACTCATACATTTTTTTATTTTCTGCACCGAACTCATACGTAGCCAACACAACATGTCAGATTTTAAAGAGAGTCACAAGATAATATGTAGGTTAAAAACATTTCTAATAACAGACTTTTCAATCTATTTTTACCAAAGTAACTCATTGATTTTCTTTTTCCAATTGAGAGTTGAGACCCTCTTTTCATTGTTCTAATTTGCAAAGTATACCTTGAAAATTAGAACAATGGATTTTAAAAATGAAAAGTTTTTTCATTGTTCTAATAATTATGCAAGGTAGGTATCCCTTGAAAATTAGAACAATAAAAAAGGTCAAACATATCCATTTCTTTCTTTCAATTCAATTTCTTTCCTAGCAGAACAAGAGACCTTTCTTGTTCTGCTAGGAGACTCTGATTATTGTGTGAAAAAGCTCAAGTTTTGTAAATCAAGCAATTTTTTATAATATCCTATAAGTGAACATAAATTACATACAATATTTTGGCTAAATCTGTTCATTAGAAATCAAATTACTGACAATTTACTGTTTCAAATAGAAATTTGGCTACCTGTTAAAAGGTCAGATATAACAAAATATGTTACTTTTACACCAAAACCATCAATGTACTATCTAACAGATACTATTATAGTGCTTCTGTGTACACACTCAGCTTTTGTTTTGTTTGTGCCATGAATGACTTATTTATTTTGTTTTTGACAGTAATAATGATAATAATATAGGTAGTAAATTAATGTATTATTTTCTTTATTATTAATTAATTTGACATGTTTCCTTTTTTATTCATTGTTTCCACCAAAACAGGAATTGAATTCACAACCTTCCAACAACTACTAATAAGTCATGAAGGATTTCATAAGGAATTAAAAAACCATGAAGTTGCTAGTTTTATGGATTCCTGACCGATATCTCTGAACCTGTGGCTCTATTTTTTTTTTCTTTTTTTTTTTGGTTTTAATGTTGCTTTCAACTGCATGGTCATATTATCATGTGTTACCCTCCATTCGCAGGATACTCACAAACCTGCTACCCACATTAATCTCACCCAGCCTGGGTTGGACCAGAATGCCAGCATCACAAAGTCTTCACCTTGCTGGACATTGCTTAATTTTGGTGATCCAACAAAAACCGGTGCATTCAACACGCCATTGACGCTGGCTTTGGCTCTATTTAATATGATGGTTAATGTCTTGCTGCAAACAGCAAGTTGCTGCAATTTTAGGGGGGTCAAATTTATGAAAATTTTATTGTTACAGTTTACACAAGGCAATCAAGGTTCTGAGGGGCCAAAAAAGTGAATAAAAAACAACAAAGAAAATAGACTTTTGACTGTTTTTTTTTACATTTTGCACTACTGAATTAGTCTCTTAAACATATTAGAAGATGATTTATACCTTTCCTTCTTGTCTAAAAAATGTAGTACTAAGCTTGCCACCTATAATTTGACGTTTACCCTGTACCTACATAACTATCTAGGACAACAATTACCTACCTACACTAATCCTGCAGAACAGGAGATAATGTTGATGATAATCCAAGATTTTATACTTACTTCAATTGCTTGGAAGAATCATACTCATAGTACAAGTTGTCACTATCAAGTTTAAACTGTGTGCTGTTTCCTTGATGTATCCACTTAGTTACTTTATCACTCAAGCCAAATAGGTGACCACTAGTCCTATAGGTTTCACCTATGCACAAGAAAAACTGTTTCCCGGACACTGTCAAATCATCTTTTAATGTGATTTTTAGAAAACTATTGGTCTCATTAAGAAATAGCTGATTGAAGATGTAGGGATTTTCGGTATTTTCAGAAGACAGGGATCCTTTGATGTCATCTTTGGATAATAAGCACTGGTGGTGTTCCCCCTGTGAGTCTGTAGTCAACCTAATGGGCATGCCATTGTAGAAATTACTGCCTTGGAGATGTAGTGAAAAAATTAACCTGATACTGGTGTGGATATTGATTAGGGATTGATTAGTTAACTTTACACTAGTTATAACAGGATTTGTTGAGAAACCATTTACAGTAGAGCAATAATACACGAGCGAAATTAGACAGTAAGATATGAGACCATTTTTGAGTTTAGGTATCATCGTAGTAAAGATGACACGAGGTGTTAGAATAAAAGATTGAGCTTAGGAAATTAGGTGATACGCACTCATCATGACCCGAACTTCGCGAATATTTTTATCTCAATCATCGCGATCGCGGGTTTGATAAACGAATCGCACTCGCACGTCGTAGATAGTGCTTGCTTGACCAACTTTTATCACTAACAAAAACAAACTGCAAAGAAACATCATATAACATAGAGGGAACCTTACCAAAGAACAAAATTGTGCGTCCAACTTTGAACAGCTGATGGTCCCTCTTTCAACAAATCCCGGCCTCTGATTGGTTCAACTTATTTGAATTTTTTGTTTACCTCATGCAGTGGCGGATAAGTAAACATCACTGAGATCATGTTATATGATCTCAGTGGTAAACATCCTTAATTTTCACATCAGAATTCAGATACCAAATCTTATATTACTACATAATACGTAGAAAATAGGGAAATTAGAAGAGGAAGCAAAGGCAAAAATAACTAACAGGTAAGTATGAAAAAAGTAAAAATATTATTTTTGAACAACTAGGTAGTTTAGGTACCCACTCCTGCGCGAGAGAAAAATTACTACAGGATCCGGCACTGATTTTGAAATCAGCTGATGGTTCTACTGGACGCAAGTTTCGATACAACGGGTTCCCTCCGTTCCCTCTATGTTATACGATCTCATACCACACAGTAACTGCTAAACTGCTCTCAAAATATTTTGGAGCAGTTTTTTATCAGCTGCAGCAAACTGCGGCAAAAACTGCTCGCACTTACCCGCGAATTTAATATTGCGCAGTCTTCCAAAAGCTTTGGTTCCACAGATTTTTAAAATTCAAAATTCATTGATCTGTGGCGAGATAATACGAGATCCCACTTTACAAGCATTAGTTCTTGATGATTATCATCAAGAACATATTATAGCAATGATCGAGTGGAAAATTTCATTCTGAAAGAAGAGCGGAAATTAAAACATTGCGAAACGCTTAGCATCGCATAGTGTCGAGAGAAAAATAATGTTATACTCAGTGGGATCCTGGCTAGTAGGATGTACTAAATCCTCCTAGGATCCCGGCCTAAGATGCTCAATATTTATGCACATCAATCACATGCCGATGTTTCCTAAAACCGCCGTTTGCACATTATACATAGAGTGAGTTCATAAAGTCCAGCAATTAACTTTTGAAAGGTTATTAAATAAAGCTGGAAATTTGACATTTTGATTGGAGACCTGTGACAGACTCAGGTATAAATACTTTTAAACGGTGGAATTATTAAAATCTTACATAAGACTACCCAGTTTTTTTAGCCGTTCATTTTACCTTTATGTGAAAAATATTTTACACAAAACCCGAAATCTCAAACGCTTTTACCAAGCCAAAATGACGGGTACCAGAAATTTGAAGTTTCAGGTGGATTATCTCTGGAATGGTAAGGGAAGAAGTTATTCGAATTTTGCTTTGCAACATTTTTCCCATTCAAAATTCGATACAATAATGCGAAAATTTTCAAAACAAAATGTAACCTTTTGTTTCGAAACCTTTAGCAGTTTAGCAACGTTTCAATTAAAGTGGGATCCCGCCTTAACAGAGCTAGCGCAGTCTATTGTAGAGTAGAAAAGTCTAGAAACCCCGCGTATATTTAAAAGCCCATCTTTTTAAAAATAAATAAACAAATAAAGTGTTGAGTGGATGAGTGGTGATAAAATAAATGATTGATTACCCTACAGTACAGTGCAGGGTCTCCAATGCTAGCCCTATAGGGCTAGATCTAGCCCTTTTGAGAAAAATCTAGCCCCCTAGCCCTTTTTACTCAAATCTAGCCCTTTTTTCTCAAATCTAGCCCTTTTCCCTCAAATCTAGCCCTTTTTTGAGAATCCGCCAAAAGCTAACAAATGAGTTTTATCACGAAAATTCAAGCTCGAGTTCCCGAATCAGGATTGACGTTACGGCAACATCGCAATTACACGAAAACCTCAAAGAAGCCTCTGATTTTTCGGAAATTGCGATGTTGTTTTGTTAACTTTTTACATTTTGAATGTTAACATTTCTGAAAGCATTTTGAACGTTTTTTTTTGTGTCGTCCACATGGTCATTTCATAAGTTTCATATTGATCAATGATGATTTATCATTTTGTGTGACTTGTGTTCAATTCTCACTAGGGCAAGATATAATTACCTTATGAGTAAGAATGCTGTCTCAATGTGACCATCAGGGATGGAATTATGGTCAAAATAAGATATTGGGACAGATATATGGTGATCTCGGTTTTATTCCCAGCAGGGCAGAAAATTTCTGCCCTATGTCCACTGTATTTCCATCACGTTTTCATTAATGTTGTGTACTAGAATTATAATTATAGTTCTCATACCTAGCTATCTAAGAATTCTAAATATTATCAAACACCTCGGCCGAGGTGTGAAGAACGCCAATACAAAGAAAGAGACAGCCCGGCAGAGTGTAAGGTTACGGAAAACATAGTTCCCATGCATTTCATGTACTTTCAGCCAGCGAGGTTTTCAGCAGGAGTTTGTACATACTGGTGTGGAGAGATGATATGGGACCTGCACTCATACCCAGAGTCACCAAGAAGTTTTAGTACATGTGTTTTAAAGACTAAGGGTGGAATTAATAGACGTTTTTGTAATACCTCTGTGGCGCTAAGTCACGGATTGCGTACTGTGTAAGATAGGGAAAACCGACACTTACCAACGACTTAAGTTATTGATGTTGTCTATTAATTCCGCCCTAAATCTTGTAGGAACTGAGATTCGGACTAATTCAGAATGTTCCCGAATGAGCTTTTATCTTTCTGGGATTAGCTCGTTTTCAGGAAATATCATATAGACTTAGAAATTCAAATTGTGGTGAAGCACAAGCAGAAAAAGCACAGGTGAAGCACAGAGCAGAAAAGTTCCTGCCCCGCTGGTGATCGAACCAAGGTCACCATGCGTGCAATGCCTAGCGCTAAATCATTGGGCAACGGTGACTACTCACAAATCGCTTCTCGGCCTTTTGGTAGATGTAATATCACAAAAATAAGTATTAATTAATTAATTTTAATAGCAATCGTGTGATAATGGCCAGTTTGAAAAATTTTCAAGTATATCTTTAGGAATAATTCAAATTTATTTCAGTCTTTATTACAAAACTTTTATAAACTTAGCACATCAGGATAAGATGACAGGTTTTTGAAGAACAAGGACAAGGATAATTAAATAATGGGCAAAAGAATAAAGATGTCATGAAGATAAACAAGTATTTGAATTTTGAAAAAGATAAACATTTTATCTTTGTTTACGATTTAAAAATTCCAAAGAAGAAATTCTATAGTATTTTCAATATTTTTTTCTCTTTGGGAAGCCAATCGGTCCTCGAATCACTGATTCGTGAATCAAGGTTACTTCCTCAAATTGAGTGCTCCGAATCACCTGCGAATCAGAGATTGGAGATGATAAAACCCGATTCGTCGAGCCAATCCGGAGTTCGAGCGAATCCGGGGTGAATCTTGGATGATAAAAGCTAAACACTAACTATCCCGCTAGAGTGCGACTCGGTCTACTACAAATCAAGTGAAGAATAAATAATAAACCAAAAATAACACGTTTATATCGACTCAAAAGTACCTAATTAATAAATAAATTGTTAATAAAACGGACAGGTAAATATTACCTTAGTGAATACATACAAAAACACAGTTATTATTAGTATTAAAGGACATTTTTAAAATCTAGCCCTTTTGCCTCCAAATCTAGCCCTTTTTTTTCTCGAATCTAGCCCTATCTTAAATTGTGAATTGGAGACCCTGGTACAGTGACAATTAGTTCATGATACACCTACAAGTTCGTAAATTTTTGGTAAAAAATACAATAAGTACTCTTATTTAGACTGTTCTGCTTTCTACACCTCTAAATTAAAGGTATGAAGAAAAATAGAGGAACAGATATATATTATTCATTAATTAGGTTATTCCTATGTTGAACTTATTTTCACATGACTCTCCCTATGTAGACTCACAATAATCCATTGCTCTGTAAGTTCTAATGCTTGCTGTGTATGTCAAGTGTAGTCTACAATAGATAGGTACACAGTTCAAAAAACCTACACTAGATATAGCCTGTAAGTACACAGAAGGAGTGAATTTTACTAAGTGGCTTTCAACTAAGGGTGGTTTCTCAAACTGTGTAATGACTGACTTTTATGAGATGTCAACTTACACAGAAGCAATTCAATCAATTCTATGTCATTCTGAGGATTGAGTCCAGTGGTGTTGGTGCCAAGACTAATCAAAATATTGAGACACTAAGTCATATCCTTGAAACTTGCTCATACATTCATTTTGTATTAACCATCGTAACAAAATCAAGACTGCCAGAAGTCTGATTATCTCAAGCTTTGAAAAAAGTGCTGGATTAAGCTGCACAAAGCCCTTGGCATTTTAAAGATGCTGGGCCCCAAATTGTACTGAGTTTATTCTAAAATACCATCTTTAGACACTTGAATTAAAGAAGAGATGAGTGTTTCACAGCCTTTTTTATTTAATAACCATGCAACAGGAGCTAATGTACACTTGTGGTCTGTATTGTAGCCTGCCCATCCTATAGTATGCCTCCCCTCTGATGGGCAACAGTTGACACAATACTTCCCATATAGGTCAACCCAAGTGGACAGGAAGGTATCCCTCACAAATAACTGTAACCAAATTTTTGTCGGTTTTGAACCCGGGACCTTCTGCATGGCAAGGGAGTGCTTAACCACTGAGCTAAACGCAGCATAGTGTCTTACGAGTCTATCCAAAACAGCATCCAAAAGCTCTTTGGTAGTGAGGCAGGCAATTATTTTCCTAACAATAGTATCAAATGTCTTGAAAATTGATTCAAATATAATGAAAACACACTTTGTAAGTTTCACAGGTAATTGGTATAAAAGATATTTTTAAAGAAGACCACTGATCAATCAGGAGACACTTTGAAAACCCTAATAGCCACTTTTTCACTGCAAGTGGGATTATTTAAATGTTATGGGCCAATATATCTAAGGTCCAAAATAAATACAGTCTAAAAAAACTTTGAAAACCAAAAACTTTGCTGATATATTATTTGTTACTAGCTAAAACTCAGCACTTTGTCACCATTGAGTTTTTTGCTCAAGGCTGGCAACCTATTTGGATATTTATTTTTTCAAATCCTTTCATTTGTGCTGAAATATTCACTGTGATTAATATAGTGTGTTTTAGTATTTTTCATCATTGAAATCCATACTCTATATTTTTTAGTGGTTTCTTTGTTTTATAATGACCCTGTTATTATATTTGCTCCATTAATTTTTTTCTTTTGTAATAGTAATTTTCAATGTCATTATTTTTCATATCAAATATCTAACCATGATGTGTTTCTTTTTTCTTTCCAGTAATCTATTGTTGATAATAAGTTAGTCTATGTACACCATATTATGATAAATCCAAATATACTAGCATTCATTCTGGGTCTCAATATACATTACAGTTCCAACTCTGAGTGTAAGTAAATTTTAACAAATAAAGTCTGGTTATTTTTGATAACTAGGAGAGTGCTTTTACAAGAATCAGTGTAAACAATAATATGATGTAGCAAAATTGAACTACCTTTTATTACTCCATTTCCATGGTGACTGCTCTATTTCAAATTTAAAAATTTCAGAACATTTCTGTCTCAGTAAATCACTCCAGAATGGTAACATAGTACATATTGAACATTTTCTTGTTAACAACCTTTTTTCAATGTAGTTGTGCCCTGGAACCTCTTTTGCATTACTTCAGCACACTTTACTTTTACATCCATGCCATTCCAGAAACAGAAAAACTTGGTTAGAATTTTCCGCTTTGGCTGGGATTTGAACCAGCAACTTCCAGGTTAGCAACCAATGCTTTTAACCACTGAGCTACAGAGATTGGCAATTGAAAGGTACACTTTCAAAATAAAACCAGCGAAAATCTTTGGATATCTACAACCTGAAAAGTCATTTTTATCAATTTCTCTTTTGATAGAAAAAAAGACTATTCAATTTTCTTGATTTACCCCCATGTCAATTTTTTATTTATCAACATTATAAATATTTCATCTTTGACTTGTTAACTAATACAGTGCATTTCTTAATTTCATGAAAAGTTGGATCCAATATTCATGTTGTTGACACAGCATTGGGAACAATAGACATAGCAGGAGAAAACACTTTCTTTGAAATCATTCACCCAGAAGAACTGAGGTACACTTTCAAAATAAAACCTGCCAAAGACTTTGGATACAGTTTTGTAAGTTCTATACTGAGACTTCGAATAGTAGTAGGTACATATTATGTATTTGACAGGCCAAATGGAAAAAGGACATGAGGTCACTTGCATTTTTGGATAGAAAATTTTGTTTTGTGCATGATACAAAAAATAAAAATGTTAAACTATATTTTGTTGAGTTAAAACACGAGAGCTTTAACTGCTGGTCAACACGAGAAAAAGTAAAAATTGGCTTGATAAAGTCAAACATACTCATCATCCATTGGTCAAATGATTTTGAACAGAGGTTATACACAGGATTTCATAAAACCAGGCTTACATGTGAAAATATAAAACAGTGAGTGAAGTAATCAGTAGGTACGAAAACAGATCAGTTAACAGGAATTGGCAATAGATTCTCCTTGACATTTTAAAGTTTTAATAATCAAAAATTATTTTTAATATCCTGAGCTTTAGCAGCTTGCCTCTATTTTTTTCAAGACATGACGCCATAATATTGTAAATGGTTTCAGAATGAGACTCACTTGGGCTCCAAGGTTCGACTAGTTCCCACCAACCCTCCATGGAGCTGTACGAACCCAAAGAATGCCAAAGCCATCAAAGGAAATGTTGCTTTGATAGAGAGAGGGTAAGAATAAATCGGAGCTTCATGATATTTTTTTTTGTATAAACACAATACTTTCAATGTCTTTAGATTCTCCGAAGTAAAAGTACAAAGTTGTTAATTTAATTTATCTGAACAGTTATAAACAAAGCATTCATTTAAGATAAATTGTAAAAAATCAAGAAAGTTCTGCTTCTAGAAGCCCTTATTAATGTATAACCTGCTTGTGCCTATAGGTACAATGCAGTGTTTAAAAGCCCAGGATAGCTTTCACTGTCTGTTGTTGTTCACAATAACACCAACAGAGTATATCATGATGGTCATAGAAATCCTCAGTCAACTTAACACTAATTTTTTATTAGCACATCACTCTTTATTGAGGTAATAAATTATACATCGGTTAAATAAACAAGATGCATAAGTAAGACAACATTACAATCATTTAACATTGAGACATTTTCTGATGATTTGTGTGGTTGACAGTATGACAGACTTCTGGCAAAGCTCGATGATCTTCTCTGTATTTTTCATTCCACAATCCTTGATCCCAGTATTGTTTGATATGTGGACCAACCCATTGGAACTGATGACAAATGGCACAATGTTGACATATTCTAGGACATACATTTGCGAGAGTTGGCATTTTAGATCATCATATTTTCTTTTTTTCTCTACAAATGCTTTGTATGTTGTTTTTTTTGGTTATTATATGATTATTATACAAGGCATGACAGTTCTGAGTTATGGCTTATAGCCCTCATTGTTTCTATTCCTCAGGGAGTGCTCCTTTGTCCAGAAGGCCAGGATAGCTGAGAGTCTAGGAGCCCGCGCTGTCATCATAGCTGACAATGATCCCAACAGCGATGACTTTTACGTGGAAATGATAGATGATCATACGGAACGGGAAGTGCATATCCCTGTGGCATTCCTAGTGGGGAAGAATGGGTGAGATATGTTTATACTTTCTTACTTACAGCATGCTGGGTAGTTTTACGTTTATATCCATTATAAATGATTCACTCACGGACTGTGCCTCCTGTGGTATGAGGGAACATACCCTTAAGCAGCCTAACTAGCTGGCCAATTTCAAAAAGATTGTAATGCCGGGTCCACACTAAGCGAACATTGTTAGCTAACAATGTTCGCGAACAATGTTATTTCAAACAAGTCGTAAAAACATTTTCTAATGCCGGGTCCGCACTGCAAACATTGTTAGCTAACAATGTTCGCTTAGTGTGGACCCGGCATAAGAGGCTTGAAACAGATAAAGCTAAAAGTCCCCCGATGCGATGGTTAGTCTTGCATGAAATCACTTAGATAAATACTGTGGCCCAGGACGAGCTGTGAATAGTTGTGTTAATAATTCTCTAAAATATTAAAAGAGACATAATACACTAACACTGGAGTGCATAGTCACTAACAGCCTGATGAAGTACGGCCATTAGCCATTTGATTGTGTATACAGTTGATTTTTTTTTTTTTTTTTTTTTTAATTACCAACTATCCACTTGGACTATAACTATTATCTACTGACACGGTTAAAGACCGTGAGAACAATTTGGCCTAGCTTACGCCGCTACAACAACAATAATAATAATAATAATGCTTTTTCTTTGTGTTATTATGTCACAATTTTAGTGGGTAGCGCAGAATCATAGGACTTTACCACTTTAATTTACAATATCTTGTATTATTTTTTTGCCTAAGATTCTGCCACTGGTCGCTGCTTCACATTAAAGCAGCTACTCATTTTTCCTCACGAGGTATGAGTGGACCCCGAACATCCAAGTACAGAGCAGAAAAAATCCTCCCCCGCTGGGAATCGAACCCAGGTCACCATGTGTGCAATGCCTAGCGCGCTAACTCGCTCTGCCACAGTGACTACTTACAACAACAACATTCACTCAACTTAAAATGTTGGGTTAATGGACAATCAGTTTTTTTCTGTTGGAAAATACATGTAACTTCAGCTTATTTTTATACACATACTTCAATATAATTGAAAATATTGACAGTCAACCTCAGTAGCTGAGTGCTTATTATCACAGTGAACTTTTGTTGAAAGAATGAGGTTCGAGTCCTGGTTATGTTATTATTATTTTTTTACTTTCCATTACGTAAGAGGTATAGAAAGTATTGTAATCGGTAATTGACTCCATTGTAATTGACTCCATTTTTCCATATTTCAGGCGAGTGATTAAGAACTCTCTTTCACGACACAGCTTGGAGTATGCCCTCATCAACATTCCAATCAACATGACCAATGTTCCCATTCATCAGATGAACCAGCCCCCCTGGATGCAAGTCTAGGGGGGCCAATGTCTCGACCTCCCCCCTGCACCATCTCACTCCTGGATGTAACTCTAGGGCCAAGGTGTCTATTTCAAACTTACCCCATTAGTGGATACACATCTGAAGAAGGACTATGCCTAAACTTTAACCCCTAAAGTATCATTTGAGATGGTTAAAATCCCCACCCTCCTCGGTGCATCAATTCCTTGAAAATAATAGTATTAGATTTTTAAAATAATATGTAGTTTTCTCATGAAATACATAGCTGTAAATACCAGAGAACTGCCAATAATAGTATTAAATTTTCCAATAAATCTCCACATGAATGAGAGAAAGTTTCAAACATGGTTAAATATTCTTTAAGGTTGCCACTAATTAGTATAAAGCTTAGATCTACCATGTAGTGCTCAATATTTTGTACATACTTCATTTTGTAAAAGACAATAAAATTACCATGTATGTGCCTCCAGTTATAGATTTCCTTCTGATTTTTACTTTCCTTATCCTATAATAAGGAAAGTATTGTATTCGTCGAAAATTTGACCTGCCTAGTTTTTCACATTTCTGGACGAATCATAGCCTCAGGATACCAAAAAAGTTGTTTTCAGCCATTGGTCCGTGCGTCTGTCTGTCTGTCTGTCTGTGAACAGGATATCTCAAGAACGGTAAAAGCTAGAGACTTGAAATTTGGTATGCAAATCAATTTTATACACCAGACGAACCACGAAACTTTTGGCCGAAATCGGCCGCATAATGCGGCCGCAGGGCCGCAAATATTGGCCGCAAGCGCCGCTTCTATGAATTGGTTAAAGATACAAAAAAAATTCGAGAACAACATTTTCTTGGATTAAAAAAATAATAGGGGTCTCTTCTGATCATTTTTTTGATATCTTGAACTTTTTGGACCTCGGCCCAATTTACCGGTAATTTGGGGGGGACCCGCTTTCACTAACTTTTTTATTATTCATCTTAGATGGCCATTGTGACATATCAAATCCAATGATTTTGAGGTGCTGATTATGAATTTGGCTTTGATTTTTAGCTAACTGTTACCTTTGAGTAACCAGTGGCTTTTGGTCCTGTTCCCATTTGTAATATGATAAGGAAAGTCGTGTGATGTTTACACCAGATTTTTTATTTTTAATTCTAATATAATTCTTTTCCTATAGGAATGGTTCATTGCAGGCAGTAGAAAAATGTAATAATAAATAATTAAATGTGTATCTTTCTGTTATTATTATAATATCACAATTTTTATTGGATAGTGCAGAACTATTTCCATATTTTTTCTATCCTAATATCTTATTTCGCTCACAATTCCGCCCCTCATCATTGCTCACATTAAAGCAGCTACTCATTTTTTTTCTCGAGCTATGAGTGGACGCCAGACATCCAAGTACAGAGCATAAAAAATCCTGTCCTGCTGGAGATCGAACTCAGGTCACCCTTCATGCAAGCCTTGGGTGCTACCCACTTGGCCATGGTGACTACTAATCTAATAATAATAATCCATACTTTTTAAATTAAATTCGAATTGTGTTCAAAAACTCCATAAATTTATTTTAAAAACGAAAAAAAAAAAAAAAATGTTGGTCATTTGAGAAGTTTAAATCAGTAATCACACTAATTTCTTAACTAATTGACGGATCCCTTGCACTATTTCTCTTTAGAATACTGAAGCTGAGCTTCTAATTTCAACATTTAATCAGGAAAATATTAAGTTTTAGAAAACCAGTTATAATAGAAGGCCTGCACACGTATATTTAAACACGTCATATTATCAATAATTACCCAATCATAATGATCAAAACATTAGTATTAAAATGATTTACATAATATTATTTCACTTTCTTGACAACCCTGTTAATATGTATAGTTCATAAGAGATAGGCGCTGTTATCTCTTGACCCAGGTGTCATATCATGAAAACCAGTGGTGGAATTTGAAGAGATCGTAGTAAAAAAATCAATTTTAGTTTCAAAATTATTTACTATAATAATCACTTTTAATTTCTATTGTTGTATGCATATTATTGTTCAAGGATTTTGAACCTCCACTTTTTCAAGTCTATACTGTATCTCCCTATTATCAATAGCTAAGAAGCTGAATTTTCTACTAAAATTTCTCTAAAATCTAGACATTCATTAAGAAAAATTTTTTTTTTTAATTCCAAACGGTACGTCCACCACGAAATTATAAACGAAAAATTCAACAAAAATTACACTATGTATGTCTAAAAAAAACTTTAAAGAATAATTATGTTTATTATCCGATATTCAACATTTTCAATTCACCACAATGTACACTTCAACAACCCTAATGAACAGTTTCAAGACTTGTTTAAATATAACTAAGAACTCGAGAAGTGAGCAACATAATCCCAAATAAAGCAGTTTCTACTTTGCGTGTTCTCTCTCAAATCTCCCACTGAGTTCTACCTACGTACAGATTTAATGCTCGTGGTCCATGAGGTTTTTGAATCCCAAGTGTCAGTTTACATAATCATGTTCTCCAAATGTGTGCTCAGTAATAAATCTCTATGTCGACAGTTCATATCACCAAAAAGATGCTGTAAGTATTTTTTTTTCCTTTTTTGTTGCTGAATAATTACTTTGGTGTTTGATGAACCAATTTTCCTCACTTCAAAAGATAACGCTCAGGATTTAGTCTAATCTGTTCTCCAAATCTGTTTAGGATTTAGTCGCTCAGGATTTGGTCTAATCTGTTCTCCAAATCTGTGCTCAACAGACTGTAGATGGTTAACACATTTTAACTTTCTACTTGCATGGTAGTCGTGCACAGAACCACTTTGGCTGTATTGTGGATAATTATTTATGAGTAAAACTTCCGGAGAGTAAATTAATGGTAACTGTTGTTCCAAAAACTATTTTAAGGCTCTTAGTTAATAATACATGAAATTTAACTTGTAATAAATTTAAATTAAAATTATTTAGCCTCGCGTTGATGGCACGTTGATCACACCAGTTTTGGTTCTATCACTGAAGTTAAGTAACGTCCAACGAAGATGGGTGAACATTGAAATTTAAACCCTCGTGACACTGAGTACTCAGGCTGGCTGAGGTTAATTTGAGTAACTGGTTTGCGGGTTTCCAGCAAATGGAAGGTAAAACCACCGTCGTTATATGACCAAGTAGTTGAAAGCGACGTTAATTCTACTTAAAAAACTTCTCAAGACTATAAGAAATTTCTTATGAATTTAATTTAGTATAATTTATTAGTTAATATGTATCACTCTATTATATTTATACCACAGGCTCAGGCAAACCTCAGCGAACTCCTCTTTACGAGCTTCATATCAAACATGGCGGCAAAATGGTCGACTTTGCCGGCTTCACAATGGCTGTCCAGTACGGCGCGCATGGCATCTCCGCCTCTCATCTACACACGAGACAGGCCGTGTCTGTGTTTGACGTGTCGCACATGTTGCAGACAGTCGTCACCGGGAAACACCGTGACCAGTGGCTAGAGTCGATTTGTGTGGCTGATGTTCAGGGTGAGGTTCTGAAATTTAATTTACATCTAAGGAGTACGCACACCAATGACTTAACCAATTTTATACAGAATATACAGATAAAGTATGTGCGTTTTACGTCTTGCCGGTCTTGCATTGACATAACTAGTATTTACTTGGTCAGAAATCTAGCAAAGGTGTGTACATGTACAATAATACCCGAAAGTTAGTCGGCATTGTATGAATGGTACCAAAGCAGAACCAACATAGGACGACCTTTAAACACATTCATTCATATGCGATAAAACTTTGTTAAACATTATGTTTTCCTAGACATACAAGCACGTGTAGTTTACGTATTCATTGAAATAGCCTTAATCTTAATATTTCATAAGACATTTACAGTCGGACAGTCGTTATCTTTTTTTATATTGCATTTTAAATGTCCTTAAATTGTAAACATACAGTACCTGTCCTAATGCATAATAATAATATCGCCTTATTTATACTACTCAGTCCAGACTAAAGAGTCCCATTATTCCAGCAGTAAGCCCAAGACGTATATATTATGTGGTCGTAATCCCAAATGGGAGGATAAATTCTCATTTCATGGCTAGGTTTCGAACCCGCGACCTCTGGATTTCCAGTCAGACGACTCGACAACTGAGCTACTGGGACGGGTCTGTATACACTATACACATAAGTATGCTCTAAACTGATTGATTGGTATTTCAAATAGTTCCGCCCACTTACAAAAATTTGAATTGAACTCTACTGCATATTTCTCAGGTTTGGCTCCAGGCAAGGGTACGCTAAGTGTGTTCACCAACGGGCAAGGAGGAATAGTGGATGACTTCATCGCAACCAAAACCCAGAAGGAGAGTCTGTTCCTGGTGTCGAATGCCTCCAGAAGACAGGCAGATACGCAGCTAATGATAGAAGCTCAGGTGAGTTTGAAACATTTATTACACTAATAAGTTCCCAAACACAGAGATCTTTGGTAACACGAAAAAGTTAGTGAAGAGTCGAAGTCAAAGTAACATAACCTGCAGAAGCAACAGACATGTAGAAGTAAAAGTAGCAAGCATGTTTTATGAAGACTCTAAGTTGAATGTTTTTAACCAGCAAATAAATATTTTCCCACAAAAGATTAATCAGAGTTTTGTGATAGTATAAATCCTTCTTAATATTCCTCCATTTTTTTTTATATATATATATTTTTTTTCTTCAATAAATTTACTTTTCATCAAACACGGATGTTTGCCACAATTATTATTATGTTTAGACAAGACGATATTCCTCCAATTTGATATTCCTCCAAATCCAGAGAGATTCCAGAGGTCGCGGGTTCGAAACCCAGCCGGGACATGACAAGTTATCCTTCCATTTGGGATTTTTACCACATATAATAATATGTCTTGGGCTTACTGCTGGAATAATGGGATTTTAGTAGTTTTAATCGGGCAGTATAAATAAGGCGATATTATTATTATTATTAACTAAAGGGCGGGGTTATTGCCTATGGCAATCTTTTTATCGTTGGATCTACATTATAAAATTCTCCCAGGAGCGGTTCAAGTCGCAGGGTCGGGACGTACACGTGGAATTCCTGCCCCCCTCTGAGCAGGGCCTGGTCGCTGTGCAAGGGCCCCTGACCCCCCTGGTACTGCAGCCCCTGCTGGATTCGGATCTGAGCTCCCTCTACTTCATGACGTCACGACTCTGTACTGTGGCGGGTGTTCCATGCCGCGTGTCTAGGTAAGAAAAGTCCTCTACTTCATGACGTCACGACTCTGTACTGTGGCAGGTGTTCCATGCCGCGTATCTAGGTAAGAAAAGTCCTCTACTTCATGACGTCACGACTCTGTACTGTGGCGGGTGTTCCATGCCGAGTGTCTAGATAAGAAAAGTCCTCTACTTCATGACGTTACGACTCTGTACTGTGTCGGGTGTTCCATTCCGCGTGTCTTCTTGAAAAGTGAGTCAGCGCAATAATGATAAAATTTATAATGCGAACCTAGATATACAATTTTTTTTAATTTCTATTATTTAACTCTTTGCTAAATGTTTATATTGGATTTTTAAAAGTATTCTGTGTTTCACAATTTTGACATGGCATACTCAGCATAGTGTATTCAATATGAAACGTTCTGATTCCTGTTGAACACAAGGGTCAACTGTTTTTTTGACTCCGTCCTCCAATGTTTCTGTTCATATCAGGGTCGGATACACAGGAGAGGACGGGGTGGAAATATCCATCCCTGCAGAGCATTGTTCCCATGTTGTGGAGACCCTGTTAGCTAATGAGAATGTCAGACTAGCAGGTCTGGGAGCCCGAGATAGCTTGAGGTGAGTTCGGTTTAAATTACAAAATTCTGTTTTAAAAACTTTGTAGCTCCATTTCTTCTATGGGGGAGCTTACGTAAAGTCAAAATTTAGGGTCGGGGTGTGATTTTACATCATCAGGGGTCAATATACAAGATCAGGAGATAGCATTTGAATAAGCTCATTAAATAACTCACCTTTTGAAAAATGGACTTTCTGCATAGCGCATAACCGCAATGAGCCTGTCATTGGTAAATATGCAAAATTTCAGCACAATCTGACTTGTGATACATGATAACTATAGGAAAATGCAATTTTGAGCTGAAATCATATAACACGTTGTTTTGACTCAAAATAAACAGAACATGTAATTTAGAAGTCTTAAATTTTATTTCGTTGTAAAATATTTATTCTGCAGGTTGGAGGCAGGGCTTTGCCTGTACGGAAATGATATAGACGAGACTACAACTCCCGTAGAAGCAGGACTTACGTGGACGATAGGTAATTAATAGCCTGGCTGTGATGAAACTAGTACCACTTCTCAATCGGGTATTATATTTTTATAAATCGATTTTTTTTGGCCTGGTGCTAATGAAAATTAACATTTTGAAAACACTTTTGCTTCATAATAATTATGAAGCACATAAAAGTTCTTTTTAAAATAAATCGATTTATACATTGGAGTGGTAAGATCCCGTAATCACCACGTTCGCAATCAGTTTTAATTTTACATTTACGTTGGCAAAGCAAATCATAGTTAAGCTTTTCAGTTGCTGTGACAGTTGTGACGCCACTTTCTACTACAGTAGAATCTCGCTAATTCGTATTCCCGATAAATCGAAGGAATTCGTTGGTCCCTTTGATGGAATTCGTTGTACTTCCACAGAGTGCAAAATTTTGTCTCGAATATTAAATAGTAAATGTAGCAGAATATTAAATGATAAATGTAGCAAAAAGTTGTGCCGTCAGTGGGGTTCCATCTCAATAGATTCTAGAGGAACGATGAGCCGCCGAATATTCCGACCGGTCGCATATCAGATCGCTGTGTAGTTAAATTATATTTTCTTTTGGTATTTATAATTAAAAAATTGTGACTTTTATTGAAAACATAGTGCTTTTTCTGTTCTATACTTGTGTCTAATTACTTTTTTTCTAAAAGTGACATTGAGAGACTAAAAACACATTACTTCGCGTTTTCATAAAGTCTCGTGGAGATACCTTATCTCTAGAAATTTAAAAATTTCGGCTCGTGTCATTGAATGTGTTTCAAATTTATTCATTAAATAACAAGAAACATTCTGACCTTTCACTAACTCTTGACATAATAAATATACATAAGTAGTTTAATATCCTAGCTGACATATTGATATTCATATCTTGATATATTTATTTTTTATCTATATAATATATTTTTGACATATGCTTAAATTCTATTTTTGACAACCGATGGACTCATTTAAAATAACAACTTTAAATGGCAAGTTTAGATTGGTTTTCGAGGGATTTTCATATGGGTATTCCAACCTTATAGGCAATACTGGCAAACGCTGGAAATGCATACAAAAACCATGTTCTGTTTATGTAAATACAAATATAAATAAAGACAAAATTATTGGTGGTGAATTTCTTCATAACCACTCAATAGGAATTTCTGCATCACCCAAGACATCTGGATCTCCTTCTCTAGCTGCAAGGAAAGACAAATCATCCTCTATGCTGGCAGACAAAGATAGTAACAAGACGTCAGTTACTATTTCAAACGTGAGCATGGCCCAGGATTCATCTGAGCAGAATCAGGATAGTTCTCCATTAATGTCCACACCAACCATCTCTAATGAGAACCAGATCAGTCACCCTCCTGCAGCCACACCTGTCACCTCAAATCAGAGTTATTCCTTGTTAGAGCAACGAGATGCAGCTATCGACACCATCGCTAGCAAGGAGCAGGAGAGAAAGCAGCTGCAAGCAGAGTTAGCTGAGTGCAGAACCCTCATTACCTGTCTCCAGGACTCCCTCAGGACCATGGAAGCTGCTTGGGATGCTGACAAGACTGAGCTGATGACGCTTAGGGAGCAACTCAAGTCCTCTGTGTTTAGTTGTAGTAATAATAGTAGTAGATCTAAGCTTAGCATCATTGGTGATAGCCATGTACACAATCTTCAGACTATCTTAGGTAGTATTCTCCCCCCTAGGTTCGACATCAAATGCTATGCTAAGTCAGGCTCAGGTTTTAATGATGTCTCCTCTCGCTCATTGCGTGAGCATGGACCTCAGGATAACGTACTTATTTTCACAGGTACAAACGATGTGTGCAAAAAGTCATGGTCAAGTATTGAATCTTCGCTTTGCTCAATTATTGAGAAATTTGCCCGCGCAAATTTGATTTTTATTCTGGTTCCTGCTCGTAGAAAAACAGCTGAATTCAATAACCATATCCACTCACTAAATGTAAAGATAAGTGCGTTCCTTCAAAAGAAAGGTATTTCTTATGTGAACCCTGATCTTGTATTGAAAAACAATCACTACAATAGGGACAACTTGCATCTGAACAAGTTAGGCAAAAGCTCTCTCTGCAACATGATCAAATCTCATATAGTAGATGGTAAGTTGTATGCCTCTGTACTTAATGTGAAAAACACTCGTAAAGGTGGTAGTGAAAGAGTATCTCAATCAGCAAATATTAAAACAAACAAGAAAATATATACATATAATAAAAACGAGCACAAAGATAAAATAAATAACAGTAGGATCAAAGCTACCCATGTATCTCATGTGAAAGGTAGAAATAATCAAAATTCTCAGGTCAGGGACAGTCATAAAAATCACAAGAGGAATAAGAAAAACTCGCGATATGGTACTCGTGTTGTTTACAACGATCGTTTTAAGTCAGACCGCGGGCCTCGTGGAAACTCGTTTGGTCACGGCCCATGGTATGGCAGAAACCACTATTATAATCCTCCCTCTGCTCAATATTGTGATTATGACTATGATCGCTTTCCCTCTCACTCGGCTTATGATTATGATCATTATTAGAATAGAATAGAATAGAATATAAAGATAATTGTATTTATCAGTGAAGATTTTACAATGGTGGTTGGCAGATTAATACAAAAAAAAATATGTATATAAATTTAAAAAATAAAAATTTAGTCCTAGTAACAGAAAAATTCGATCTCACAATAGAAACCAACGGCTATCCCCCAGGAAGCCGGATCACATGACATAAACCCCAAGGCAGCAGAGAAAGAGATCAAGAAGTCCTCAGGGGCACATCCCGCCCGCATTCGGTCGGATAATCCGTCCGCCCAATCAAGAGCCGTGGAATTGTGGTCGGCTGAAGTCATTATTCACCCTTTATGTGTAATAATGATAATTATTTATGATAAACAATAATAAAAAATAAAAATTATAAACAATAAAAATAGAAGAATAATTAAATAAAATCAAAAAAAATCTAATGCTTAAGTCATGTTCTATTATTTATTATTCATATTATCATCATGAAATTACCTACTCGTTCCGAAGAAAAGCCCTAAGTTGCAATGCTTCTTTTACAAAACAATATACATTATTCAGATGAATTTTTGATCTGATATTTAATATTTCTACCAAGATATTTTCTCCCTCAATCCTGATAATATCACGCAAGTATTTTGATCTCAATGTTGCATAATGTGGACAGTCTAATAAAAAGTGTTGGATGTCTTCAGGTTTTTGTTGGTTGCAAATACTACAGAGTTCCTCTTGATCCCAGCTGTAGGACATCCTGTTGACATAAAACCTCAGTTGAGTTCCAGAGAGACGAAGCTGAGCTGCCACGCGACTTCTTTCAATGGGCCCTGGTTCTAGTAGGTAGGACGAAACAAAGCTTTGTTCTGGTGAGGAACTCTCAGGCCTCACTTTGATCTCTTTGTAAAGTACGTTGTAGGAAGATGAAAGTAGGGAAGTCCAGTCCTCCTGCACGAGTGTAGAGTAGTAAGTGCGCAAGATGTCTTCTTTCTTCTCTTCTAACAGGACACCAGATTGAGCTTCCCAGACATCAACATAATCAAGTTGAACTAGCTTGTTTTTTAGCAGGGTACACCAATTATATTTAGGTACATTCAAACTTCTTTGGTCCAGACTTACTAGTTGGTCATAGCACAGACGGGGGTACCGACTTTCGTCCATTTTTAATATTTTCAGCCACCATTCTAGTATCTGGGCGAATGCATGATAAATTAATTTTACAGTACCCATTTCCAAGCGGAGTAAATAATTTGCGGTATTCTTTGGTAAACAATAGATGGATTTGTAAAATAGACTTTGGCACTTTTCAATTGTTCCTTCATAACGAAACGCCCAGACTTCTGATCCATAGAGTAATGTAGATCTTATTATTGCTTGAAAAAGTTTCACTCTAGTTTCCAGCGTATCAGACTTGGAACTGACCAGGATCTGTCTCACAGTACCAACCGCAACTCTTCCTCGTGATAGTGCCTGTTCTGCGGCTTTATAAAAAACGCCATGGGACGAAAATAAAACACCCAGGTAGTTATATTCGTTTTTTATTTCTATCGGATTATCGGCATAGGTAAAGGTGTCTCCAGCTGAAACTCTTCCTCCTCTTCTGAATATCACTACGTTCGATTTTGCTACGTTAATCATCATCTTGTTTTCCTCGCAGTATAAATGTAGGGCGTCCAATTTCCTTTGTAGATCAGCTTTGTCAGAGGCGAAAATTATGAGATCATCAGCGTAGAGTAACAGTAGGATATCGATAGCCTCGTTAATGCAGACTCCATTCAAACCTTTGCACCTAAAATATTCCTCAAGGTCATTCAAGAAGATGAGGAAAGCCAGAGGCGAGGCTGAATCCCCCTGCATTACGCCTTTGGTAATATTGTGTTCAGCCGTCAAATCAGCTCCTATTCGGATTTGTGTCTTGGCATTTCCGTAAAATTTTTGGAACATAGAAATGACTTTTCTTGAAATTCCGAAATTATACATTTTTAGCCACAGTAGGTGATGGTTTACTTCCGAGAAAGCAGATTTATAGTCAATGAAGACTACATACAATTTTCTATGTTTTAAAAGATGGATATTAATGATACTAGATAGTGTGAAAATGTTATCAGTACAGCCTCGTCCGGGCCGGAAACCGGATTGTGCTTCCATGAACAAAACATTTGTTTCACACCAGACAAGAATTCTCTGAGCGAGGAGTTGTGTAGCCAATTTTAGTAAAGTATTCAGAAGTGCAATACTTCTGAAATTATTTGGATCATTTGGGTCACCTTTTTTGTGAAGCATGAACAAATATGATTTGGTTAGGTCTGTTGGTATGTCTCCTCCGTCAAATAAAAAGTTGAAAAACCGCAAAATCTCCTGTTTCCATTCATCTCCCAGCGACTTTATGAACTCATTAAGCATGTTATCCGGTCCAGGGCTTTTGCTATTTTTCAACCTTGATATGCATCTGTTCAGCTCACCAATACAAAAGTCTGAATCCATTTGGTCTCGAGTTACATCTATAAGTAGAAGCGGAGTCACGTGATCAGGAGGGGGAAATGAGTGGATTAAAAAATTATTCCAGACGGGCATAGAAATATGTTTACTTTTATTTTCCTTCTTTGGCTTAAAATTGAAAACTGTTTTCCAGAAGTCACTCGCATTTTTAACTTCACGTAATTTACACTTGAATTTCTCGTCATTGGCTTTTTTTCTTTCTTTACAGAGCGAAAAGTATTGTTTTTTAAGTGAAAGAAAAACTGTTAAATCGCCGCCATTTCTTGACTTTAACCATTTTTTATATTGTTTTCTCAACACTTTTTTCTTAGTGCGACATTCTTGGTTGTACCATGGGTTCCTGTTAAACTTAAACTTTTTATTTGTTTGATGATGAATCATTTCAAGACGAGAAGCAGTCTCAGAAATTTTATTTTTTAATAAATTATAAATTTCGCATGATTGTTGTGGAGGAATAAAACTTGCATTTATCAACTCACTGAATTGTTCCGATTTTTCTTCACACCATTTGTATCGTGATACTTTCTTATCTGTTTTGCCTTCATAGTGATTAGTTATATTTCCAGCTTCACATTCAAATTCTAGTTTCAAAACAATAGGTAGGTGATCAGAAGTAAGAAAATCTTTGGATACATTCAGGTCTATCACATCCGAGCACAACTCCACATTGCTCCATACCAGGTCTACCACGCTTTTGCCAGCCTTGCTTAAATATGTAAACTGACCTGGAATGTCACCAGGAGTTCTGCCGTTCAAAACAATAAACCCATATCCTTCCATGAATTCTATTAAAGATTCACCTTTTTTATTGGAAACCTCATCAAGAGAATACCTTTGAGGAAGCAAGGAAAGTTTGCTAGCTATTTCTTCATCAATAAAATTTCCGTTAGCAATGCGTGAGTTAAAATCCCCACCGATCAAAATATCTGTATAACCACTCTCATGTAGGTCATCTATAACTATTTTTAAAAGTTTTAGAGCCTCCTCTTGGTTATAGCTGGGACTTATGTAAAAGTTTCCGAGTATGAGATTCGAACCTGTACCTATTACTTTAGTAATCAGCCATAAGTTTGAGATATCGACTATTTCAACTTTTAATTTTTGTTTGTATAAAATGAGTAAACCTCCACTGGCTCTTCCCCTCTGTTTGTTTTTTACTGCAGGGGCAGACACCATGTTATAGTGCTCTGCAAGTACTGGTAGGTGGGGGGTGTCGGTTAACCATGTCTCACTTAAACAAATAATGTCCCAATCACACAATAGCTGTATTTCCTGTGGCTCTAAGTTCAGTAATCTTGTGATACCGTTTATATTCCAAAAAGCTATTTTTAAAAAAACATTATCATTACTATGTACATGTGCATTATGACGAGAAGTGGTTGAAATCAAGGATTTTTTGGATTCTGATCCTCGGATTGAAAAAAATTCTCGATTCGCGGCTGTGAGCTACGAGGCAGCGAGCTAGATCGGCGCTCTTTATTACCTTTCATAAGTGAATGCTGCACAGGAGTAGGATTGAGCTGAAATGAATGAGATGGCGTATTATCCTTACTCGTATTACCTGTCTGCTGGACGTATACATTATTTCCCTCATCAGCTTCTGGAGTGATTGAGTCAGACGAGGCCATGAGTATATCAGAGTCACTGCTGCTAGCATTCAGGTTCACTCGTTTATTTTTGTAATCTTCCTCTTTTGGTGACTCAGAGAGAGCTCTCTTGTTATTTCCACTCGTTTTATTTGTGTCTATTCTGTCACGCACAATCAATTTGCCCGATCTCAACACTGCATATTTACCTTCCTTGCGTAATCTCAGCATCTCAGCAAGCAGTTCTTTTTCTTGTTTTCTATCCTCAGGAGAACTGTCCTCACGGATAAATATGTTTGAGTCCTTGAGCTTTCCTCTGTTTCTCAAAATTTCGAATCTGCGTCTTTGAGTTGTAAGAGCAAGTAGCACTGGACGGGCTTTGGTAGAATGATTTCCTAATCTTCTGCAAAAATCAAGTTCAAGCAATGTAAATTCAGCTACATCAAGATTATTGACGATTAAATTCAATACCTTGGTTTCCAGATCATGACGTGATTCCTGCATATGCTCCTCTAAACCAAATACAATGAGATTCTTTCTTCTCTTATCCTGATCTAAATATTTTATTTCCTTTGAATGTTGGGCTACCGTTTCTGTAAGCGGTTGAAATTTATTATTGATCTCATCAAGTTTCCGATTTATTTTTTCATCACTCACCCGGGATTCTTGGTTCATTAGTTTGATTTCTCTTATATCCTCAAACAGGGCTTTCATTGAAAGTTCTTCTCCTTCTTCCCCCATTATTGAGATATTAATTTCAGTCTAATCTAAAATCAATGAGATAGATAGGCGGGTAAAGAGTACGAAACAATTTGAACACCGGCTGGTACGTACGATGAATTACTCAAGGTGTAGACACCTAATATTATTATGTAATTAATAGTTATGTAGGTATAGGTTCATCAGTGTAGGTAGGTATACAGTTACACACTGACCCAGTGACACACAATGGATCGAGTAGGTATCACCAATTCACCATGCAGAGGACAGCTAGAGATGGATATTTCCGGGAGGGATAAAACCCTTAAATTCCCTCTGTGTTTTACAAAAAATTCTTGTCTAAAATCAGAGTGGCAACACTGCAAAAGTACAACTTGATCTGATAGTGGGGAAAACCGAATACGAAGATAATCGAATATTTGTTTCCGAATCTAATAGCCAATGAGATAAGAGACGCATGAACCACACGTGCGTTCCAGCTGTTTACCACGTGCGTTAAAGTTGATTCTGGGTATCACGCACTAATTGTTGCCATAGTAACAAACTTTCATGTTTCAAATTGTATGTTGAACTTGATAAATTTTAACGAAAAAGTTATGGCTGCCTATTTCTATCAGAGTTTCTTTCTCACCACGGGAACTTCAATCAGCAATTTCTCAGCAATTACTAGACATATCAACAACACTTAAACATATAACTGTTTCTTGAAACACCGTCTTTAGACTTATAAACTTTATTTTTAACTAAAATAGATAATTCACACTTTTAAAGTTCAAAACTGAGGAGCTTAAATTTCTTGTGTATTTACTAAAAGGCGACGTTGCCAACCTTATGATCATTATTATCATGATCTTGATCCCTATGGTTATCAGTACCAACAGGGAGGCTATGGCATGAGCAACGCCCTCAACCAAGGTTTTTTCTAGACCAACGACGTTGACTCTTTCTAGGAGTAGGAATTTTTCTTATTCTTCTTCTTCTTCGCCTGCTTCTAGTGATGTTGCTCACATGTATGAACACGGACATGAAATCACATTCTCTGACATCACATTTCATGAGACTCTCAGGAACACTCAAGAATGTGATTTTTCAATTATTAGTGTGGAGGGAGAAGTGGATGGTGGCACTTCGTCCCCTCTGATCTCCCCTATATTATCGGCAATGTCTGATGAGCTAGAGACACCAGCACTACCTGAACTCTCTATCAGTGATGATTCTATCAGTAGCAATGAATCTATTTCTATTAGTAGCAATGTAAGTGTGGTACCTACTAATAGTACAAATAGCATACCTCTACAATTATCTGTAAATGCTGGCCTACCTCAGCTCTCACTTAGTAGAGGTAGATTACATAATAATGTCTCCCCTTATCCTAAATGTTTCAAATGTGTGCATTTTAACGCTCAAAGTTTGTCTGCACACATACATGAGGTTAGAGCTCTTATCGAGAACATAGATTTGCATGCTATACTTATATCTGAGTCATGGTTAAAACCATCTATTTCTGACAGCATTGTAAATATACCGGGCTATGTTCTTGTTAAGCATGACAGAGTTGAGAGACGTGCGGGTGGAGTAGCTATGTATGTCCGAAATGACTTGAAGCATAAAGTCATTATGAGTAGCCGCGTTTCTTCTCGTGATAATAGGAATGTTGAGTTTTTAGCGGTGGAACTGGTGCTGCGCTGTGTAAAGCTTCTAGTTGTTGTGGTCTATAGGCCACCTGATGTACCTCATCATAAATTAGATGAGCTTTACGATTTTCTCTCTTTATCCATCCCGAACTATGTGCATTTGATAGTCATGGGCGATTTTAATATCAATATGTTAGCTCAAGATGCCAGGGAGACAGTTAATTTCTTGGAAGCTACTACCTGTCTTGCTATGACAGTGTTGCCATCATCTCCCACCCACCACAAACCTAATTGCCCTTCGTCGCTTATTGATTTGACCATGGTCATAAGAAGCGACAAGGCTGTTTTATATGATCAGATACCAGCTCCAGGAGTATCTCATCATGACTTGTTGTTCCTAGCCTATTCTGTGAAGGTACCTAGGTATCCTGCACAGAAAGTCAACTACCGGAACATCAAAGCTATCAACAAGGATCAGTTTTCTGCTTTCTTGGATGATGTGGACTGGTCGGGTGTGGAAGCTGATGTGAATCTTGATGAGAAGGTTACTATTTTCAACCAAAACTTCCAAGAGATTTTCGACTCCTTTGCCCCGGTCAAAGAAGCTCGGGTCACTAGACCACCTATACCCTGGATGACTCCTGCAATTAAAACTAGTATGCGTGCGCGGGATAAGCTATGTCTTTACTATCAACATACAAAATCGCAGGAGGCATTGCAAGCATATAGAGAAAAAAAGAATACCACAAATTACATGGTCAGGAAAGCTAAACAAAAGTTTGCACGTGGTATTCTACATGGGGGACCCAAGTCAACGTGGAGAAAACTCAACAGCGTGGGATTGGGTAACACTAAGTCACTTAATCCTATTACCATTGATCTCGATAATCTTAACGATTTCTTTGTTTCTGTTGTTCCCTCTCCCAATGACACAGTTAAGTCCAGAGTTTTGACAGAGTTGGATTCTCAACCGGACTTTGTCCCTCACGCCCATGACGAAACATTCCATTTTCAGGAGGTGTCTGATGACGAAGTGTATAAGGCCATCTTTTCTATAAAATCAAAGGCCAGTGGGTATGATGGTGTAGATATCAATATGATAAAAATGTCCCTAGCATTTATTCTACCTGTTGTAACCCACCTCTTTAATATATCATTAAAGAATGGAGTATTTCTCGATTTCTGGAAATTCTCTAATATTATACCTCTAAACAAGGTGGCAAGCCCTTCTTCTTGTGCCGATTTTCGGCCAATTTCCTTGCTGCCTGTGTTTTCTAAAGGACTTGAAAAACTAGTTGTTCAGCAAATTCGTACGTTTGTTGAATGCCACGGCATTGTTGACGTTTTTCAGTCCGGATTCCGTCGTCATCACAGTACAGCCACTGCACTCGTTAAAGTGACCAATGATATTCATTGGGCCCTTGATACGAAGAAGATTACTCTCTTGGTCTTGCTTGACTTAAGTAAGGCCTTTGATTCAGTAGATTTTGACGTCCTCCTGAAAATCTTAAGAAAAATGCATTTTTCTGAAAACGCTCTATCTTGGATCGAATCCTACTTACGTGGCAGGAAACAACGTGTTTTCTGTCATGGTAAGGCTTCAGCGTGGAAGTCCATTAAGTCTGGAGTACCCCAGGGGTCGGTGGCTGGACCCCTCCTCTTTGCTTTGTACATAACTTCAATCAAGAGAGTTTTTGTACATTGCAAATATCACATTTATGCCGATGATGTTCAGGTCTATATTCATTGTTTTCCGAAGGACCTGAACGAAGCAATTCGGCTCCTAAATGAAGACCTTTTTAGATTTTCTGAGTGGGCGAAAAGCTTGTTTTTAACCCCCAATGCCTCAAAAACACAAGCTCTTATCATTGGAACAGACCACCTTGTCTCCAACTTTGCTCTATCTCAGCTGCCCCAAATAATCTTAGATGGGCAACAAATATCTTTCACGCAATGTGCTAAGAATCTAGGAATGAAAATTGACAGCACATTGTCCTGGAGCCCGCATATTGCGGAAATACGTCGAAAGGTATTTTACTCACTTCACACATTGAGTAAATTTAAGAAGGTTTTCCCCACAGCTCTCAAGAAAAAACTAGTTGGGGCCCTTGTTTTTCCAATATTTGATTATTGTGATGTTGTTTACTGTGGTGGAATTAGTTGCGAATTGCAAAGATCACTGCAAGTAGCACAGAATGCATGTGTGAGGTTCGTATCCAACCTAGCCAGATATGATCATGTCTCTCAATCTTATGATGATCTTGGCTGGTTGAAATTACAGAATCGAAGACAGCTGCATGTGCTACTATTCGTATATAAAGTACTGAATTTGCAGTGTCCAGAATACCTCATCGAATTCCTTGAATTCCTTTCTGGATCAAACCAGTACAGCACCAGACCCACCAAAATGCTAAAAATAGCATTACATAGAACCACTGCAGGTGAGATCTCGTTCCACACCACAGCAGCACGCCTGTGAAATTCTCTGCCTGTCAGTGCCAGAAACGCGCTATCTCTCGATGGTTTTAGGGCAGACGCCCTGCTGTGTCTAGAGCACCACCACTAAATTTTTCTTTTCTTTTTTATTTATCTTTATTATTTTATTTTATTCTTCTTTCTTTCCTTTTCTCTAAAGTGGTTGAGTGGAAGAGCTCACATGTGAGAACCCTGCCACTTTAAAGAAAGCCAAAAAAAAAAAAAAAAAAAAGGAAGAGTGGAGCATGAAACATTACGTAGCGTTGTGAGACAAAATGTTGCACTCAGTGGGATCCCGACTTTATAATAATAATAATAATTTATTGACAACAAATTGTTGGATTTTACAAAACACTAAACATTTAGGACTAAACACTAAACTAACAATAAACACTTAAGACTAGAATTTAAAAAAAAACTAAAACCAACGACTAGACTAGTAAGCAAATGATTGAATAAATTCCTGTTGGGAATAGAAGGCATTCTCAATTAGATACTCTTTAACTTTGATTAGAAATTTTCTCTCATTCAAACTTCTTATATCCTCTGGAAGGGCATTGTAGAGGATACCACAATTATGTCGGACACTTCTCTCGTACTTGGACGTACTATGTGTCTCGACTTTTACTGTTTGGCATTTCTGTGCTCGATACCTGGTTTTGTAAGGACCCTCGCCCACCACATTGCTTTGTCCCCCAGGCAAGCGACGCAGGGATACCCTTGGATTCCCGGGAGCTGACATCATAGTGGACCAGATCAAGGCAGGAGTGAGGAGGAAGCGGACTGGCTTCACCAGCACCGGAGTTCCTATACGAGCTGGATACGAAATAGTTGACGCTCAGGTAATGTGAAATTGAAATTGAAATCCCCCAAAAAAACTACCGTTAAAACACGGGCCAAGTTTCAGAGCTCCTATCCCAAAAGTTTCAGCCTATGAAGTTCATATTTTGTGTGCGGCCGACTTACCTAGGTACTAAACATTTTTTTTTACCCAGGTACTAAACTCGTTTCTGAGTTCCCCATATTTTTAATTGTGCCAACTATCCTCTAATTTTGCTAGTTTTATGCTATTGGTATTCTATCGTATTACTGTAAAATATCTAGACATGCCAATTATCCACCACAAGGAGTTTTCAGTTGATTTGTACCCAAGACCGAACGACTTGGAAACTTGCAATTAAAAGATAGCCACACCAAAAAAAAAACTTAAAGCACGATTAGCTCAGTGGTAAAATACTCTTGCTTGTCATGCGGTCACGGGTTCAAACCCCAGGACCGACAAAAAAATGTATTCGAATTTTTGTTACATTTGTTTTCCTTCCGGTGCTCTTGTATTCAACCAGCACTGAAATGGGAAGTATTGTGTAACTTTTCGCTCATGAAAGGGGAGGCATACTAAGGGATGGGCAAGCCACAACACAGACCACAAGCATCTTCAGTAGCTGCTGTTTTATGCTGTTACACCACATTAGTCAAATAATGCAATTTAGATATTGGTGTACATTTGGAGAAAACTTCATAGGTTTATTCAACGTCTTGACAACTCAAAACAATACCTAGGTACTCCACAAGACAAATTAATACATTTTTGAACTGGGTTTACGCTTTAAGCATTAAGACTGGCGGACGTTCGGTAAAACCTTCATAGGTAAAGGGTTTATTCAATCTGCCGTACATTTTTAAATAAGTTAGCTACAACCAAGGAATTCCGATGAAACATTATTGTGACCCTAATTCCCTATGCTGATTTGTGTTGCAGGATCGCACAGTAGGCATCATCACGAGCGGCTGTCCTTCACCTACTCTGAAGAAAAATGTCGCCATGGGCTACATCGAACCCGCGGTATCCAAGTCAGAACTGCGAGTGCGTGTGAGAGACAAGACTGTTCCGGTGCAGCAAACCAAAATGCCATTTGTCAAGTCTAACTACTACAATGCTCCAAAATAAAAATAGGATTTTCAAGATTCAAAATCATCGACTGCGAAATTACGACGCGTGAATTGATCAAAACATTGCAATTAAGCTACTTAAATCAATTTTAATTATTAAATAAATACTCAGGGATAAATCATAATAAACTCTAATTACACGTTTTAGAGTGTAGTCATATCACAGAATACTAAAAGACCTTATCAGCGGTAAATCCACGTTTCTAAACGAGACTAGCACCGCCAATACCACAATTCAGCATTTTAATTGTTCCCAATAGGGTTCACAATAAATGTGGTGCCTATTTTAATGTTTGGAAATATTGCACCCTGTCAGACCAAAGCTCATTTAGGGGTACGAACGTTTTGTGTGTTTGGATGATGTTTGTTTGTTGTTCGGATACAGGCAATCCCCAAAATACACAAAATATACATCTAGAATCATAGTTACCATAGTACAGTTGAACCTGGAAGTAAGGCAAACCTGGATACAAGAGAAACCTGGATATAAGAGAAACCTGGATATATGTATGTATAAGAGAGAAAAAATACGATCCCTATAGTTCTGTTATATCCAGGTTCCAAAAAAATTACCTCTAAAACATTTTAGAGAGGTCTCAGTCAGTGACTGATTTTGTCTAAGAATTTGGAAGATATGCATTAATTGCAGGTTTTTTTTCCGATTGTACTGTATTCTTAAACAAAGAAAGACTATTCTATTCTATATCCAGGTTCGACTCCACGTAGGAATATGTATTCAGCACACATGAGAGCCCATCACCCATCAAATAGAAATGTTGAAATCTCAGAACTCGTGAAATCGGCGTGAAAAATCTCCAAGCCCCGCCGCGCTGGTACAAGCATTCATCCCCACCCTCTGTGACCTATGCATAGACCGTGTTCACCTTTCCAAGAAGCGAAGCGCTTACTGCACAAGAGAAACTAGTCTTCCTCTCTTTTCCTGTGCCTCCTCCTTCCCCCTCCCCCTCTCCTGGCCTTTGTTTCTTCGATTAGTCACAAATCATAGAGCACGTCAAAACGGTGCAGAACAGCAGGATAGGGGGAGATTTTACGAGGGAGGCGGAAAAAGAGGGGCATGCATAGCAAAAGAATAGAGAAAGAAATTGTAGAGAAAGTAGAGTGGTACATTGGCAGGGGAAGGGGGGAACAGGGAGGGGGGTAGGGAGAACAGGGGGGGGGGATTCAGTGTCGGGGGAAAAGGGTTCGAGATTGAGTTTTGCCCAGGAGACACGCAACCCTTCATCATTACTATTGGTAGCATTACTGAAGTTATTATCACTATCAGTAGTATTGCCACCAGCCTTTGCTGTGTTCCACTGTAGGTAATTATATGAGCTCCATTGGGTGGGTGGCGTAGGACTCTGGTGTGGAAGAGAAGAGACATTTAGCCAACTATTGGTATTTTCTCAGTTCAGTGGAAAGGCACTCGCTTGCCATGCGGAAGATCCCGGGTTCAATCCCCAGAGCCAACAAAAAAACACTGCCAATTATGGACACAATACTTCCTCGTGATTGTTTCACATTGTATACACGTGCCAATTTTGAGATTTCATACTAAATCACTTGTATCTCCAAAACCGCTTAACCGATTTTCTTCAAATTTGTTTTATATGGTAGAATACTATTTTTCCTACATTCTAGATTCTCCAAAAAATCTGTATCGGCAATTGGTGGAACTTGTTTTTTGACTTTTTTGTCCATAATTTCGGATTTTCTTAAATATCAGAGTTAAATTATAACTAATTAAAAATAAATATAAATGGCATATATTTTGTAAAACAATAATATGCATATACAATTATACATACAAAAAAATATATCAAAAAAAAAAAAAAAAAAAAAAAAAGAACACAATACTTTCGATTTCTAATATTAGAAATTTCTCGGAAGTAAAATGTATTCTAAATTTATTTACAGTTATTTGTAAGGGATACTTTCCGGTGCGTTTGTGTTGACCCACGTAGTAGGTATTGTGTTACTTCTCGCCCATCAGACGAGAGGCATACTACGGGATTAGTAAGCTACAACAGAGATGATGACACACATGATGGAATGATCCTCACATAGATTCTTGTATGAAATAAAAAAACAACAACTTATATGACCTGGTTTTTACAGATCTACTCAAAAATATTTTTTTTTCTTCAAAAAGTTACACATTGAGAGAGTTCCCTGTCCATTCAATTATAATATAACCAAGTACTAATGCTTAATAGCAACACCAAGTAGGAAGTTACTCTCAGACTAGATACTTGATGTTTACTTTATAAAGGATACTATTGTTTTTTAACCGATGCTCTCTATCATTGCTGTCTCTTGAAGAAGGCACTAGTATTTTGTGTTTACCTATCTGACAAGGCACTTTAGAAATTTACTCTTGTTGAGAAATTGATCATCTAGAGTAGGTATGAGCTATACAAAGTTTTCACACAACATTATGTGCATTATGGTAATGAAGTTCTTTTGTTTCTTAGTATAAGTTAAACTGTTCATTACTCTTAATTACAAAAATTGTATTCTTAGCTATTTCAGGGTGTAAATAAATGTATGAACGATAGTAAAATTCAGCAGCATGTTCCTGGGTATAATTAAGATTCCTGAAGCATGCTTTGCATTCCTTTTAGGAGCTGTTAAAAAGGAAAAATAAAAATGTTACTTTGCTCTACTCTTGAACTTTATTGATTTTTTCTTTTTTTTTAAGCTTTATTAGGAGGACAGAGTACAATGGTAACATTATAAAATTAAGAAAAGAAAAGAAAAGAAAAAAAAAACAACGAAACAAATGACAAAATAAATAAGTAAAAAAAGAAAATAACAATAATGTCCTACCTAAAGGGTGGGGTTATTGCCTGTGGCAATCTCTTCCACCCAACCATTCTTACCTACTTCATATTTTTATGATTCCATCAATCTAGCATGACTCATATATTGATAAAGATTTCAGGGATGTATGTACGGGGTCCACTTACAATGAGAAATGTCAAAAGTTTTTGGAGGTTAAAATAGCCTAATTAAAAAAAAAAAACACATCAAATAATATCTGATGGTGACCAGCGTCAATTCTCGTTAAATAAATCAGTTCTCGTTCTGTCACTGAAGTTAAGCAACGTCCAACGAGATTAAGGGCGGAATTAATAGACGATTTTGTAATACCTCTGTGGCGCTAAGTCACGGATTTCGTACTGTGTAAGATAGGGAAAACCGACACTTACCAACGACTTAAGTTATTGATGTTGTCTATTAATTCCGCCCTAAGACTGGATGAATTTGAGTAATACAAGATACAATGGATTGTGTCAGAATAACATCCATATGGCGGCATCATCGTGAAGGGTATGATGGCAGGGGCCACGGCGACATACATAAGTTCTCATAAGTTCATAAGTTCTCCCTCGCTTAACTTACCGCGAGCCGCACTATTCCTTACGTGAGACATACTACTCAACGGCAATAATAAGAGTCAACACGAAATAGAAATATGAACGAGAACAAGAAATGAAATACTCGACGATAAGTTGAGAAATTGTATAATCTATATCGCCATCCAGGTCGCGGAGTGAAGTCTAAAAATCAATCCGAAATTCGTGAAAGACAAGAAATCATGTTGTAAAATATCAGAACAAATATACCCAGGTGTTGGGTATACCCGTGAAGGAAATACAGGACTTTCTAGAGCACGCTTTAAACATAAAAATTACCTATACCTACTTTTTCTCTTTGTCAGTTAGAAAATGTCACACGATGGATAAAAAAGATAGCAGGGGGCAGCTTTCGTGGATGTTCATAATAAAGCTTGAATTCTCGTCATAGTGTTTGTTCATATCACGCGGGGGGGGTCGTAGTCCTAATTCATGTCCGTTAAACTGTGATACGAAAATTATGGGCTGCGAAATAAATTTCGTTACCTATGAAAAATATTGTTAGACTTTCCTGTCTCAGAGTATACTGTGATCATATATTATTTATACTTTTTGTTTCCCTTTTTAGAGGAAGTTTGTGAAATGAAAATAACTGTTAAGTTTTAAATAAATCATTACGGAAACGATTGAGAAATCTACTAAGTTTTTTTGTCTTGTGTTTTTAGATACATTTAAATATTAGGTTCGACTCGGCTCTTGTGCATTTTATTTGTTAATTGCTCCAAAAGATATCAATTTTTATATTCAACAGTGAGTATATTTCATTTGTATTTTAACTATAATATGAGCAGCTTCCTATATCCTGATCCATCGTAAAGCTTTTTCAATACTTTTGCTCAAATACATTGATTAATTCACACCTAACACATACCTACATAAGTTTTATTAGACAAAGATTATTTGAAGTAATGATATTTTCGGTTCCAAATGCGGTCAGCTATTAGAGAAGGTGGGTTTTTAGTGTGTGAAAATCAAACACCCTAGGATAAGTTGGACCTGGGTGTCTTTTAGCCATGCACTTGTAGTCAAGTGGTTAAGACGCTAGTCTAGTAATCCAGGTATCGTAGAGATCCGTTGGTTCAAATTCCAACCAATGCATGAATTTTTCTTCATTTATTATTAAACATATTAGATCAAGTTTTATTTACATAGAATATATACATACATAGAAATTAACATTATTAAAACAAAACTCGATTAAGGGCGGTGCTAATGCCAACGGCATTCTCTTCCGTTTATTTGAGTTTGTGACCACATAATAATAAGACTCTGAGAGTTAGGTGGTAGAAAATGCTTTGAGCATTAACCTCGCCTAGTGGTTACCTTCCACTAAAGGACTAAAGAGTATTATTATTTAAAAGATTTTTTCCACCAATAAAAGTATACCAAATTACCAAAGAAGTACTTGTCATAAAGTAACTTTCTGTTTTGAATTTACATACCACAGGTCTTAATGTCGCAATACAAAGGTGTAACCTCTCTGTGTAACCCGTCGGCGTTGCGTTGAAGTACATGAATCAAATAATTTGACATTTTCACTCCTTTGTCTTCACCAGGACATCAGGCATGGATTGCAACTCCACCCCCTCCTCCCCTTCACTCCTCCGCAGTAAACCTAACTCTAAAAGTTTCAAGCCAGTGCGGTCTGACAGTTGCAAGGTGTTACCCGTGCCACACAACACCAGTAGGAGACCGAGCCTGGTGGAATCGCTCTCGTTCTACATGAAGAACACAAGTCTGGATCGTGACACATCCGGCCCTGGAACTACGTCGCCCAAAGTAAGTGAAATATTGCAATACAAATGGTATTTTCATTTGAAAAATCTAGTAATTAGTCTTTATTATTATGTATTATTATTATATTCATGACTGTGAATTCTCTGATTTTTTAATTTAAATTTTTTCCAAATATACAGCCACCATCTTACCACTGGACCCAACGTTCGCTAGAAATCTTTTACTTTGTTTAGATTCGTTTAATGTCGTTTCGAACATTATGAAACGGCAAATTGGTTAAATGGGGTATCCAATTTTGTCACACAACCTGGTTCTACATCGTTATAGAAAAAAACCGAAAACTGCCCATTGTCCATACACGTGTAAAGCAAGATAACTAACATTCTATTCTTTGTTGAGGCTCCCAAGCGGATCGTGAGCACATGGAAAAGTGTTTGTGACAAGTCCAAGGATCGAACTCGAGAGCTGCTGAAGAAATGGAAGACGGGAGGGGAAGGATGGGGAGAGTCACGTGACTCGGAGAGTGACGTCATCAACAAAGAAGAGAGGGGAGATGGGGGGAAGACCGAGAAAACTTGGAGTGTGCATGTATGGGGTGAGTACTGAGCACTTCAGCAGGTTCCATGCTGCATGTTTCATTTATTGGTAGTCGGATGGTGCTTGGTGCAAGTCTGGTTAGCAAGCTCAGGGAGTTTAGATCCTCAGCAACATCTACAATTTGTCATTATTTTGTTAAACAAAGCTACTTGTCAAAATCAAATGTTATCTTTTAACCCCTTGTTAAATGTAATCTTTTAACCTATCAGAGTGGTTGAAAAAAAAAAACATTAAAAAAAAGTTGCAGAAAAAAATGAAATTGGATGAAAAACATATTTTTTACAAAAACGAACACAGCACTTCCAATTTCTAATACCTATTAGAAATTAATCTGTATTAAAAAAAAAAAAAAAAAAATTATAGTAGATTTATGTATGAACCAGAATGTAGATGATAGTTCACATTATAAATATCTTCGTTGTTTTCTGTACGTATAATTCCCGTGTCCCCTCAGCTACCTGGGTGAAGCGATGCCAGAGTGAAGAGGACCCCCCAGAGAAGAACCAGATGTGCCTCTCCCCCACCCAGCAAGACAAGCTCAGATATTTCTTCAACCAGCTGCTGGATGGTGACCATGACGAGCTGATATGCTATAACGACTTTCACAACTTAGCGGAGGTTAGAACTTTCAAGAGTATTTCACAGATTTTTTTAGGCTGTCTATCTATAACGACTTTCACATATGCTATAACATGCTATAGTATGATATGCTATAACGACTTTCACAACTTAGCGGAGGTTAGAACTTTCAAGAGTATTTCACAGATTTTTTTAGGGTGTCTATCCTGTAGATTGCTTACTACCATGCTGTACGTACCTGCCTGCCAATACTATCTGCCAAGCTGTCTGTTGCTTCTAGAGACTTTCTAACTTGTTAAATTTATAAGGAAATTCGTATACTCGTAAAATCCATTGAATTTAACCACAGATTTACATGATACTTATAATAATGCTACTGATTGGAGCTCAGTGGTGGTTTACTATTGCTCTAAAATCTAAATATATTACTATTGTTCCTGAAAAATCGTGGAGTAATATTTTTAAATATTTATTTGACAAAATTTGAACACAGCATTAAATTGAGCAACTGAGGTAGACAAAAAACATTTCTCTCTTCACAGAGGATCAAAAGGTTTGCGGAATGGTCAGAAAGTTGCGGCGAATACTTTGTGGTGGAGCAGATCAGATGCGGTTTCCTTGACACTTTCATCAAAAGCAAGAAAGAGGAAGAAAATCTGAACCTCGGTATGTTTCTACACTTTACGGGATATGGGAATGAGTTTCTTTAATAAACTAAGATGGAGATTTGTAACTCCTATAATGTAATTGAAATTTTCTACGACGAATTTGTTTTGAAATTTCATGACGGTTATCTGGTGACTGCATTTGGTAAAAAATTTCATGTTTTCTTTTAAGATTCCCATGCTTTTACAAGAAACATTTGAGTTATGTTTTAGAAGTAAGAATCCATATTAATTTATTTTTCTGATTTCAGACATAGAGAAAATCTACATCGACCAGGAGCATTGGCTCAAGAAGTGGAATGAGCTGATCCGAGGAGCCACCTCCTTGAATTCCTTTCCCTTGTGGGTGCAGTATTTCCCGCGCATCTTGTTTCAAGCTATCAACAAGAGTGGTAAGTCACACGAACATTGTTTTATTTAACATAAAACCATAAAAAGAACTTTTTGTGCATAAAAAAGTAAAATATAATAATAATAATAATTGGAAAGTGATAGGCGAAAGTCGATTCAGCAGTCAATCCAATGCTGGTTCTTAGGTTCTATCAAATAAGTTAGGTCTTGTTGTTTCTCCTTTTCTTTTCCTCTTCAGACATGTTTACTTTGTTTATTTTTTAATAAATTGAAATTTAATTTAAAATAACGTACGTGTGTATTTGTATAATTTTGTCACACAACAAAGCATTTGATTGATGATTGATTGACATATCAGTCCTACATCAAACATAATTTTCATATTCTAAACCAAGTATGTATTTCTATTTAACTTTGGGGATTCTTCCAGATATTATCATATATTATTATCATACCTACATGACTTGGGTGACCCATACTTTAATTATTTTACATTTACATGGAAATTAAAGTTATCTCAAATAAAATATTATTTGTATTGTTTAATAATAATTATTTTCACCAACTATGTTTGATAATATGACTTTTATTGACATAATAATGGACTATAGACTGACTACCTACGCTAAATATTCACAAAGTAAAAATATTAATGTCACAAAAATATTTTTTTGAATTCCTCGTCAGCACAACAACTATTTATATGTTAATCAATGTTGCAGGATCTGGAGTGATCAGTAAGGAGGAGCTAAGGCAGTTCCTATTTTTCATCGTCGGCTTGGATAGCAAATGTGTGGATCAAGATGTTGATACTATCTATCTGGTGCTGACCGCAGTAAGTAACTGTATTCTTCTCTTGAGGTTCAGCAGTGTGATACAATAACTTATTAAAATGAATTTCAGTTAAAATGAGAACATGGTGCCTTTAATAGTCTTTTACATGTTTTTCATGGTGCTTTTAACACATTGTGTACGGCGTCATACATATTTGTATGACTGTCACACCGCAGAATAGACGGCGTCATTCATATTTGTATGACACGAATCTATTCACAAAATAGGCTGTCATACTAAAATGAATGACATTGGGGAGTATCCAATCACTGTATTCAATACTCAGTAGTATGATTAATCGTCTTTTACATGTTTTCACAGTCGTATATTACCAGTAGTGTTTTAATCAAGTTGAACCGGATAAACATTTATGAATCAGTTAAACAGGATATAGATGTATGAACTTCCTACGAAGAAATTATTATTATACAACGCTTTATTAGGTATAAATGGACATTATGTACATACAAATAATTAATTTAACAATGAAAAAAAAAAAAAAAAAAAAAAAAAAAAAAAAAATGGAAACAATATATACAATGAAAATGAAAAAGAATAGAAAATATATAAAAACATAAGTCCTAACTAAACTAACTAATTATTCGTATTTATTTTCAGAACGGAGACACGGCCCTTGACTTTCACCCGTTCCAGCTGAGCTTTGTGAACTTCCTTCTAGGCCGCAACCCCAACGGCCCGGGCCAGTACCTGTTCGGTCCCTGTGCGGCCTTCCCAGACACTTTTCCCGTGGACTATAGCGCCCTCAATGCGGACATGAGTACCCGGGAACACTACAGCCCCTCGCGCCAGAGCAACCGGAGTTCCGTGATTGTGTGAATCAGGCGCCTCCTCTAACGACGGAGATTACATTGTACATTGCATACTTCAAAAGTTTCACGGCGCACATACGGGATGGTGCACTTATACATAATATATGTAATTAAAATTTATTAGCCAGCGTCGATGGCATGTTGAATACACCGGTTCCCTTCAGAACACCAAAGTTAAGCGACATCCAGCGAGGTTAAGACTTGGATGGGTGACCATTCAAATTCTAATTCTCGTGACGCTGGCTTTTCCCGGCCCCACTCAGGCTGGGTGAGGTCAATGTGAGTAGCAGGTTTGTGAGTTTCCTGCGAATGGAGGGTAAAACCCCCGTCGTGATATGACCATGGCAGTTGAAAGCGACGTTAAACCCCACTTTAAAAAAAAAAAAAATATTATTATCTTCTGGAGCAATACCTACGTTCTCTATTTTTGTCCATATCAAATTAGGTCATAGATATTTTTTCTTGATTTCGTAAAGAAATACTGGTTACAGCTTTGTACTTTAGAACAGTGGCAACGTCTTCGTTATAATTCTCACACTCATTGGTTCGAATGCGATTGCCGACTCAGGAATGCCTAGTTGACGCAGTTTGAGACGCACTGATTGAACGCAATCGTCATACAGTTTCACCAGGCGCGTCAACTGCAGTTTCAGTTCTTTGATTTGCTCGTTCTTGTTGGCCAGTAGCTCCTTTAAAAGATAAAATAATCAACTGATGTGAATGTCAATGCGTGAGGAAAAATGAGTAGGGTCAAGGGGGGTAATTACGAACGATTTTGAGCTACATTTTATAAACATATCTGTAACCCTGAGTTGCTTTCGTAAAATCCATGTCTTGTGATTTTTTTGGTATATAGACTTATTTAGCATTCTAATGGTGCATTATAAATAGTTTTGTGCATACTGTAGTATCTGTTTAGTGGTGTTCTTATTTACCCCCGCCTGTTCGCATTTACCCCCGCCTGACGGGGGTAAATGCGAACACATTATACAATATTAAAAACGAACTTTTTAATGCCAATATGTGCTTTTTATGTACAAATAATACACCAAAATTGTACTTTGTGTCTTTAGCCACCTGTATGACAATATGCAAAGTTTATGGACACACAGGATAGTGGTTTGAATCCTAACCACGAAGTTAGTCAGCTCTTATCAAATAGGGTATCTCTATCTTGCAAATAATAGTAATAATAATAATTTCGTTTCCGTGAGATAGGTATAGATACCTAAATCACGGTGGTGAGAGGATTATATGGACGCCCAGATCCAATGTCTAGGCTCCTTTCATGTCCATTGATTCTATTTGGTTTTAACATCCTGACTTGAGGTAGACAGGATGGGGGTTTCACCCTCCATTCGCTGGAAATCGTACCAGCTACCCACATTGACCTCACCCAGCCTGGGTGGGGCCGGAATCGCCAGCCTCACATGTTCGGAGGGGACAGAATTTTCTGTGCGAAAAGTCTGCTCCAACCGCGAATCGAACTAAGGATCTCTGCACTACGGGCAGTAGTCACAACCGTTACGCCACGGAGGCTGGTAATAAAAGCATAATAATAGTAATAGTTAATTATGAGAGCTTTTGAAAGGTGTTTTATATATTTTTTTAATTTTTTTTTTACAGATTTTGGTCTTATCAATAGTTTCTAGGTCATTGTCAATCTCAGATTTGTCTTCTTCTACCTTCATTTTTATCTTCTTTTTTAAAACTGTTCCCCCTATATTTCTTTTCGTTTTCTACACTTTCATTTTTCTTCCTTTCTTTTGCTATGTTCAAGTACACAAATACCTTCATTGGGTCCAATACATTAGGGTACTAATATCTTGGTACTTCTTACAACCTCACAGTATTTCAGAATTTTGAGCCTTACGTTTGGAAAATTCTACTTTGGTTTGCGGAATCTCAAAACACTGCCGTTGCTCTTCTGACAGCCAGGTTGCCATTAAAAACATCTAATACGATAGCAGATATCATTTGTGCTTCTGTATACAAAGGAGGTGGTTTCTTCATCTTGTAGTTCCGGGGCATTCTGAGTGTTTTGATAAATAAAAAAAAAAAGTTATAGGGTAAAACAAACACCCAAAATATGTGTTCGTAATTACCCCATAGCAAAAAAATGCGGGGGTAATTAAGAACACCCAAAATCTATAACTTAAAAAATGGTTAAAACAATTATTTTTGTAAATCAATAACCAAAAACATGCTTATCAATAAATTAAAAGTTAAAATAATGATAAAAAATTCAAGTGACACTTACCTAAAAAATTGTTTTAAAAAAATCAAAAACTTCAAAAATCAATTTTTTTGATAGATCTATTTTCACTAGCTTACTAACTACAACTGAAAATAAATACTATCGAAAACTCGTGTTCAACCTGTAAAAACAATTCAAAATAATAGTATTCAACCACCAGATTCGAAATATCTTATCCTGTTTAGGTACAATGACCACTGTTCGTAATTACCCCCTGTTCGTAAATACCCCCCTTGACCCTAGTTACTAGTAAGAGGAACGACCAGTAGCGGCATTACCAGAGTAAAAATAAATAAATAATGCTGCGATACCCACAAAATGTGAAGAGGCTTTGTGCTTCACTACAAATAAATAAAACATACAATATTTTAAAAATTATAAACCATTTAATTATAAAAGTTATTATAGCATATTTCTCAAAGTCTATATACTTATATAGGAGACATTTTTTATTATTGGATGAAAATGAGGTTTACATCATACCAACAATTCTAAGAAGCTACTAGTGACAGACATGACTGACTACAATGACATGGCATTTATTGCTTTTAGAAATTGTATCATCATCAATTTAAATAAACAAGCATTATGAGTTGATAACTATGAGTAGATTGTTGTTGTAGCCAGATTAACTACTGCTGGGAGAGTGATGGTATCCATCCAACTTTTGATGAAAAGTTGGTTCGTTCTGAAACATAGAAATACCTATATTTCTATGTGCGATCAACCATCATGCGAGACTTGACCTTTTTCTTTATGCCCATTTAACCCTTGAGGAACTACAAGCTACCCTTGTTTGTTAGGGTTGGCTAGTCTGTTTATAGTACTCTAGCGAGACACTGGTCTTCTCCCTATTCAACGTCCCCCAGCCAGACACTATAAGTAGGTAATTAGGTACAATGATGATACAAATTAACACTTTCCGTGCCAGTGTTACGTTAATGTAACACCCTGTCCAGACCCTGGTGTTACAAAAATGTAACACCAGATTTTGCCTCGGTGTTACATTAGTGTAACACCTTACGTGGAATAACCATTTTTGTAACAAGGAAGTGTTACAAAAATGTAACACTGGCATAGCGCCAAAAATATCAGCCAAGTTTTTTGCACTGTGCCGGTGTTACATTTTTGTAACACCGGAGAAATGTAGCTTCTTGGCCCCTGGCAAAATTTTTGAAAACTTGCTCTGGCATGGAAAGTGTTAAGATTACCTCTAACTTGACGTTGACGGGCTGAACACTCGGCACCTCCGTGTCTGCCATGGCTACCAGCTCCCCCAGCTGCACATCTCTCAGCTCCAGGTCCGACCGCAACTGCGCCAGCCGCGACTCCAGAACCACGGATCGCAGGTTCGATTTCTGCTGGACTTCGAGAATGGAGTCGACAAATCTGGCATGCAGGTCGTCCCTCTCCTCTTTCACTTTCTCGAAGGCGACTTCCAGGGCGTTGTGGACCGTTTTCAGCTCGCACAGCTCCTTGCGAACTTGCGTCAGATGTTTTTTAACAGTCTAAAAGTATTCAAATGTTGATCGTTTTAATGAAAGAAATGTAATTTAAAATTTCTAAAGATCCATGATTATCTGTAACTCATTCAGTTTTTATGACCATTCAACATAACAGAAAAAAAAATGTTGTTTGATTATCTCATAGAAAATATTGTAATAAAGAAAATACCAAAATACTTACAGAGATTTTTCCATTAAAATGGGTAAATCAATTAACTGTCATCGTTCAGATGCCGACTTTGAAGGCGGAATAAATAGAAGTTTTAGTTATACTTCTTAGGACTTAAGTCTAGATTTTACGTATTGTTTTGAATGGGGAAATCTTACTACCTGCAATACAACCAAGGCATTTTATTCATATATAAATAAATAAAATATTTAGGTCGCAGCAGTTCACATACATATATGCCTTTTTCCAGCTAGAAGAGCATTAGTGTATTGTATACCCTGACCCCAAATTTCGAAATCGGAGCAGTTGGTATGGAAAAAAAGCCGTTGGAATATGCCCATGAAGATTTATTTACCGCAAATTACTCACAACGAAGGACTGCTTCTCCTTCTGCTGCATCTCATGCTGCCGTTGCAACTCAGCAACTTTCTGCTCAGCAACTTGCAGCGGCTGCAGCAACTTCTTGTTCTCCACCTTGTACTTTCCCAGCTCTAGCTCAAAGTTCAAAGCTCGCTTTTTGGCTTCCTCCAGTTTCGTCTGAAAAACAGAACATGGTTTATTTTCTAATTAAGAGAATACATGGAGAGAGAAAAAAACGACAAAAAACATGGAGTAATCATGGATTTCAAGCAGCTACTTAAGTAGGTTAATTCTTAAAAATAGTATACCAATTTTTGAGCCCCAACTCTGACTGCTTTTATAGACATTTTACCTCATCAGCATTCCAAAAAGCAACCTGCGGCAACCATTCCAAAAACCAAAAAGATTTCGGGGACGTGTTTAGGATTCTCATATCGAAAAAAATGATCGGTTTAATGGATATTTTTCCTACTCTGACCTCTCACAAATTCGCCATATTTATAGTTTTTTAACCTTCTTTTGCAATTGCATATTTTGGACATTTTTATCTCCACAAAATCCGGGAGATCGGGATCTAGTGAACACACTGTCCTTTACCTTCAGATTAGCAATGATGGAAAGGTTGTTGATCTAGTGAACACACTGTCCTTTACCTTCAGATTAGCAATGATGGAAAGGTTGTTGATCTAGTGAACACACTGTCCTTTACCTTCAGATTAGCAATGATGGAAAGGTTGTTGATCTAGTGAACACACTGGCCTTTACCTTCAGATTAGCAATGATGGAAAGGTTGTTGATCTAGTGAACACACTGGCCTTTACCTTCAGATTTGCAATGATGGAAAGGTTGTTGATCGTGATCTCCGTGTAGTAGACTTTCAGATTGTTCAACGCTTCACTGTGGTTCTCCTTGAGTTTCTCAATGAGCACATTCTTCCTCTCCTCCACCTCCGATACCTCCAGGTCACTCTTGAGTTCCTCGTGCTCCTGAATGTCTCGTATCATCCTCTTGTATCTCCTCTCCATGTCTGTCACCTTCGTCTCGAAGTCCTTGCGAGCTTTCGACAGCTCCTCGGCGTGTTCCTGGATTCAGTAGGGTGAAAAGAGTAAGTTTGTTGTGAGGAAACTGAGTATGAGTATAATCTGCATTACAAGAGTATAAATAAAATTTGACTTGAATTTGACTTTTTTTACTTTCTGTAGCTTACGCTGTTGTTAATACATGAACAGTTTAGTAAGTGAAAAAAACTATATCTATATATAGAAATGCGAAAGTTAACACTAACTCACTCATCTCGATTTCTCAGCACTGGTAAGTCCTAGGAAGCTGAAATTTGCCATGTAGGTCACTTTTAGGTCTTAGATGCGCACTAAGAAAGGATTTTGAAATATTTCCACTGGGGCGCCCACTGCGGGGGAAAAGGGGCGCAGTTAAAAAAAACATGAAAAAACGCGCTTTTTCATCTTTTTACCTTTTCATCATTGTTCCTCCGTACCGGTAAATTTCTGGTGGCTGAAATTTAATATATAGGTTGACTATTATTATGTTGTAGATGTACAATAATAAAGGATTTTATTGTATTCCAACTGGGGCGCCAGCCGCGGGGAAAAGGGCGAGTCTAAAAATTGGATGGGCGACATAATTTTTTTATACGTTTTTCGATTTAAATGACATTTTTTCTCGAAATTTGTCACGACGACCTATCAACTCAGAGCGAGAAAGTTTGAGGCAAGCGTCTGAGCTTTCATTTAACATATCGATCGCAAAATTCTGATGAGCCGTTCTTGAGCTACGCCGGGTAAGGACAACATATTCAAGTTTTTCGACACATTCTCTGTGTGTGTGTGAGTGTGTGTGTGTTTCATGGGCTGGCGAAGCCTGCGGGTGTAACCCGCTAGTAAATAAATAATCTGGGCTTAAAAGCTTTATTTATTTGTTTACTAGCTAAGATGTTGTTCGAAAACGTCCGGTTTCATTATAACTTTGAACTATAATTTTTTAGCCACTTCAACATTTTCGTCTCTACAACGCATTCACTTTTTAACAAAAATCATTTTATAAATACAAACATTATTCTCCACACTAAAAGACATAGGTATTCAATTACCATCAAAATTTCCTATCGTGTCAAAATTTCTGTTCAAATTCGTCCGTTGTTCGTTTCTTTGTTCCTGTTTTTCCAGTTTAAATTCTATTATTCAAGATTTGTTTTATTTTATTAGTTTAACTGTTATTTTGTTCCTGCGTAATTGTTCCTGTTGTCTATGGATTACCTGAAGCATGCAATTAATCAAAATCTTGAGGAGGACAGGGTTCGGCTATAAGGGGTGATGAGGAGGCCGAGGGGGGGATCACCATCTTACCCCCCCACCAAAATAGCAATAATAAAAAGAAGACATAAAAATATACAAATGAACCAGAAGAAGACATGAAACAACAAAAACACAAAAATATGAAAAGAACCAGAAGAAGACACGGAACACAAAAAATATAAAAAGAACCAGAAGAAGACACGGAACACAAAAAATATAAAAAGAACCAGAAGAAGACACGGAACACAGAAAATATAAAAAGAACCAGAAGAAGACACGGAACACAAAAAATATAAAAAGAACCTGAAGAAGACACGGAACACAAAAAATATAAAAAGAACCAGAAGAAGACACGGAACACAAAAAATAAAAAGAACCAGAAGAAGACACGGAACACAAAAAATATAAAAAGAACCAGAAGAAGACACGGAACACAAAAAATATAAAAAGAACCTGAAGAAGACACGGAACACAAAAAATATAAAAAGAACCAGAAGAAGACACGGAACACAAAAAATATAAAAAGAACCTGAAGAAGACACGGAACACAAAAATATAAAAAGAACCTGAAGAAGACACGGAACACAAAAAATATAAAAAGAACCAGAAGAAGACACAGAACACAAAAAATATAAAAAGAACCAGAAGAAGACACGGAACACAAAAAATATAAAAAGAACCAGAAGAAGATACGGAACACAAAAAATATGAAAAGAACCAAAAGGATGATACGGAACACAAAAAATATAAAAAGAACCAGAAGAAGACACGAAACACAAAAAATATGAAAAGAACCAGAAGGATGATACGGAACACAAAAAATATAAAAAGAACCAGAAGAAGACACGAAACACAAAAAATATAAAAAGAACCAGAAGAAGACACGGAACACAAAAAATATAAAAAGAACCAGAAGAAGACACGAAACACAAAAAATATGAAAAGAACCAGAAGGATGATACGGAACACCCAATAAGAAAACACGATAAAAATTAGAAGAAAAAAAAAAAAAAAAAAAAAAAAAAAAAACGAAACAGAAGAAAACACAAAACTAACAAAAATAAAAACCATCAAGAGGAGGATATGATTCGGCTATACCTAAGGGGTGATGAGGAGGCCGAGGGGGGGACCACCACCTCTCCCCCCCACCAAAAAATAAAGAAAATAAAATATATATTATAAACTCTCTAACTCCAGAAAAATTATACTAATGATGAAGATGAACCGACCAACACAAATAATATGAAAATATACAAAATAAAAGAAGTTTTGAAAAATAATGAATTAAAAATGAATATTGTAACTCATTTATAGGAAAAAATATAGGGAACCTACTTTAATGGAAATATAGGGGGCGTTTTAGTTCATTTAAGACTTACTAGAAATGATAAAATTGAAGCTTGGGTTAAAATGGGTTATTATTTTATTATTATTATTTCGCAAACTCAATTGCCTTTTTTCTTTAAAATATCATCAGTGACATGCTTAATAGTAAAAAATTTCTTTTACGTTTGGATATCATGTATAATGCATCAGGATCTCTAGTAGTTTCAATACATCTTCTCTTGATCCGTAGAATGCCCATATGATCTTCTCAAATGTCTTTGAGAGGGTGGATCATTTTTCTTTCTTTTAAATTTTTATACTTAAAATTTTGATGATTAAAATTTTGATGATGATCTCTAGTAGTTTCAATACATCTTCTCTTGATCCGTAGAATGCCCATATGATCTTCTCAAATGTCTTTGAGACTTTTGAGAGGGTGGATCATTTTTCTTTCTTTTAAATTTTTATACATAAAATTTTGATGATGAAAATTTTGAAAATTCGACCAGGACCTGCAAGGTGTGTGTGTGTCTGTGCGTGTGGGTGTGCCTGTGCCTGTGCGTATGCGTGCATGTGGGTGTGCGTGTGTGTGTGTGCGTATGGGTGTGGGTGTGTGGGTGTGCGTGTGGGTGTGTATGGTGTGATGTGTGGGTGTGTGTAATTGTGTATGGTGTGATGTGTGGGTGTGTGTAATTGTGTATGGTGTGATGTGTGTGCGTTTGATGGGCTGGCGAAGCGGCGGTTGTTCACCCAGCCTGGGTGGGGCCGGAAATGCCAGCCTCACATGTACGGAGGGAACAGAATTTTCTGTGTGAAAAATCTGCTCCGACCGGGGATCGAACACAGGATCTCTGGACTACGGGCAGTCGTCACAACCGTTACGTCACGGAGGCTATACCAGTCATAAAAATAGTGCGCGGCCACAACGGAGCCCCGCACCCTATACCCTGGACCCGCACCCTATACCCTGGATCAGACCCTGGTAGTCCAAGTACCTATAGCTTGATATAGACGATTTTCAGAACTCCGTTGTGTGCACTTTAATATTTAATATAGGCCGGCTAGCGCGTGTTCTCTTGACGAACGCTTGCCTCCCGCCGATCTTGATAACATGGCAAGATTGTTTTACGTTCAGGCACTACCCTACACGGTATAGGGATCCGTTTTGTTCGCGCATTTTGGAAAAAAAGAGAAGAAAAACAGGTACATACCAACTTGATGACTCTGACTTCTTCTGAGTGAGCCATCTGCATTTTCCGAACATCTTCCTTCAGGTGCTTCTTGTCCAGGAGAAGTTCGATTTCCCGCTTTTCATAATCATCCTCAGCTAACTTGAGTCCCACTAAACCATCCACCTGGAATGCGAATTTTTCCGTTCAATAATTTTTATTGCCACATCATATTGCCACACATGGTTTTATCTCCTCTCTAATAATATTTAATAATTATTGTAACAGTGCAAATTTGGATCTCGATCTCACTTTGGAACAATTTAAACAAAGATGTAGGGAGGGCCCGGATATAGGTCTTTAGTCTGTATGCAGTGTCCCTCAAACCTGTTTACGTAATTGCAGCATTATTGTTGCGTGTAAACAGAGATGAAAAAAAAAAAATAAAAAAAATCGTATGTGTAATCATAAGAGTAAAGGGACTTTTTAGACTCATTCTTGCAGGATAAACAGAGTATTGTATTGTACAGTAAAAAGACATTGAAGACAGTCAGCTTAGTCCAAAATAGTGCAAACCAAAGACCAAAGTAACATTCAATAATCACTGAAGCTATGTAAGTATGTATAAAGTTGTATACGGTCCAACTGAAGAAAAAATTGGTACAAATAGAGTTTATGGTAACAATTTATCAACCGTTCTGTGTCAAATAGTGTAATGAATATAACCGTAAGTGATTGCGATATAGTGACTATTTCATGTCTCCTTAAATACATGGATCACAAGAGAGAGGCATAGGCATGAAACTCAATTTCTATTCTTTTACTTGAAGAACTTCCATTTTCCGTCTTGTAAAGGTAGGAAGGAATTTCATTTAATTTTCTTTTAAAAAATTTCAACTTCGTTGAAAATAACCTGGAAGTTCAATATCTGTTGTACTTTAAGGGGGAGACTGGTTAGTTCTGTGTGCTAGAACTAACCAGTTTAAGGGTTTACTTTAAGGGAGAGACTTCTGTGTGTTAGCTCTGTGTGATATTCGTCGAGAAAACATCAACTCCGACATTTTTAACGCTTGAATTGCAACATAAAAACTCCCTTACTTGTAAATCTGACAGATGACTCTGGTGCTCAAACATGAGGTGCTTCACTTTCTGTTTAAACTGTTTGATCTCCTGCTCATGTTTCTCCGCAGCCTCCTCCAGGGCCCGGTCCTGATTCCTGGAATTCGAAACATGAACAAGAATATTACTGAATGCTGAGAAAGCAGCGTTCAATAATTCGGGCCTAAATTATTCAATACTTGAACTCAATCTCTATTATTTTACTTGAAGAACTTGCCTTTTCCGTCTTGTAAAGGTAGGAAGGAAGAAAGAAAGAAAGGAATTTTATTTAATTTTCTTTTAAATATTTGCAACTTCATTGACAATATCCTGGAAGTTCAATATCTGTTGCAAGCACATGTAACATCTGAAGTACTGTCCCGAAGTAAAGTGCTACACAGTTCCGGAACAGAGCTCTAAGGAGTAAAAAAAAAACCATCCGAAGGACTACAATAGAGAAAAGCTTGGGAAATCGAGGTCGGAGGACTGTTATGAGAATTATTTCAACCTCTGACTATCGAATTATTTAAATGACTGAATAGTGCTGAAATATTATGCTATTTTTCTCACAAGATTTTTTTTATATTTACATAATATGTATATGTATTTGTACCGACCTCAGTAGCTTGATCGATAAGACTTGTAACCTGGAGGTCGGTGGTTCAAGTTCCAAGTCCAGCAAAGACTTCATAAAGCGAGTTTGAGTAGTTGTGATATCACGAAAGTGATTAACACAAATACGATAGCTTATTTATATATTTGTAATGAAAAGTAGGTACATAGGTACTCTTCAGTCTTTGCCACAGCATTGGTAGTCATGTGCTTAAGGCGCTAGTCTGGTAATCCAGTAGGGATCTGTTGATGTGAATACCACCCAATTCATGAATGTTTCCTTATTCATTTGAAAGACTTTGAGCCTCGCCTGGTAGTTAGCTTCCACTAAAGAGTATTCTCATTGTTATAATAGTAGCTACCAGCGGCCAGACCAGGGCCTCACCCACTGAGATCATATAACATAGAGGGAACCCGATGTATCAAGATTTGCGTCCAAGAGGGACCATCAGCTGATTTCAAAGTCAGTGCCGGAGTTGTAGTAATTTTTCTCTCGCGAAAGAGTGGGCACCTAAACTACCTAATTCTTCTAAAATAATATTTTTTCTTTTTTCATACTTACATATTAGTTATTTCTGTCTTTGCTTCCTCTTTTACTTTCCTTATTTTCTATTTATTATGTAGTAATATAAGATTTGGTATCCGACGTGAAAATTAAGGATGTTTAGATATCCGCCACTGCATGAGGTAAACAAAAAATTCAAATAAATTGAACCAATCAGAAGCCGGCGGGATTTGTTGAAAGAGGGACCATCAGCTGTTCAAAGTTGGACGCATAAATTTGTTCAACTCGAGATAGGTAAGGTTCTCTCTATGTGATATGATCTCAGTGGAGATAGGTAAGGTTCCCTCTATGTTATATGATCTCAGTGGAGATACGTAAGGTTCCCTCTATGTTATATGATCTCAGTGGAGATAGGTAAGGTTCCCTCTATGTTATAATTATGATCTCAGTGGAGGTAGGTAAGGTTCCCTCTATGTTATATGACCTCCGTGGAGATAGGTAAGGTTCCCTCTATGTTATATGATCTCCGTGGAGATAGTAAAGGTTCCCTCTATGTTATATGATCTCAGTGGAGATATGTAAGGTTCCCTCTATGTTATATGACCTCAGTGGAGATAGGTAAGGTTCCCTCTATGTTATATGATCTCAGTGGAGATAGGCAAGGTTCCCTCTATGTTATATGATCTCAGTGGAGATATGTAAGGTTCCCTCTATGTAATATGACCTCCGTGGAGATAGGCAAGGTTCCCTCTATGTTATATGATCTCAGTGGAGATAGGTAAGGTTCCCTCTATGTTATATGACCTCAATGGAGATAGGTAAGGTTCCCTCTATGTTATATGATCTCAGTGGAGATAGGTAAGGTTCCCTCTATGTTATATGATCTCAGTGGAGATAGGTAAGGTTCCCTCTATGTTATATGACCTCAGTGGAGATAGGTAAGGTTCCCTCTATGTTATATGATCTCAGTGGAGATAGGTAAGGTTCCCTCTATGTTATATGACCTCAGTGGAGATAGGTAAGGTTCCCTCTATGTTATATGACCTCAGTGGAGATAGGTAAGGTTCCCTCTATGTTATATGACCTCCGTGGCCTCACCTGAGCGAGGCCCGGCTCTCCTCCAGCTGCTGCCGTGTGATCTCCCAGAAGGTCCTCAGCTTGTCCCTCTCCACCTGGAAGAAGTTCCTCTCCTCCCTCTCTCTCTCCAGCTCTGTGCGCATGCGCAAGGCAAACTGTTCCAGCTGGTCCCTGGACATCTCAGCAGTGGAGAGTCCGTCGATAATTCCGCCGGAGCTCTTTCCACTCTTGCCCCCGGTTTTACCTTTCTTCTTTGGTCCCTGCAGAAATGGGTGTCAGAAAGTCAATAAATAGAATAACTTTTTTAACAGAGTGGTCAGTGTGGTCACTGTGGCCAAATGAGTTAGTCCACTAAGCATTACACACATGATAGCCTAGGTTTGATCCCTACGGCGGCAGGATTTTTTCTGCACTGTATACTTTAGATGTTCAGGGTCCACTCATACCTCGTGAAGAAAAATAAGTAGGTACCTAGCTGTTTTAATGTGGGCAGCGACCAGTGGTGAAATTATATGCATAAATAAGATATTAGAATATTGAAGATACGGGCGAGTCCTATAATTCTGCACTATCCACTAAAATTGTGATTTAATTACACAAAGAAACACATTTACTATACATATTTCAAACAGAGATACATATTTTAAAAAATATTCCTGTCCCACTCAGGTTGGGTGAGGTTAATTTGAGTAGATTCTAAATAACCTATATCCATACAATTAGAGAGATAGAATACAAAAATATTATGTTCTTACCATCGTAAATTATGCAGGATTTTTAGGAAACTGGAAACTAAAAACGCATTAAAAAGTCAATTTTTCAGAACTTCCGACTTAATGAAATAGTCACAGAAATTCTAAGGTCATAAGTGGAAGTATTAAAAGAGTCAATCGTATAATCCGACATTAAAAAGAAAACACCAAGTTATTTAGTTTATTTTCTAACCAAAATAGACGAGTGGTGAATCAATTTGCTTCTACACTAAGTTTCCTCACATAATTTTAATATTGAGAAAGTTAGTATATGAGCAAGGGCTCGTAGGTAGAGGGGTTTTCCCAAGGCAACGAACAAACAATGATGAACATTGGAGTCTTTTTTAGTGCTAGGGAAATACAAAAATAGAAATGTAGGTATTTGGATTATTATTTTTTAATTTTTGTTAACCGTCGCTCTCAAGTGCATGGTCATATCACGACGGGGGTGTTACATTCGCAGGAAAATCACAAATCTGCTACCCACATTAACCTCACCCAGTCTGGGTTGAGCCGGAATGCATCACGAAGTTTTCACCTCGCTGGTAGTTGCTTAACTTCGGTGATCCTTCAAGAACTTTGATTATTTTGAATATACTATTGTGGTTTATTAAGAATACTATGTAAAGTTACATCTTTGATAAGGTAGATGTCTTTAGCCCAGTAGAATAGAACATGACCTAGAGCGAAAAAACAGGTAGCGCTTTTTTGATAGGTAATTATTATCTTTTGTGAGGACTACTTATCTGTGGTAATAATTCAGATTAGCTACTTTCGGAAACTTGTGCGAGATGAATAACAGCCAAGAAATAGCGAAATTTGACATTTTTTTGTTTTATTAACGTTTAAACAGCACAATAAATACATTTTTATGTAAGTGCCTAGCAGTTTGGCCGTACTTCGGCCAAAGGATATGTCATTTGTAACAGACAACCCTTAACAATCAGAGAGATAGGCAGTTGATTTTTACTAGATAGATAGATTTGTCAGATGTGTGATGATTTTAACTGTACGAGCTAGGACTTGAGAAGCCTCTCTTTTACTGGAGCTCCCTAACACCGGCCGTGCCATTTCGTATCTTCATTCTGCTTAACCGCTGCTTCGCGACGGTCGCTACCAGAAAGTATGTGGACGAGTTGTTTTGCCCGCGGTTGTAGTCCTAGTTGGAATATTAAATCTTTTTTACTGCTCATCTACAACATAAAATAAACCGATACACATAATTTCAAATTTACAAGTACAGAGAAACAGTAATGAAAATTTTATTAGTTTTCCTCCGCGGTTGGCGTCACAGTTGATATATTGTGAATTCCTTTCCTACAGCGCCCATAAGACATAAAAGCCGCCTACATACAAAGTTTCAGTCGCCTCTAGGACTGAGAAACAGAGATGAATGGGGGAGTGTGAAGTGACTTGCGCATTTATAGGTATAGATTTGAATTGCGCCTCGACTGACATCAAAAAGAGTTAAATCGGTTTTGGCCATCCGCTACAACTAATTTGCAATGTTGGGTCGCAAACTATCTTATGTATGAACAAAATTTTACTCCTAAATTCTCCCTCCTCAAATGGATGGTTATTAATTCGAATCCTATAAATTTTAGTATGTCTTGAAGTTAACACGTTCGTTACCGAACGGCCATATGTGGATGTTTTTGTGTTTTTCTTGGAGACCGAAAACACACATGTGGTTGTTATCAAAATTTTAACGAGGGACCGGACATCCATATATGGCCTTTTTGAGGTAGGTTGTTAGTATTAGAACAGATATAGGATCGATTCTTGTACAAATACGATGCCAAATTTGCAAAAAAAAATTTTGGTCCCCAGGATGCAACAGCGACTTTACCCCCTGGTCCCTACGTAAAACTTGAAAAAATTGGCTTGGTAACGAACGTGTTAAGGCTTCGTTCCGCCGAACTGGCGATCGAAACTCCGCCACCAGCTAGCGGCTCCACGAAGGACTTAATATTCACTTTGATATCTTCAACCGTTTTGTCAAAAACTTCATTTTCAGTATGTTTTGGGGTTTTTGGGTAAACATTTGAAGATATCAAATGTATGAGAGTTCACCGCCCACAAACCATACTCCTTATGTAAAAGATAAAAACTTCAAATCCAAGAGAATTTTCCCATATAAGTCTGATTGGTGGAGCCGCCAGTGGCGAAATCAGATGTTACATTCGAGATATCGAAAATCTCGTGGGAATGAATCACCTACTAATGGATAGGTAATACTCAATATTCAATAAATAAATAATCAAGTCGGAAGCAAAAAAATAAAATAAGATGTTTTCCTGAATTTGGTGATTTAACCTCGTCTACGAGAAAGTAGAATTTTGTCGTACAAAGATGGTGCTGCTTTAATTGATAAAAAATATAATATAAATGACTGTATTGATTAGACATGTTTTCATACTTAGTAGTGTTTTAAAAATGATGGTGAAAGTTGGTGAATCCAATATGAAATACACTACGGTTGGTATCAATAAATTCTCATTTGACCACAAAATATGACATGCGAGAAATCAATTTAAAACTAGAAGTATTCTTTGGACAGATTAATGTTTAAAATGGTTTAATTTATTACTCTCAGTAAACACATTCCAAAAGTAAAGTTGTTACAGTAAAATTATTTAATGATTAAAAAAAATATTAGGTATCACATATATTTTGAATTTGAACTAATCAAGCCTTTACAAAATGACATCAAATAAAATAAGTAGGTAAACTTGAAAAACCAAGATTAAACAATATCAGAGAACTCTTTCATTCCACTTCTTTTCACTTTCAATTTAATCACTCCAGCTTTAGAACTATCTTCTGAAATTTCTTTTGACCATTGGACATACAATCTTACAGAACAGCCTTTTCCTATTACTGAATTCTCATGAGCTGCAGCCAGCTGACTAACTACTTGCCTTTCTACTTCATGTTTGATAGATCTAGCCCCATAGTGCACATCATAACCATCTGCTAAAATGGTTTCCACATCAATGTCCCATACAACAGTAATATTATGCTTATCTAAAGCTTTCTTAGCCCAGAAATTGAGTTCTCTACACACTAATGTATGTAGCTCAGACTTGGAAAAAGGTAAAAAATATACAATTTCATTAATTCTACCCAAAAATTCATCTCTCCTAAAATATTTTTTTAGTATTGGCTGTACAACATTATCTTTGAAACGTCTTGAGATGGTTACATCTAATTTTCTATCTTGAGTTTTTAATTGGCTTGGTGTGATTTTGAGAAATTCTTCACTTTCTTTTCTTAATTGAAGGGCATGTTGAGCTATTTCATTACTTGCTAAATTGGATGTCATTACAAATATAGCATCTTTGCATTCTATTGTTTTGCCTTTACCATCAGTTAGTCTGCCCTCATCAAACAATTGTAAAAGAACAGTGAGAACATCAGGATGGGCCTTATCTACTTCATCAAAGAGTACTACAGCATTGGGACATTTCTTCAATCTTTTAGTAAGTTGACCACCATCATCATGTCCAAGATATCCAGGAGGAGCTCCAATCAGTTTGGCTACCTCATGCTTTTCTTGATATTCAGACATATCAAGACGGATGAAAGCATCTTTCTTATCTTTGTGAATATAGAAAGCCAGTTGTTTAGCCAACTCTGTTTTACCAATCCCAGAAGAACCAAGAAATAAGAATACTAGAGGATGGTCATCATCTGTCCAACCATTTTCTTTTCTCTTGATCGCACCAGAAATTATATTTATTGCACCTTCTTGGCCTACAATTCTATCACACAATCTTTTTTCCAATGGATATCTCCGTCTTTCTTCTACTTCCTTTTCTCTTTGTAGCTCAGCATATTTTTCTCCATATATTTTAAGTATTTCTTTGAGATTAGGATCCTCTGCATAATCCAAAGGAACATGACCAGAATTGTCTTTTACATTAGGATCAGCACCATTTTTTAGCAAAAGCTCAACTACCTCTAATTTACCAGCAACTACACCATAATGAAGAGCTGTGAATCCTAGAAAGGTCATATTTGGATTGAGTACATCATTGAATTCATCTTCTCTCTTCAGTAACACCTCAAATGGATTAAGTTTTTTCTCTGCTGCAGTTCTATGAACTGTGTTGAAGAGATCACCTAGATTAGGATTGGCACCAGCTTCTAGCAATACTTTTACATTATCTACTTTACCATTAATGGCAGCAACATGCAGTGGTGTCCATCCCAATGGATGCCTCATATTAACATCAAGTTTACTGTTTTCAATAAAAGATTTTAATTCTCTAGAATTTCCATATCTTGCTGCTCTAAACAATGTTAAATCTTTTATACTCTGGCATTCCAATAAGGAGACTGCCAATATACAACCAGATGATGTAAAAAATATTTTCTCAAGGATATTGTTTTGAGATGTTCCAGAGCTATATGATGGTAAGACTGGAAGATGGAATTTGAACTCTGAGTATACATTCTTAGATTGTATTGCAGTTTGACAGTTTCTTGAGAAGGACTTGTGTTTGATGTAATTATTCAAGATGTACAGGATAAGATGCCTCCTGGGAACAAGTCTCTTGAACATAGCCACAGTAAAGTTTGATGCAGAGTCTTTGTGTGAAATTTCTTCAGTTCACAATTTTACTGTTACAGTTATTGATGGCAGAATAAATTTTGTTGTTAGATAATAAGTTTCTTCATAATAAGTTGGCAAGTTTTAATCAAACAGAATTTACAAACAAAGAACCAATGGCTGCATTGAATTGTTAAGAGTTGAAATTTGAAAACAATCCCTTGAACCTGTATTGACCTATTAAGACTTAACAGTTGGAAACAAACTCTTGAAAGGCTGTATTTACTTATTAGGAGTAAAAAATTGAATAAAAAACTCAACTGAATGTAGGTTCAATATTATGTCAATAGTCAATATGTAGTGAAAGAGAGAGAAGAAAAAATATGGAATACACTGATAAGAATATCAAACAAACAAAAGACTTGCAATTTTCAAATTGATAAGATTATACTTTTAAAATTTACCGCTCCTCTAGTCCACTCGATTTTCAAGGAGCATAACGAAAAGACGAAAGTGTGCTTGAAAAGTTGCGCACGTGCATAAGCGCGTAGCATAGCGTGCGTAGTTTGTGCCATTGAACTAAATAACTGCTATCAGAGCAGCGTTTCTCAATTTATATTTTTATGATATACCTACAATACCTATGTATAAATTTCCGATTTATAGATTAAGAAAAACGCTCATTTGCAATGCCATGAAAGACAAAATGAGCATTAACCATGCTATAGGATTAGTCATTGACACGTAAATAATACATCAGTTTGCGCAAAATTTGCACGTACATCTTAACGGGACACTAGTTCAATTAAGGGAATATGCGCATATATGCCGAAACGAGTTTTCGTCAAATACGGTCAAAAAGTTCAACTCAATTTTTTTACCAAACCAAGTATGGGATTTAAAGTCACTTTATTTTATTACAGGTAAAACACCTCATCCATATTGATGGCAACTCAATTCAAACGTATCGAAAATTTGCGCTCTCTGTCAGTATTTTCTTTTAAAACATATTCATATTCAGAATTTAGGTTTTAGTTTTATATACAAAAAAGGAATCAAGCAAAACGCTAGGTTAGCAAAGAAAAACAAAACGAGCGTACTATGATATACAATGTACAGAAAAATTGAAATACAATGAAATACAGAAAAATTGAAATGTAAAAATATTACATTTTCGACATGTAAAATATACATATACACTCCCCCCCCCCCATATATTTTTCTTCGGTAGGTACCTTAAATTTATTCAACAACTAAAATAATTATTATTATTATAATACCTATATATAATTAAAAGTACCTTTTTTTTTTTAAAAAAAAAGGTAGTTGTATCCCGGAACCGTTTTCGCATAGAGTTTTCCGCTCCGGCCGGGATTCGACCATTGGTTGCTGACCCGGAGGTTGCAGGTTCGAATCCCGGCCGGAGCGGAGAACTCTATGCGAAAACGGTTATTATATATATTATAATAATAATTATTACTATAATATATATAATTAAAAATACCTTTTTTAAAAAAAAAAGGTAGTTGTATCCCGGAACCGTTTTCGCATAGAGTTTTCCGCTCCGGCCGGGATTCGAACCTGCAACCTCCGGGTCAGCAACCAATGTTCTTAACCACTGAGCCACTGGGGTAGGGGGTTAGAGATACCTAAGTACACTAAGGGCGGAATTAATAGACGTTTTTGTAATACCTCTGTGGCGCTAAGTCACGGATTGCGTACTGTGTAAGATAGGGAAAATTGACACTTACCAACGACTTAAGTTATTGATGTTGTCTATTGATTCCGCCCTAAAACTGGACCGATTAATGTAATTAAAAAAATATGAAAAATTAAAGGGGAAATTAGAAAGTAGCACCCATTTTGAAAAGGAAATACTATACACTGCCTCAATAGAAAATGACAGACACCATGCTAATACATAGCATAATTATGATTTCTACCATTTGCTATTGAGGAAGTTCTTTACAGAGTTCACTACGAAGGGATGAACTCACTTTCCTCTATCAGACTCCATAGTCCATTCCACTGTAACATCCTTGGCACACAGGAGCGAAGCGGTAAAATTTGAAAATAATAAATATGTCATTGATTTTGATTGACTCTGCACTCCGTCCCAACCCAGGCTGGGTGATTTCTATGGAAGGGTAACACGTCTCGAGATGACCATAGTAGTTGAATGGGACGTAAAACCCTTCAAAGTTAATAATAATCTTACTGAAACAATTGTTAATAGTCTCAATCTTAAGTAAAGTTAATTCTCCTTACCATTTTTTTGTTGCATTTTGCCCATCTCAACTTTCAACTGAAACTCCAGTGTTAAGTTAAATAAAGAGTTCATTTTGATCTAAGAGCCAGCCACAAAATCAAAATATTTCTCTTTAGCAAGCCACCTGAAAAAAATGCAGTTCTGAATGTTCTGTATCATTTAGTCATTCCAATATCTGTAGCACCCTAGACTGGTACTACAACCAGGTTCCAAACTAACAGAATGGCTAGACAAGGAAATCGTTTGGACTCCAAGAAAGTTGTAAGCTATATTTCATTTCTATCTATAAAATGAAGCTGTCTCTGTGTGTGACGTGTGTATGTTCTTTTTACAAATCCACTACATTTGACCAAAAACCCTGAAATTTTGCACATAGGTCTGTTTGGATCAGGGAATTCTTTTAGGCTATGTTATGTCTCTGTAGGGTTAAGCTCTATGCTGAGCAAGAACATAAAATGGATGGGTAACACAAAAAATATTAATATATTATTACTTGAATGACATTTGTGTGTGTGTTTGATGGGCTGGCAAAGCAGGAGGTGTGACCTGTTATCTTAATATATAAATGTCAATGTCACTGACTGACCACTGACTGATCATCACTCTACAGCCCAAACCGTAATACCTAGGAAGCTGAAATTTGGTAGGTAGCTTTGTCTTTTAGTCTAGATGTGCAATAAGACGGGATTTTTTCAAAATTCCCACTACAACACCTGCCACTGGCAAATAAGAATTTTTTGCTTTCACGGCCATGCCTTGGTCCGCAAAGCGGGCGACAGCCCGCTTGTTTATCTATAAGTACAAGGTGAATCTAAATTACGTGATCAAAATTCTAGGACTGATAGAATTTGTAAGTGGCAGAATTTCAGCCAATGAAATGTAAATAGAGGGTCATTAAATTTACCCTCTATTTGCAGGAAACTTACAAACCTACTACCCACATTAACCTCACACAACCAGCAACACTAAGTCTTCACCTTGCTGATGTTGCTTAACTTTTCTGACCCAATGAGAACCAACAAAAAAATTGTATTTTTAATTTGGTTACAGTTAGTAGTTTGTAAGGGATACCTTCCAATGTGCACATCTTGAATCAGCAACTAAATGAAAAGTAGGTATTGTGTCACTTCTCCCCCATCAGAAGGGAGGCATACTATGGGATGGGCAAGCTACAACACAGACCACAAGAATGTACAGTAGCTCATGTTTCATGGCTATTAATTCAAAAAAGACTGAAAAACACCTATCTTTTTTTTAATTACCCAAAGGCTAATTTAGCATTTTGACAACCCAATTTTCTTGTATATTTCCAGAACTCGGAACTGTTTACTTTAACCTATGGAGCACTGGTATCTCAACTTCTTAAAGATTATGACAATGTAGAAGATGTGAACAAACAATTGGATCGGATGGGATACAATATAGGAATAAGGCTAATAGAAGACTTTCTTGCTAGAACTCAGAGTACAAGATGCTATGATTTTAAAGAAACTGCTGAGAAGATTCAACTTGGTTTCCGAATATATCTAGGGATATCTCCAACCATTTCAAACTGGAGTGCTAGTGGGGATGAGTTCTCTCTAGTCTTTGAAACCAATCCCTTGTTAGAGTTTGTTGAACTTCCAGACCACTGTACCAACTTGAAGTACTGCAACATATTGACAGGAGTTCTGAGAGGGGCTTGTGAAATGATTCAGCTGGATATTACTTCAAAATTTACCCAAGATCAACTGAAGGGAGATAATGTGACAGAGCTGAGAGTTAAGTTCATTAAAACCATACAGGATGCAATTCCTGCAGGTGAAGACTAGATCACTCAATCAAGTGGGTCTTTCAATTCTGGCTTCTGCAAAAGACTTATCAAATGAGCATCTTCATACACATTCCCCAGTTTGTTAAAAACCGCTCTTAGATAGCAGAGGTAGAATCACTCTTTGATTCTCATGTCATTTCATGTTTCAGTTAACCATCAACAGCAATATTATAATCAAGCATGAAATTTTTTGTATAAAATATACAGCTAAATGGTTGGAATTGGTTTGTGAAATGACAGGGGTGCTTATGTATTTCTTAATAAACTTTATTCTTACATTCCATGTTTGACAAGTTCTAGATATGTCTAGGTATCTTATCAGATTGGAAATGGACCTATTTTATTAAGTAAATCTGTCTACTCAAAACATAAATAATGATAATATACAGGGTGTCCCACCAAACTTGGACACCTCAAATTACTCGGCCCCTGAGAGAGTTTTTGAAAAATAAAAAAATCTAGGGTACATGTGCTAATTATGCGGTTTCAGTCATGAAATTTTTTTTCTACAGGGTGGTTCAAAAGTCAGAAATTGAGGTGTCAACTTTCGATTTTTAAATAGATTGACCTGAATTTTATTTGATAATTTTACTTCTAAATGATTTCTGAGTACTTTTTTAAACAAAAATATTACATACAGGGTGGTTTTTTTTCGACCAATTTTTTTTCTAAATCTTGAATAACTCAAGTTCGGTTAATTTTTTCGATAACAAGAAGAGAATGTGTTTGTGTAATGAATACACGCACTTTCAATTGGCATCAAAAAATTTTATACAGGGTGGTTCACAAGTGAAATAATGACTCGATTTTCTTTAAAACCGAGTTTTTTTAATTTTTTATTTAGGATTGATAATTCTCGTCTAATTTTACACATTTTTCGTTAGTCATATCGAAAAACAAAACTAAAGTGTTGTACAGTGTGAGACATAATTTTTTTGTAACACCCTCTATATGGGCTGTCAAAGAGACGCAAAATTAAATATAAAGACTAAATATGCAAGAAAAACTTTGATTTTTAATTAAACTAAAAAGTTATGATTTTTTTAACTAATATTGTCGCATGGACCACCCTGTAGATATTTTCTTAAACTATCATGTAGGTACTCTAAGTTGTATAAAATTCAACGAACACTTCGAATCATGTGGAAAAAACAAGTAAAAAACACGAATTTGAAGCCATTTTCAATTTGGTGTCCACACTGAATGATTTTAAAACTTGAATTAAAAAGTAGGTAGGTGTAGACACAAAATTGAGCATGGCTTTTTGAATTCATCTTTTTTCTTTCAGATTTGGACTCCTCGTTGAATTTTAGACAGTTTCAACTACCCATATGATGGTTTAAGAAAATATCTACAGGGTGGTCCATGCGACAATATTAGTTAAAACACCATAACATTTTAGTTTAATTAAAAATCAAAGTTTTTCTTGCATATTTAGTCTTTATATTTAATTTTGCGTCTCTTTGACTGCCCATATACCTACAGGGTGTTACAAAAAAATTATGTCTCACCCTGTACAACACTTTAGTTTTGTTTTTCGATATGACTAACGAAAAATGTGTAAAATTAGACGAGAATTATTAATCCTAAATAAAAAATTAAAAAAACTCGTTTTTAAAAAAAATCAAGTCATTATTTCACTTGTGAACCACCCTGTATAAAAAAATTTGATGCCAATTGAAAGTGCGTGTATTCATTATACAAACACATTCTCTTCTTGTTATCGAAAAAATTAACCGAACTTGAGTTATTCAAGATTTAGAAAAAAAATTGGTCGAAAAAAAACCACCCTGTATGTAATATTTTTGTTTAAAAAAGTACTCAGGAATCATTTAGAAGTAAAATTATCAAATAAAATTCAGGTCGATCCATTTAAAAATCGAAAGTTGACACCTCAATTTCTGACTTTTGAACCACCCTGTATAAAAAAAATTTCATAACTGAAACCGCATAATTAGCACATGTACCCTAGATTTTTTATTTTTTCAAAAACTCTTTCAGGGGCCGAGTAATTTGAGGTGTCCAAGTTTGGTGGGACACCCTGTATAGCTAGAGTCCAAGTTCATTTTAAGATTATTTTTTTGTTTGGTATTATTATCTAAACTTTACCTATTAACTTTTACAGTGATGGGTGTTGTTGAAGAGTGTATATTGTGAAGTGAAGGAAGTCATGTTCATAAACTGCCAGAATTCATGCTCTATCAAATGGCTTGGATAGATCAGTGGTAAGATACTTCCTTACCATGTGGAAGGTGCCGCGTTCGATCCACAGAGTCAAAATAAAATAAAAAATATTTTCAAAATTTGGTTAAATTTGTTTGTAAGATGCACTCCTGTTCACCCAGCATCCAAATGGGAAGTTTTGTGTCACTTCTCGCACATAAAAGGGTAGGCATACTTGTGGATTGGCCAGCTAAAACACAGAATACAAGTGTCTAAGTAGCTGCTGTTTCATCACAAGCATACTTACTGTCCAGATTTACACTGGATGTTATTACATAGATAAATAGACTATTCATGATAATAATGCAAATTATAAAATATTATAAAATTATAACATATAAATGTAAAAAAATATAAAGTAAAGAGTTTGTTTTTTCATTTTTATAATAAATATGATCTGACTTGTGATATCACAATGCGTACGGAAGCAGTTTTCGTCGATTTACGCTTGGGCCGACTGAGATTTGTATGGAACACTCTGGTCACTCTCTAGCAATGCACGCCGGCCCTGCGGAAACTACTGTGTTGAAAAATTGGTTCCCCTGGGCCGATATTCAAGTCTTATACCTCAAGATATTCAAGTCCTGTAAATACTGAATGTTCAGCAGAGCCTGCTCTTTCAAATGACATAGGAAAACACATAGTAGTGTGCATTGTGAGAGACTGACAGTGAATTTACGATAAACTTGCTGTCACACTCTAGAGATGCACGCCGGCCCCAGGGAAATGTTGCCGTGCAGCTCTAGAGATGCACGCCGGACGCAATGTGATATAAATAAACAAAAACACTCTCAGGACTTTGGAAGTTAGAGAATTTTTACTCATATGGGAAGAAAAAATAATGCACAACACACAGCACCACACAAGAAGTACCTAGGTTAGGTACATTTTTACATGAATCTGTTTCTTCAGAAAAAAAAAATAAATAAAAAATGTAAGTATAAAATATACAGGGTGAGCATAAAGTCTCACCCCACCCCCCGTATCTCGAGAATGGCTGAAAATACAAGAAAACGCAAAAACCCGTATTCCTTAATTTTTAGGGGGATTGATTTTCAGCCAAAAAAAATTTGCCTACACGGCCCCAGTCAGGCTGGGCATGGTCCAACTTTAAAATCTTAAATAGAATGGTATGTCTTGTGGCATATTGTTTTAAAGGCCTCTTAAATAAAAGTTCATTACAACAAATTTTAGTGAGCTACAACTTACCGTTCTTGAGATACAGGGTCGAACGTCCTGCGTAATATCCATATATTTTGACCTATAACTCGTTAACCGTAAATTATAGAAAAATGAAATTTGTTGATAATAACTCCTTATGACAAGCACTTTCGAAAAAATTATAACTCGACATACTCTGTTGATATTAGTTTCTGGTCGGTTTCGTCAGCCACCCGGACGAAAAGTCCGAAAAAATTTAACGAAAAAACAAATCCAGTTTTAACTTGTTCGAAAGTTCTTGCGATAAGGAGTTATTATCAACAAATTTAATTTTTCTGGAATTTACAGTCAACGAGTTATAGGTCAAAATATATGGATATTACGCAGGACGTCCGACCCTGTATCTCGAGAACGGTAAGTTGTAGCTCACTGAAATTTGTTATAATGAATTTTTCTCTATGAGACCTTTAAAACAATATGCCACAAGACATACCATTCTATTTAAGATTTTAAAGTTGGTCCATGCCCAGCCTGACTGAGGCCGTGTAGGCAATTTTTTTTTGGCTGAAATCTAATCCCCCTAAAAATTAAAGAATACGGGTTTTTGCGTTTTCTTGTATTTTCAGCTTTTCTCGAGATACGGGGGGTGGGGTGAGACTTTATGCTCACCCTGTATATAAAAAAATATTCTTTTGAGTAACTCTAACAATGTAACAAAGAATGTTGGGCTAAATGCTTTGTTTCAGCTTACATCTAATATTGAGATATTTACAGAACATACAATAGGTACTTTAAATAGTACCTGCTATCTATCAATGCATGGTTTCAATTTGAAATTTCAAGATTAATACACACAATTTTAAAACCAATAATACGAGACGCATGGTAAATATAGCATACATATTGGTCAGTATACTAATGAATAATGTCTTAAAATTTCTCTAAAATATCATTCAAACAAAAAAATCTCATGTACAGATACAAATCAAATTCTTGTTTTCCAAAATTTTCGAAACGTCCCAAAATTCTCGTAAGATGTGACGTCTTATCGCTCCACTTTAGAATGCCCAAAAACGCAAATCTTTTGTAAAATAGATCAGGTAAGTGATAGACATATGTAAGCTCACGTGTCTCTGCTATATTTGGTTGTTGGTGATCGCTCGCTCGGATCACCGGACAGGTTCGAACCCTAGCTAAGCTGAATTTTCTGAGCAATTTTGAAATGAAACCTGCCAAATAGGTATCCAATGAAACACAATATTTTCAAACTGGTAGTCAAGTGGTTAACGCGCTAGACTGATAATCCAGGTAGCGTAGGGATCCGTTTGTTCAAATCCCACCCAGTGCATGCATTTTTCCTTATTAATTTGAGTTTGTGTCCACGTAATAATAAGACTCTGAGGATTAGGTGGTAGAAAATGCTTTGAGCATTAACCTCGCCTGGTGGTTACCTTCCACAAAAGAGTATTATTATTTAAAAGATTAAAAATATACCAAATTACCGAGAAGTTATTGTCATAATGTAACTTTCTGTTTTGAATTTATATACCACAGGTCTTAATGTCGCAAAATGCTTTCAGCATTAACCTAGCCTGGTGGTTACCTTCCGCTAAAAGGTGATATTATTCTTCTTTTTTTTAGGGAAGGGCGGGGACAAATCTTTTTAAGACACCCAGGTTTAGCCTAGGGTGTGGGATTTCAACCAACTAAAAACGTACCTTGCCTGATAGCATACCGCCCTTGGAACCGAAATATTTTCATTACTTCAAGTGCAGCAGCAACACATCAAGAAAAAAACAAATAAAAATAAACCAAAATTACAAGTAGAAGAAAACTAGTGGAGGAAAGGGATCGGCTATAAGGGGAGATGAGGAGGCCGAGGGGGGACCACCAAATAAACCCCCCACCCAAAATTAAAAGTATCAACAGCAACACATCAAGACACAGCAGCAACACATCAAGAAACAAACAAATAAACCAAAATTACAAGTAGAAGAAAACTAGTGGAGGAAAGGGATCGGCTATAAGGGGAGATGAGGAGGCCGAGGGGGGACCACCAACTGAACCCTCCACCCAAACTTAAAAGTATCAACAGCAACACATCAAGAAACAAACAAATGAACCAAAATTACAAGTAGAAGAAATCTATTGGAGGAAAGGGATCGGCTATAAGGGGAGATGAGGAGGCCGAGGGGGGACCACCCACTAAACCCCCCACCCAAAATTAAAAGTATCAACAGCAACACATGAAGAAACAAACAAATAAACCAAAATTACAAGTATAAGAAATCTAGTGGAGGAAAGGGATCGGCTATAAGGGGATACTACAGTCTTCAAGTAATGAAACTTTTCGTTAAGTTTTAAATCGTCCCGGGTCATTTTCATTTATCGTGGGCATTTCAAGTCCGCAACCTTTCTCCTTTAATAAATGTGAAAATAATAGGGATATATGACTAAAATCTATTTGATCACATAGGAAACAATTTTTTTCATAAATTAAAATAATAAATTGTCTTTTAAACTAATGTGGAGACTCAAAATTGCCAGTTATGTAAGTAACGTTCATGATATTTTAGGTGTCCCTTAGTCTAAGATTTTACTGTGTCTGATAGAAAAAAATGCATTTCTCCCCATTATTTTAACTAAAATCCCATATAAATGAGGAAAATCAAGTTTATTTAGGATGTGAGCATTAGTTTTCATAAAAAATAATAATGTTCACCTCATTCTACAGACGTGTAAAGTTGTGTCCCTATGAAGAAAAGAAAATCTCCGTCATGAATGTTACCCCCAAAAAAATGTAAACCATTTTGAAAAACCCTTAGAATGAGAAGCTAACATCAGCCGCCATTTTGATTGGAAAGATCAAATATTTTTGATCTTTCCAATCAAATATTTTTTTTTGTAAAGTGAATATTCTTTCATTGAGAAAAGATTGTTTTAGTGGCGTGTTACTCTTGAACGTGTTTTAGTGGCGAGTTACTCATGAACGTCCCGGGTTACTCATTTAAATTACTCAATTACTGTTACTTAGTCATGAACATTACCCGTGGTCATGAACGTTACCTGATACATTTAGATTTTTGTAAAGCTGGATTTCGAAAAAAAGGTAGCTGCTAGAAATATTCTAAATGAAAGCTTTTGCTCAAAAGTATTTGTCTTAGTGTTCTGAGCCTAAAAAAATGTTAAAAAGAAAAATCAAGTTTGCTTTAGGTAACGTTCATGACAGAAAACACCAATATTTTTGAAAGTTACAAATGTACTTATAGAAATAGAAAAAATAAATACCTATATTTAAAGCCAAATAGAAATAATGTGCTTCTAATATATTTCCTAATTTGTCTAAAAGACAATGAATATTTTCACATCATCTATGATGACATTTAAGATGGGCGAATAAAAAGACCCTAAAAAAGTGACAAACATGATTAAAAAGTTGGTAACAGATAAGTTTTGAAAACTAAGGAGTAAATGTAGCCTGAAAAACGACACCAAATATTTTTAAAATTTGAAAAAAATTTGTCTTGAAAAAATCCAATTGCCCAAGATAAATGAAAATGACCCCCTACAATCAATTAACGTATCAAAAGATTCTATAAATTCTGAAAATTTTGTGACGTCACCATCAAATTTCTTGAGTTCAATCTTGGGAAGATAACCGTTGTTAGTTTGCCTCACAACCTGGGCTGCTGCAACTCCAAGTTTCAGTTTCTCCAGCTCCACACGTTCCTTGGTCTCCAGCTCCCGCTGCCTCAACGCGATCTCATCTGCATGCTGTTGCTCTTTCCACGCCAGCTCATTTTCCCGTGCCGCAATCTCATCTGCTCTCTTGCGCTCCCGCTCCGCAAAATCCCGCTCATCCATGAATGCTGAGACCTTTGCCTGCAGAGTCCTCACCAGCCGCTTGACAGTGACCAAGGTTTTCTGGTCTTCCTCCGTGTAGCTCGTAGACGTTGAAGAATTCTCCGACGCTGATGGTTCAATAAATTCCAGCTTGTCGACAGCACTTTGATACGTCGTGATAGATTCACATAACTCTTCAACAGCTGCTTTGATGCAGTAGACATTTTCGTCCGTAACGGTTGGATCTTTGTAGTCATTCGAAATGGACTTTGCTAAGATGCAAAGCTCATTTTGTCGTCGGATAACGTTACGTTTAATTTGTTCCGTCATGAAACCACGCTCTGCTACCAAAAACAAATTTTTATGTGTGTGTATCATGTGTTGTGAAATACATTAACACATAAAATTGTTTATTCGTAATACAGTTTTATTTTGTACACTTTATAACTTTAACACTTTATAAACTGAATTTAGATCGTAAGAATCGTAAGAGTAGAATAGTTCGGTCGACTTTTATAGACTTTTTTGGACTGGTCCGAATAGGTTGTGCATGTCTTTAGGAAAACTTCCTAATGGCAGAAAAATAGCTGGCCGTCGATCATTCGTGAATATTGCAGTTATGAAAAGTTCACGACAGGGGGAACCACCAACTAAACCCCCCACCCAAAATTAACACTTAGACGACCGCGTGTACCACCGGTGGTACACGCGTGTCAGTGCGGAATGGACCGGGCGTACCACCGGTGGTACACAAATGCACTACGTCTAAACATCGCCGGTCCCACGGGAGAATTCACTAAAAACCATGCCGGTCGTCTGAGTGTTAAAAGTATCAACAGCAACACATCAAGACACAGCAGCAACACATCAAGAAACAAAAAATGAAACCAAAATTACAAGTAGAAGAAAACTAGTGGAGGAAAGGGATCGGCTATAAGGGGAGATGAGGAGGCCAAAGGGGGACCACCAAATAAACCCCCCACCCAAAAGTAAAAGTATCAACAGGAACACATCAAGACACAGCAGCAACACATCAAGAAACAAACAAATAACAATAAACCAAAATTACAAGTAGAAAAAAACTAGTGGAGGAAAGGGATTGGCTATAAGGGGAGATGAGGAGGCCGAGGGGGGACCACCAAATAAACCCCCCACCCAAAATTAAAAGTATCAACAGCAACACATCAAGACACAGCAGCAGCACATCAAGAAACAAACAAATAAATCAAAATTACAAGTAGAAGAAAACTAGTGGAGGAAAGGGATCGGCTATAAGGGGAGATGAGGATGGCGAGGGGGGACCACCAACTAAACCCCCCCCAAAATTAAAAGTATCAACAGCAACACATCAAGAAACAAACAAATGAACCAAAATTACAAGTAGAAGAAATCTATTGGAGGAAAGGGATCGGCTATAAGGGGAGATGAGGAGGCCGAGGGGGTACCACCAAATAAACCCCCAACCCAAAATTAAAAGTATCAACTGCAACACATCAAGAAACAAACAAATAAAAATAAACCAAAATTACAAGTAGAAGAAAACTACTGGAGGTAATGAGGAGGCCGAGGGGGGACCACCAAATCAGTCCCCCATTCAAAATGAAAAGGAAAAACATTAGAAAAACACTAAAACCAGAAAATTGCGATACTTGGACGATTTTGGAAGATTCCTGACGTACGTAATTCTTCATGAAAATTGGAACAACGAGATCCATCGGATAATTGAAACAATGAAAATTGAAAAAATGAGTTCCATCGCATTTATATATTTTACTTCCGAGAAATTTCTAATATTAGAAATCGGAAGTATTGTGTTCGTTTTTGTAAAAAAAAAAATATTTTTTTGCTCCGATTTCAATTTTTTTCATATTTCTGGACGTTTCATAACATACTGAGTAAATTTGGTTTTGTGTCCGTCTGTCGGTCTGTTAAAACGATTCCTTGTAACGCGCAAATCTCAAAAACTACTCAACGGATTTTGATGAAATGTTGCACACATCTAGGAGACATTTTGTAGATGGTCCCATTTTCAGTGTTGTAATGTACCTGGGTACTTGTACCCGGGTACTGTACCCGGGTACAGTTTTGAGTACCCGATACCCGTACCGGGTACAGATTGTGAATTGGTACCCAATACCCGTACCGGGTACTATTTTTCTGTACCCGGTACCCGAAAAGCGGGTACTTTACGGGTACTTTTTTGTTCTTAAGTAGCAAGAGTTTGTTCTAAAAAATTGAAACCTTGTTTTACTTCCGAGAAATTTATAATATTAGAAATCGGAAGTATTGTGTTCGTTTTTGTAAAAAAAAATATTTTTTTGCTCCGATTTCAATTTTTTTCATATTTCTGGACGTTTCATAACCTCCTGAGCAAATTTGGTTTTGTGTCCGTCTGTCGGTCTGTTAAAACGATTCCTTTTAACGCGCAAATCTCGGAAACTACTCGACGGATTTTGATGAAATTTTGCACACATCTAGGAGACATTTTGTAGATGGTCCCATTTTAAATTCATCGAATTCGTACTAGCGGTTCTGGGTGAAAGAGACCATGCGCCTGACCACTAACTTTTTACTTAAACGCTTATATCTCGTGAACGGTACACCCGATTTTAATGAAATTTTGTATGTATATGCATATTATTGTTATACATAGGCTATTTCTATTTATTTTTTAATTAATTATAATTAGACTCTGATATTTAAGAAAATCCGAAATTTAGGACAAAAAAGTCAAAAAATAAGGACCACGACTTGCCGATACAGAATTTTTTGTTGAATCTAGAATGTATAAAAAACAATTTTCTACCATATTAAATAAATTTGAAGAAAATCGGTTCAGTAGTTTTGGAGATACAAGTAATTTTGTATAAAATCTCAAAATTGGCACGTGTTAACAATGTGAAACAATCACGAGGAAGTATTGTGTCCATAATTGGCAGTGTTTTTCATTTTGGAACGTTTTTCAAAAAAAAAAGTTTCACTTTTTTTAAACAAATGACATCATATCCACCACCTCCTACCTCCATGCGAGCCATTGGGCTTACCAAACTTACCGAGGCTTACCAAACCGAACAAAGAGAAATTTTATAAGTAGGTATGTACCCGAAAAGTACCCGTAAAATACCCGGTACATTTTTTCATTACCCGGTACCCGTACCGGGTACTGTTTTTAAAAAGTACCTCTTACCCGTACCGGGTACAAAATGCCCCTGAATACCCGTACCCGTACCGGGTACCAAAAAAAATGTACCCGTTACAACACTGCCCATTTTAAATTAATCGAATTCGTACTAGCGGTTCTGGGTGAAAGAGGCCATGCGCCTGACCACTAACTTTTTACTTAAACGCTTATATCTCGTGAACGGTACACCCGATTTCGATGAAATTTTGTAAAAATATGCATATTATAGTTTTACATAGGCTATTTATATTTATTTTTAAATTAATTATAATTTGACTCTGATATTTAAGAAAATCCGAAATTTTGGACAAAAAAGTAAAAAAATAAGGACCACGACTTGCCGATACAGAATTTTTTGTAGAATTTAGAATGTAGAAAAAACAATATTCTACCATATAAAACAAATTTGAAGAAAATCGCTTGAGCCGTTTTGGAGATACAAGTAATTTTCTATAAAATCTCAAAATTGGCACGTGTTTACAATGTGAAGCAATCACGAAGTATTGTGTCCATAATTGGCAGTGTTTTTTTTTTTTTTTTTTTATTTGAACTTTATTTTTATAAGAAACATTTTACAATTCACACAATAAGGTAGTTATAATATTCATGTATTGTTTCTGATTTTGGACAGACAAATAAATTCATAACTATTTTCCATTTAAAAAATAGTTGTCTATTTACAATCTTATTATTATTACTACTACTCTTTCGCTTTAAAAAACATTTTATTATTATTATGAACTGGTTGGGGTCCCACAAGAAGAGCCCCAATTATCACACCGACCTCTATTAGATCTATTGTGACCAGTTTGACCTGCTCACACTCCTAGTTGTCTAGTATGTGTGAGAAGTTTATTTCTTGGTTTACTATGTCCAGATTCCCGTTCCCTGGACAAGCAGGGCTAGGTTCTTGACTTTAGTTCCCAAGTTTGGTACAATTTCAAGATTATTGTTGCCAAATATCCTGAATCTTTTCAGCTCCAGTGCCTCACATTCAAAGAGAATGTGAGTCGCTGTTTCTTCTTCAAGTCCACACAGTCTGCATTCAACTGGTACGTCCCTAGAGAGACCCAGTCTATGCAGGTGTTTCCTGAATGGACCATGTCCTGTGAGCATGCCCACAGCTGTTCTCAGTTGCTTTCGGCTTAAAGCTAGAGCGTCTTGAGTGAGTTTTTTGGAATAACCTGCTAGTGTCAATTTGGCATGACGCATGCCACCAGAGTTATTCCAAATTTCATTTGCTTTTTCTTCCATCCAGAAATTGACACTAGTTTTGACTGAGCGTTTAGTCAATCCTAGTACCGGTTCTGGACCTATGAAGTGCATTTCTGCTCCCTCTCTTGCTAGGAGGTCTGCATTTTCGTTTCCTTGGAGCCCACTGTGTCCTGGTATCCATTCAAGGTGAACCTTGTTATGGGTTCCCAGTTCATTGAGTTGTCCAATGCATTCCCAAGCCAACTTAGAGATGACTTTGGGACGTTCCAGGGTTTTGATTGCAGCTTGGCTGTCTGAGAAAAATGTAATGTGTTTTCCTCTCCAGCCAAGTTCCAGTGCATGCCTGGCTCCCATCAGAATAGAGAACATTTCGGCCTGGTACACAGTGGTTAGCTGCCCCAGGCTGACTGATCTCCTGCAGAAGCCAGGCCCGCTCAGACCTGCACCTGTTCTGTTGTTCATGCGGGATCCATCAGTATAGTACTTGATTCCCGCATTTTTAAGTATGCTTTCACTGCTTGCTCCAGTCCACTCAGATCGTTTTCTGATATGAGTAGTGTAAGCAGTGTGAAAGTTATTTTTGTGTGTCATGTAGTCTGTGGGCAGATTTTGCTTCAGAATTACATGTGTTTTATTTATCAGTTCATGATACCTGGTAGGGAGTTTACCTTCATGACTGATCATCTGTCTGTAAGCACCCATTATGGCTTCCCCCTTTATAAAAAGATACAAGGGAGGTATGCCTAGGATTACTTCCAGAGCTAGTGTGGGAGCTGTACTTATAGCACCAGAGACCATCAAAAGTGCTGACCTCTGTGCTGTTTCCAGCTCTCTCTGAGCAACTATTTGTTCAGTTTTTTTCCACCAAATGCATGAAGCATAGGTGATTCTGGGTCTGACGATAGCAGTATATATCCATTTTGTAATACGCGGTGTCAGGCCCCAGGTTTTTCCAACAGACCTTCTAACCATGTTGAGCGTGGTTTTTGCTTTGTCTGTGGTTTTCTTAAGGTGCTGATTCCATGTAAGTCTCTTGTCGAGATAAACGCCAAGAAATTTCACTTCATCAGCTACATTTATCCTTTTGCCAAAGATTATTGGTGCGTCAATTGGTCCCAATTTATATCTTCTGGTAAAAGGTATTAGGGTAGTTTTGGATGGGTTCACTTTGAGTCCCCTTTCCAAACACCATCTTTCTACTATTGAGAGAGCGCCGTTAAGCAGCTCAGTTAAAGTAGTTTTGTGCTTGCCTCTGACTAAGATGACAAAGTCATCTGCATATCCGAGAGCATAGTAGCCACTGCCATTTAATTCTGTAAGGAGTTCATCAGCAACCAGGTTCCACAGTCTCGGGGAAAGAACCCCCCCCCTGTGGACAGCCTCTGGTAGCATAGATCTCCTTTCTGGAACCAAACAGTTCAGCGTATATTATTCTCGATTGTAAGAGGTGAGTTATCCAGTTTTGGATAACAGGGCTTGCTCTTGCAAACGAGTTCTGCAAGGCATTCATAGAGGTATTGTCGAAAGCACCCTCTATGTCTATAAAGATAGCCATTGCAATTTCCTGTGATGACAGCGCTGGTTCTATCTTAGCAAGAAGATCACCCAAAGCTGTTTCAGTTGATTTTCCTGGTTGATAGGCATGCTGGTTGGGATGATGAGTAAAATTCAAACAATCTTCTCCAAGCCGCCAGTCTACCATTCTTTCCAATGTTTTGAGAAGAAAGGACGATAGGCTAATTGGTCGATATGACTTAGCCTGATCATGGTTTCTTCCTGGCTTAGACAGGAAAACCACTTTCGACTTTCTCCAGCACATTGGTATATAGCCCAGTACCAAGCTAGTTCTAAACAGCCTGCAGAGTATTGGAATAAGGACATCCAGTCCCTCTTGCAGTTGCGCTGGATAGATACCATCTGGTCCTGGTGATTTAAAAGGCTTGAAAGAACCAATGGCTGCTCGGATCCTTTTCACGGAAGCTATGGCTGCTGCCTCATTCCAGTTTCGGCGAGTAATTCTCTCTAAAGAGTATTCCCCGCTTGAGCCTGGATCGAGGCCTGCAGCCGCGCTTCTATGTTCAGGAAAATGAGCATTCATTAGCACTTCCAAAGTTTCTTCCCCATTGGTAGTGTATGAGCCATCAGAATTGACCAGGTTTCCTATTCCAAAGGATGGATCTCTGGCCATAATCTTCTGGAGTCTTGCAGCACTATTGTTGTGTTCAATGTGCTCGCAAAATGTTCTCCAGGAGTTTCTTTTGGCTATTCTTATTTCTCTGTTATATGCAGAGAGAGCTGTATGGTAAGTTTCCTTACTGCCACCTCTCTTTGTTTTATTCCAGAGTTTCCTGGTTTTCTTTCGAAGACCATCTAGTTTATTGTTCCACCAGATTGGTTGTCTGGTGTTAGGTCTCCTGGTTTCGGGACAGCACTGATTCATAGTATTGAGTAGAGCACTTTGAAGTTCAAGTGCAGCCTCATCTAATCCGTCAGTGCTACCCACGTCCATATTTGTATCTCTCAGTTTACATTTTAGGATCTTTCTGTAAAGATCCCAATCTGTTTTCCTGGGGTTCCGATACAAAGTGGGTGGACCAGGTTTGTAATTCACATTGAAAGAGATGTAGTTGTGATCAGACAGTGACACTATCTGATCAAGCACCTTCCAGTCTCTTATGTGATTTAGTATGTTCTGATTGGCTAAGGTTATATCTAGCACCTCAGTTCTGTTCCTGTTGATAAAGGTAGGTTTAGAACCAACATTTAAGATGACAAGATTATGATTCCCAATAAATTGAAACAAAGACTCACCTCGGTTATTGGTGTCGCTGCTCCCCCATGCACAGTGGTGTGCATTCGCGTCCATCCCAATGATGAAGTGCGAATGCTCTCCCTGCGCATAGTTGACCAGGTTCTCCAGTTCTCTTGATATGGGATTGGCTTCTTCGTAAGGCAGGTAGCAGGATGCAATGATGAAGTCCTTCCTCGTGCTTCTGTCTTGAAGTTCTATTTTTACAGCGGTCATGTCTTGAGAAGTATAGTTCCACAAAGTTAAGTGTGGAACATCCTTACTCACATAAATACACGCCCGGGGTTTTGGTGAAGTACTGTCATAAATGACAGTACCTTGACATGCACCAAGTCCTGCCACTCGTCCCTTCACCAAATATGGTTCTTGGATGAGGGCAACCTTGATGTTTCTTTCTAAAATGATCTTGGTGAACTTAGCACTGGCTGCCTTAGCATGATGTAAGTTAATCTGTACTATGTTCATCATTTTCATTTTAGGAGGATAGAGTTTTGTTGGTTGCAGATTTCTCCAGACTCGATAAAAACACCCTACCGAAACCCAGGAAGATATAGCTCTTCCAGGATTCGATAGTTGCCCACGAGTCTGCATCCATCCGAACCACAATTTTCTTAGAATTGTTCAACTCCTGGGAGTTGAGGACCTTCCATCTTGAAGTGTTCAGTCCTGTATTTTGAGTTTCCACTTGTCGTAGGATCCTCTCAACACTCTGTTTCTTCAAGATTTCAGGAGCACTGAAGATTACCTTCACTCCTGGTGAGAGGTCCTTGGCTGGAATTGCTTTCAGCCTGGCCTCCTCCCATGGAGTGAGACTATCTCCAATGCTGGCTATCCAGTTTGCTGTCATTTCGTCCAGGCAGTACAGCATTACTGCCCCCTGCTCTAGACGAATGCCAGTGAACTTTGGCTGTATGGTGTTTTGTTCAAGACTTTTGTCCAAAATGGAGGTCTGGATTTGCAAAAATTGCTCTTCCGAGACTTCCATGTTTGGCTGATCATGAACAATAGCCATTTTCGTAGAGGAGGTTGCCCCACTGTACGATGGAATTGCATTTGAGCGTGCACGCTTCTTTTGCAATTGTTTCTCCGCTGAATCTGGTGTCGTCTCTTCTCTGGTTCGCTTGGAACCAGATCGAGGCGTCTCAGGTACAGTGGTAAGAGTGGGGAAATTGATTTTCCTTTTATTACTTTGTTTGCCCTTCACGGCCTTCGAAATCGGCGATGCTTGCGTATAGCCATCACCCGCATTCTCTGACCCAGCTGGGGCAGGCGTAGAACCATCGAGGGGTATCGATTTCTCAATGCCTATCAATGGTTCGCCTGCCACCGGTTGAGCCGTTGAGTCTGTGGGTTTAGCAGCCGCAAGTAGTCGCTTTTCTCTTTTGCGCTTTTTGATCTGGGCTCCAGAGAGTCTCTTTTTCTTTTTCGCCAGTTTCAGTTTCTCCATGGACTTGGTGACCTGTTCGGAGTTAGAGTCTTCTCCTAACAGAAGTCTCTCCTCCTCAGTGTCCAGATTTGAATTCTCAGTGTCCATAGGAGAAAGCTGAGCTAGTAGATCCAGGGGATCACTAACCTCTGGCTGTGAGTTTGAGGTTATAACAACCTCGCTCACAGGGGAGGTTAGATTGTCTGATAATTGGCCCCCCCCAGAATCCAGGGGCCTGGACGTGAAACCACCACCAACCAAATTCACGCCGCGGGATTCAAGGTCATCCTTTTTACCCGCCTGGGGTACTACATTAGAAGTACCAGACATTTCCATTAAACTTGGTTTTTTTTCGGGGTTATCCTTCCCCTAGCTCTTGTTTACCTGTAAAGCAGCAGGTTGGGATTGACTTGCTTTTGAGGCAGCAAGGATTTGCCTGTTAGGAGGATAGGTGCTGTCTGAAGTGACATTTTATAGATCATATGGTACCCTGCCATATGCTCATCACTACATCCTAATCCTCCCCGAGTGAAACTAGCTCTGGATTTCTCCAGCCTAGTTTTCACTCTCACAGGAATCGTCTCTAGGGACTTTCAACCTGTGAGGCTGGTTGCTGAGGCGATGGGATCGCCTACCCCTACGCTTGCCTTGGAGAAAGGGAAAAGAATAATGAAGAGAAGGTGTTTGGCCAGAGTGTCCAGATAGATGGAAAGAAAGCAGTACAAAGAAGAAGAAATACTGCTTAGATTAATAGACTCTAGGTGCATGAGAGAAAGAGTAAGAATTGGAGGGACGATTTTAGAGAGGCTAATACAACACGTTTCCTTCCTTAGAAAGATTGTATTCGCGAGGAATTGACCACCATCCCTACGAATTATTTATACAAAAAATTTCACCATATGTCTTTTTTACTTTCCTTATCCATATCTAAAGGAAGAGTTAGATCTTGAAATTTGTAATGTTTAATTCTAAATTATAGCCCAGGACACCAAAAACGTTTTTTGCCATGGCCGGCGTCTGCGCCGCTGTGTGTAACAGGATATCTCGCGAAGAGTTGGCTTGAATTTGGATGTTAAAAATTAACACAACAAAACGAATTTGGTGACAATCGCAGTGGCGCAGGACCCAAATGCCGCAAGGGCTCTGAATTGGTAAGATACAAAAAAATATAACAATTATGTCTTAGATTAAAAAAATAATAGGGGTCTCTTCTGATCATTTTTTTGATATCTTGAACTTTTTGGACCTCGGCCCCGATTTACCCGTATTTTGGGGGGACACGCTTTGATTAACTTTTTTATTATTTATCGTAGATGGGTGAATATTTCCAAACGTGGTTTTTTGATGTCCCTATTGAATAAAAACAAATCGGTAAGGAAAAAATAAATGAATCAACTAGTCAAATGAAGAGAACTCATTAGCTTTAACTTGAAAGTACATAAAACATTTTTTTTTATTATTATATTTATATAAAAAATAAGTAGGTACATGATATCAGCAAATGTCCGTCCTCTGGCCTGTCCCCAGCTTGTTTTAGAATGTTTAAATTTATAATAGCTCAATTCCTTTTTAAATAATTAAATTAAAATATAATTTTTTCAATAGGCAAAAAGACAACTACTTAAAATTGAATTTTATTTTATTAATTACCATTTCAATTATTTCTATATTTGACTTTAAAGTGTGTCCCCATACTTTTTGTCCTTCCTCTGGCAAGCCACTTTATTGCCGTTTTCAAAAGAGGGGAGAGTAACGTCACTCTATGAAAGGAGGGGAAACTCTTGTGATTCTAATTTCCACGTTAGTTTTGTTCGATGTTTTAGTTGTTTGATTGAAAGATTTTCAGGAAGTAAGTGCGTCACAGAAGAGCTTGTCTTTCTGGCAAGTAAAAAAAAAGATTTCTTTTACTTTAAAAAAATAAAATGAGATTTTTCTATTTTATTTGCAGATTATTTCTCCATTTCGAAAACAATACTAATATTTTTCTTTTAATAGTGCACTTAAAAGTTAGAGTTATAGTCAAAATGTCTCTCCTCTGGTAGTCCTTCCTCTGGCTATTTTGTACCTATCATCTCTATTTTTTAAAGAACAGGGAAAAATAGAGAAAAAATAATTTTTCAGAAGTGCACCCTCTAAATATTAATATCCTAGGTACCTACTTGATTTCCCCACATTCAGCTAGTTATTTTAAAAAATTGGCATGGGACAAAAATTGCCCTGAAAAAACCACGTTTGGAAATATTCACCCAGATGGGGGTTGTGACATATCAAATCCAATGATTTTGAGGTGCTGATTACGAATTTGATATTGATTTTTAGCTAAATGTTACCTTTGAGTCACCAGTGGCTTTTGGTCCTGTTCCAATTCCTTATAATTATGATAAGGAAAGTCGTGTGATGTTTACACCAGATTTTTTTAATTTGGGTTTAACGTCGCTTTCAACTGCATGGTCATATCATTCCGATTTCTAATATTAGGTATTATCGGAAGTAAAATAAGTATATAAAAAAACACTGCCAATTACGGACACAATACTTCCTCGTGATTGTTTCACATTGTATACACGTGGCAATTTTGAAATTTAAAATATTAGTAACATATTTTGAAAAAAAAAAAAAAAAAAAAAAAAAAAAAACGCGAGTATATTTGAAATGTGAACATATTTTGACATTTTGCTGAAAAAAAAAAAATCATATGGAAGGTCAAGTCGCCTTCAACTGCATGGTCATATCACGATGGGTGTTTCACCCTAAACTTTCTGGAAACTCAAAAACCAGCAGCTCAAATTAACCTTACCTAGCCTGAGTGTGGCCGGAAATAGGCAGCATCAAGTTGGTTCGACTTTGAATGGTCACCAATCCGTCCTAACCTCTCAGGACGTTGCTTAACTTCAGTGACATAACGAGAACTGATGTATTCAACGTGCTATCGTCGCAGGCAAAAATATCTCTTATATGCAGTAAATTTAAAATGTCATCAAAAAATAAAAACAGATACACATGTTCAATTATTTTCAGTCAGTCTGGAAATCTATTAGGTAATTTATTTTTCAGTTTGGAAATGGACTAATAACTAGATAAAAGTATGTACAAAATAATTAAAAATATTTTCTTAAAAGTATAAAACATACAGTTATGCACATAAGTTTCGTGTCTAGAAATTAGGGTAGCTTTGCAATAAATCAATATTACATCATTGTAAAAAATGGTTTTAAGAATAATAAAATGTTGAAGTACTGTTGTAAGTGTAAACTATATTGAGTTGTTTTGATGATCTTTGACCAGCTTTTTAAGTAGAGTAATAGTTGGTCTGTTATGCTTCTAGAGCATTTCTAAGACTACCAGAGTTTTGTGCTACCTTAGCTCGACGAGTGCATTTGCTATTGGACAGTAATAGTTCTATCTTATGCATTTTATTTATATGGTATTTTTGTATTATTATTATCACAAGTGACTATTATTTAGCTATCCTCAATACAGTAAATTTTGATAGAAAGAGGGTTAGCAGTCAAAATTAGCGTTAAGTTAGTTGAACTCTTGACGTTAAGCGACAAAAACTCGTTTCTGCTCAAATTTTCGAGTCTTACGTTTTACGTTAATTCAATAGAGTTTTCCCTTAATTTGAAGAAAATAAGGAGACGATAATTTTCAAAAACAAATCCTTAAACAAAAAATTACGTGAGACTGCAATTTAACATGCCCTATATTGAAGTAGCGTTACGTTAAATTTAATGTGACGCTATTTTGCTTAAACTCACTAGTAAGTCTCAAAAGTTTTTTTTTCATGACTACCAAATCTCTATACAATATGCAGGAAGATTAGATTTTTGCATCATGAAATACTAAAATATTTCAAGACAGATGCAAAACAAAGGACAATAGAGGCAAAATTTAAAGATGAAATTCAGAACAACTATCCACTAATAGAGAAATTGCCATGAATAACAGATTTAATTCAAGTAGGAATAGAAAACCAACAAGCCAACATGTTGATTTTTAGACTGAAAGGAAATATGAACATTTTTTTATGAGAGGAACCTAGTACACAATGGATCACTTGCTCCTATTTTTTTCTTGGCTCTATCAAAAGATTTTAGAGTAAGGATTTCTATGTATTTTTTTTTCGAACCGTGTTAAATTTTACGTCAAACAGTGAAATTGAAAATCATTTTTTGTAAGTTCTGAATATGTACCACGAAACGATTCCTGACAAAAATTTCAAGGGACTTCTTTCTCAGCGATAAAGATGTCCGAAGCCCAGAACACGATGAAATCCTTGGTATAAAGAAAAGCTCTATAATAAGAACTCGTAGACTGAAAAATCCAACTCGGTAAAAGACGTCACAAATCCGTATGCGCTTTTTTCCGACTCGGCAACTTGAAACGTCTTTTAAGGTCTTTCACCTACGTTTTTCGTGGTTTTGATGGCGCAAATAGCCTTTTCTGTTGTTACCTACAGAATCAGTTATTCACTATTTATTTCTATTGTACGTGATCCATTAAAAGATGTCATGTCACTCAGTAAATTCACTGTCTTGTAGTTTTCATCGAGGTTTTAAAGTTTTTCATCACGTAAGCCGCCCTATAATGCAAGCAGAGACTTGTGGGAATTTCTATGATGTTTCATGTCCCTTCACAGCTTCTGAACCCTATCGCCTATGCTTGCGACTGCTACTGTAACTGGAGGATCGGGAAGACCGCTTGCGTGACTTTTTTTTTTTTCCGACACAGGTGAAACGGAATAGCGACTTCTTTTCCTCGAAGTGGAGTAGTCCGACTCGTAATCATCACTCCTCTTGGATTTCTTCTCGGACACTTTCTTAGAGCTCCTATCAGAGCGATGAGACTTTTCTGAATATCGCTCGCCGCTTGAACTGCGCTGTCTCTTCTTACTGCGATGGCTATCACGACTAGAATCGCGACGTTTGCTTCTCGACTCACTGTACTTATCTCGGCTAGACTCTCGGTGTCTCTTTGATTCAGAATATTTATCTTTACTTTTACTAGCGTATTTATCTCTACTCGACTCACGGTATGTTTCTTGGCTTGACTCTCGATATTTATCCTTGCGTGACTCGGAATATTTATTTTTACTCTTACTAGCATATTTATCTTGACTCGACTCGCGGTATTTTTCCTGGCTTGACTCTCGATATTTATCTTTGCTTGTGCTCGCGTATTTATTACTCCGTCTACTCTCCTCACTATCTCGTCTATTTCTGGAAGAGTCACGCCTCTTCTTCTTTTTCTTCCTCCTTCTCTCTTCTCCATCACTCGACTCTCTGCTCTCTGAGTAATGGCGGGACGACTCAACATGATTCCGAGTCGACTCTTTCACCCGACTCGACTCATGACTCACACTACGCTCTTTTCTTCTCTCCTTTTCACGGCTCACTTCTCGTTTTCTCTCTACACTCCCTCTTCCCTCGCTACTATAACTTCTCTCTTTCCTTCTTTTCTCGCTGGAGTCTTCTAGTGAATTCTTCCTCCGCTCCTCTCGGCTCAGTTTCCTGGTGGGCGGGGCGGGACTGGAGGAGTCCTCACCGACCTCCGGACTGCGAGTCCGCGGCTCATGCGCAGTGCTGGGGGTGGGAGGACCTGTGTGCGGTGAACCCATCTTATTGGTGGAATCTGCAACACAACAACCAAACCTTTATCTTTAACCCAAGAAGACAAGCGAAAACCTTGGTCAAGATTTAAACATGAATCTTTGGTTGTAATGTCTCTTTGTTAATATGATAACCATATTTTTAAAATGAGTTTTTCTAAATTTTAATTGAATTTATTAGATAGCAGATATTTCATTCAAATGACTCATTTGCATTATTTACTATTTAGACTGATATTTTGTATAATTTACAGGTCGTACTATTTTAGTTAAAAACAGACTTCATTTGTTTACCCTCATTGGAAGAAGCAATAACCTACACAATAATATGGGAACATTATTACTAGTTTTCCTGTACAGAGGAAAGTATTGGCCGGATGTGACTTACCTGGTTGAGGCCTATGTACCTGGTCGCCGGTATCTCTCTCTTCCTCTTCACTCCCCTCGTCCCCCTCTTCATCCTGTAATCCTGCTCTTCTCTCCTGCTCCTCCTGGGCTTGTATCTTCACTTCTATTTCCCGCTCTATTCGGGAGAACTCCCGCTTACGTTGGTTGAGTTGATCCTGATAAGGGAATGGGTGAATAACGTTAAAAAAAACTGAAAATGGTTAACCTGTTATTGGTTTCAAAAAACAAAAAAATATCCCTGTCAATCACAGTTGTTCAATATTCGGATGATATTCATATGTTCCTGTCCATGAGAGAGCCTACTACAGTGGTATCTACGAACATCTCACACTTTTGGAAGTATTGTATGGACGCCCAGATCTGATGTACAGGTTTAATTGATGTCCAATGATGAATCATTCGCGTTTTTTGGGGTTGGGTCAATGTTCTAGTCAATAACTGGACGAGAATTCTACCCTCAACCAACTGTGAATTACGAGAACCACCCATATTTACTCCCCAAGTCTAACTCATGACTTATGGAATTCAGAAAAATACACACAACTACATCACATTGATTCACCCCTGATGAGATGACAAGAGTACGGGTGAAAATCAAGACAGTATAATGTTTATTTGACAACACTTAATAATAATATATATGTCTTTTTGCACTCAAACCAAAAATGCAAGTTTAAAACGAGTTTTCTTACAGGGCTAAGTGGGTTCACTGTGTACAATGGACATTAATAAATTATTTTATTAGTACTGTTTTTGCCCAGATTGTCCAGTGTTCAATTTACCCTCAATTCGAATGTTCCTACTAAATATGACAGCAACTTCTTTTATCTGTTACATATTTTAATGTCAGATATTGGTAACTATTGAAAGATCTGATTAAAATAGAGGTTAGTTGATGGCATGGATATTCAGAACTATTACCTGCTGATGAGAGCAAATAAGCTCGAAGCAGCTGTTCAGGTATATTCTGATATTCATGTACATCTAGTACAACTTCTCACTTTTCAGTTTATACTGATACTTTTTCTTGTATTTTTGACAGAGCAATAATTAACTTACCCTTAAAACCTCCTCACTTTGATATGCTGAATTGAACTTCTGACTCGGTTTTGCAGAGTCTACCTCATCCTCAGACTCACTTGACTCCGATCCGCTGTCATCATAGATTCCAAGACCTATAAGTGAGGGTAATCGAAAGCCGTGATATTCCGCTAAGAGCCAGAATGTGAACTTTTAAATAAATATGTGAACTTTTTCAACACAGTGTAAACTTCTAAATATTTTTTATTCCAATTTATTATTACTTTTTTGGCTGCATATGTTAGTTCTTTGGTATTCATCACAACAAACAGAGGAAAAGTTCCATTGCAATCTTTTTCATATGTTATTTACTTACAATAAGGACTATTGACAAAAACCGCAAAAAAATCTGAATATCCTTCCACTTTATCTTTTATAATTTCAAAGACAATTTGAGTAAAAATCATGCATGATAATGAAGTTAAATTTATTTAAAAGTATATTGCATATTTTATTCAAACTGACTTTTACAATAGATTTTTTAAAATATAATAGGTATGTGAAAAAAGAGATTTGCTGATGCTGCTGTTTTAGTACTAAATAAAACAAAAACCAAGAACTGGTAGTCCTTGTGGTTAAGATGTTCTAGTACATGGAAAAACAGCAAGTGGGCGGATAATTCTGCTCGTGAGTGTATTAGTTTTCTAATACACTCGATATTCTTGTATGGCGGATAAAGTTTTCCTTTGTCATCAGTAAAGAATGTGCTCATTGGTTAGTTTGAATAAAATAATTAAATAAAAAAGTCATGAATAATACATAAATAAAACATTTGATGAACAGTGTACTTTAGCCTGTAATCAATCACAAAATTCGCCCCAAAAGGAACAAATTTCGTGAGAGTACTTGGACTTGTAGTAGGGGCAAAAAGGTTCACTTGTACGAAGAGTTAAAAAAGGGAAAGAGGTGGTTAGGAAAAGCGACTTACCCAGATTTCCTTTTAGAGAACGAGACGTCGGGAGTCGTTGTTGACTTTGTTGTTGAGCTAAGGTATAAGATCAAGAATGATTATAAGTAATAAGATCTCGCGTAGAGATAGTGCCGAGGTCAGAACATGAAACGCGCTGAAACTCAGTTTAGAAATAAATGGGTTATTAAATAAACTCAGTCAGACAAGGAGGAGGAATACATTCCATGTAAGATGAGAACGCCAACTTACCACTTGCTGCAACAACAGGATGAGAAGAATCATAGATAAGAAAAAAGTAGTCTCGGGAAAATAGGCCTGAAGAAATAAAGTGTTTTTGTAGTTTGTTCCAATCCAACTTCATACATTAATAAATAGTTAAAATAAACCAATGAAATCCCATCTCTGGAGTACAATATCAGCATACTGCCCGCAAAATGTGGCCACACTTGTGGTAACCATTAAGCACACAGTAACAATTTAATGTCTGGTGTTGTGTCAGTTCAGATTTAACATCACGGATTATATTATTAAATTATAGACATGGCTTTGCCAAAAGATATTGGTCATTTTTTTAAAACTATGAACTACCATGTTACTATAAAAATTATTTATCTGGGTTTATTTTATTTGATTTTAAAAATTACACAGGGGGACGTGAATTTGTATTTCGCGTAACATAAACTGCTGAATATGAGCAACTCATAAAATCACAAGACCTAACTATTTTTCAAAAGCATGAAAATACTTTCTTGGTACTTAACTACACTTGTATCAATCACACCATATAACGCAATAGTATCTAAATTCTTGGTGATGTGTAGATTTATTGAAGTCCAAAATGTTTGTTTTTTTTCAAAAGGTAATGAAAACAGACAAGTTGGAAAATAAACCAATAAGAAGAAAATAACACTTAATGTGTCGGACTGCATAAATTTTGGCACTTCTAGCAACACTTTCACTGGGCACTGTCCTAGCTCAGAGGTAAAAGCGCCAGGTGCAGGATTATACCTTTCAGCCCTGGAAACACGGAGTACACCTCGCGAGCACAGCGCTCTATCTCTTCTGAAGTTACTCGCATGAGCAGTTGAGTTAGCTGTTTCCTCACAATGCCCATCTGAAAAAAGAAGTATTGCACGATTTAAAATATCAATAGAAAATGTTCTGTTGATACAGATTTCAGTGTTATTAAGGAGCGTTGCAGATAACACTGAAATCTGTTACTTGAGGCTAACTGGGAATAAACACAAACCCTTCATGAGCCAAAGTGCATGCTTTTTCAGAATAAAAGCGCCCCATGATAACTGTCACAAATATTAAAGTATATTTACAGCCGTATTTATGAACAGAAAACGCCGTTTGAGCATGGTCTGAAGCATGATTTCCTTTAATATTATTGGCCAATACCTTGCTTGAGACAGTGCTCAGACAAAATTCGCTGTTCATAAATACGGGTGTTAGAATACAAAATATTGATGTCTTTTGGTTTCAAACAGGAAATTGATAAGTGTAAGTAAATGCTGTACTATTCGACTTTTTTTACTTTTTGAAACAATATACATTGCCACATTAATTTACAAAGAAGAAGCCCAAAAAATCAGTAACAAACAGTGCAATCCGAGCATGCTACCTTTAGGCCAAGGTGACTACAATGGTTATTGGGCAGTACCAAGGCAGAATAAGCTGAAGTGCGTTTGGTTGGTTCTCCGGGCGAGAAGAGAGGAGGGTTTTATAAAAAGTAACAACATACCACATTCTCGAGTATCTCAGCTTTCAACAGCCTCCTCTGCGGAGGCGGGGCTATGGGTTCCTGATAGGAAGACTTATCAGGAGATGGAGATCGGGAGGTGTGGCCTGCTTCATTGTCCCTCTCATGGGGTGGATCATCCGCCTCTGACTGCTCAGACTCGGAATCCTGAAAATGAGGAAGTTTTTATGAGTATAAACGATGAACATTTTTCGTTGACAAATATGTATTTGATTTTTTAATTCACATCATCACAATCACTACAAGGTGACATTATTGTGAAAAACAGCTACAATTTAGAAGCTTTACAGTGATACAGGATTAATGTTAAACTAAGCCAAGTACGTTCTAAATTCAGAGTTTTAACCAATCACAGCACACTTTAGCCGAGTTCAGGGATAGTGTCCACTTCAATTAAATCTAATCCTATAATATAACTGGCCCTTAGAATGTCCAACACAGGTGGTTAAACTGACAAAGGCCCTCAAAACAAAGTTCATGTAATGATACTAACAATGTGTTATAAATCAATAGTTCTATTTGCCATATATTATATTAGATTCATTAAACAATTCATGATTTTTTTTTTTTTAAATACTCACAAATTTGCTCTTGCTAGGATTAAGGGGGTCAAACACAGGTTCTTGTTTCATGTTGGCAGAACGGGCCAATCTCTCTTGTTCTTGAATCAGTTTTTTCTGTTTCTCTCTCTCCATCTTCTCCAGTCCTTCCCGAATCCAGGCAGGCAGGGTTTTCCTTTTGGCAGCATCTGGGCAAAATCAAAAATCACACAGCATTCAAATCGGGGACAATTCAGTAGTGAACTTTTTGATCAGTTACCATTAATTATACATAAATAAGAAATACTAATTACTATTGAATTTCAAATACTTGTATTGTGAAATTTTCTTCATTTTCACCAGAGGAAAAAATACACTGCCAATTATGGAAAGCCAATTTTATTCTATGCGAAATTTCCTAATTCAACATCTTAATTTTCAGACAACATAAAAAAAATACCCTTTACTGACTGAAGAGCATACCCAGTTACCTAGGTAGAGGTGCATGTGATTTCTATGTTAATACGCGAGAAAAAGATTATACCTACTGATTTAATTATACTTGTTGGTATGATGATTTCTATTTTTTTTTTTTATTACAAAAATAAACACAAAAAATTCCTCTGATATCTAAAGTTAAATATTCTTGGTAAAATCTATATACATATGTATAGAAAAGGGAATAACATTTACTGTACAACCAAATTTGAATAAATGTAAAATCTTTAAGGTATTGAATTGAAATAAATCATTGTTACTTGGAAAGTAATTTACCTAACACAGGTTGCTCAGGGGACTCTGACCGCTCTTCTCTGGTTCTATGGAACGAGTTATGTTCCCTCAGGGTTTTGTCTCCCCTTTTCCAGACACGGTTTGGATGACGAATAAACTGGGAACTTTGATGGTGGAATCCCTGAAAATTAGATAAATTAAGCACATAATGTTGAAAGTAGTGAGTAACTATTTACAAATGCATGTGAACATCTCAAATCAGGAAAAATGAATGCAAAAAAGATATAATTAGCTAGGATTAGTGTTTCACTACCTTGGAAATGCAGCTAGTGAAGGAATTTGTGTAATTAGATCCACCAAAATGAGGGATTTTACTATCTTTATCAATGATTGGTGTACTATTTCCTAGTACAAGGATTATTTCATCAACAGTTTACACTACAAGTAATATAGTTAATCTTACCTGGTTCCGAGGCATGTGTTTGCCCATCATCTCACCACTAGTGACTGATGAATCTACTGCTGGATAGGATACAGAGCCCTCCATACCTTCAGCTCCAAAGCCTTGCATAGCATTGTAGCTAGGTGCACCTTGCATGCCAGCATTCCAGCCTCCCCAGCCCCATTGTTGCCACTGGTTCCACTGAGCACCCCAGTTGCCCCCATTCATAGCTGAAAGCAACATATTGAACAGTATTGTTACAGCTAATAATCATCTAGTTATCATTAATATTTTCACAATTTACCCTAATTGTTGACCTTTACCAATGTTCTCGACTTATTGATACAATATATTTTTGGAGAACCTAGAATGTAGGAAAAATGGTATTTTCCCATATAAAACAAATTTGAAGAAAATTGGTTGAGCAGTTTTGGAGATACAAGTGATTTAGTAGAAAATCTCAAAATTGCGACAGGTAAACAATGTAAACCAGTCACGAGGAAGTATTGTGTCCAAAATTGTCAGTATATTTATTAATAAAATATAATTGAGCTCTAATTTTAAGAAATCCCAAAATTATGGACCATAAAGGTAAAAATAAGGTCTTCACCACATCACAATAAAATGTTGACACACTTAAATAAAATTAAAAAAAAAAGTATTTACCTTGCCAATATTTTTGTCTGGATTATAGCATGTAGGAAAAACGATATTCTACCATAACAAAGAAATTTGAAGAGAATCAGCTCAGAAGTTTTGCAGATACAAGTGATATAGTATAAAATCTCAAAATTGCCAAGTGTATACAATGTGATCCAATCACAAAGAAGTTTTGTGTCTATAATTATTGGCAGTGTATTTTTGTATTACTGACTGTCTCTCTCTCTGATTCTTTCCGACTGATTTTTATTTGATAACTTTAATTTTCTCAAATTCTAAATATTCCCCAGATAGCACCATACATTTGCAGCGTGTTTGTTGTACGCTTGCTGGTGCATGTTTCATAAAAAAAATTAAGCTTACTGAAAGGCTAGCAAATGCAAACCAAAAATGTGAAGTATGTTTGCTGCACAAGTGAAATGAATCAAACATTTTGTTGGATAACCATTTGCAGAAAGGCACAATGACCATTTTCTTTGCCAGGCAAATATAGAGGTACAATTGCCTTAAAATTGGCCAGAGAGCACAAAACCTTCCCGCAAGGTTATGTGCTCTCTGGGTCTCTATTTCCTTTTAATAGTATGTATTCTCAATCACCATATAACTCACCAGACACATCTCCTTTGCTCATTTCATCTTCTTTGCTATCCAACTCCATATCCATGGGAGCTTCCCCTTTCTCACCCTCATTGTCTTCTTGTTTCTCTTCCACTTTCTTTTCCGGGGGAGGAGGGGGTGGAGGGGCTAGCACATTCATTTGATCAACAGTTGGAAATGTTTCCTTCATTTGGATCCATTGTTGTGCAAGTGATGCCCAGTCCACTGAAATGATAACAATGTATGTGTATTGGATGAGATGTCAGGATCAATATGGTAATATTAATATTAGAAACTGGACATTTCACCCTTTCTGTTGATATATATTTTCTGCCAATACTTTTACTGTTATCTGTTGATAATAATAATAACACTCAGTAATGGAATGTAACCACCAGGCAAGGTTAATGCTCAAAGCATTTTCTACCACCTAACCCTTAGAGTCTTATTATTAAGTGGTCACAAACTCAAATTAATGAGGAAAAATTCATGCACTGGATGGGATCCCTACATATTACTAGACTAGCGCGTTAACAGTACAAATGCAGCATTGCTAAGTATTTTGTTTTAATTTTACTAGTAAAAAAGTTTTTAAGTGGCCATGGTAAATTTAAATACCTAGTGATTTAATCAACCAATAGGTTCATGGGTTGCAACATTATATGAGAGTACATGGACCATTCACCATACCATAAATGTTGTATAATAGATATTCACTGGAATTAATAATCTTTTGCCAGCCTAGTTGACTAAGGAGAATGTATGGCTGTTTTTGATCTTTTGGTTGATTAGTAGTGCAATTTTTCTAAGAGCACATATTTTTGGTGGGATGCTTATTTTTTGTTTATCAGCCATGCATCTATACTGTTTTTTTACATTTTTTTTTTTTTTTTTTATGATACAATTATCTCTGCAGTTTAACTTTCCCAATAAAATATTAATCATATTACCGTCCTCGTTGCTGACATTCTGATAACTCATTGGGTTTAACCATTGTCCTGCAGGAGCAAACTGCTCACTGCTATCTCCTGACCACATGGTGCTGAAAGTAGAGGTAAAATAATTGTATCAGTGATTTGAAGAAAATTATCATAAGGATACTTTCCAGTAGGAACCTACATATTATTTAACAATTTAGATCAATCTTTATTTACGATTACAAATATATACAGATGCAGTCAAAAGGTATAATAAATTAAATATAAACAAAGTTTGATCAAGGGTGGTGATAATGCCTTTGGCATTCTCTTCATAGTTCACAAAGGAAGAACTACCAACAGATAAAAATGCAAATATTATGTCTTTTTATATAATTTGATAAGGCTAACTAATGTTTTATGGATTTTATTAATTTGTATACTAAAGAATGTCTTATTTACATTCAGGTACAGTGGACATGACAATAATGGCATCACTTGACTTGCCTGCTGAATTCTTCTGCTACTTCTCCAGGATAGTACAAAAACATCAGAGAAAACAAGAAAATATCTAAAAATCAGATTTGATGTTTCTTGTACATTCTGTGCAAGTAATTCACTACTATTCATATTTGAAGCTAAAGTATACCTCATTTTGAAGGCAAAATATGTCAGTGTTATTTTTTCTGTTAAAACTAGAGATTTTTATGTCCTTTTAAACGCTTAGATATTCTATAGGTCATTTGAGACATTTGATTATTCCTTCTTTATTGATTAACAGTAGCAACACTTACAATAACTAAAATTTATATTATTTAACTATAACTTTTCTAATGACGGTACTTACTTGGGCTGTGTTTTAAATGAAAAATTTGAAGTCGAGAGTCAGGATTTCCTTCTAGATCTGATTGAAAGTACCATTAATAGACTGTTGCCTCACACTGTTCATAAAGTTAGTGGCTGCTCCATGTGAATGCTGTAATAGAAGTTGGAGAGGTTTAGTATTCCCCTACAAAATTTGTGGTTACCTCTACTAAAGAGTGCAAAAACGCACCGTCGTAATATGACCATGGCAGTTGAAAGCGACGTTAAACCCCAATTAAAAAAAAAAGAGTGCAATTATCATTATTACAGTCAAACCTGGATAAATTTGTCTTATAAAGAGATGATTTTCCCCTAGAAGTAAATATGACCTGGAAATATGTCTCTTTCCTCCATGTTCAACGACTGTATTATAAATAAGGTACAATGGCTACTAATGAATACTATAAACCCAAAAACAAGTGAATAGGCAAAGTTTTGATCGAAAATTTCAGACCATAAAAATAATGTGATCTAAAAAGTATGGCAAAGTTACCTAGTCAAAATAACCAATTGTAGTTGTAGCATGTATATTTTTTTACTCCTTATTAAACAACCTGAATACTCAAATTAATCTCACCCGGCCTGATTATTAATCTTATCAGGAACTCCACATTGCCAAAACAGTAGGCTTCACCTCAGGATGAAGAAAGACAATATTAATGGTGAAAATGAAAACTACAATTTGCAAGTTTCACAGTACCGAGAATACGAATATTAATGGTTGATGAATGAATCAAATGAATGACTATAAAAGCAGAAAAAGTAATAGGACAGAAGACAGACAGGCAGAATAAAAATGTATCTCCTACTCAAGTCTCAACTCAAAACTCAAATTTCCTGATTTTCTTCAAAATTTCAATGCTACATAATAAGAACAGTGTTGCCGACGCATAACCTAACGGAAATACTGACTGCGCAAAGTTGACATAATTATTTTGACAGATGTCAGATACCTAATTCACAGATTTACGAGGTTGGAGGTTGATTTGTTGCTTCTTTTTTACTTTCCTTATTCTATAGGAAGGAAAGTAATGGTATCACCCAAAATGACACACACATACACACACAACATGGCTCTTGAATTAAATAAAATGTCTCAATTATATTACTGACTGCGCAAAGTTGACATATTTTGACAGATGTTAGATACCTATTTTTTACTGTTCTCTTATTCAAAAGGAAGGAAAGTAATGGTATTACCAAAATTACACACACACACTTTTTTATACTTGGCGTACACCAAAGCCGGCTCATCAAAATTTCGCGATCGATATGTCAAATGAAAGCTCAAACCATCATAGCCTCGAACTTTTTTGCTTTAAGTTGACAGGTCGTTGCTTACAAATTTCGAAAAAAAATGTTATTTAGGTCGGAAAACGGATTCTACCTCAAGGCATTACTTGAGGAAGGTCCTTAACTCGACGACGCGACGGTTTGGAATTTCTTACTTTTACGTGGAATCTTACGACAATTTTACTTGATGGCCATCATAATTTTTTTTGCTATCTCTTACCATTTCGCCTAAACAATTTGGACACACAAAAGCCGTATTTTTCTTTCTAACCAAAGTGGATGCAACTGGAATAAAATGAACAAACTGGAAGCAATTGCTTAAAAGCAAAGAAAAATAACTTAAGAGGAAAAATCTTCTTCCAGTTTGGTTAAAACCAATTTTTTTAAGTACAAAGATAACAATAAATATAACACACCTAGTAAATTCGAATAATCTTAAACTCATTATTTTCCCTTAATATTGGATTTCTAATTGTTTGTTGAATATTTTTATGACAGGTCATCCATAATAATTATTATAATTATGTCAAAACCATTTGTCAAATAAAATAAAAATAAAAGAAAGTACCAAAAGCACGCGAAAACGGCGGCATTACTCTGGAAATCTGTTTCGCTGTAGCAACTACGCTCTAGTAACCACTGATCCGAATGATTCAAAAATTTGCTACCTTCACCTATTTTAGAGAATCGATTTTTTTTCAAGGCGCGATTTTTTCAAAATTGTGATAACTGATAATGATAAGCAAGCTACTTAACATTCAAGACAAAAAGTTTGATAAGTCAATAGTCTAGAAAATAAAATCCTACTTCCTGTTGGTTTTTCCTGGCAAGTTTGCTTTGCTCAATCTTGTGAGAAGCTAATTTTAGTGGTCTGTCAAATTGACCATAAATTAAGAATTTCCTACAAACTTGTGTCTACAGCTGTTCTCTCTTGATACTACTGTTGGTTGTATCTTTTGAGGTCATTCTTATTGTTCAACTTTGATTTTACCCACTTTATTCCAGAAATTAGAAATATACATACTTATTGTAATCTGTATTATTGCTGTGGGTTCTTATCATGTCAAATAATAATATCACTCTAGTAGTAGATGGAGTCCCATTTCAATACAACAAGGAACTTCTGATGCAAGCTAGTCAGTACTTTAGAGCAATGTTCAGTGATCATTTTTCCGAAAAGAACAAATCAGTTATTCACATTCAGGTAAATAAAATAATCTCAGAAGAATTTGTGGTGATTGTTTAAACCAGTAAATTGTGTGGTAATCGTTGGTATTATTGTGATGTATGAGGTATGCCAAATTAATCTGATGGTCTTTAGTGGAGTCAGTAGATTATAGTTTCAGTGTTAAGTCTCTTAGTATTTTCGAACATTGTTACAAACAACTATTTCCACCTCATACTGACCCTCAGTAATAATTTGAGTGATTTGATGCAGGACCATCCATCTTGAGGACTTTTTGTTTTTTTTTTTTTATCTGTTTCAAGCCTCTTTGAACCCTTTATATATTGGCCAACTAGTTAGGCTGGTTAAGGGTTTATTCCTATGAGTTGACTCATATGACCAGGGGAACAGTCTGTGGTCCTATTCTTTCCCCAGGTACCATACACATACTAAGATTTTGTTGTAAGACTCTGATAATTCAATTGAAGATTTAAAAAACCCTCCCAAACAAGTGAATTATTCTGACTGTAAGAAAAAAAAATCATATTAACATGTCCTGATGATACCTTTATTTTTTTGTGAACTATCTTTGAGTCCCCCAATAATGATGCATATTTCAACTGATTTATATTTTTGTTTCAGGATGTGAGCCCTGATTGCTTACAACTTATCCTAGATAGTACCCTTGAAGATCATAACATAAATTGGGAACAATGTGATACATTACAACTCCTACGCACTGCAAACCTGCTCCAATTTGATGAAATCCAAGAAAAATGCTTGTCCTTCATTCTAGATACATGGCTTACCATTGACACATGTTTAACATCCATGATATGGGCAGATGAACTGGGTATCAAAAACCTCTACTCCCGTGCAAGCACACTAGCCCAATGGGAATTTGAAAAAGTAATAGAAACTTCAAGCTTTAAAAGCCTTTCATTTGACCATGTGCTCAGTTATTTGAACATGCCAGAACTGAACATTACTAATGAATTTAAAATGTTTGAAGCCATTCACTTGTGGATAGACCATGAGTTCAACACAAGGTGTTCTCACATTAATATTTTACTTGAATGCATTCATTTCTCACAGCTACCACTACTAGAACTAAATGATATGTTGTTCTTTTCCTGTGTACATGAATCTGAGTATGCCAAGTCTTTGCTCAACTGTATTAAGAATATCAAAATAGACAAAACCTATGTTTGTAGTGATGAAAAATTATTTATAGCAGCCCGGCAACTAATAGAAAAACCAGAGAGGAGACTACCCATCAAGTGTTTTATATTTGCATGTGTATTGAAGAACAAGGACATAATGTGTGCTAATATGAAGTTGGGGTTCCAGCCCGTGATACTCTACCATGACACAAGGGAGGACACATTGAAAATATCTCTTACCCTTGAGAAAATGTGTGAGGTTCCAGATTCAGTTGTTGGACATCAAGTCATTCCTATAGGTAAAAATTAAATAGTTTAATTAAAAAAGGAATAATCTAAGGTGATTCAATTAATACAGTTTCTTCTGAAAAATTAACAGGTGATACTTAGATTTATAAATTTTATTAGTGATACCAGTCTGAGTGGACTGATTATAAGATAGTGGACCAAGGTTTGAGTCCAAAGCATTTTGATTTTTTGTAAAGTAGGTTTGAATAATAGTGACTTTACTCTTCAAGCTTGACTGAATTTTAAACAGATATGGCTGTTTCCCTTTAAAATATTGTTATTTGAAGTCCAAAACAGCATATTGTTACAACTACACAGGCTACCTGTAGTTTTATTCACAATAAATGTTACTTGACTGTTGCCAGCCTCTGTGGTGAAATGGATGTGACTACTGTCATGGTCTTGACTCTAGAGACACGTACTCTTTCTATTGCTGAGATAGTAATAATTATTGACTTATGTGACTCTTTATATTATTACCATGAAGAACAAACTCATTATTTCATTTATTTTGCAGGTCAAAACATCTGGATTGTGGGTGGGGAGTATCAGATGGGCAAGGGGGATTGGAACATGAGTGTGTGGAAATTCAACACATGGTCTCACAAGTGGCAGCACGAGACCTGTCTGCCTACTCCTAGGCGACACCATAGTGTGGTGACACTGGGAGATGAGATATTTGTGATAGGAGGAGTAGGGAGGTAAGAATTGTTGGGCTCCCACCCTTATACCATTAATATGTTGGAGGTTACCATTTATACATTCTAGCCTTGGCAAATATTTGATAGGACTTCTTTTTGTTTTGACATTCATCATTAGTATTCGTAAAAAAATGAAAAAAAAAAAAAAAAACATGCTCGTTCACAATTATTTATTTATTTCTATAAACACTAAAATTTCTGCCCAAAAAAATTTAGGCAGCCTCCGTGGCGTAATGGTTGTGACTACTGCCCGTAGTCCAGAGTTCCCGAGTTCAACTCCCGGCTGGGGCAGTTTTTTCGAAGAAAATTCTGTTCCATCCAAACACGTGAGGCTGCCATTTCCGGCCCTACCCAGGCTGGGTGAGGTTAATGTGGGTAGCTGGTACGATTCCCAGCGAATGGAGGGTAAAACCCCCGTCCTAATCCAGGACGTTAAATCAAATAGAATCGTTGGCGTTAGGAAGGGCATCCAGCCATAAAAAAACGTGCTCCACCCTACCAACCTCAACCATGAGGTTGAACAATGCCGACCCCAAAAGCAACATAAGCTAATATGGGATAAAGGCAAGGGAGATAAATATAAACACTAAAATTTAATTTCAGATATCGCGTGATGTTGGAAACAGTAGATCGGTACAACATTGTCACCAAGCTATGGGAGAAGTGTTCCAACCTGCCATCATCTGGATATCTGATAGCATGCTGTGCTCATCAGGGCAGTGTTTATGTATTTGACGGAAATCGGGTTCTCCACCTAGAACCACCACTGTACACATGGAAAGTGGTGGGAACACTCTCTGAAAGCCTCAATGTAGATGTGGCTCTGTCATACAAACAGAATATCTATTTTACAGGTAACACAACCAACCTGTTTAAATCAAAATTTAGCATGCACAACTGGATGTTGAAAGCTTGATGATGATAATTTCTAGTATAATGGTTGCATGGTGTCTCGCTGAGGAACGTTAAACAGAGAGGATACCAGTGTCTCTCTAGAGGACTATAAGCAGACAATGTATTTTTTTTATTCAGAAAAAGGTAATTGTGCCCTGGAACCGTTTTCGAATTACTTCAGGGCACTTTACCTTTACATCCATGCCATTCCGGAAACGAAAAACTCGGTCAGAATTTTTCGCTCCGGCCGGGAATCGAACGCGCAACCTCCGGGTCAGCAACCAATGCTCTTAACCACTGAGGTCGGACTGACTGAGCAGAGAATGGACTAGCAAACTCTAACAAGCCAGGCTGGCTTGCAGTTTCTCAGGTTTAGTGACCTTAAAAGAAAAACCCCCAAGTTCTCACAATGATTGATCGCACATAGATATAAGTATAGTGTGCTTCAGAATGAGCCAACTTTTTATCTAACGTTGGATGACCACCACTAGAAAAATCTACTTACTTTTCAAATGATCAATTTACAAGAGAAATACATTTAAAAAAATTGACAGGAATTGTATAAGATTTAGGGCGGAATTAATAGACGTTTTTGTAATACCTCTGTGGCGCTAAGTTACGGATTGCGTACTGTGTAAGATAGGGAAAACCGACACTTACCAACGACTTAAGTTATTGATGTTGTCTATTAATTCCGCCCTTATTATAGAAACAGTGGCTACCGTGCTCGTTGTTCAATACACAATTTCCATGTCTTTCTCATATTATCTTCAGAATCCTCCAAGTCCACTCTGTACAAGCTGAATGTCCTAGAGCCTGGACTTCCCCTCGAGTTGTTGGGCCACTTCAAAGTCCAGAGCTCCACCAAGACCTGTCTCGTCCACCAGACGATCTACCACTGGAGTGAGGACGATGATATCATCAGCCTGGAGAGCTATGATCTGGAGAGAAGAGAGTTCAGTCTGCGCTGGTCCAAACACCGCGATGAGTTCGAAGCAAAGATTCATCTCAACAGAACGGCCGGGTGCTTCACAATGCTCCATTATGACTGAATGTCCAATGGAAACTTGTTCTTGAAGTCTCTCTCTTTCAGTGTGAGAGAGCTCATAGCGCTAGATCTCCACAGGAACTACTATTCCACCTGTCATAGAATGTGCTATGGTCGTACTTGATGCATGTTTTCAGAATTTATTTTTCCTTTTAAAGAAATCTATTCTTGAATTCAATATTATTTTTGGCAATTATACTGTGGAGGCAAAGTATTCAAGAAGTGTGTGTCTTGATTACACGTGATATCTGTTTGGATTTGATCCTTCTCGTAATGTAATATAGTAACAATCATGTACATGATATTTCTAATTCAGTTTTATCTTGATTAAACTTGTGATAGTTATTTGTAACATTCCTTTTACAAAATATAGATTAAAGAAGGAGCTCAAATTTGATAATGTATAGAATAAAATCAAAATAAATATTAATTAATGACATTTCAATAAGTCCCTTTGATGTTTTAAATGTGTTATAAGCTTTTATTGTGTAAAATCAGGCTCTCCATGAAATGCCCAAGGTTTATTTATTACAAGACTTGGTCTTTTGTTTTCATTTCTCTTTTGGACATCATTGCAACCACGTAATATTTGATTTGATCTATAACCTTTGACTGACTATGATAATAATAATAACAAGCTATGTTGCAGATTTAAAACTAATCAAGCTCGTGTGACCAGAAATTAAAGATACTCTAAATCTAAAAAGACATTGAGTTTCGGCCCTAGTTATACTTTAAAATTAGTTAGAATTTAAATGGTACCTACATAAATTGTTATTCTTGTTCAAATCATAAATCCGCCCAGGACATATTTTCTTGCATATAATTGTGCATGTTAATCTTTATTTTGTGTAGTAAACTAGTCAGATAATACTTAATTTTATTTATTGTGTCACACAGATGTAAAATTTCTTTGTAGAGTAGTTGTTTTCCTGAATCCAGCAGGGTGAATTTTTCTGAGCTAAGGTAATCAACCTTACAGTACCTACAATGAAAACACATTTATCTCTTCGTAGTTGATTTTTGCACTATCAAATATACTTGATAAACTTGTATTCAGAATATTTTAAAATACCTTATGTATTTTTTTCCTTCTTGATCTCACGTTGTTAGTTCAATACCAATAAACAATATTTTCTTCTTTTATTGATTTAGTTAAAAAATTGTAGGTAATTTCTTTAATATAATATTTTCTTTGATATTGCTTATCTTTTCTTTTCCTTTCCCCTGCATTCCATATTACATATAATGTTTGTGGTCTACAGATCTCTTCTAGGTCACAAGGCTCCAGAATCAAATGAAGCCTCATTAGAATATAGTTCAAATGTTCTTCCTTTTACTTTCTCTTACCTGAAAGATAAAGAAAGTATTATTTTCGGTCTATTTTTTTTTTTTTTCTTCTCGAAATTGAGCTGATAACATTTCTGGACGAATTAAACTCTCCCGATTACAAAAAAGTGATTTTTTTTTTTATATCCAAGTGTGTAGGTATGTATACAATTACATGTAAGAACATGTGTGTGTGAGTGAGGAATGTGTATATACAAAATATCTTCAAGAATGTTAAGTCATAAAGCAATGAAATTAGTCATGTAGCTTCAGGGTGTCAACCGTACCCACTCTACGCACCCTAAACAATTTAATGAAAATTGGTCATTTTGTTTTTTGGTTAATATTGGGAAAATGGGAAAACAATTTCCAACATTTGATATTTTCATATTAAAAAAAAAAAAAATCTCCAAAAAACCTCGTATTAATCATGTGGAGCCGTGGCGCGGAGGTAGCGCGAAACGGAATCCCTGAGTTCTATTCTACCTACCCTTTGAATTTTTCCCCCCTTAATATAATATATTTAAGGGACATTACAAAAAATATATATTTTATGTATATTTGTTTTGAGGTTGTTATTACTTTTAATTACAATTCTACTTACTATTACCTGATTTTAATTTCAATATTAGAACATTGTATGATGTTCATACCAGTTTATCTTCCCACCAATCACTGAATAACGTGAATTTGAATTTTTAACTTTATTGACAAAAATTTATTATTACAAAATTAACCTCTAAAGCTAATTCCAACTTATTTAGAGAGAAAAAGAGAACAAAACAAAGCTAAAACGCAAATACTTTAAAGCTTCAAACATGAAATTGGCAGTACTTTGATCACATGCTTACTTCCAAAGTCCCTGTAAGAAATTGGTCAGTAATGAGTTAGTTATTCAGGAATGAAACATCAGTTATTTCCTATCTTCTTGACTATTTATGAAATCAATATATTTACCCTCCAGTCCATGAAAAATAAATTTATTCAAATAATTTTAATTCATAATATTCTATTCTTATTGAGACATTAGTTAAATACTTTTTTGTTAAATTTCAATTTCTTCTAATGATAAAATACGTTATTTTCCCTCCAAAACATGAAATAGACATTTTAAATAAATTCTTTGAACAATTTTAATGAATGCGTCTTTATTATTTACATAAAAGTAATTATCTTGAATATTGTTTAACATTAGAGTTTAATACAAGGGAGTTTTGCTAAACAGGACAGTGGAATTTCCTTGTCGGACATCAGGTAAACTTTGAACAAAGTTGAACCATCGGGACACGTGCTGATATTTCTCTTTGTTCTGAAATGTGAGCTCCTTCTGAAAAATAGATACATATAAATGAAGAAAAATGATATTACAATAGTAAAAACACATACATGTTAACTCTGGTACCAAGGGCCAAATTTATTATGAAAGAGGATTACAATTAATCTAAGTGGACTACTGGGATCAGTTAAAAAATATAATATATTGATATACAGGGTGGTCATGCATTTGTGATCACTAGATTTTTCTCAGAACCAGTTAGAATTTAAAAAGAACATGTAATTATTTGATTTTTAAGGGGGTATTTTCCATTTTTTCATTGGTATTTCTTGAAAAAACATTCTTTTTTTTATAAAAATTTTGGCCACCCTGTACAGCTGGTTGGAAGATTTTTTTCTCTCAATTGTATCACTCTTATCAGATATTCTAAATGAAAATTAACAATACGAGTACAGTCAATCCCGGATATAAGAAAACTCAAAGGATCTGAGTTTTGTCCTCTTTTATCCAGGTATAAAAAAGGTTATTTTCCTTTATAGAGGTAAATTTGACCTGAAAATTGTTCTCTTATATCCAGGTTCGATTGTATTACACAAGCCTTTATACTTACAAATATCAAAATGAGGGAATAATACATGAACACATCAGCCAAAGTCAAGCGGTTGGAAATCAGAAAATTTTGGACTGCAAACAGCTGATTCAATTCCTGTGAAAATGAATAGAAAAGGACCTTACAAACATTCCCATCTTTGTACAATGTCTAAGGCATACAAGCAAAGGATAACAAAACATGTTTACAAAATATGAGATGACATGTCCCACTGGTTAATTTTATAGGGTTACAAGAGGGACATAATATGTACATACTAAACTTCTCCTCCTCTATATGATTTATTTGCTGTGTGTGGTGAGCTTATTAAAGCATGAGTGACAGGAAATTATAATGATTTTTTTTTTTAATTTCTACAATATTAAAATCAAAGCCCTTTGAATGCTACAGCACAATAGTTTGATTTAATTACTATAAAGGGTGATTTAAAGAAGTAGGTACATCTGTTCTCCAAATATATTCTGGACTATTTTAGGGTGGGTCAACTCTATAACAAAAGATGGAATCAGGAGTGTCAGCTCAATTTGGGGGATAAAAGCAGAACAAAAACATATTTTTTTGTGCTAAAGCTCAAGGCCTCTTCACAATTTTATTGTTTGGCAAAACATTATTAAAATTCTTTAATACTTTTATACAGGGTGTCCCGTATACAGATGCAAATATTTTGAGGGTAGGTTCAGCCCACCGTGGACTATCATATGAGCAAAACTTGCAGTGGGGCATTTTGCTTCGTTAAAGAGTTATAGCCAAATCCCTGTTTTTCCCACAGGTCTAGAGGTCACTTGGATCGATGCACGTTTTTAAAGAAATGATAGCCAGTAAGTGATTTTTGACTTCATGTATGGATAGTCATGCATATTTCCCTTTAAATGCAGTTGGTTGCATAAAAAAATATTGAAAGACCAGAGAGATATTTAATCATAAGTTCAATACTTTTCTAAAATTTGATTTTTCCTTTTTTTCCCTTTCGTGAATTTAAAGTACTTCTACAATTGCAATTCTGCGTATCACTAGTTAAAAAAATACCCTATTATGTTTAGTTTTAGAAAAAAGAAAGCTTATTTATATTACTTTAAAGATCATGGAACGCAGTACACACAGAGCTCAAAAAACACTTCTGAATCATGATGGAAAATTCAAAGTTGGCTTAATTTTTACAGAATTGGCGCGTAATTTGAGGAATAAATACACTGCTCTGGGATGTTTAACAGAGGGAAATTAATCATTCACAGTGGTCGGTCGGTGTGAACTTTTATGTGAATGGGTTACGGGGTCACAGGGTTATCATGAGAAAAAATGAGAGAGGCTGCAACGAAAGCAGCAACCAGTGGTATAATTATGGACAAAGAATACACATGGAGAAAGACTCTGCGCTAACAACAAAAATTGTGATTTTATTTTTAGAAGTAAAATTTATTAAAAATATCATTTTTGTGTTTATCACAATCATGATATCAAAAACATAACAGATAGTGCCGAAAATTAACCTTGGGTAAAACTCAAATAACCAACCTTAAGGTTACTATTATTATTAATACTTTATTGATAAACTACAAACATGATACATTCTGCACTGCAACACAGGACATGAAATAAAAAGAACCCAAAAGAATATGTAGCGAACCGAGGTTAAAGCTTGTGGCTTTCTCTTCCACCGAACAAATTGATCGCCTTGTTATTTTAACTATTAGATTTAATTGATATAGTTGGTTAATAGAACTATTTGTACTCAGAAAATTTTCATTTATAACTTGCAGTTGGCACAAAAATGGTCACACAGACTGCTTCAGGCATCGAGTGTTCTTCAAAATGCCATAGCGCCCAGATTCAAAATTTGAAAGATGCGTTTCTCTCCTTCTGGTGCCGTTTAATAAGGCATATCTCATTCGTTCCTTCACGCGTCTGAAAGAACTTTGTATTTATTGAAACAAAATAGCAAAGGGTATTTTTTTACCTAGTGATACGCAGAATTGCAATTGTAGAAGTACTTTAAATTCACGAAAGGGAAAAAAAGGAAAAATCAAATTTTAGAAAAGTATTGAACTTATGATTAAATATCTCTCTGGTCTTTCAATATTTTTTTATGCAACCAACTGCATTTAAAGGGAAATATGCATGACTATCCATACATGAAGTCAAAAATTACTTACTGGCTATCATTTCTTTAAAAACGTGCATCGATCTAAGTGACCTCTAGACCTGTGGGAAAAACAGGGATTTGGCCATAACTCTTTAACGAAGTAAAATGCCCCACTGCAAGTTTTGCTCATATGATAGTCCACGGTGGGCTGAACCTACCCTCAAAATATTTGCATCTGTATACGGGACACCCTGTATACCAAGGATATTATTTTCTTCATTATCTGGTAGTGCCAACACTGGTTGTTACTCATAATTATTGTTGCTTACAAGGTATGAGTGGACCCCAGACATCCAAGTACAAAGCAGATAAATTCCTGCCCTGCTGGAGATTGAACTCAGTTCACTAATGGGTGCCCAGTGCTTTACAACTCTCAGATATAGTGACTTTTTTAGTGAATAATATATTATGAAATCTTGGGTAATATTAATAAATTAGTACCTAGGCAGAAACAGTTTTTCTTACATTTAATACTTGTGTTGAAACTTGAGCAGCATTAGAATGTAAAATTTGTGTGTTTGAGTATTCAATCCATTGTTTTATTAAAAGTTCTTCTTCCAAATTGGACCACAAAATATCAGGTCTTTTCATATTTACATTAGAAATTGATTGAAAAAGTTTCCAAATATAAAGGCTTTCTGTTTTCAAATGCTTGATTTCCTGGAAAGAAAAATAGATATTACTCACATCATGTTCACAAATTTAATAAGTACCTATCTACTTTCTACCTACTGAAACATAATATTTAACATGATTGATGCAAATGAACCTATATGTACCTATCAAAAATATTGTTGCAGATGACCCCCTTAATAGAGATTAGGTAAGTAGGTAAAGAAACAAAAACATTCTATTCTTAGAATAAGTACCACAGTAAAGGGAGAAAGTAATTATGTAAAAAATGGTTCTACTCATGTCATTTAATTTACTTAAATAAATGGAATAAATATAATGGTCTTATCATAACAATAGTCTTGTAAAGTATAGATTCTATAAAATAAAGACTAATATACTTACAATTGGGTTACTGAGACTACTGTATTGTTGATTGGATACATTAAGATATTTTGTAATATTCTGTTCCACAAAATTCAGAGCCATTGTTTCTGAGACAAAGGGTGATTATCCCCACTAAATTTGAAGAAATCTAAATTCTGTGGAAAACAAGCCAGTGCCAATGGCCAGTTCCGTCAAATCTTGTTAGATCACCTAAGGTAAACAATATCCAGTGAGGTGAATACTTTGTGATGCAGGCTGGGTGAGGTTAATGTGAATAGTGGGTTTGTGAGTTTCCTCTGGAGGGTAACCCACATAAACCTCATTCAGCCTGGGTTGGGTCAAAATGCCAGCATCACAAAGTCTTCAACTCAATAGATAATGCTTAACTTTGCTAATTTGAATATATTATTATTAATATGTCCCACTCAACAGCTAGGTCATCACAAGACAGGGGTATATTCTGTTAGCGTAATGGGACTTCTTGTCTCGAGCCGACAGTCTAAATAAAGCACTACTATACTATACTATACTATATTCCTACATTCGCAGGAAACTCTCACACCTGCTGCCCACATTAATCTCACCCAGCCTGGGTTGGGACGGGATTCTCTCTACTTATTTTAGCTTAAGGCACAAGTTGATTTATATACAGTGATCACTTTTCATTGCACTTGTTGATTCTGTTTGTCCATTTCCGTTGATAAAGAGTGCTGTTGGGCCGGAAGCCGAAGTCGCGAATTTACAAGAATAGATAATAAATTAATAAAAAACATTGAAAATTTAAAAATTCCCGCTGCTGAATACACAAGAACGGAAGGGAGTGTAGATGAGACAATTGGGTGTGCGTTCGTTCAACACAAGTTCATACAGCATAATAATCGAAATCGATTATGTTGTGCGACCGTTATGCTGAGTGAATTTGTGTTGAAAGAACATTATGTCCTGCGAAATTGTGTTGTACGAACGTTTGAAATGGTTAAAATCCATGAAACTCTTTCCATTTCCCCACCCAGAGCTCAAAAGTTTCCCTTCAGAAGAGAATAGAGAAATTTTATCTATGAAATAGGGAATTTTTCACCGTGGAATAATGGAATAACCTTAACTCAATTAACTCAACCTTACTCAATTATTATTTTTTACTTTTCTAGTTATCTTTTTTGCAGTTAAGAGGAGTGTATTATTAAAATACAGTGAACTAACAATCAAAGGATTGGAAATTTATTTAAAAAAATAATATTAATGTAATAAGAAAAGTTTTATTTGAACGACAACAAGCATCGACAGCTGTACTAGTGTACTCACATTACTGAAGTCCACAAGGTTGAACTATGGAAACTAGAGTGTCACTAGCCTTTGATTGAATCTATTGTAATCTATAGATATGGGATATGAAAAGAATATTGACTGCCACTGTGGACAGGTGCAGACAAATGAACATCTCCTTGTCTGTAATCAATTGGATGAACCCTGTACCCAACAAGATCTAACCTGGCCAATCTAAGATATGAAAGATATGTTGTTTCCGGACATGAAAATAAAGTAAGTAATGTAATAAGCATGAATGGTTTTATGATCATCACTATTGTGAGACAGCAAGCCTGTCTAGTTAAAAGCTTGTTTATCCCAAAAAAATTCAGATCTTTTCTTTGCCACTACTATATCATGTGCTATTTGTGCTTGTATCACTATATGAAATTTGTGTCATCTGACCCTCATCTTTTCTCTGGTGTTAGCCCTGCAAGACAAAACAGCTCCTATGTACTTCTCTTATATTTCCTTTGATTGAATACTGGAGCTGCTATGTCAAACATCAAAGGGAATTTACTTCAAACATTTCAGAATGCTTGTGTTGTGTTTCACTCATTTGATCATGTTTTAGCTAAATGAAAAAATCTTCAATGGTTACGAATTGATAAGAGATTAAAACATCTGAGATTGGTACTGTGGAGAATTTTGAATGAGGCTTCACCTCCATATCTTCACTCATCATTTCATACACTCTTCATTCCACAGTCATAATACTCGCTTCACTTATCTCTCTATTCCACCTCACAATACAGTAGAACCTTCATTATCTGAGGATTAATGTCTACTAGGGGTATGCCCGTATGCTGGATAGTCGAGGTCCTATATAAAAGTCTGGATAATTGAGAGGACCCTAAAAAACCAAATAATAAAGAAGAATTTTGATTTTGTGTAAAAGCAGATGTATTTTGATATATTTTATTATAACAAGAAATTTTGTCCCCTCCTAGTTTCTTATTAGTCTTCAATGTCTTTTCACACATCAACAGGTCATTGATAGGTTGTCCGGTAGATCTTGCTTGCAAAAACCACTTGAAAACTGCCTGATCCAAGGAATCATAAGAAGAAGTCTTCATGCATGTATGCTTGGAGCTCTGATTATCAGTAGCAGCGTTGCTATGCACCTATTCAATAACAGCGTGTTTTTTTTTTAATCTGGATAATCAAGTATCCGCATGGTTGAGGACGGGATAATCAAGGTTCTACTGTACTAACCATATGGGGAATAGTTTTACTGTTAATGCTATAAGATCATGGAATCAATTGCCTGATGAACTATGGAGAATCAAGTTTCTCATAGAAACATTTCTTGGAAAATATAAATTAATTTTAATCTTTTTTTTAACATGTTGTTTCTATGTATTTTTATTTATTTAGCTTCTTTTTACTTTCCTTATCCTATAATAAGGAAAGTATTGTATTCGTCTAAAATTTGACCTACCCAGCTTTTCACATTTCTGGACGAATCATAGCCTCAGGATACCAAAAAAGTGGTTTTCAGCCATTGGTCCGTGCGTCTGTCTGTGTGTGTGTCTGTGTGTGTGTGAACAGGATATCTCAAGAACGGTAAGAGCTAGAGACTTGAAATTTGGTATGGTAATTAATTTTATACACCAGACGAACCATGAAACTTTTGGTTGAAATCGGCCGCATTCTGCGGCCGCAGGGCCGCAAATATTGGCCGCAAGCACCGCTTCTTTAAATTGGTTAAAGATACAAAAAAAAGTTAGAGAACAACATTTTCTCAAATTAAAAAAATAAAAGGGGTTCACTCTGATCATTTTTTTGATATCTTTAACTTTTTGGAAACCGGCCCCAATTTACCAGTATTGTAGGGGGACCCGATTGGACTAACTTTTTTATTATTCATCCTAGATGGGGGTTGTGACATATCAAATTAAATGATTTTGAAGTGCTGATCACGAATTTGGCATTGATTTTTAGTTATCTGTTACCGTTCAGTCACCAGTGGCGGAATTCGACTCCTTTTTGGGAGATAAGGAAAGTCGTGTGATGTTTACACCAGATTTTTTATATTATTATTGAAATATCTAGATAGGGAACTCCAAGGGTAGGGTGGAAGAGATTGGCATAGGCAATAACCCCTCCCTTTAGTTAGGACACATGTTTATATATTTTTTTCTGTTCTTTTCCCTTTTTATTGTATATTAGAGTGGATCAAAAAATCATTTTATTTTATTTAATTAACGCTATACCTCGGAAAAGTTGTGGCTGTTCAAGGTAAGACTTGTGAGCTAAAAAAATTTTGGACCACGTCTTCCGGTCGCGCAAAGGCTTTCTTTCAAAATGGCGAAAATCCAAAAAAAAAATAATAATAAGAAATTAAAAAAAAAAAAATGTAAAAAAATTGATAGGTAATCAATTTTTTTGGTTTGCTATAGAATATACTAGTTATAAAAAGACTAGTATAAAGAGTTCAAAAAAACACCAATGAAAACACCTTTACCAGTCGCGCAAAGGCCTTGAAATTTGTGAATTTCACAAAAATTTACTATAATTTGCCCTTTTTCAAGGAATTGAAAAATATAGGTAATTTTTTTTTAATCTGACTCCCCATAGAAATTATTACTTGCATGAAGGTCCGAAGAATCCGCAGAGACCAAAAAAAAAAATATAATCGGACCAAGCCTTCCGGTTGTGCAAAGGCCTTGAATAGTTATCCTCTAAATCTATGTACCTACTTACTTTATGTATATCATTCAGACCAGCTTAAAAATTGACACAGAACTCACGAAGAAAAGTTATAGGTACGAGTATACGACGAATTCCATCCAGACCCTACCCGTATCTCAGTAGTCAAGACGTCTACTGGTAATCCAGAGGTCGCGGGTTCGAAAGGTGACCGGTAAAGGCGGTTTCATTGGTGTTTTTTTTTTAAACTCTTTATACTAGTCTGGTCTTTTTATAACTAGTATATGCTATAGCAAACCAAAAAATCGATTATAATTTTTTTTACATTTTTTTAAATTTTCTTTTTTTTTGGATTTTCGTCATTTTGAAAGCCTTTGCGCGACCGGAAGACGTGGTCCAAAAAGTTTTTTTGCTCAAAAGTCTTATCTCGATAAGCCACTACTTTTCCGGGGTATAGCGTTAATTAAATAAAATAAAATGATTTATTGACCCACTCTATTATATACATTATTTTTTTCCTTTCCATTATTGTTTCCATTATTTGATTCTTATAATAATTATTTGTACTGTACATACCTAATTATGTCTATGTATATCCAATAAAGTGTTTAATAATATTAATTATCTATCTTTTTGCTTTCAGAGACTTGCCGTGCAGATCTTTAAGTGACTCCCACTGCCTCTGGACATCTGGCTTTTCTGCTGCCTCAGGCCATCCGTCTCTTCTGTTGCCTCCGGCTATCTGGCTCTTCAGCTGCCTCCGGCTTTTCTCCTGCCTGCCTGTATTATTATTCATTTATTTATTTACACGCTGATTAAGATTGTCTAGGCAACCATGTTTCATGTCAACCCACTTCTAAACAATGTAAACTTAATTATTACAATAAAAGAAAAAAAAAAAAAAAAATGAAATTCTGATGTTCTCTATTTCCCAGACAAAACAAATAGCCACCACTTATAGCTTGTAAAAATACAGCTGTTGCATTTTTGTATTCAACGTTTCATAGGTGGAGAAAATAACCTGGTTCCCAACTTCATTTGTCTGTCACTGTTAATGTCAATTTTACAGTTACCAGAGCAGCCGGAAAGATAAAATGGCCAAGCAGTGGTTCTTAACATTTTTAGCATCGCGGCACACTTAGCATGAAGATCAAAGATATTGGACTTAGCCGCAGACAAAATTTTGAAGATGTTTATAAAAAGAAAGAGATTTTGTATTGAACCCAACTAATATTGAGGGCTTTTTTTATCTTCAGAAATTTTATAGCACATCAGCATTATAGGATGGGAATCACTGTGCTTACTTTATTAAGTAGTCACTGTGGCCGAGTGGAGTAGGCTAGCAAGCAGGGTGACCTGGGTTCGATTCCCGGCAGCGCAGAAATTTTCTGCGTGGATGTCCGGGGTCCACTCATACCTCATGAGGAATAAGCGACCTCACTAGAGACGAGGTTCTGTTTTAACTTGGGTACTGGACGATTTGGCTTTCGTTTGTCTGTCTGTTAAGCGATAGCACCCGACCGGATTCTTCAAAATTGTTATTAGTATGTATACATGTTCATTGGGGTCTTAGAATTTTACCTATTGTTTTTAGGCCGGCTAGGAAGGAACACTCGACCGCAGCGCAGGCTCCTACCTAGTAGAGGCAGACCTCAACTCAACCAGGAAAAATCTATCCTGCTTGGTAGAATACCTCGATACTGGGCAAGCTAAAGACGACTCTAGGCGGGAACCTCAATTATCCATCACTATACCTCCTAACCTCCATTCGTCACACCAGAAAGCCTTAAGTCTGGACGGCAGTCCATAACTTCGGCTATGCCTTTGATGACTTTTTGAAATAGTGTGATCGGTTAAGGGAGAGGGGGGTCGACAAGAGTCAGATTTTGCCCATCTCACCCATCTGTTACCGTTTCGGCTGTAGAAACATTTTACGCCTGAACCTTCGACTCTCACCCGAAATACGGACAAATGTCACTCGAGTTGACATTACTTACTTGTAAATTAGGGACTAGTTCTAAAAATCTCGAGATATACAGAGTGTCCCACCAAAGTTGGACACCTCAAATTACCCGGCCCATGAAAGAGTTTTTGAAAAATAAAAAATTCAAGGGTACATGTTTCAATTATGCGGTTTCAGTCATGAATTTTTTTTTTATACAGGGTGGTTCGAAAGTCAAAAATTGAGGTGTCAACTTTCGATTTTTAAATGAATCGACCTGAATTTTATTTGATAATTCAACTTCTAAATGGTTTCTGAGTACTTTTTTGAACTAAAATATTACATACAGGGTAGGTTTTTTGACCATTTTACTTCCAAGAAATTTCTAATATTAGAAATCGGAGAAGTATTATTGTGTTCGTTTTTGTAAAAAAAAAAAAAATATTTTTTGCTCCGATTTCTGGACGTTTCATAACCTCCTGAGCAACTTTGGTTTTGTGTCCGTCTGTCGATCCGTCGGTCTGTTAAAAATATTCCTTGTAACGCGCAAATCTCAGAAACTACTGAACGGATTTTGATGAAATTTTGCACACATATAGGAGACGTTCTGTAGATGGTCCCATTTAAAACAAATTTGAAGAAAATCGGTTAAGCGGTTTGGAGATACAAGTGATTTAGTAGAAAATCTCAAAATTGGCACGTGGTCGTGTATACAATGTGAAACAATCACGAGGAAGTATTGTGTCCATGATTGGCAGTGTTTTTTTTTTTTTTTTTTTTTTTCTAAATCTCGAATAATGATTTCGTTTAATTTTTTCGATAACAAGAATAGAAAGTGTTTGTGTAATGAAAACACGCATTTTCAATTGTCAGCAAAAATTTTCATACAGGGTGTAAAATAATTTTACTTGGTTTTTTTTTTTTTTAAACCGAGTTTATTTTACAAAAACTCTTTCAGGGTCCGAGTAATTTGAGGTGTCCAACTTTGGTGGGACACCCTGTATATACATATATCTATTTATAAAATGCTTGAAGGTAACCTCTGTCATTTTTTTACTTTCCTTATCTTATAATAATAATTTAAATAAATGTGTATAATAAAAGAGCAGAATTATAGGACTTTTTCGTATCCGGTATAATCCTTATCTTATTTCTGCTTATAATTTCGCCTCTCTACGCTGCTCATATTAAAGCAGCTACTCATGTTTCCTCACGAGGTATGATTGGACCCCGGACATGCAAGTACAGACCCGAAAAAATCCAGCCCTGCTGGAGATCGAACCCAGGTCACCGTGCACGCTGCACGCAAGCCAAGAGCGGTAACCCACTGGACAACCGTGACTACCCTTATCTTACAGAAAGGACAATTTTTGCATATTTGTAGACTTCTTTTAGGAAGAGGATGTAAAGAAAAGACCCAATAAAGGAAAGAAAAGACCCAATTTACCCGTCTTTCAAAAATTATTCCACGAAATCAATTCAAAACCAAAACCACTTTAATATGCTCTGAATTTCTAATGGGTTATTCAATCATTCTTTCTCCTTATCATTCTCTCTTTCGCTCACTTACTCTCTGTCAGGTCGTCTTTTTAATTTTCTCTCTCTCGCACACACATAAAATTTAAAAACTCAAATTTTCTCTTTCTCAGGGTCGGACTTAAGTCCTGTAGCCCTAGCGTCAAGGGTACGTTGAATAAACCAGTACTCGTTTTGTCTCTAAAGTTAAGCAACGTGCAGCGAGGTTAGGACATGGGTGAGTGACCATTCAATTTAGAACCCTCCTGATATTGGCTATTCCCGACCTCATACTGAAGCTGGGTGAAGTTAATTTGCATTGCTGGTTTGTGAGTTTCAAGCGAATGGAGGGTGAACCCCCGTGTGATATGACCATGCAGTTGAAAGCCATATTAAACTCAAATTTAAAAAAAAGATCCTGAAATTAAGCAATGAAGTTAAAAAAAAGTCCAAGACTTGGATAAGTCACCATTCGAATTCAAATGCTCGTGTTGCTGACTATTCCCGCCCCACAGTAGTCACCGTGGCCGAGTGAGTTAGCGCGCTAGGCATTGCACGCACGGTGATCTGGGTTCAATCCCCAGCGGAGCAGGATTTTAGCTGCTTTAATGTTAGCAGCGACCAGTGGCAGGATTATAGGCAAAAATAAGATATTGGGTTATTAAAGATATGGAAAAGTCCTATAATTCTGCGCTACCCACTAAAATTGTGATTTAATAACATAAAGAAACACATTATTATTATTCCCGCCCACTCAGACTGTGTGAGGTTTATTTGAATAGCTGTTTTGTGAATACCCCTTTATAAGTGCCGCACGCTACAGAAATGAATAATATTAATTTTATTTATTTTAACTGGGGTTTAATATCTATAATTTTGGGGTTCCATATCTTTAAGGTCGTTGCTCACAGTAAAGAAGCTACTTATTTTGCCTTACGAGGTACGAGTGAAAAAAATCCTGTCCTGCGGTGATCGAACTCAAGTCACCGTGCGTGCAAGTCTAGTGCGTTACCCACTCGGCCACGGTGACAAATGTATCCATCTCGATTTTAAACCCTTAAAATTAGTTAAATAATTAATAAAATAAACATGTTCCAGGTCTTATTAAGCTTTTGCGATATTTACTTTTAAAGGATTTTTTAAAAATATCGTGGGATATTTTACTAGAGATTTGGGAAAAATCCCGTATGTCTACTTCCCCTACATCCATAGTCTATACAATGAAGTTTTTTTCGATTAATCGGTTATGCTGTGCGTTCATTGTGCTGTACGAACTTATGCTGTGTAACCGTTGTGTTGGATGTGATTGTGTTGTACGAACACGATTTTTAAAATATGAATTCGATTATCGATATTTTATGCTGAAAGACCATTATGCTGTGCGAACTTGTGTTGTGTGACGCCGCACCGACAATTGTGGCAACTTTCTGTAGTTACATCTCAAATGCCGTCAGAGCGCGCTGCAAAAGTAAGTGGACCAGACTTAACCTTTTACGGTCCAGTGCATGTCCCACATGCAACCATAGAAACGCCGCTACACTCCAGTAGAAAATTCACTAGAACAGTCCTTAAGGTCCAGTGCATGTCCCACATGCATTGTTTTGTTTGTTCATCAGGTCGAGTTGTTTCGGAAAGAAACGAAGCGCTACGGTCCAGTAGATTTTTTATTTCAAATTTCAGACCTCGTAGGTATACAGGGTGTTTGCAGACGACCCAAACTTTTGACTTTGTAAAAAGAACAATAGATCCTTAATTAGCGATATGGGAGCTAAAAATGGGTAAATAATTAGGTATAAAACACTGTTAAAAAAAGGTAGGTAGTGGAAGTACTAAAAGACAATGTGTTGAAGAGGGTCGTGAAATCAATGCTAACAACGCCACCCTGTATCACACATCATCCATCTTTGTCTAACTCATGTCAACAAGTGTGCTAGAAAGAGACAGAGATATACTTTGCAGAGGTATCTTTGACCCTCAAATAAACATATAAAGAAAATAAATTACTTACCACAAAGTAAATTTCGAATTTTCTTTGCTTCTTTTTTACCTATAAAACTATACAGTTTTCTTTTAGACATTTTTATCACAGAAATAAAGACGATAGAACAGATACTACACTGAACCAACCTTCCGCAGGTTGCACTGATAATAATGTTTGTTTACACAGCTGGCTTACATTTTAGACACTTTTGACTTGTTCGTAAATATTCTACGGAATATCACGAATCGACTAGAATAAATCTGATAGGCTGATAATTAAAGGAAAATATAAAATGAAATCGAATAAAGTGGAGGGAAATCTTGCATGTGGGACATGCACTAGACCTTAAGGACTGTTCTTGTGAATTTTATACTGGAGTGTAGCGGCGTTTCTATGGTTGCATGTGGGACATGTACTGGACCGTATGGGCAGTTCCAATTTTTTTTCACTGGAGTGCAAAAGGTTAAAACAGTTTTACTAGTGGTTCTTTTATTTTCAACGTCGGCTTCGCTTTCAACTGCGCATGTTCATATCACGACAGGAGTTTCGCCCTCCATTCGCTGGAAACTTAAAAAACCATCTATTCAATTTAATCTCACCCAGCCTGGGTGGGGCCAAGAATAGCCTGAATCGAATTCGAATGGTAACCCATCTAAGTCCTAACCTCGCGGGACGATGCGACTCTGTTATTGAAATTTGTACAAGGCCAACAAGATCTTTCGCTCATCATAATGTAGGTAATAATTCTGAATAAAAGCAGACTGAACTATCAAGTTTTATGGTCGATCAACTGTCGAATGAACAATGCCGACCCCAATAGTAACATAAGCCAATATGTGATAAAAGCAAGGGAGATAAATCAAATGTCGAATTAAACTGTTGAATCACTGGAAAACTTCCAATAAGACAGTAATCTTTAGACGATCAATAAAATTATTTTGAATCAATATTGCTCTCTGGACGTTGCTCAACTTCGGTGATCCTACGAGAACGGGTGCATTCAACGCGCCATTGACGCTAACTGGTTGCTGGTTGCACAGCGGAACTTCAGATCTAGGAGGGCCGGGAATGCTGAGACCGAGATCCCACTGAGAGCAATACGCTAATTCTTTCTTCAAAGACAGTCAATAATATGATCACTGAAGTTAAGCAACGTCCAGCCAGGTGAAGACTTCATGATACTGGCAGTCCGGGCCAACTCAGGCTGGGTGAGGTTAACGTAGATAGCAGGTTTGTGAGTTTCCTGTGAATGGTGGGTAAAACCTCCGTCGTGTACTAGCTAGAACCCGGATTTTTTTTATTGACTTTTTTACAAGTTCACGAGTTAGGCCCATATTTATAATAAAACACTAACAATTATTATATTATTTCGCAAACATTTTTGCCTTTCATTAAAATCAAAAACACTAACAATAATTAGACATTAATACTAAACACTTATCTCACATGTCATGTCATTAAAAGCAGATCGATGTATCAACTTTCGTCAGTATCTTTTTACATCAGAAGATGGCGGATTCGTGATAGTAGGTCGATGGTTCGAGTCCCTCGGAAAAAAAATATTGTTTGAGGATATCACATCGTGTTGATTACCACAAATATATGCAAATAAATAAAATCCTACGAAACGATAGTCCGGTCTGCAAATGTACTAGCCATTTAATCGTACTTTGCAACGGGACTAAATTGGCATGCCTATACATATGGATCCACTTCTATCGCCAACGCTACCGATTAGTGTCTTAGGAACATGATAAATGTTTACTTTTCTAACATTTTGTAAATAGGTAAGTTTTAAAAAAAATAAAAATTGAAAGTGCTGGCTGTAGGTATGAGTACCTAATATCATAACCCCTATGCTGCCCTACAGCAGGGTAGAAAGTACTAAAAATAGGTCCACATCCTCAATCTTATTAAATAGAACAGCTACAGCAGCTGCAGTCAGTTTCAATCATTATCAGTCTAATCAGTAAGGTAGGCAATTCAAAATTCAGAAAACAGATTTCAGTGTTTTCAATTTTTCAGTATCGCGAGATCCTCGATAACGAGTGCTCATCAAGAACCATTTCACTTTCATTCTGTTTTTTGTTCACGATGTATTTACGTAATTTCTCTCGATAAAGGTTATCTAGCTATAGGTACTAACTTAGGAACTTTTAATTTTGTTTATAAATTTTCTGTTTAGTGTACCTTAAAGTTTTTTCTTTCTACCGTTTTCTACTAAATCCCTCTTATACATGTTAAAGTTTTACAATTTAATAACACGGCGATTTCAGTAGCCTACTTGTTCACATTTTTTTTTTTTTTTTTTTTTTGTAGCATGGAGTAAATTTATGTTATCAACTTTGCCGTTTTTCGAAAGAGTACAATACAACGGCATTTTGTCTGTTAACATTGTTTATTTACAATTTGTAAAATAATACATCCTTATTACTTGTCATACAAACTTTTGTTTATACCGGCAGATTGCATAATTTGTTTAGTTTAGACTTTACTTTGATAGTGCCTTGTGTTATCAGTAGGATAAGTAGTGCTTTATTTAAACTGTCAGCGCAAGACATAAGTCTTACTATGCCAACAGTTTAGCAGATACCCTACTGTGCATGCTAGGGTGCCAATGTACTGGCAATGTACCACTCTTGGACCTGTTGGTAAGTGCAAAACAGCATTACATTTTTAACAACAAGGCTGTGCAGACGAGAATATCTATAGTATAAAATACATTTTTTGCTCCGATTTATAATGAGAAAAAAATAATCATATATATGGAAATGTCGTAATCTCCTGAGCAACTTTGGTTTTGTGTCTGTCTGTCTTTTCATTCCTTGCAACGAGCAAATCTCAGAATCTTCTGTACGGATTTGAACGAAATTTTGTATATTATGTTTGAGACGTATTTTGGAATTTTAAATGGTCACATTTTAAATTCATCAACGTAAAACTAGTGGATCTTGGAGATAAAGAACTTATATCTAATGAACGATTCACCCAATTTTGTGAAAATTTGTATGATGTACTGTACATATTTTCTTCTTAATCAGTATTATTTTATTATTACGGGAAACTAGTTGAAGTCTAAAGAATTTCAAAGAAAGTGCCGGCCTGCACTTTTACTTTTTATTAATGCTACCTAACCGCAGCACAGATCTAGAATTGATTCATTTCCTGATGATGCTACACGACCTTCGCATTGCAAGGCGAGTGTGATGACCGCTCGGCACGAAGGCTAATGCTTTGCAAATGGGCAGTAGGTATAATTATGTAGGTATATAATAGAACTCTACTACATAGCACAATATAACTGCACACAGACTACCCCGTTAAATTTTTATCTGTAATATTATGTATCTTCATAGAGCTAGTACTCATTATTACCTACTGAACAGCATACACTCATTATCTGCACTCAATGAACTAAAAGTCAGTAGCCTCTAATAGTAAACACATTTTTAGATGAAAGACCAACAGCAATAACAGTCTAGTTTTAGTTTGAATCCTTACTCAGAGACATTCATGTCTGACTGAATTCCGTAAAATACGAGACTTAGATCTGATATCTACGTAATATATAAATTATGCATTTATTTACTATCGATTATCAAAAGAAAAATCCGATGATAGTCGTATGGTTGAGTATGAATTTCTTTTAATTATTTTATTACAAATTTAGTGGGTAGCGCTCTCAGCATTAAGCATCATTTGCCTAACTAATTCCTTACCTAATATTCCTTATCTAAGAAAGCTAAAACAAAGAACTTTGTTGCCTTTGAGTTTTTTGCCCGTGTCTAGCGTCCTATTAGGAATTTTCAAAAATCCTTTCTTAGTAAGCACCGAGATACTAAAAAGAGACTGTGTGTCAAAATGAGAGTTATTGTTCCAGCCGTTTCGGAGTTCTGTTGATAATATTAATTTATGAACGAGTGAATTCAAATTTGAAATATATAAAGATTCATTTTCGTAATGTCACCACTCATACTAGTACTTACCTACTTACTTTTCCTGATAAGGTATGTGTGGACCCGGACATCTAATTAGGTACCAAGGAGAAAAATTTCTACCCGTGCTGGGTATCGAACCCAGGTTATGTAAGTGTATAGAGATACCGAAAAAATCATTGGAATGACGCCGCCCTTTATGTACAAGTAAAACTCTATATTCAGTAATGTACTTCTAAAACGTCATTGGTGGAGCCTCTACTAGGGGTTGAATATTCTTTGGGAATTGTCGCTTTTTTATCTTGAAGCGTATATTTTTATGGTATAACATCGAAAACGGCTAGGAATTTCTCGAAGTTAGAAAAAAAAAAATCTAAAAGAAAAAAAAAAAAAAAAAAAAAAAAATCAGCTCTAGGTACCTATTTTTTGTATAACACAATGGTTGTCATGAAATGCCGTTCTCGAGATTTATGCAAAAACTTGAAAATGGAATCTTCTTTCACCCCCTTATTCCGTTTCTTTCTCTAGTTCGAGCTATCCTAAACAATTTTTCGAAGGAATAATCGAAGTCTCTCACTCACACTCTCCAACTCTTTAACTCAACTCTTTCATTTGGTTAATTAATAGGTAAGTCAAACATAGCTGTAATATTATATGTATATCTAGATTATTCCGTAGTCCGCCAGATCACAGTTGGAGAATCACTTTTCCAAATTATCGGCAAATTCAGGAGACAGACGACTCGTAAAATTAAAGTGACTGAGAACGTACGTAATTCGAGCAGCATTATCATCCACAGTTCCACACTCAATTCACAGTAAGATTAAAAATTGAAGCTATTTTAACATTCGCCAAATCATAAAAATATTAATGAATAAATTGAATTGAACTCTGCCGTACCCATAAATTCCATGATAACCACATAGTATGCAATACTTGTCAATCTTGTCATAGACACAGAGTCATGTATAATATGTATACAATATACCTACATACATAATAATAATAACACTCTTTAGTGGAAGGTAACCACCAGGCGAGGTTAATGCTCAAAGCATTTTCTACCACCTAATCCTCAGAGTCTTATTATTACGTGGTCACAAACTCAAATTAATGAGGAAAAATTCATGCATTAGGTGGGATTCGAACCAACGGAACCCTACGCTACCTGATTGGCCAGACTAGCGCGTTAACCACTTGACTACCAGTGCACATATACATACTGTATATAATTATAGTTAGAAAACAATGCACTTTTATTCATACATAGTTCAGATTATCTCTAGTGAATAGCTCTGATCTCGTTATTTCAAATTGATTACACGGACCGAATCTCTATTCAGATCTAACCACCTAACAACAGCAAAACAGCATACTACGGATTATGGGACGTCAACAGACAAATTTAATGACACAAAGACAGGCGTTCCTAGGGCTGAGCTTCCGTTACATCGGATCATCACTACCGTCATACCTAGTTGGTAGTTAGTCTAGTTTCGGTGGATTTTTATGTTCAGAATCAATGATCAGTTGATAAGTATGTGTATGTATTCTATACGTAGTTAGGTCTATGTATATAGAAATTCATTAAAGTTGACTGGAGTCAAAGCGCGGAAATAGTAACTAAAAGTTTTGTAAAATAGGTACCCATCTTAATTTAACAAGTTCAAAATAGCGTATTGTATTAAATAAAAAATAGGGCTAGAGGAAGTTTTGTATTTGTAGTCAAACATTATAAAATCCGCATCTCTTTCAACTGCATGGTCATTCCTATTATCACGACGGGGGTTTCACATTCCATTCGCTGGAAACTCATAAACCAGCTCCTCAAATTAACTTCACCCAGCCGGAGTGGGGCCGGGACTAGCCAGTATATCACGAGGGTTTGAATTTGAGTGGTCGCCCCATCCGAGTTCTAACCTCGCTGGACATTGCTTAACTTAATAATAATAATAATATCGCCTTAATTTATTATAGTGCTCGATTAGGACTTTAAAAGTCCCATTATTCCAGTAGTAAGCCCAAGACATATTATTATATATGTGGTAAAAATCCCAAATGGGAGGATACTTTGGCAAGCTCCGGCTGAGTTTCGAATCTGCGACCTCTGGAATCTCTGGATTTACAGAAAGCCGCTACCAGGACATGCTGGTGCATTCAACCTGCCATCGACGCTGTCTAATTCCTGTAGTTTTCTTTACGTCCCGGTGTGGTCGGCGCGCGGCGGCACAAATGAAAACATGAAATATGTATACCTACCTATCCTTCAGTCGAGACGCAACTTGTTATTACCTGACATATCAGGGCCTCACACCAGAAATCTCTAAATCGTGATCAACCGTCAAAGTTCATTCGAATATCGCGCTTCCTGGATGCATCATTTACACGAAATTTAACGGTAAAAGAGATTGATTTGAGAATTTTAAAAGAAATAATTTTATTCCTGTATGTAGAACGAGGCCCTGTGGTGAGGTTATGCTAGCATCTTTTCCCTCTTAAATCTCAGGGCTGTAGCTGCTCGGTTTTCTTTTTTTGGGAGTTTCATAATTACTTCAATCAGGATGTCATAAAAGAAATTGTGTGTTCTTTTTTCAGATCGCATGAAGTCTTCTAGATGGCGCCGTTCTGTCTGATCTTATCGTCCAGAATGAAAACCAAGTCGAAATCATGTTGAGCATGAGGCTAACAGTCGGGTAAGTTGTTGTTGTTACCTACCTGTATAGCTCATCTTTTGCACATCTACATAGGTACTCATCTTCTTCTTCTTTCACTTTGCCTTTTCCCAAATTTACTTAGGGTCGGCATTGTTCAACCTCATGGTTGAGGTTGGATGGTGTCTCCTATTATACGAATGGTTTTTTTATGGTTATTTGACATTTTTCCCTGATCAGGGACTGAGTAATGGGGAGAAATTGAAATTGAAATGCCCAGATATTTTAGAAATCTAGTGATCGTGCTAGGTCCGAACAAAATTTTTTGCTCGGCGATTAAAGTAAAGATTCAAATTAGATCCAACCTATCATATTCAGACTCTCCTATTTATGCAATTACTGACATTACGAAGGTAAAGTGATCAGTGAGTTAATGAATCTACGAGTGATTGGATTTTGCTTCTGTGAGTATTTTTTTTACCTACCTGTTAGAATCGCACCGGGGTACATTTGTTTTGAATCTGGCTATCCACATGAGTGGGCGTGGACTCTTTAAGAAACCAATCACATAGAGGAAAGCACTAAGTTCAATATCTCCGTCCAAGTTTACCTCTGGAAAGATAAAGTTTAGAATGTTGCACTTTTGCGGATCAATTAACGATTGGGTGGCCTACAGCCATCAAGAACTGGCCGGTCTCAAAACCAACTAGCTTCCTGTGCCATTCAACTCGGGAGGTAGTTAGCATACGAGCATTAGAAATTGGTTAATCGTTTATGGTTAAGTTCTTGTGGCTGAAGATCAGATGTAGCTGCATCTTCCTCGTAATCTTCATATTATGTCTTTGGGTGCATTAGAAATGAAACAAAACAAAACAAGATTCACCTCAAAGCTGAATTAGACCCGTATCTATTCGATAATTCATAGGTAACAGGTGGCATATCTGTGTAATGTCATGTACAAATACTTACCTAATTATGTATAAATTCAGGTGCAACAACACAATAAATACATTGAAAAAAACAATAAGTATACGATCAGTCCTAATAGGTGTATGTAGAGGATTGTAAAAACCGACCTCAGTAGCTTGATCGATAAGGCGGCGGACTTGTACCCTGGAGGTCGGTGGTCGAAGTCCCGATTTTAGCGTAGATTTAGTAAAGCGAGTTTGAGCAGTTGTGATATCACGAAAGTGATTAACACAAATATGATAACTTTTTTTTAATTTTATGTAGACTATTGTACATTTCAGCACAGCTTGTATGTATGTATATTATATTGGCTAGGTATATGTAATATAAGTAGATTGTTAGATATCCTATACAAAGAAATATCTCAAGTTCAGGCCACTTGATCATTTCGATCTGGGTTAAGATTTGACCCCACGCAAATTAATTACCTCAAGAAGGCGTGGTTGTGGCTATGAATGCGCCTAAAACGTAAACCTTATCTGGCCGAACTTCAAATAAACGGCTTAGGCTTCAACATTGAACCAGGACATAATGGGCTGACTTCTAACCTCTGGCGTGCCTGATGAAACGCGCTTATGGCAGATACCGACCGCTCTATGTATGTGATTCTATCTATGATGTGTAATGTGTGATCTATTGTTTACATTTCAGTATATTGCTAAAATAGTTGGATACTTAGCTGACACTTACCATTATTATCAGGCAAAGGCAGTTATAAAGGGGTTTCCCATTATTCCATAATTATTGTCAATTTCTGAATAGGAGTGCTATCAGAGTTCTAACAGGTCAATCCACAGTAAAAAAAAGTTTATACTTAAAACACCATACAAATCAGAAACAAAATAATTATATTCTTACGCACTCCTCGCCTTCCCTTGTCAGCTGCATCGTGCGGAGGGTAGGTATAGGTTCCCCCTTGGTGATAGATTTTACTTTGATAACATTAAAGTATTGGAAGCGGGCGACACAAAAGAAGTTGGCAGCGACAGCTGAGACATGTTTCGGATTTCTCGACATTCGACAGGTGACTGAAGCGACGCTACTGAAGTGTCAGATTGAAAAATGAAACATTGTCAGCTCAGTGTCGTATGGCGGATTAAAACAGTTCCGAGTCAGACTCAGAGTCCTGTATCATAGGTATTGGATTCGAATCAATAAAATGATACAAGTTGATTTCTGGATTGAATAAGAAATGATGAAAAAATAAACACTAGGCGCTGTCGGATCACATCCTTGTATCAGTGTCAAACAATTGCAACACCTTGAAGTCATCTGTCGAGTAGGGTGTCAGATTAACTTGAAATACTTCCATGTGAGGAGAGAAGAAGGAATAGGTATCTAACGAGTTAAGAAACTCTAGATACCAGCGTATGCCAATGTGATATTTCAATTCAAAATGACAAGTTTAAAGCACTAATTTGATGGAACGGTATCTTCAATACATTAATGTGACGCAAATTTCTTGTATAAATATTATAAATTTAGAATATTATTTATTTCGGTTTCCAAAGAAACACTTCAGACCTGTTACTATTTATGTTATTCAATATTCATATCAGCACTGAACCTGACAGGGCATCTACCAATGTGTCACCTCGTACATAACTACATGTGTGGGACAGCCGGACAGTATTACAAGATTAATTCTTAAATGAATGTCGTAAATCGAGAATATCATTAAAATAAAAAAGAAATCAGAAATTTCGATGGAACGTTGTAAGATGAGTGAAATTCAGATGACCCCGTGCTAGAGGAAAGAGCACGGAAGATTTATTATACCAAAAAATACCAAAATTTAAAAATAACAAGAAAAAAAAATCTCTTGAGAATCTAAATTTGAATATTGCAAATTCCGAACTGCATATTGAAAACAGATCGCCTCGTGTCTGAAGGGAAACAGATGAGCTGAGGGCTGCATTAACATTTATTGGCAGAGATTGTGATGGATGTCTTTTAGTAGTGTGAGATAGGGTAATGGAACTTTAGTAAAGTCAGACCCAGGGCGCCCTGGAGACTGGCATGAATATATAACTTGGTTCCCTGGCCTTCCCTACAACCGAGCATAAAACACTAAAACCTCCCACCCCTCCACAGACCCAATAGGCTCACCCCTTGGAACTACCTTTAGTATTACTTCAAGGGGTCAATGTATACTCATTTGAAATAGGTAAATTGTAGGTAAGTAGATGTTGTTATCCACGATTAATAGGTACCACCATGTAAGGTTATGTATGATATGGACCATAGTTTAAGTACTTGCTTTCGTATTTGATGCATTAAAAAAACGTTCGAAGCACCTTATTACTGTTTATTACCTATATAGGTAGGTAACACACTTAGAAACTTGAAATCACTTTAGCGGAAGATCATTCCAAAAAGCAGCTTATATCTTCAGGCCAGGAATAACCTCTTGTGTAAGGGGCTCGTATAGCACTTTTCTGATGCGGTATTATATCCAGTGTAAGTTCAACAAGTACCGCTTTTGTTAATCCGGCCCTGTATATCCCATTCTCACGACAGCAAATCTAAGGGGTAATGTAAAGCATAGATATGCACGTACAAAATCAATATTGGATAATTGATTTTCTAGTAACCATCTTTGGATAGATAAACGATCTACTGATCCGCGAACGATAAAAATCCACTTCAGGAGTTGAACCCTATGCCCAGAAAGAAAGAAAAATGAAGGTGTATCTAGTCTCTATAGTTTCGGAAAAATCAAAATCCAATTTCATTGATAGGTAGACTAAAAATACGAGATTCTTCTGGTGGTTTAGACTCTTGATGTGCATTGCACTGATATTTTCAACATTATCAACAAAAATCTTCTAATTTTCAAGAGGGGCGCCAGCCCATGCTTTATGCTTTCATATTTTGCATGACGTCTCTGATTGTTATCATGATTCTTTGCTGAGTATTTGTCATTTGTCATTGTTCCCCAATCAGGGGCGGAGTTATGAGGGGGTCATGAAATATACCCTAGCGACCTTAGGGTTCATTTCCGTATAGGGGTTTATTAAGCAAAGTGGGCTTTATTTGAGCTCGACTGTACGTGGTTTCTTTTTGTACATAACCTTTTGTACACTCATACATCCTGTATAGTATAATTATTTGAATAGAATTCCTAATTAATTATATTTCAAACAGAGTAAAAGGAAAGAATTGACTTGCTTACGGTATTCTATTTTGTCAGTCTATTTTGTCTTTTCCTTTACATAAATTCAGCGAGACGGTGAAAAATGTTCCCTTTATTGAATTCTCTTCTTTGCCTATACATAACTCAAATGTCAGATAACTCCTGGGCATTTCTCATTCAGCCTTTGAACTGAAAATGTCAGTCACCCCTAAATGTCAAAACATATTAGTCTAGCGATCGTAAAAGAACTTTTATACCTACCTTGTTGAGTACTAGGTCTTTCACTACCTATTCATTCATTTCGTCGTCGTCCACATGAACTGTGCTTTGTAAATTATCCATATACGAATATTATATTCCTTTGAAAATAAGAAGTAGGAAAATAAGGCACTTAAAAAACTCATTTACCTATTATTTATGGCAGAATATTATCTCTTAAAGTTCAAGGGGTTCTGTTCATAAAATACACCTGATAATAATATATTCGGTATTTTAAGTGGAGTATGAGGAATTATGTACTAATTTGTGGTCAGATAATACTTTTATTAAAAGCAAGCTAAATATGCATAGTTGTAGAGGAGAAGGTTGTAATATGGCCACCAGCGGGTAATATGGCCACCCCCAAAATCTCATATAACCAGTGCCGCGCTCTTCTAAAAATTGGAAGGAACTAATTGATTAAGGAGAAAGCAAAATATTGTATTCATCCGCGGCGCCAAAATTTTTTGTTTACATGTCATAACGAGAATTTGTGATTTTAGAGTGGATCTAATCTTTTCGCAGTGAAATTTTGAATAAAATTGAAAAATATTTCTGATTGTCTGTTTTTCAATTCAGTTATACCAATCAATAAAGGATTACTAGGAGTTTTTCCTTGGCATTACGGTAAGTTATTAATTTATTTATTTTATCGATTAATTATTGATTATAATTATGATCTGTGTGTTTCTAGTATGGCCAGCTTTGGGTGTGGGTAATATGGTCATAGGGTGGCCATATTACCATTAACATATTCTTCATGTAAATGTAATGATACATTTTGTTTCTTTATTATTATGAGTTTTGTTAATACAGGCACTATTGTGAATCAAATTATGGGTTTTATTATAAAGTTTTAAAGTAATTGATTTCTTCTTCTGATATGTACTTGCATATTTCATAAATTTATCCAAGATATTAGGGGTGACCATATTACCGTTAGCGTTTTTCCCCCTTCTGTTTTAGATGCCACGCAAGACACTTGACCCGCCCATCAAGAAGAAGAGGAAAGTTTGGGATTCAGAGCAAATGACAAAAGCAGTAAATGCAGTCAGATCAAAAGCTTTGAGCTGCAAAATGGCGGCCAAAATATTCAGCGTTCCAAGAACCACTCTGAGGAGACTTGTTGATTCTGGAGAAGCTCCTGAAGAAGCTGTAGGAAAAAAACTGGGAAGGAAACCAATTCTCCCATTGGCACTGGAAAAAATTCTGGTTGAATACTTGCTATTCATGGAGACAAAGTATTATGGCCTAACTCGGACGGACGTCAGGCAGATGGCATATCAATTGGCGAACCAGAACAACATTCGCCATCCCTTCGTTAATGGAAAAGCTGGAAGGTCATGGTTTGACCATTTTATGAGGAGACACAAAGCCCAGCTCTCGATGAGAAAACCCTCCGGAACATCCCAAGCTCGTGTGTCAGGGTTCAATGAAGCATCAGTCAAAGAATTCTATGATATTCTCGAAAGTGAATACGAAAAGCAGCACTTTACACCTGATCGTATTTACAATGTCGACGAGACTGGGTTGACTATTGTTCAATCGAAAATCCCTGAAGTTGTCGGTAAGAAGGGAAAGCGTCAGATTGGTGCATTGACAGCTGCTGAGCGTGGATCTTTGGTGACAATAGTGTGTTGCATGAGCGCATCTGGACATTTTATTCCGCCAATGATGATTTTTCCGAGGAAGAATTACTCTGATCTCCTAATGAAAGGAGCACCTCCTGGCGCCACTGGAAGAGTTCATCCTTCAGGGTGGATTCAAGCCAATCTGTTTACGGATTGGTTTCGACATTTTCTGCAGAAGACAAATCCGACTGAAAATTCTCCAGTACTATTAGTTTTAGATGGACACTACAGCCATACTAGGAACCTAGATGTTTTGCAGCTCGCCCGTGAGAACCATGTTACAATAATAAGCTTGCCGCCCCATACCACTCACAAGCTCCAGCCTCTAGATCGTACATTCATGGGAGCGCTCAAGGCTTATTATAGTGAAGAAATTCGCAAGTTCTTTCTGCACTCTGACAGACTCCTGAAACCCTACGACATTGCAGAATTATTTGGAAATGCTTATTTGAAATGCACCACTGGCACCATAGCTGTCAGTGGATTTCGAGTGACTGGAATATATCCATTCAACAGATCAACATTTACAGAAGCCGATTATCTCGCCGAAGCAGCACGCAATCAGGAACTATTAGCAAATCAACATAATGACCAACAACCAGCTAACAAAAACACTGAAGAACAAGCAGCAAACGAGCACACTGAAGAACAAGCAGCAAACGAGCACACTGAAGAACAAGCAATAAACGAGCACACTGAAGAACAAGCAGCAAACGAGCACACTGAAGAACAAGCAGCAAACGAGCACACTGAAGAACAAGCAGCAAACGAGCACACTGAAGAACAAGCAGCAAACGAGCACACTGAAGAACAAGCAGCAAATGATCACACTCAAGAACAAGTGACACTCAGATATGATGAACCAGGACCATCTACCCAACGTTTTGATATCCTGCCGCAACATATAACTCCGCCTCCCCCTGCTAAAAAGAAGAGTTCAAATCGAGGGAGAAAGGCCTCAAGTGCTACACTCATCACTTCTTCACCGTACAAAAAGCAGCTGGAAGAATCTATTCAGAAGATTCAAGCCAGAGATTCAAATCGTCGACGCGGACGCGGGAGAGGACGCGGACGAACCCGAGTAGGTGGACAAACTCGACGATCTACAAGGAGTCCTAGTCCAAGCAGTGATGATGATACCGGTTCTTTACCCGCTAGTGAAGAGGAGTATTCCGACTTGGAAGAAGGAATATTCCGATCTAATCCTGGCTCAGATGATACGGAGTGCTTATTTTGCTCAGAAAAGTTTTCTGCCAGTCGTAGAGGAGAAGAGTGGATTCAATGCCAATCGTGTGAGCAGTGGGCTCACACAGCTTGTGCGGGACCGGAGAATAATGCCTATTATTGGTGTGATTTCTGTAAATAAAACTCCAATGTTTGACAATGATTAAAGCACCATGAGAACAATAAATCAATCATAATAGATGGTTGAGAAAACTCCATGAGGGTAATATGGCCACCCGTTGCCATATTACCCTCACCTAAGTTCAAATTTGAGTTTTGACTTTTTTTTAGTTTTTTATTCACAAACACAGTCTTTTAATTTTATCAGGTCTTCTACCCATTTACCGTATTACAAACTTAATAAATAATTGTTTTTTAGCTTTTGGTTTTCAAAACTGGTGTTTTTTACTTGATTTATAGGTCAAAAACAAATAGGGTGGCCATATTACAACCTTTTCCTCTAAACTATATTTTTGTTTTTGACTTCATGCAGTTATTAGAAAATAAGATAAATAGATCCAAATTATTAATGGGTACTGGGTAGTCAAGTTCACCTCACCATAAGGAATTAACTAGAAACCACTGAATTTTGCTTGCATGCAATTTTATTAAATCATCAGGAAGGGTGTGTTTATGCGTGCTATAATGGGATCAAAATATTATTAAAAATATTAATATTTACTTTACCTAGGTATTTATTTAATCTATGTTTATGAAATAACTCACGTTCTAATGGGCTTGAAACGTGACATTCACAAACAAAACCTTCATACTAATTCATCTTCACACATCAATACAATCAATAGGGGTTCATTTGTCAATATAGAGATTAGATAAATCTGACAAGGTACCTAGATTTCTTTTTCATTTGATTAAAAATTTCACACCCCCAGAAGGTCTGTAATCCTGAATCATTATTTGAATGTGTCCATTTTGGTTTCAGATAACTAAAGGTTTAGCTAAGCATAAGCTAGACCCCCTTTACAATAGTTTCTAATTCTTTAAATGGATTAGTTTATTTCCCATATCTAACGCTGTTTCATCGCCTTTGTTCAAATGATCTGCCACAATGTTTCAAAATGTGTCATTTGTGTTTTGTAACACTACACCCAATTACAAAGAGAAGAAGATCCACATGTATTGATAGAATGTTCTGATTTCAACAAATGTTCTTTATAGTCTTCTATTTTTTGAACAATCAATGTAAAGTTTGTACATGAATTATTTTTCTATGTTTTGAATTAGGGGTATATGGGTTGTTCAAAATTTCAAAAAATCAACTATGTATTGCAGTGGCTTTAATAAATAAATAAATAAATAAATAAATAAATGTGTTTCTTTGTGTTATTATATCACAATTGTAGTGGGTAGCGCAGAATTATAGGACTTTTCCATATCATTAATATCCCAATATCCTATTTTTGCCTGTAATTCCGCCACTGGTCGCTGCTCACATTAAAGCAGCTACTCATTTTTCCTCACGAGGTATGAGTGGACCCCGAACACCCAAGAACAGAGCAGAAAAAATCCTGCCCCGCTGGGAATCGAACCCAGGTCACCGTGCGTGCAATGCCTAGCGCGCTAACTCACTCTGCCACGATGGCTTTAATCCATTCTAAGTTTTCATTTCGAACTAAAATGGCAAAAATCTCGATAAGTTTATCTGCAGTTTTTCAATTAACAACTCCTGTAGAATGTAGATACTTTTTTTGTTTAGAGAGAATTGTGAGAACATGTCAAATAATTCAAGAATCATGAGCAACTCAGCTGGTTGATTAGTTGTCGCTGTCTATCTCGGACATGTAGGATTGCAGGATGATGATGAAGTATCCGACCACCGCCAGCATTGTCTGAAATTCAAAGGTAATAGTCACGGTCCAACTCTAGTGCCTTGCCTAGGAGGTATTGTACTTGACATTATTTGAATTTGTTCAATAAAAAGAAAGCTCAACTGAATGGTGTCTATAGAATACACCTTATCTTGAATTAAGGTATATATGAGTATATAAAAATTGTTTATCAAAATTGTTGAATAGTAATAATATAAAGGCCAATTTAGGTTAAAGCACTTATAGTTCACAACTACTATCACTGAGGTCTCAAGGTAGGTACTTATGTACATATTATTATGTGCTTAATGAGAGTAGGTGTTGAGTTTTCACCCATTAACAGTTACAGCTCAACTCAATATCAAGTCAAGGTATGCCACAAGCTATGTTTGTGGTGTTTCTTCTCACGGTATTTTGATCACACTGTGCGTGGAATGACCGGAACGAACTATAATTATCTAGAGTAACTACAAAATCACAAGTGTCTGAAGTAGCTAAAGCTTCTCTTTCAAAGCTACGAAAAATTTGTGATTATGATATAAGCTTATACGAGTAATATCAACAACAATCTATTGAGGTTTATAACCTAAACTTACAGCCAGAAAGAAACTATTGTTCAGATTGACAAGTCCACATAATCGAAAATTGGTGTCCCCACAGCTCATCTGTTGTAGTATTATCTTTATCTGAAAGTGAATTTATAAAGCACATTAAAGAATGTTTACAATGAGATGGAACTGTGACGAAGACTGATTGAACTGTGACGAGCAAGAGATAAAAAAACTAATGTTCTAGGTAATTTTTTGGAACAATTTTATATGGAATAGGTCTGGCTGGGGGACTATAAACAGGGAGGAGACCAGCAGTCTGTCTGGGGGACTATAAACAGGGAGGAGACCAGCAGTCTGGCTGGGGGACTATAAACAGGGAGTAGACCAGCATTGACTTGGTTCTGGGGGCCCTTGTCAATTATTAGCCTCCTTGTAAAGACAGTGGTAGAAGTGCTGAGTCATTCCTCCACTGTCTGGCTACCATCGTTCACGATGACGCCACCCTATGATGATATGATGAATGGAGACTTACCTGTTCCAACAACTGAGGGTCATTTCGCTGCATCAGAAATCTACACAAGTGCATTTTGGTCTTATTTGCCTGAAAAGAAAAAGGATCGGAAAAAATGTAGGTATTGGTATCATAAGACATCTGTGAAACCGGATTATGATTTTAAGACATTATTCGATTGTTAGGTATCTCTATAATTATATAATTTTTTTTTTCCATCTTTATTTTTTAATCTTTAATAATTCCTCTCTCTCTCTTTAAAGATATTGTGTAATCATACCTCATAAGTGACGAGACTAGCATAGTAGCATCGCAGACCAATCTTCATCAAGTACCTCATGGCAAGGGCAAACTGGATGACAGAATAATCTTTGCTATCTGCCGATCCCAGAAGTCGAATCCCGACCAGAAACAGATGGGGTAGTAGGTTGATGGTGCAGGATATTACAGAGAGCAGGTTCTGAAGTTGGTTCATTCGATTGATTTGCTCCAGAGTATGAGTGAGGGTTCGATGCCAAATACCGACCTTCCCGAGAACACCATTGAACCACGGTTCTTGCCACACTGGAAAACGAAATGGTTAAATACGTATAAAAGGACATGCTTCTAAGATATATTTTCCAGCTGGAATTCAGCTACCTGCACCATTTTCTTTACTTTAATAGAAACATTATAGATAAAGGGATATGTATAACATTGTGTACAAGTTATTTTTCAGATACATATGTATCTCAATCTATGAGCATTTGGTCGTTGTATTTACCTTTCTCTACCGCTAACATACGCTTCAGAACGCTGTTGATGTAAAAGAAGTGGTACTCAAGCATAGAGCAGAAGACGCAAAACTGGAGACAGTAAGTGATCGAAGCGAGCTTTATAAATGCCTGAAATCAACCAAACAGGAATTATTATGTCTCATTTGTGATTTTTTTTTAAAAGAAATTTGGTCAAATTTGAATCCTCTATCTATTAAGATTTTAATCAAGAGAATTAAAATCTTAAATTAAAGAGAATATCAGTGGTTAAGCACTCGCTTGCCATGCGGAAGGTCCCGGGTTCGAAAGCGCGCGATTAGCTCAGTGGTTAAGCACTCGCTTGCCATGCGGAAGGTCCCGGGTTCGATCCCCCGTGCCGACAAAGATTTGTATTCTTGATTTGGTTACAATTGTTTGTAAGGGATACCTTCCGGTGCGCTCGTGTTGACCCAGCACCTAAATGGGAAGTATTGTGTCACTTCTCGCCCATCAGAGGGGAGGCATACTACGGGATGGGCAGGCTACAACACAGACCACAAGCGTCTACAGTAGCTCCTGTTTCATGGCTACGAAATAAAAACGGCTGTGAAACACTCATCTTTAAAAAAAAAAAAAAAAAAAAAAAAAAAAAAAAAAAAAAAAAAAAAAAAAAAAAAAAAAAATTTCCACAGACGCGCGACAGTCAGCATGAAGGCCATTTTTGAAACATTAAACACCATTAAAGTTTTTTAAATGTCTAGTCAAATTTCAGACGATATTATCACAATACCTACTTATTTAGGAAGATAAACGTAGAATTAATAATAGAATTAATTACCTACATCGATTCTATCTATTTACCTAACTGGTTTCCATCTAATAGAATTTATGATAGAGCTAGTGATGTCGGTTGGTATAAATAACTATACCATTTTCTTCGAACTCTTTTTTATTTTAAAAATTAACAACATCAGCAATCAACATGTTTATCTGAATTTATTCCCTCCATTCCTACAACAGTAGAACTTTGAGTAGATAAACGTTCGATAATAGAAAGATTTCCTCCATTCCTACAACAGTAGAACTTTGAGTAGATAAACGTTCGATAATAGAAGGATTAACTTATGGATAATAGCGCTCATACCTTGCAGAACTTGTGAAGTTCCGACAGAGGAACAGCTCGTTTAGGCTCCATCAGCCATTGTGTTATGATAGCTCCCACCACCATCCCCATCAGAGCCGACCATATCACAAGTGACCGCTTCAACGTCGGGTCCACTTTCTTCACATTGAAAACATCTAAGAGAAACAGTGTATATCAGTATAAACAGAAAAGTGAGAAGTTGTACTAGATGTACATGAAAATCAGAACATACCTGGGTTTTATTAAATATGTAAAGTCACTGATGCTGACACGTTAAATATACCCACTCTCGTAAGATCAAGATCACAAGCAACGTCCAGTGAGGTCAGGTGATATTGAGTGACTATGACCACCCAGGTTCGAACCCTCCTACTGTTCATTCAATCTGTATTTTCTATTAAAAATGTGCATCTAATCTTACCAGAAACCCCCGTCATGGTTCTCTTCTGTTCCTCAATATCCTGATCCAGCTGGTCGAAATAACTCTGAAGGGAAAACATCTGACTTGCCATTTTGATGCTGATTAAAAAAGCTCCCAGAAAGAAACTCATGGCAACATAATCGGTTTTATCGGTGAATTTGGCAAGGAAAATGCGCATTTGTTCTGCTGGATTGCTCTGAAAAGAAGTTAGAACTTATTTATGTTTCTGCTGTCAGCACAAATGACCAATAGGTTTTTAATGGAAATTTTCTACAATTGGAGACCCGGTTGTATGTCACGAAGAAGATTATTTCTTAGGATCCTTTCAAAATTGTTATTTTGAGCCCTGTAATTTTTAAGCCTGCTATTTCTATAATTTTTAATCTTTGTTCAATTTGTTTTCTGTGCTCCCATGAAAAACACATATATGATAGATAGAAAAAAAAAACTAGTTAGGTACTACAATTTTAATGAATTATGCCATTAATCTCAATTCAAGTTCCTCAATTGCTCAATTGAATTTTACTAATATCAGTATTATCAATAAAAGTTTAAACACGACTAGATCCTACAATGGCTACTAGGGTAAAAAAAGCATCGTGCATTAGTAGAAGTTGAGCCCACCGTAGTGTTTTGCGGAGCTTCAAGTTGAAGTTTTTCCAACAAATTCAGCTTCTTCATTGAGTTGGTTAGGTTCTGTTGGATTGTGATGAGGATGACCAGTGCGTGGAGTAGAGTGGAGGCAACGCCATAGTCCAGTTGAGCCTAGGAACCGCAAGAAACAAGAATGCCCAAGTATAAATTATTCCAGTTTTCTTTCTATAGGTATATAATTTTACTTTAAATTGAGCTCTCAGTTAGGGTCCTAGGGTTTCTGTTCAATACTACAGCACTTATACTTGTCCTGTCCCTCAAGAAACTAATTTTAACAAACACCTTCTAGTATAGTGTGGATATGGATTCGGATTCGGCCCGCTAAAGCTGGACAAGGTTAATGCGGGTAGCCTTATAGTTTGTCAAGCGGTTGTTAAAAACTCTTTTTGCTCAAATGACTTATTTGACAGTGGTGTCAAACCCTGATGAAAATAAACCCGACCTTTTTCTGGAAAATAACTATTTTTATTAGGATTATATTTAAAAGAAAGTTATTTTCCGCCCAAACTATCCTCCTATAATACACACTTATTATTAAATTTGAAAGTTGCTCAATCACCTTGCTCTGATGAGTTTGCGACTGGAGTGCGTACGGGAAGGTTCCGAGTAATTTGCAATACAGATAGGCTACGATGAATTTCTTCTTGAAAGTTGATGAGCTTTGTTCTTGTGTTGAAATATATGGTTTCAAGATCTCCATGCGTAGTGACTTTTGCAAAACCATTGTCTCTGGATGAAAGTATGATTCAATGTTTGGTATTGGTATAGGCAGGGCTATCGGTTATGAAAGCTCTTTATCACTGCGACCTGAGATAGATCTTTTGTGCCATTCAATCTTTACTGAAACGCCTTTGTTTATTAGATTGACAAAAATTTCCAATGAAATTAAATACTCGTGTTGTACTTTCGTGCCAGTTTTAATTATAAACAACCAAACGCCTCGGCCGAGGTCTGAAGAACATCCTGTAAAAAAAAATTAAAGACGTAAATTTATACAAAAAACACCATCCTAAAAAGTGACTTTTCTCAGAGCTTGGTGAACTTTTTTCAATTCGATTTTGCCATTAACGGTGTTTGTAAATTTTCAAGAAAATCAATACAGTAGAATAATTTTCTCTTCGACAACTAGCAAGTATACAATCCTGTCTGTTCGCCTTCCTCACTCCCACTGGAATATGTTAATCAGGCACTTGTTTATCTCCTATTCCATATTTCATCTGCAACGATAAATTCAAGTACCTACCGAGCTAGAGTATTTGCTAATGGCGGAATGTTTTCACTAGAAATAGTATTACTAGTCAAAATACCTGTCTTGTGCTCTTGCAGACTACAAATTTGAAGGAATTAAACAAACCTTTCAATGATCAAAAACGTAACAAGTTGTGTACTTTTCAGTGCTTCCTCGTTCATTTCTGCCTGTGAGAATACTGATAGAGATCGTCATAATGAGGATTACTCAATACCTAATTTGTATATTATAAGTATGTTAGTGCTGGAAACAGAAAATAATTATTAAAAATTTAAATAATATATTTGGTTTAATTCTACCGTATTTGAAATATCAACGTGCATGAATTTGGTCTTGGAATTGTTTTTTTCCTTCTTCAAAACACAGCGTTTTACAATACGTTTTTGATTGTTCTGTTCAAATCCCAAGACAGTGCTTAAAGAATTGACGACCGAAAAGAAGAATTAATCCTAGTTGACGTAGGTCAATCTTGGGATTGACTCTTGTGATGAGGGCTCTGTCGTGTGATTCTTTGTATTTGTATTTCAATCTGAACTATGTAGATATGTTGTGAAAAAGATTGGAGACGGATTGTCTCAGCTCACTGGTACTTCCAAATCCAAAGCGTTCTTAATGCAAAGACTCTCCATTGCAATACAGCGCGGGAATGCGGCGAGTGTGCTGGGCACACTTCCAGTTTGTTCTACTATGGAAGATGTGTATTACTGTTAACAAACATAGCTGTAGATATGTTAAAAATATAGTTGCATGGGAAATGCATAGTGGACTTATAATTACATTCAATTTGACACTTGTGAAAACAGCATAGTAGTAAATGTCTTAGTACCTACATACATACCTACATACAAAAAAAAATGTGAAAGTGAAATTTTGCTGATCAGTATCAGAACAATGATTTTTAGACTTTAGAGGAAGCCGAGTGAAATCCTCATTGAATAGTCAAGCAGAGATGTTTAAACTAGGAGCTATGTTTATTTTAAATTCAAAGTAAACCTCCCTGGCTTCCACACTCATAAGCTTGAGTGCTCCACTTTGATTTAATTTGATGTAAGGAGGAAGTATTGAAGAGGAGATAACATGAAGGAGGAGAACTTAGGTTAGTGGATATATTAATTTATAATGTTACTAGTGGGCTATCGCCCGCTTTGCGGGCCGAGGCATGGCCGTGAAAGCAAAAATCATTTTTCGCGAATGGCAGGTGTTGTAGTGGGAATTTCGAAAATCCCATCTTATTGCACATCTAGACTATGAGACGAAGCTACCTACCAAATTTCAGCTTCCTAGGACTTACCATTTCGGAGAAACAGTGATGAATCAGTGAGTGAGTCAGTCAGTGAGTGAAACTCTCTTTTCTAAGTATAGATGTCATTAAATGTATGTAGTGAGATTTGTAATTAAACCCTTACTTTGAGTTATAAGGCTGCTGGAAAGGATTTGGTCATTGTAAGCACAAAACTACAAAAATAGATCATTACGAAAATGAAAAAAACTTCCTAAAAACATCTACTATTTTAGATGTGTTTTCTTCAGACCCAGATGCCACAATTCTTACCCCACTTATAAAACATAAAGGAGTGGGAGGTACATACACGGATTGCTGAGCTGTTGATGAGATCAAAACAGATCTCCAGAGTTTTTGTGATGTTGATTTCAGATTAAATAAATTTAAGTCTCAAGAGGTTTGTTCACTAACTTCTTTGAAATATCCAGAAGCATACAGACTATATACCTATACTGCCTATACAGAGAAACTGTTATCGGTCCCTGAGGCCCTGAGTGTGATTTCTGCCATGTATTTCTTCTTGAAGAGCTTATGAGATGTTCTCCATTCATTACCTCATTTTCTACAATGTTAGATTTTCTTACTTTTTCCATTATTATAATATTATCGCGGGTAGTCGATGAAGTTATGGTGCTAGAATTGTAATGTAAGCAATCTAGCGCATGGATCCGTGATCTATGGTTAGGACATATGTATATATTTTTTTTATTTTTTTCTTGTTTATATTATTAATACTGTCAATTTTATATTTAATTTTTACCATTGTTTGTCTGTATATATGTTCTGCTAATAAAGAGTTTCTAAATAAATAAATAAAAAATATGGTTGGAATCACACCCAATGTTTGGATTTTTTCTCTTCTATTAGAGTACCTATATTATGTAGCGACGTGGTTATAATATTATTGGGTGATAGTCTTATTTGGCATGTCCATTTGAACATCTATCCTCATTAATTTATTCATTATAATAACACTCTTTGGTGGAAATTAACCCACCAGACGAGGTTAATGCTTAAAAATAATTCTACCACCTAACCCTCAAAGTCTTATTAATAAGTGGTCACAAAGGTCACATTAATGAGGAAAAATTCATGCACGCTACCTGGATTACCAGACCAGCGCGTTAACCACTTGACTGACTACGTGACGGTTCGTTGCCTGATCGATGTACCTATCTCTTGAACGACAACACCTAGAAAGCTGAAATTAATTTATTATTAATTATTGTTTGACGGTTGCACGGATAAAGAATTGTTTGAAGTAGGTAGGTACCTACTTTGAAGCCCCGAATTGCGAATGGGACGCCAGCCTCGGGTGAAAAGCTTCGAGGTAGCGTACTAGTGCCAGTACTTCAATATCAGCATAAAGCACTTGTTCGACGTCAATATTAGCTTCGTGGAGATAAATACAATTAAATTCCCATTACTTCAATTCACAATATCATGCACTTCATCGCAAAACATTGACCGCTGTAGTATGGTTAAGTCAGAAACTCAGAATGTGACGGTTGTCATATTGGATGTCATCATTGCCTGTCTTTTTACTTATGTCCAATTTCTCATGTTCGTGAATTATTTTACTACCATTTGGTCATAAACATTTCAGAGAGAGAAACAAATGGTGTAGTTGATACAGTTCGTCCGATACTATTTCTTGCTTCCTTTTCACACACCACACATGCACAATTGCACACATGCATGTCTACGTATCACGATTCTGGCATATTTTTTTCCAACCATCGTAAATTTTTGCGCTCTTTCAAACCATCAACTATTTACCAAAAGAGAAGTAGGTAGAAGATAAATTTAATAATACCTAACTTCAAATTCTTGGAGGTGGAGTCGACGTGATTACTTTTTCATATCGATACACTGTATACCTTTTGGTAACTTAGATATAGAAAAATCTAGGCAGGTATTTTATTGAACTTTTACACAAAGGAATCAAGCGTCACACGCACCAGTAATACATAAACTCAATAAGGTAGTGCTTCTGTGCATTATTTTGACTGTCAGCCAAGAAAAAGACCAAGAGGTATCCAAAGTAAAATTTATAGGTAGAATAATATTTACATGACAAATAATATTATTGTACTTGTAAATTTCCAGGGTGGTAAGTCAAGACTACTTGAGATAAGTCTAGCACAGTGTGCCCATGTGGTAGACCTGTGTAAGTGTGTAATTGCAGGTAAACAGATTAGTACCTATGTTGTAGAAGTATTTTCTAACTAGGCACGAGATATCTAAACATAGCAAGGATAGCCACAAGTATGCTTATTACATCTATTACGAGAGTAATTTAGATGGAATTTAAGTACACTCGTAAACGACCAGTATGAATTACATGTATGAGCATACGTTGGGTACCTGCAGCAAAGTGCAGTAGGTTTTTCTATCAGTAGGTAATAAACAATGCTTTTACTTTCCTGATCATTTGTCTTGCGTGACATACGATGTCACATGCATTCCACGTACAGAACTAACACGAAATCTTACGTTAATTAATGAACTTTTCTTGGTTAACATTGTCTACTAGATCAGCATTCAGCGTCTAGTTAAGGCGAGATTGGTTATCAAAGGCAAATAGATTGTAAAGATACAAGCCTGTTAATTGACAGGAGTCTACATAGCGGTACATTGGAACCTATCGAGATGAGAGGCACTCTTGAGGCAAATAAAATTATAAATTACCTAAATTATAAAAGGGAATAATCTGCTAAAATGTCAGGTAGGTAGTTACCTAAGTACTATAGAGCTTGTACTTTACATTTCTACCTACCAAAAAAAAAAAAAAAAAAAAAAAAAAAAAAAAAAAAAAAAAAAAAAAACCTACCAAATAGTTTTATTGTAAATTAAGATAATTGCAATCAACTTTTGGCTGTATTAGGGTTTCATCCTCATTTGACTCCATAATAGCCTGATATCAAAATGAGAGCCTACAATAGAATATCTATTGTCATATAGGAGCTCTTTTCAATAGGTCATCACCTATTAAAGAAAGGATGTAAATTGTAAACTTACTTGGATATTTTTAATTTTATACTAAATTTATGTATTCGTAGTCACCGCTAGTAGTTAGAGTAGCGCACTTGGGTTGTTCTAGCACTCAGGTGACCCGGTCTTCAAATATAAAAAGGCAAACACACAAACAACAGAGCTGAGCTTGTAAGTAAAACACTCTTTGTTTTCTTAGCTAAACTTTGAGACTAATCTAATTATGAAAGCTATAAACAAAACCTCTTACACAAATACAGTAGCTATATACAATTATACAGTCGAATCTACAAATTTGAAGAAAATCGGTAATGCGGTTCTGGACTCTGGAGATACAAGTGATTTAGTATAAAATTTCAAAATTGCCACGTGTATATAATGTGAATTAATCATGAGGAAGTATTGTGTCCATAATTGGCAGTGTTTTTTTTTCTCTTACATATATCAGGGTGTCTCTTATAAAGAGGTTATTATTCTTTGAGGAGAGGTAAATTGGACCTGGAAATTGTTCTCTTATATCGAGGTTCGACTGTATAGGTACGCTTGAAGATAAGCTAAACTGTAATTCAAGGGTGTTTTCTACAGATATATTATGTATTCATACCTCATCAGGTCATTATCAATGCACCAGTACCTATATATTATGTCATATGAGTCTAATCTATGTACGTGTCGTGTGTCGTGCTGTCTCATGTCACGAGGAACCGGGCCCATCATTAGACCCAGGTCCAGACACACAGAGAAGACACTTTAATTAGCCTCATTGAGATATATGACGACTTGATCACCATGAGATCACGCCATGTCGGCAGTAAGCAGAGTGATATCTGTATGATTAGATCCTGTCATCCTCGAGGCGGTGAACCGCAGGACCAAACATTAACAAGGAGACTGCAGGACCAAACATTAACAAGGAGACTGCAGGACCAAACATTAACAAGGAGACTGCAGGACCAAACATTAACAAGGAGACTGCAGGACCAAACATTAACAAGGAGACTGCAAGACCAAACATTAACAAGGAGACTGCAGGACCAAACATTAACAAGGGGACTGCAGGACCAAACATTAACAAGGAGACTGCAGGACCAAACATTGACGTCAAAATATCTTAATTAAACTTCCTACATACAAATACCTATACCTAATTTTTAGAGTGCCATCCTGGTCAAAACGAATTTGTCTTTTTAAAGATGGCAATCAAAGTTTGTTTGATTATTAACCATTTATCGGTTTATAAAAGAGATTTTTTTTTTATCTTTTTTCATTAGAAAAGGACTTGGGAGTACTTTTACCATAAAGTTTCAACCATTGATTTATCTTATAACACAATTCACACGCCGTCGACTATGGGACTGTGAGTGTTGAACTAGTCACTCATACAGCATGTCATTAAGAAGTCCGTTTCAAAAATAACATATTTACGAGCAGCAATGTAAAAATCTTTTTAACTGGTGATCATGTAATGTCAACGAGATAGTAATTCTTGACTCCGACCCAAGTGATGTGACTTCTATTCAAGAAGTGAGCTCTCTTTCTCGACCGTTCAGCTAAAAAATATAGCCAGCGAAGAACGAAGTGCATCTGTATTCTGTAACTGGTTGATTACCTGATTTATTCTTTCAAACTAACCAACGGATGTCTGACAATCTCGTATGAACCTGTTAAAAAGATATACTTGCATATATTATACATATAGGTTATAGATAGCTCGTTAAATGTAGCTATACTAGTCGTCACATTCAAGTTCAAGTAGACTAGGAATAATAAAGTTATGTGTACCTTTCTAGGACCTGAGGTTTGATGGTCATCAAAGTTGATACTTTATAACACTTGCGTATACTCGTATGAGTATTCCCTTTGGAATAATTTTACATTACACACCTCTTATAATCTAAAGATTGCTTGAAAATATGTACTTTGCGATAACGGGTGTACTTTGAAGGAGGTAGTTTATACTTTCCCCACCTTCAGCACAAGATTTTTATCTTTTAAAGGTGGGTATACCCTCATTATTTGTTGAAGATGTTTATTTGTAAAATTAAACATGGGAACTTAAAAAAAAGTATGTAAAGTAAAACACACTGCTACAACTATTAGAACCTCACACTGGGCATAAAGCTTAGTCCCTTCACCAAGATATGGATGATTTTCGAGATTCCGGCGTTGAGGCCACTTACATTTAATAACCTTTTTAGATTATTCTGCGTGGTACCGGGGCTTCTTTTTACGAGGAGAAATTTTTTCCAAGGAAACAGTGAACCCAATACGCAAATAGCAAACAAAACCGAACCCAAGAACAAGGACCACGGGGTATAAACACATAGTGTTATGTATCTACACCTCCAAGTCCCAGCTATCGAGAAAGGCCTTACCAACTATGTGAGATCGGGAGAGTCGGATTTGGCGAACCCACTAAAAACAACCCCACGTTGAACCAAGCTAGAAAATCTGGAAACTATAATATTGCATCCAGATAGTCTACCTTGTGACAGAAAGTTTTCTGCCACAGCCTAACTTATTTTTATTAGTCCTTAGAACTGGTACCGGGGCTACCCTAGGGTCTAGTCCTCTTTTGTGTTCGCACACTATGTCCTGAAATTTATAAATAGAGAGAAAATCTTGCCTCCTCTCTGGTAAAAAAGTTAAACCATAGATGATCGTGACGTAAAAACTAAACACACAAATTTTATTTCATCTCATTCGAGGTAGTGCATAAAAAAATGTGAATTTAAGGCTTACAGAACTGTTCTTAACAACCTTGTCTACTAGTGCTTCAGAAGTGCTAAATTAAATGGAATTAAACACTAATTAAATGGAATTAAACACTTTCATGATCTATTATACGAACACCGCCCCCACAAATCATCCAGATCTGTTTCTCAGTCCACTCCGACACCACTTCTCTACTCTGAACTAGAAACTAGACCACTAGAGTTAACTAGACAGCTTATAGACCCACGTACCGTATTGTACAATTTACACACACGTATTATATCAAGTATATCAACATTCAATTCCTCGCGTAATACAAAGTAATGCGCCTACGAAACCTGTTTCTTTTCAAATAGTTCTGCAAGGTTTTGTCCTGAGTGACATTTCGCGGACGACAGGCCACAGACCCGATGTTCCTGCCGGGATGTGAAAGCTGAAAGCTCATGAACGAGTTCCATTCAGGCGGTACCAGGCTGGTGTGACAGACCCAAGTAGTGTCGGAGGGTGCGTTCGAAAGGGTTGGGTGGAAGAGATTGCCATAGGCAATAACCCCGCCCTATAGTTAGGACTTATGTTTTTATATATTTTCTATTCTTTTTCATTTTCATTGTATGTATTGTTTCCATTTTTTTCATTGTTAAATTAATTATTTGTATGTACAAGTACATAATGTCCATTTATACCTAATAAAGCGTTTTTTTTTTTTTTTTTTTTATTGAGCCTAAGCGGGTACAAGTCCACTTTGGCCAGTCTTTATTTATTTTTGATAGTACAAGAACAATAAAATTTAAATCAAATTACAATATTGTTTTTTAAAATAAATCTATAAAAACTCTTAAACTGTTTTGAAGTTGTATCCATACATAAAAAGTCTACATTAATAGGAAATGTTTTTACAAATGGTAGAATTTCTCTGTAAAACTCATTCATACCTCTCATTTTCTCACACGCTAGCATCACATGGTTCAACTCACCCATTTCACCGCACTCACATTCATCAGTTTCACTCATACCCATTCTATTCAAATACACAGGATACCGGGCATGCTTACATCTTATTCGCGATAAAGTCACAATTATTCTTCTATTCATTCGTCTTGTTATCCACGTACTTGTAGGTATCTTCTCATTCAACATCTTAAACTGGACTCCGGTGATTTCACTCTTCTTGTCATACCACTGCTGAAACTTTCTTCTCATTAATTCATTCACTTCTCGCATCTTCATTCCAGGATCTTTCTTCACTTCATAGTCATCTCCACTCTCCAATGCTCTCCTTGCTTCTTCATCAGCTTTTTCATTCCCCACTATTCCTTCATGTCCAGGTATCCATAGCATAAGTATTTGGTTTTTTCTTTCTATCAAACTTTTGTAATATCGCTTAATTTCCATGACAATAGTGTTATTCATGTTCTTCCATTTTGTTGAGCTCAAGGACGCAATGACGCTTTTTGAATCCGTTGCAACTACAACATCAGTGCCAGTGTACTCTTGATAATACATGAGTTTTAGAGCCTCTAGTACTCCTAACGCCTCAACACACCATGAGCTAGTAACCTCATTTATTTTGTATCTTAGGACTTCTCCTGTTAGCTCGTTATACACTGAAAATGCACTCCTCTTCTGCTCCTTATCCACCGATCCATCTGTGTAAATAAACATGTGTGCTTCACTTTGTTCTTTGAATTTAAGAAAAATTTCATTTAGCCCTGGTTGATTTTTTTGGAATTCTCCCTCGTTACATCTGATATGATAATATATCTCTTCTAATTGGTTTTCAAAGTATGGGGCTTTTTCCATGGTCTGCATGTTTTGGTCTGTTCTAAGTTTCTGATAGACAATACTCAAGATAGGTCTTCTCTTCCGCCTCCAGAATACCTCTCTAAGGTGTGGTCTTAAGTTTTCAAGGTATTGGTGTATAGGTAGGTTCAGGTATTGTTTTCTACTTACATAATACTTAAAGGTAACCAGCTGTCTTCTTATGTGCAAGGGTAACTCTAATGTCTCAAAATTAATGATTTGTTTAGGTGTTGATTGGAGATGATTCATAACTATTCGCAGCGCTCGATATTGAAGCACGTCAATCTTCTGAAGTCGAGTGTTACTTGCTGTGCTTACTAGCATTCCACTGTAATCAAAGTGCGCTCTCACCAGGCACCTATAAATATTGAGCAGCACCAAAGGATGTGCTCCCCACGATACGCCACTGATCATTCTCATTAGATTGATACCCTTTTGTACCTTATTCTGTATGTGATCTATTTCACTTTGCCATGTAGATTTTTCGTCAAACCAGGCTCCGAGAAACTTTACTTTTTTAACAACTTTCACTGTACATTGGTCTATCTTAATTCTGGGACTCCATCTTACCCTGTGTCTTGTAAATATACATATGTTACTTTTACTTGGTAATATTTTAATTTGTAGTTCCAATAACATATTTGTTAGTAAGTTGAGTCTGCTTTGGAGTCTTCTTTGTGCAATGCTTAGTGTAGAACCAGTACATCCTATACATAGATCATCCACAAATTCAATTATTGTTGTATAGTTGTTACTCAGCTTCTTCTCAATCATACTGACGTATAGTATATACAGCAATCCAGACATAATTGATCCTTGACTCAAGCCCCGTCTAGCCGACGTTGGCCCATATACATTTTTCCCTCCCATGTTTTGTATTCCAGTGTAGGTATCCACTTGCAACTCATCCATCTTGATAAATACTTTTCTGTCCTTGTAGTATGAGTAAATCCAATCGGTCATTTTCTTGGATACTCCATTTTTAGTTAATTGATTGTACAGTACCTCTAAGTTACAGTTGTCGTAAGCCCCGCCTATATCTAAAAAAGCTACAATAAAGTAATGATTCTTACTGTACGTTTCATGTATTTTAATGTTCAGAATGTTTAAGGCATCTTGGACGCTCCTCATTTTTCTTGCTCCATACTGATTAATGGCCAACTTTGCCCCACTCTCTAGGAACCACTCCAATCTGGTTTTCAAAATGTTCTCGAACGTTTTCCCCATACACGACAACAAACTAATTGGTCTATACGAATTTGGGTCCCTTGGAGATTTTCCGGGCTTTAAAATAGGTACCACTAGATGAGTACGCCATAACAGTGGTGTCATTCCTTCTTCATAAATCTCATTAAAGATATCCACTACAATCTGCTTAGCATTTTCAGGTAATTGCCTTATCATCTCGTAACTAATTTCATCATATCCTATGCTCGTGTTCTTGTTATGACTTGTGGCCACTGTAAACTCTTCCAATGTTATTTTCTTGTCCAACACTTCATTTTTATGTCTATTTCTTTTCACCTCAACTTCTTGTCTCACTTCAGGACACAACTTTTTACTAAACACCGGAAGAAAATTCTGATCAATTTTTTCTTTTCTGACATTTACCATTGGCTTCATCAAACTTCGTAGCTTTTCCCATACGACCTTGGAGTTTGTGCTCGGTGTTAGTGTTGAGGTAAATTTTCTAAATTCATTTCTCTTTCTCTCACGGAAATATCTTTTTGCTTTTGCAGCTTCTTTTCTATATGAAAGGTAGTTCTCCATGTTCCCTACTTTATTAAAGTTGTGCAAAGCAAGTCTTCGTTTGGCGATAGTTTTATTGCACTCAGAATCCCACCAGCGTGGTCTTATTTGTGTTTTCTTCTCTATCTTGATTTTGGATCTTGGTATACACCTCTCCGCCACTTGGTGTAAAATTCGATGGAATTTCTCGTATTTCGTTTCCGCATTATCCTCTTCGTGAAGAACAAGTACCTCACACTCTTCTTCCATCATACTTGAATACAAGGACCAATTTGCTTTCTTAAAGTTTCTTATCTCTATGTCAACCGTCACTTCCATCTCCCCCATCTCATTGTCAATGATAAACTTGATAGGAAAGTGATCACTCCCACCAGCATCCCTCAACACACTCCATTCACCACACTCCGCACTCAGTCTCTGGGTCAATATTGTCAGATCTATTATTGTATCTCTCCAATTCATTCGTTTAACCCTTGTAGGCATATTATCATTCATGACAACAAGTTCACATTGCTCAATAAACTTAAACATCTCTCTACCCTCCACATCATCCGTCACTGTCAATGGGTCCCATGATATGTGATGTCCATTGAAGTCTCCACCAATCACTGTATCACCGCAGGAGATCGCACCCTGCATCATATTTACCCATTCTGCACAAGTGATACTATGCCTCGGTTTAGCATAAACTGAAATTACATTCATGTATTTACCTCTACCTAGATCTAACTGAATTTCTACTAATTCTATCTTATCATTTACAACAGTATTGATTCTTCTGTAAATAAAAGTATTTCTTATTAGGATGGCAGCTCCGCCTCTCGTATTGCGGCCAACAATGTTCGGCCGCCTATCTGCCCGCTCTACACAATAATTATTATTAATATAAAATTGATCTTTTTCTGTTAAAAAAGTTTCGCTAATAAGGGCTATATCTATATTATGCAATTGCAATAAATTTAATAAATCACACTTTTTAGTGTTAACACCTTGAATATTCCATTGAAGAAATTTTATACCCATAGTAGTAAATAAAATTGATAAGTCCTAAAATATATATTGCACATGGTGCATACAGGGGTTAGTGACATAATATGGATGAGGAAAAAACAATGAATAATATTATTATATATAAACAATTGATAAGATAATACAAAGATAATAATCTATCTACTAATACACTGTACAGGTACCTACTGAGGTAAAGTACCTAATTATCTACTATCATAGGCCCATTCAAAGTACTATTATCTATAATGGTACCTGTTGAACTATTGTCTGTTTCTGAACTATTACTTTTATTTAAATCTATTAACAGATTTTCGTTATTCTTATTTTGTGTTACTAATAAAGCGTTGTATAATAATAATAAATAATAATTATAATAAAGAGGTAGCAGAAGATCAATTATTTATTGGTGGTCAGTGGTTTGAGTCCCAAGTACGGATTTTTTTAGTATGGTAAGTTTGGAACTAAACTTAAAATTTTCCATTAGCGATGTCAAGCTGGGGGACTATAAACAGGGAGTAGACCAGCATTGGCTTTGGTTCTGGGGCCCTTGTCAATTATTATAGCCTCCTTTTAAAGAGAGTGAAAGAAGTGCTGAGTCATTCCTCTACTGTCTGGCTACCATCGCTCACGATGACGCCACCCTATGATGATGATTAGCGATTTTACAACTTGTAGAAGTAGTGTCCTTGTAAATTAATTAAAAACCTGCATTCATCATGTACCTACCGAATACCCGACATGCTGGGTATACAAAATCATTAAAGTTAGTGGAGACCAAATACACCATTATACAAAAATGCTGTGGAGATTCCATAAAGACAAAGATAGAGGAGACAGAGTAATACAAAAGTGAACAAAGTTAGTGGAGACATCAAAACTACACATTCAGTGGAGTTGCCCACTGACTCTACAATGTACCTAGGTAGAAGAATAAGGTAGAGATATAGAAATTATCTACTAGATACCTACATTATTTTAATATCCTAAAATTAATACTGTAAAATATCCTCCACTGATTGAAAAGTACAAACTCACAAATCTGCCTACCATCAAAACACTGGATAATGACATGTAACTATCAATGACTTATGTTTTCATAGACCTACACACAAAGTAATGTGAGTCATTAGTAGGATTCTCATTCATACCTTGTGTCGCTAATATTCACATAATGTCAAGAAGTAATTAGTCATAATAGTAGCTATAACAATCATGAGTTGCTAAGTAGGTATCATGAATAATAGCTAGTCTTAAACCGGTTTCTTACTGATCGCATCATTTTGCTTCGAAACATTTATCTTGAATTTTGAATGTGTTGCAAAGCTTTAGTAAGCACTACGAGTATTTCATTCAGTGGGATACGATATCATTAGATTTTAATGTTAAAGAAAGAGCGGAGCATAAGACGTTTTGCGATGTTTCAAGACAACATGTTGTAGTCAGTAGGAAACCGGCCCTGCACTGCTCTGTAATAAAAAATGACTTGAGACCTAGACCATACAATACTTTTAATATTTTGTCGCTGTCAGAGCAACATGCACTATTGTCTACTGTCAAATTTAGCGAAGTTGAGTTTTGAATATCATTGGAAAGCTGTTTTGAAGGAGCATCGAATGCTGGTGTGCCATAAGTAGTCAAGAGCCATGATAAGTTAACAGGCCGTACTGACAAAGTCATTGCAACACCATGTATACTGTCTTCCAGTTAACTTTGTTTTACAATAATAACGATTTTCCATGAGCTAGTTCAAATACGGTGGCAATAAGAACTCTGGGAGAGGGCTCCTGAACCACCACAGTAGCCGGAGGGAGGAGACGGTCATGGGGGAGTGGCTCTAGCTTCCTGTGGCCACGCCTACCCGGGAGATACACATCTGGGAACGTCTCAATCGGGAGTCATTAACTCGCGATTATTTATTGCAAACTCAATAAAAACGATCAATATATTGTATACCTATCTCAATATTAATGCTAACTTGCTAATATTATACAAAATATCCTATGCTATGTATTTATAATATTAATAGAACTATAGATTGTAATTTATTATGCAGTTTTCAGTCTGATGGTTTGCCAATTTATTTTTTTTTTACACGTCGGAAATGCTTCTTCTTATTCCTCCTAGGTTCATAGGGGGCTAGTTTGTAACGTCTGTCCTGCTGTCTGATAAGAGATCTCTTGATTACAGGATGACTAAGTTAATGAAGTCATCGACAAATAAATAATACTAAAGGTAAAAATACCCCCTATTATGTTCCGCTTGTACAACGGTCAAGCTTTTTTTCTCTCTTATCCCGCTTAAGCAGGGTCGACGTTGTTCAACCTCATGGTTGAGGATGGTTGTTTTGGCACATTTTTACAGCTGGATGCCTTTCCTAACGTCAACGATTCTATTTGATTTAACGTTCTGGATTAGGACGGGGGTTTTACCATCCATTCGCTGGGAATCGTACCAGCTATACCCACATGAAGTTCACCCAGCCTGGGTGGGGCCGGAAATGCCAGCCTCACATGTACGGAGGGAACAGAATTTTCTGTGTGAAAAATCTGCTCCGACCGGGGATCGAACTCAGGATCTCTGGACTACGGACAGTAGTCACAACCGTTCCGCCACGGAGGAGTATTTTCTATTAGAGGTATTTTCTGCTGAAGTTTGGAACAACACTTGAACAGGGTCTGAAAGTTTTCAAGTGTATAAAGTTTAGAAAATCAGTTTAGGGGTTTAAAATTTTATTCTTAACATAGTAAGAGTAATAATGACTCTTTGATCCAATTGAGGCGGCGAGTATTTGTTAAAGATTTTTATAAATCAGCCATGAGTGATTTCCTGGATCTGTTTAGCAAATTAGCATGTCATCACCTTACTCTAAAATAACATTTACCTACTATTTGTTTTGTGGAAGTTATTTCAAAGTACAAAAATAAAACTATTACTGATGGACCGTTTGGGTTTAAACCTGCCTGCACTGCACTGATATACTTCTTAGCGGCGGGGACTGATAAAAAGAGCTATACTTAAATTGGTCTTAAATTGTAATAAGAAGTCTTCAGTATTGTCATAATTGAACATGCGGCCAGCATCCTTGGCTCATTACCAGATGCTGTTCAGATGAAGGAAATATTTTACCCATAAAAAATGTTATCATCTTGTTGATTTAAAATCTTTCATAAACAATTGAACATGTTAATATTCGTGAATATAATAATGATGTATTTGTCTGCGAGGAGGAAGCACCTCGTAGTCCAGTGCAGGTACCTACCCTGTAGTCTGTTATCTCTCTAGCAGATAACACTGACGACCCACTAAAATTTTAGCGATAGTGCTGAATTTCGTGATAGCATTGTGAATGCCGTAGTACGTAATACTGTTGTTTGCAAAATCGCCTATTTCTAACCAAAATATTCTACATTGCATGTTCATTTATTATTGTGCATGAAATGTCACTGAATAGAAGGTAGATAGATATGCCTGAGAGATTACACTTATTGTCAATACTAACACGTTACTTTGGGAAATAAACCACATCGTAAACATTACCTACTTCATACAGGACTCAAATGGATAACCTTGTTGTAACGCCATGAAGCAAATGCAGATTATGAAGGACTTAGCCGTGCTAACTAAAGATAAATTTGAAATAAGAGGCATCTCAATGTAAATGTATAGTTAACTTCTCTTTTGAGTTAACCACAATCGTGTGCTGTCACAATAACTCTATAACAAGCCTTCCAAATTTTTGCCGCACTTGGGAGTCGAACCTCAAAGTTACGAGTTTGTCGGATTATTGATCGAGCTAGGTTATCTTCGAGCTCGGTTTTCTTGCGACCTTAGCGTTGAAGTTGACAGTGCCAAATGTTTTCTCAGTCCGATCTAGTGAGGCGGTTGACTCTCACTCCAGCTACGTAGGCAGGTGGTAGGCTCAATATCAAATTGTATGACTAGGTTGTCTATTCACACCTCTTTCAGTAGGCAAGACTCAGGCAAGAACGTCTTGGGTGCTAGAGTTGATAGACCCTTGCTCGTGGGAGCAAATTGGTTCATTTCATGAGTGAAGTTCAACAGGCTGAGGCGACTACCTTTATTAAACATAACATAATATATTATAACAGACGTTACTTTATTGTAAACGACTTATTAGATAAAATAATCAGAAGCACATAAATAATCAAATCTACTTTCAAGAGTTTCATCATTTTGGCACAAATAGAATAGAATATACCGTGTTTATACTGCCGAGGTAAGACTGAAAAGTCCCTTTACTCCAGCAGTCAAAATGAATAATATTTAATAAGTCAAATTGGTGTTTCATCAATAATCTTCAACAACACTACAGGTTATAAGTATAATATTATGCGGTCAAAATGAGGAATGTGAACTGAATCTTATCAAGTTTGTTGTTTTCTCTTGATAGTGGCGACAGTGCATTTATGGGTCTCGGTATTGGTTTGTGGGGTGTCCATTTGGACCATTTGTGACTGGAAGCTTACCAACTGAACCAGTAATTCTTTTGAAATCATTAATCAAATATTTTATTCATTTCTGCTAGGTTCAATCAAAGTTTTCAAATATGTGCAATTGAAAAAGTTTTCACTTCTCTTCAAGAAAGCATAGCCAAGACAGCTTTTAACGCGCCGTTTGCACCGGTTCTCTTAAGATCACCGAAGTTAAGCAACGTCCAGCGAGGTGAAGACTTCGTGACGCTGGCATTCCGGCCCAACTCAGGCTGGGTGACTTTAATCTGGGTTGCAGGTTTGTGAGTTTCTTGCGAATATAGGGTAGCACCCCCGTCGTGATATGACCATGCAGTTGTAAGCGACGTTAAACCCAAAAGTATATCTTAATCATGGGTGGAATTATTTTTCAAATTATTTTTCTTCTTTTAAATGGTTGACGGGGGTCACAAAAGATCTTACTAGGTCGCAGTGTTAATTGTATGGTGTTTCAAACGAAACCCTGCAACCAGGCTTTATAATAATAATGGTTGACGGGACGATATCTGCCCGGGCAGACATTCCATCCGGCCACAGCTCTAGATTTTAGACCAGGCCGCACTATAGTCGCGTGGGCCCAACACGCTACCTGCAAACTAGATCAAGCCTTCGTGTCCAAATTGATTTAATGAGCTTCTCTTTATTCAGATCCGGTGCTCAAGCCTCAAGCTTACTGATCAATCTATACCGTTTTGTTAATTCAAGTTTGGGCAATCATGTTGAACCATCAGAAATGATTTGCTTTCAGTATCAAATATTTATTAGAACTCATACTGGTCCACTAAAAATGTAAATACGTGCTTTATTTCAACCAAGCGGAAATAACTTGGTACTTTGGACAAAGTGATGAACACTTTCTTTAGAGCGTTTGGTATTATCATAAATCTTGTTGAGAATCATCCCCTTCCTTTATTGATCACATTACCTTATAATTATTAGTATGAACAATATCAGAAGCATGGTCATATCTACCGGCCATGCTTAACTCATTTTCAAATTGAGCCCCGTGGCAAAACTCGTTATGGGGAAGCAGTAAAAAAAAATCCCAAGACTTGGTATGTAGATTCATCACCGAATATTAGGTATTGCACCTACTCACGCATTATTGTACCTTGTTTGTTTTAACCATTCCTACCTGCCTACAGTGCCTACCTATTTATAAGTATTTGATTATCTTTTATCTCAAGTTCTCATTTCCGTTTCTCATCCGTGTTGCAGCGCAATAATATTGGCAAGCTTCGGGTGTCTCAATGTCGCACTGGCGAAAATTGCCGGACCTGCTTCTGCCACCTTGCGGGGAACGGCAAAACCTCCGGCCAAAGATCTCTATTCCGTAAGTATTGCGAATCGGTTTGGAAAAGTGTGAGATTAATAAGATTTTTGGATTTTTCCTATAGATTAATAGAAGTACAGAAAGTCCAAATTTTATGAGGATTGAACTCCATCAGGGGTCGGCTTGGATTTGAACTCACATCCCTACTTGGTATACTTATATAATTATGTATATTTATCTACCAGTTGAGCATCTTAATAATACAATAAAATTATATCATAGTACCACAGACCCAGATTCTCTGTTATCCATATTGCACATTAGTACTAATATGAGAATAATATATGTATAAATATCCATGTGTACTTGTGTAGTCACCGTGATCGAGTGGAGTAGCGCACTGAATTACACGCAAGGTGACCTGGGTTCGATCCCTAGCAGCGTGGAAATTTTCTGCTCTGTACATGGAGCCATTTGTATGGACAGCGAGCAGTGGCGGCATTACGAGAAACAATATGGATTATTGGAAAATGATGAAGTTTGGAGTTTCGTAATGCTGACTGCTGAGCCACCCAGTTTGTGATAATAGGTACATATTAAGAAAAAGAAACCACATACCTACTTACCTATATACCTAGACAGAGGTACTTTATGTATTACTGAAAATAACTTCTAAAAAGAACGCACCACCGGCAAAATCTCTTTGTTTCGCAATAACAATAGGCATGAGCAACTCTCTTATCACTATTTCTATATCTCTATGATAACACTCTGTTGTTCAAACTAAGTAGCAGTTTTTTACTCTTTGATTAGCAATTAGTGACATTTTTGCACCTTAGTCAACGTAAATTATTTGAACTGTCCTGTTTATATCTGTATATTCATCTGTCAGAGAATATTGGGTTAGTCCTAACAATATTATTCTCATGTAAAGTTAAAAAAAGTTATCATATTTGTGGTAATCACTTTCGTGATGTCACTATTACTCAAACTCGCTTTACTAAATCTACGCTGAAACCGGGACTTGAATTACCGACCTCCAGGTTACAAATCCGCCGCCTTATCGATCAAGCTACTGAGGTCGGTTTATTGGTATAACTGTTATTATTCTCATGTAGGTGACTAGTAAGTACCCAAGTAACACTGAAGTAGTGAGGACGGTGTTAGGATTTTTGCTAAAAGAACGTCAAAAAAGTTATAGCCATCTCACCCTTAGTGACTCTAGTCAGTATAGGATTTTTTCGATTCTATTCATTTGGGTGTTACAGGGTCTATGACCTTGTAAAGAAAAATCAGTAGTTTCTTTGATGTGAGCATCGATCAGTGGTGGATTTATACATAGGTATATTAGGATAAACAAAGATACATAGGTATATTAGAATAAAAATAGACAACATAGGTACCTATATCATCTTTATTATCCTGATATAGGTGCCTATGTAAAGATACATAAAAATTCCTCTCATTCTGCTCTACCCACTAAAATTGTGATAATAGAACAGAAAGAAACAGATTTTTTTTTATTTATCTGTAATTGTAATATGTATATATAAGTCACTGTTTTGATACCGACCATAATAAAAGGAATGTTTGCAATAAAAGGATTGTGCTCGCTGATAGAGGTGTGGTGTAAGATGAGACGGGAGGATAGTTTTATTTATTGATTTATCGCATGCTAATGGGACGAATTGGATTCTCTCTATTTGGGATGCTGTATAGAACAAATACGCAGGGGACCACCATACTAGTTTAATGACTCTCATAAAATCTACAACTTCCTAAACATTGTGGCTGAAGTCGTTGCTGCTAACATCTAATATGAATGTATCTCTCTCGGAAACTTACGAGTCCACGGTAAAGCAATAATTTAAAATTTTAGACTCTAAAATAATAATGTCAGACTTGTATCGAAGGGAGCTCCTAGAATGAAAAACACCTTGTGTTTTAATTATTTTCAATAAAATTCTCTTTGTGAACTTTGAACAGAGGCTGATTAAAAAGTTTCGGATTAATGTGAGAGAAATCCAGACTTTAAATTGATTTGTTTTTAATTTTTATTATTTCAATAAAATCTGTGTGTTAACCCCGGTTCTTGAACTTCATCCCTGGAACTCTGGCACGAAATTTCAAAACATATGAATGGGATCATACAATGTGTAGTGTGTACTAATGCAGAAATATCTATTTCTGCCCCTGCAGCATTTCATTGAGATTATTTAAATTACATCCAGGTATATCGCATGCTGTACCAGAGCTGACACAATTTTTCGATCTCATAGATATCCTCACGATCGCCCACCTTTTCTTGACATGCAAATTCAATTAAGACCCGGATAGATCCGTCAATTCTCTGAACCATTTAAACAAAGTTGGAAGTCATTTCATTTCTAAACATTCGTTATGAGTTTGGCAATTTCTGAGCATAGCTGATTATTATCATTTTAGCATATTCAATCACACGAGAGAAACATAGAAGATTATAAAAGGTTTAATTTGTATACTGCCCGCAGGACAGTGGAAGTTAATACTCTTTGTAGACTTTGCTATCTGTCTTAAGTTCTAAAATCTATGTTGCGCATGATTGTTGAGTAATGTAGTTGGTAATTCAGCTATTACCGACTTATTAGAACTTAGTACTTTTCCAGGAGTTGTATCATGGTGATGACAAGCGTTCATCTAACCCTTATGTTTAGGTATCAGGACACGGCTACTTATGAGTTCGGTGCGGAAAAAAAAAAATGTATGAGTTCGGTGCCGCCTAAAAAAGGTCATGTATGAATTCGGTGCCCTGGTACTTGCCCTGATGCTCAGGTAATTATAGTATTTTTTTCCTTATAGGCATGGCCTTCAATTAATAAACCGAGGCATGGCCTTCATTGTATTTTACCTAACCCTACTATAAACCCAAGGCATGGCGGCATGGCCTTCATTGTATTTTACCTAACCCTACTATAAACCCAAGGCATGGCCTTCACTATATTTTACCTAACCCTACTATAAACCCAAGGCATGGCCTTCATTGTATTTTACCTAACCCTACTATAAAAGGCATGGCCTTCATTGTATTTTACCTAACCCTACTATTAACCCTAGGCATGGCCTTCAAGGAGGAAATGGAGAGCCTTGCTGAATGTAACTGTCTACAACATAATCTACTAACTTAATAACAGCAGGATGACTGTTAACAAGCAACAGAGTACATTATAAAAAAACAATCAATGTATAAGTCATTAGGACCGCACCGAACTCATACATCACCTTTTTTCGGCGGCACCGAATTCATACATGCGAAAAAGGTGCGGGTAATCTTCGCACCGAACTCACCTATTGCCCAGGACACCCCTCACCTACCCTCCACATTTTGAATGGTTCCCCATGTCTACCATATAAATATACAAATGACTTACATATAATTTATCTGTATTTTACATTAGATCTGTCAGTATAGTTGTACATTAATACTTTTTGGACATATTTTATCCGAATATTGTAGGAATGTACTTTTTTTAATTTTGTTTTGTATATTTATTCTTTACCTTTTTGTTAGTTTATATTGGATTATTTCCGTTGATAAAAGTGCCTTTGAGCACTATTACCATTAAATAGATATTTCCTGTAGTTGCTACACTAGCTAAAATTTGGTTTTATTGCTCTGACTAACTATCCTGTCAGCAAAATAGTTCCAATGGCATGGTTCTTTCAGTTTTTAAAGAAAGTCCAGAACAATAGTAAATGTTGATTTATTTAACTGTATCTTCATACAATAAACATGTCATCGTTCTTCTCCCGATAGATGGTGCCTACCAGGCTCCAGGCATTTCCACGCTGGGCTGCCAATGACAGGCGTTGGCGTAAAAATATTTATAAATAGTAAACTATATTTATTAATAGAAACCTTTCCTTTTGATTTCGTTCAATTACAATCCTGCATTGTAGTAAAACTATCATCCTTCAGCTCCTGCTTGCGTAATAGCAGGATTTTTATGTACATATCCATATGGTCTTGATTTAAATCTTGAAAAGAATAATTTATCTGAAAGGAGGGGTTAGTATCTTATCCGAATACATCAATACAAAAAATACTCTGTTTCTCTTTCTCTATCTTGAATTAAACATTTTTATGATCCTAAATGTGATAGGTAAATTGAAAAATTCAATAAAAATCCTTACTAATGAAATGGAATTAAATAAAATGTCTACATAATACATTGGAAACTAAAATATTTAGATGAATTTATATTATATCGATCTGCTGGTTCAGCTAGAATCAGCTATAGATAAAATAAAATACTACAATATTATATGCAATGAAATCTGCATAATAATAATAATTCCGTGTCCGTGAGATAGGTATTGATACCTTAATCACGGTGATGAGAGGATTATATGGACGCCCAGATCCAATGTCTAGGCTCCTTTCATGTCCAAAATCTGCATTATACATCATGACTGTGCTACCTTGGATATAATAATATATTTTTTTTTGTATACATCATATACATTTTACATGTTTAATTTATGTCCTAGGTATAGACTCTCCTATCTCTGAACCTCTAGGTCGCGGGTTCGTTCTATGTCTGACCGGGGAAAAACATTTTAGGCACAGCATTTTAGACCGGTTTTCATTCGATCATATTTTTAACTGTAAATAAATCTGACAAAAAACAAAGCATGTTTCTGAAGTCACATTTTAGTAGTGACTATCTATTTATTGAATTTCTCAAAAATCAAAGTCTCAAATGATATTTTTGAGGCATTGGCATAATTTTAGACTGAAAATCTGTCCTCAAATCGTTTCAGCACATTATGTTACAGGGTTTCAATTTGAAAAAAGAAAGAATACTGTCAATAAATGCACCCTGAATTTTTATATCCGAGATTAACTATATTTCTAAATCAGAACTCTTAAAAAACACAGTGCACCTTGCACCCGCGTGTTTCAATCCTATGATGGAACCTCTTCTACTCTAATTCAACAGAAATACTTAACTCAGTATAAAGTAGTTAATACAATTTTATTTTATTAACAAGTAAGCGTGGCTTTTAGTGTTAATATCTAATGATAACAATTTAATACATTTACCATCAACATGGAATAAGCCATAAAATGTAATGCCTTTAATTAGAAATACCCTCTTCAGGATCATAAAATGTTCCCTTTGCTTTTACAATTAAATACGTATGAATGGAATTTAGTCTTTTAAAAAATGAATTTATATCTTGAAAAAAAACGCATTCACTTGCATGGAGACTGTTAAAAAATGTGTCATTGGAAAATTTATTTATTTATTATGTACCTACGTAAATATATTTTTTATTGTGTGTATCATCGTTATACTTACTGAACTTTTTTTCATAAAAAAACCTAATATTGATTATAATGAAATATGTATTTACTAATTCTATGTTAATTTATTATATTAATAAAACCATGAAGCCCATGTATGTAGGTTATCTTGCGTTACTTTTTTGAAAAGGCCGTTTAAAAAGGGGTTGAGAAAAAAGTACTTGAGTACAAATTTCATATAACTATCATTTACCGTTTGCTCCTTCAGTTATTAACTAGTATTTTCAATAAAAAATGTTTTCAAAAATGTATCGCGAGGGATAATAACTTGACATAACATGTCAAGTTATTATCCCTCGCGTGGCCGGCATGGGGGCCGGCCCTAAGAGTTGGTTCCGCTGAAAAATAATGTTCATTCACCTTAAATTTTCTCTTACAAATACTTAAGGGTTGGGTGGAAGAGATTGCCACAGGCAATAACCCCGCCCTTTAGGTAGGACATTATTGTTTTTTTTTCACTTATTTATTTTGTCATTTGTACTGTTGCCTGTTTGTCCTCCTATTGTCCTCCTAATAAAGCTTAAAAAAAGTGCAAATTTCAGCTTTCTATCGTTTGTCGTTTGTGAATGGCAGTTAATTTTGTCAAATTAATAGCAAAAGTAACGTTAGTCAAAATTTGCAAATAATAAAATGTAAGTAATAAAAAAGATGAATTTTTTATCAAAGTAGTTGCAATTAAAAAATCTAAAGAGGGGGTTACGCAAACAGGGGGTCGTCCCAAAAAATTGGTCTCACTCTTAGATTAGGTTTTATTTACTCAGTTCTTAGTTTACCATACCGAATCTCAAACGTATTCAAAAAGCCCTTCCAAATATATTTAGGGATTTCCCGACTTTTGGCCCACCCTGTATACTAAGTCAGCAGTTGAGTTGACAGTATAGAATTATATATAATATAGGTAGAGTATAATAGTAATCTCAAAAATAATATAATTATTTATTGTAAGTATATTGTTATTATTATATTAGTATCTTGGGGTGTCTATTTAACGAGTCTTTAGCTCGCTCATGTTTTTAACTAAAAGTATAGGTTGGTACATACTTATAAATTATCTAATTAAGTACGTAGGTACATACATAGGTACAATACATATTTCTATTTCTACTCTTGCTGAGAAAAGATTTTCCTCTGAGATAAAGGAAACAGAAAATACTAAATTATTCCTCATTTCATCATGACCTATTTAGAGTACCTACCTAGATATATTAGAGCACATCAAGAGAGGTTTGTATGAATTCAGAAGTTTCTTATTGTTGTGAGTTATGATACTGCTATACTCGGAGCATTTGATATAATGTATTATAACTATTATAAGTATACATAGGAGACGTTATGAGGCGAGGAGGAAGAGGGGATCCCATTATCTTCTTAATAATAGCGTAGCCTAGAGCTATATCTAAGCTTTATTACATGAGCTTTCATCAGAATTTTGAATTCAACTATAAGATAGTGATTCTCAAATACAGACACAAGAGGAGCTCTTGCGGCTCTCATAATAATCTGCTTTAGTAAAAATATAAGTACCTACCTACATTAAAATTTTGTAGTTGGATCGACAAGGCGGCGAATTTATGTTTGACATATACTATTGTGAATTTATGCAAAAACACTTGTACCTATGACAAGGATTCAGAAGTTCAAGTTAGAATCGTAGTCACACTATAAATTTTTGCATATTTTTTTTCTATTTTCCGAAAACAAAAACCTTCAGGTTATTGTAAGAAGTCAACTGAAAATATATTGACTAGTCCATTTAATTATTAAAAAATGATAAAATTATCGGTAGTGAGTTGAAGTAACGATCTTCTGTTCTCAATTCAATCTTCAATCTAAGGGGTATATGTGTTACGGTAAAAGTACATAATCCGGTTATTGTATACAATCACCGGTAATTGTATACATTTACCGGAGTCTTTGGTAAAAGTAAGAAATAATCTTAAAAAACACTCTATTTCCTACTTTAACTGGTAATTGTATACAATCGCCAGAGAAGCTTGGTGAAAGTAAGAAATTCAAATTTCAACGATCAACACTCAAGCGCAGTGCCGAGTATGATACTTTTCTGCTCTGTACTACTGCTCTGTACAAAAATTGTAAAGAGGCTTTGTGCATCACCACAAATAAAATCACACAACAATGATACATACATTTGAATTAATTGTTTTATTTCTTTTCTTTTCATTTCATTCTCTTACTTTTACCGCTGGTTACTTTTTAATCTGAATGTTGTAGAATAATAAGATGGAACCAAAAAAAGGTCCCGAAAATCAATTTATGTTAATAATTTATTGATTAAAAACAAGAGATTTTTTGCCTGAATTAATAAAATAGGAAAATTTTGTATGACATTTGTGTACTATTTGTTTTGATCACAGCATTCCATTTTTATTTACATTTAAACTTGTCTGTTTTACATTTAGTTTTGCAAACACATCCCTGACAGCCTTACCCACCCAACAATGAAGTTTTTCTAACTAACTCCGCACTGCGCTTGCGTGTCGATCGTTGAAATTTGAATTTCTTACTTTCACCAAGCTCCTCTGGCGATTGTATACAATTACCGGTAAAAGTAGATAATTGAGAATAATTTCATACATTTACCAGTGACTTTGGTGATTGTATACAATTACCGGTAATTGTATACAATCACCAATTATATACTTTTACCGTAACATATGCACCATTGTCATCATAATAATATCATAATAAAATAATCATTTTATCTTCTGAAATTCAAGTTTGACCTATTTCGTCTTACAAAGACGCTTGTAATGAAGTAAAAATTTAATATTTACATTTCTTGTCCATGATTTCAGTTCAAGGAGTCCACTTATAACTTCTTTGTTTACTTACACCTCAATGACGTGTTAACATTAAATATTTTTTATCAAGAGCTATTTTGTTCTGGAAGAATATGTAGCCAAAATTCCATCCATCAAAACAAGAAAACGTTAGTGCATCAAGGCATAAAATGTAGATACCTATGTACAAATCCGTTTAAATATGATGCTGTCTAAAATCAACAATCTACATCACCGCTATCTGGGATGAAAATGAGGAACAATGACACATTAAACTAGGGAGATGACCTTTCACTGACGAATATTTTTTCGTGACTTTGTAAAAGTTACTTCGAATTTTCACCTTTTTGGAAATTAAGCTATGAAATCTAATTTATTAGAATAGTTGTTAATTAGGTACAAATTTCAATACTGTTACCAAATAGTTGTTAATTACATAGGTACAAATTCCAATACTGTTGAAAAAACATTTTTCAATACATTGAGATTGGCTCTCTTCGTAAACAGGCTAATGTAGGGTATAGTGAGTTCGATTCTCAAGCTTGAATTTGTTTGTTATAATTTCTTTGAGAAATAGACCAAGAAGACTGTGTCACAGTGTGTCACTATTAAGCATACTGAGACTTAGGGCGTAATTCATAGACGTTTTTGTAAAACCTCTGTGGAACTAGATTTGCTTATCTAGATGTCTTAGATGGGGAGAACTAATGCTAAGTCATGACTGAAGATCTCGATTTTGTCTATTAACTTGGCCCTTAAAGGTAGAGCATTAACCTCACCGTGCGTATTCCTTCCTCCGCAGTGTTCGTGTGGACTGTAGGCGACTTGGTCAATATTAAAGTCACAAAAAATTGGTGAAACTCCATAGAAAGGGCACCATGAATATACGTTTCAACTTCTTGTTGTTTCAGTTTAAACTAAGAAAGCGAGACATAGCACAGACAGATAAGGGCGTTTTCAATTTCATAAAATTGAAAACTGTGCCTTCTATCATTTTTATCTATACCTGCATCATTATCTTTATTTAGTTTAGAGGAAGAGAAGAAGTAGAGACTTTGTAATCAATCAGGACCCGATTTTCCTCCATTGTACATCTAATTGAACAGACGCCAAGAACAACGCGATTAAGGGCCGCGACATTATGAAAGATAGTTTCAAATTAATCTAACGCTGTGCCATTCAACTTGACTGCACCAGGTTGTTGAAAGTGCATTAATTTTCGTTTATTTGAGTATGTGATGTTGGTCCAGTGATGAGGTTTGTGAGTAATAATTATTATGCAGTACATATTAATAAAATATATCATTAGCATAGCACGTACGTTATATTTGTAGTGAGCTAATGATATACCTACATAATATTATTACGTGTTGTGATGATGATGTTGTTGCATGTTGACGAGGTGTTTATGCAAAAGAAGAGATTAATTAAAATTTGATGAAAAGATTATTCTAACATTTCAACAAGAAGACACAATGTTGCACCCGTTCGTGGAAGTTGGATAACAGGGTAGTTAATCATCTGTGATGGCATGGAGGTTATGGCCGTTATGGGACAGTTTCTGCTGAATGGTGAACATGAATATTATCTCCGCAATGTGATGAGTGTGATGACAAGCTCAACGGCGCTTACCAACGAGGAGAGTTATGAAACTTGAGAGATTAATGGCCGGGTCGAGATTCGGCTGCTGGGTCCCTGCTCTGTGAGTTAGTATATGGTAGCAGGGACCCAGCAGTCGAATCTAGACCCGGCCATGAGAGAGATTCGGTTGGATTCAAAATACATTCAAATTCTAAAAAGAAAGATAAATAGATAAGCAAACATATATTTTAGAAATGTACATTATTCAATTTCAAAATAGGTATATGATTTTAACTTGCGTAGGTTTTGTGAGTTTTGTCATAAAAATTATGACTGACACTTCATTATGTGAGATAGTTTGCGGATTCAATGACAAGGTTTAACAACTATGATGACGAGATTAATGTGAATTGACGTTGTATATTTAAATATACGCTTAGAAAGATTCATTACAGATGGCGTAATAGATATCTATGAATAAAGATGAGGTATGCTGAATGAATCAGAGTACCTATTATGTCCATTGTCCAATGTATTTGAGGGACAAGGAACAAGGACATAATATTAACCCTAAAGAAAATTCCTAATCACCTAGATTTAAAGCAATTAGAGCGTTATACTCCACTTTTTAAGCTGATAGTAAATAGAAATCATAAAGACCTTTGATCTTTCTATCCTCTTATTAAGCCACTGTAAGTACCTACTACGACCATTTTAACAATAGATGAATCCTGGAAGTCTTTCAACTGTTGAAGTCTGTGAGATAGATCTCCTAGGTAGTGGTATCGCATCTGATAGCTTAGATGTTATACCTGAGATGTTTAGAATCAATAAAATTAGTAACTATAAATAAGGTAGCACTGAAATTTATAAGCTGCTTCTCAAGTACCTATTAATAGACAGTATGTGTGTGTCTGTCATTTTCTTTGAATACTGAGTCCTACCATCTCTCTTAACCAAGCTTTTTGTGAAGGAATTAATCTCAGCATGTGACATAAAGATCCTGATCATATTCGTGTCAAGTAGAAGCATGGCAGTCTTCAAGGTATTATAGAAATGATCTGTGGTGACACCTAATCCTATCTTTTCAATAAAATAAATAAAATAACCTGACCTGCTGTTAAATTTAGCAATTTAATATGACCAAATATATCTCAAATTTCATTTGCAAAATCTCTTTAGAAACTAATATTTAGAACCTGAACCACAAAAACTTTGGCAAAATGGGACGCCTAAAAAGTAAAAGTTCACACATTCTCATCTATGTATTTAGAATTCTAGATATTTTTCATACTTGCTGTCCAGTCAATTCAAGCAATGGGTTTAATGCATATTGTATAGTATTAGATGAGGGTTTAATGCATATTGTATAGTATTAGATGAGTCTATGATGTAGTTGTGGTAAGTAACTATTTTATGACTGGAGCAGTTACACTTATAACTTTTGAATTGATCGACGCACTGTTCTGTTTCTGGTGTTTCACACAATTTTTAAATTATTGCGCATTGCATTAAATGGGAAAACTTGTGAGTTCTAACGAACTTAACGTATTGGATTTTCCTTTTTATTACTGTCTCTAGTTCTTCATAAACAAGGTTTTCAATCTCTTTACAGGTAAGTAGCTCTAGTACATTTGTATGTATCTCTCGATCAAACCGCACGCCTCTTTCGGCACACTAGATCTTAGGATCTCAACACTCTGGAGGAAAATATAAAATAGACCGATGCAATGATACAAATAAATTAATGTTCCTCCTGATGCAATTTCCAGAGCATTCGTGATGTCTCCTCAGGATATTTTCAGAGTGGGTATCTATCGGATCTATTAGCAAAGTTCTGTATTAGATACAAATAATATATAAACATACTGTAGCGTAGCACCAAACGAATAGATCCAGGCATGGTATAAATAGGGAAGAAAAGAGGACGGTAATAGATTTTGTTGATCTTTTCTGTTCACATTAAAAATTTGAAGGTTGTTTTGTCTAGTTTGTTACATAAAAACCTAGTTTGTACATAAATATTTACCCTTCTCTTTAATCCTGTATTTCTGTTCCTCCTTGATATTTGAAGACTATCTCTCTCGTACGTCAAGCATTTTTTGGGCATTTACTATGTGAATTCTATCATACTTTCATATTCTATCATATCATACAACAAGATCCAAGGAGATTTTGTGTAGGAACTCGTTCTTATTTTACAGGTGAGCTCTTTAAACAACCACAGCACCAATCCAGGTGCACTCTATGGAAGATTATGTGTTCGCCCTTGGTATCAGGAATCTTAGCAACTATTTCCTGGTCCCCATGTTCAATTCGTTCCTCGTGAGATGAAGCCATATCGGTATCCTATCATAATGTCTTCATCACACACAACTCCTACAAATCCTAATGATTCTATATACAACTTTCAGAACTCCAGTAGAGTGACTAATTTGAAAGACAAGCCATTAGGCTTTACAAGTTTTGTCCATTTTTACAAAATAGAAGTGTTTCTTATTTTTCATAGACCATTAATAACTACTACTACCTATTTTTGCCGGGAAATCATCCCATGTTGTTCTCATGTTCAGAATAGCGTGCATATGTTTTCACTAATGCACTTAAAATCTTACCGACATTATACGTTTATGTAAGTAGCTATAACATGCATTCGTTTAGTAGCCCCCAGCCAAAATTTTCTCATATCTTGAATCATATCGAAAATGTTCTGATCTTCGATTTATCGCATCATGGTTTAGAGTAATATTGATTATCTTAGAGTTTACTTATGAGATGGGTAGGTATTTATGAGGTCATGTGGTCATGTTTTATCCTTGTGAATAATATTTCTCAACTCTTGTGTAGCTACATAAAAATAAAACATGATCTGTTTAATTTTTTCCTCAACCATAGTTAGAACGAGTAGTTAAGAGTCGAATAATTATAGAAACAGGATTAGATTTAATCTAGATGGACGTTGTCCCTTAACTCGGGCTATAGTCCGCTGTGAGTGCTTGAAAACTCCGGTTTGAGGGTGTGTGGCTCAATTTAACTTTAACCCTGTTTCATGATTTGATCCTAAATGGACAGCGAAAGAATTGATTTGCTACTCACATACTTCTTTTTCATGAGTGTTTCACAGCCTTTTTTATTTCTTAGCCATGAAACAGGAGCTCCTATAGACGCTTGTGGTCTGTGTTGTAGCCTGTCCATACCATTGTATGCCTCCACTCTAATGGGCGAGAACTTTATTTTTATTTTTACATAGATGTATTTTACAACAAAGTTTATAACATCAAATAATTCATGTTTATTCATTATGTGTAGGTTGTAGGTAGGTGTATGTCAATATTTTTTTCATTTATGTGCTTTAAATTGTACCTTTTTTGTGTTTTCGCAGAAGTCGGGCTATTCCCCAAGTTCTAACTCTGGCGTGAGCTCCTGGTCTCCATGGTCCGTCTGGTCCCCCTGCAGTCGCCCCTGTGGCGGGGGTATCACGGTTCAAACCCGGGTGTGTCGGCCCGCGAAGTAAGTAGAAAACGTTGATTTTTTTATTTAAATTCGGAGTATCTTTGGCACGGGTTTTCTAATTTTAAAAGCCTTATCCTGTAAGTTTTCCCCAATACAATATAGGTACTTACTTTAACATGAACTTGAACATTGATCATTCAGAAGTTTAAGCGCTAGTTTGCTAATCTAGGTAGCGTAGGTGTCCGTTGTTCGAATCCCACCTAATGCATGAATTTTTCCTCATTAATTTGAGTGTATGACCCCATAATAATAAGAGTCTGAGGGTTAGGTGGTAGAAAATGCTTTGCATTAACCTCGCCTGGTGGTTGCCTTCCACCAAAGAGCACCTATATTAGTATTACTAGGTATTGATGCTAGATACGTCAATTGATCACAGGAGTCTGTAAAATAGTAGTTGAATAGAGTGATACACCTAGTAGGTATACAATAAAATTATCAATACTTCTGATAAGCTCTCGTATGTTCGTAGAAGTTTCTCTAAGTATTTTAGGATACATAAGTTTCTAGATTCCGAGAACTATTATTAATCACTCAATTTTTTAAGCGGTATAAGCAGACACTTATCTTTTTGATGCGTGAATACTGAATGTCAATGGTATTGACTACATAAATAAGTATATAGGTAGATAATGAGATAATTTTCTCCTTTGGTTGGAGCGCCAAGATTGGATAATTTTTGTAACACAGTTTTGAATGATAACTTATCACTTATTCTTCCTACAAGGATCTAACAGATATACATACAAGGATCTAACAGAAATACATACAAGGATCTAACAGAAATACATACAAGGATCTAACAGAAATACATACAAGGATCTGTCTGTGGTACACGCCTTGCATTATGAAATGCATTTTGCATAGACCATACATCCAGCAGATGCATTACTGCAGGTCCCACGGTAATTCATATTTCTTTAACACAAAACAAACATACCATTGTTCTACTCTTAAGAGTTATACTATCAGATTGTCTTGATCTAAGAATGACCTATTTTTAATTTCGCGCAGTGGTCTGAGGTTTATCTAAGTATACCCAGCCTATAAGGCTTTAAATTACAACCTTATCAAGATCATTCTTGGACTTCTTTCACCCAGCTTTTGCAAGGTATTAAAAAGAATTACAGCCATTGTTATTTGTTTAGTACTATTTCTGATTAATATTTTCTACTATAATCTCAAAAATTTATTACCTCTAATACCTACTTTTGGCTTTACATTAGATTTTCGGATAGCTTTTAGCTTAACCTCTGACACATACACCTACTTATAGCTATAGCAAGCATTATGTATTGAAATAGGTACCTAGTTCTAGCTAAATGTAAATGAAACATTTTAAGCTGCTAAATTAGAAAGTCATTATTAACTACTAAAAAATCTGGTGTAAACATCACACGACTTTCCTTATCATAATTATAAGGAATTGGAACACGACCAAAAGCCACTGGTGACTCAAAGGTAACATTTAGCTAAAAATCAATATCAAATTCGTAATCAGAACCTCAAAATCATTGGATTTGATATGTCACAACCCCCATCTACGATAAATAATAAAAAAGTTAATCAAAGCGGGTCCCCCCCAAAATACCGGTAAATTGGGGCCGAGGTCCAAAAAGTTCAAGATATCAAAAAAATGATCAGAAGAGACCCCTATTATTTTTTTAATCTAAGACATAATTGTTCTCTAATATTTTTTGTATCTTTAACCAATTCAAAGAAGCGGCACTTGCGGCCAATATTTGCGGTCCTGCGGCCGCAGTCTGCGGCCGATTGCAACCAAAAGTTTCGTGGTTCGTCTGGTGTATAATTATAATTAGTATACCAAATTTCAAGTCTCTAGCTCTTACCGTTCTCGAGATATCCTGTTTACAGACAGACAGACAGACAGACAGACAGACAGACAGACAGACAGACAGACAGACAGACAGACGCACGGACCAATGGCTGAAAACAACTTTTTTGGTATCCTGAGGCTATAATTCGTCCAGAAATGTGAAAAACTGGGTAGGTCAAATTTTCGACGAATACAATACTTTCCTTATTATAGGATAAGGAAAGTAAAAATTAATTATTAGGAAACAAAAATAATGTATTATTTAAAAATGTAAATACTATAATCCAAGAAAATCTTTTCCCTATTTAGCTATTTTTTAAGATGCACGTCATCCTATAGTTGATCTATTCCTGTATTGAAATAGGTACCTAGTTCTAGCTAAATGTAAATGAAACTTTTTAAGCTGCTAAATTAGAAAGTCATTATTAACTACTAATATTATTACCAGCAATATCTTTTGAATTTGAAACTTACTTGTAGCTACAGACTGCGTTCGACTATTTCAGGAAAATAGCAAAGTATTAAGGACCAACATCGTGTTTGTTAAGCAAGCACTGCATAAATATAGTATTATGTACAAGAAAATTGCTAAATTTTTTAGTTTCTACTTATCATGATTCATCATAACTTCTCGGGTCTGACCTGTCTGCTGGACACAGACTTCCCACCCACTAGCACAACAGCCACGAGGAACACAATGGTCCCGTTTAGCGTTTGATATCTTGATAGTACTTCGCCGGGGTGTGCTCTGAACTTTGTCTAATTGTCTGAATCCAGAGTACCTAGAGCTGCAATTACTATCCAGCAGCAAGGCAGGTACCACAGGAACAATAGGAGCGAGTTACTTGTATTAGAACAATAAATACTGCAATAACAACACCTACAAGCACAATTATCCAACGTATTGTACGAATACTAAGTATTGTTGAGAGGAATTACTATCTGATTAAAGTTTCTCTCTGTTATTATATTTAATAATTTCATTATATATTATTCACATCAGGATAATGTTGGCACGCTTCGTAATGTAGTCTAGTCAGGGCCAGTCTGAAATGCCTGATCTGAAGTTTCGAATAGAGATTAGCAATATTTTCTTGGATAGAAAAAAAGTTTAGAAAATGCAATTATTATCAAGGTAAGTACAAAGTGTGTCGAACTTTAAATAACTTTAAAGTAGGATTACCAGGAAAAACTCCATTTCCACGTTAGTAATATAGGTATATAGGAAACAATAGAAAGTGCAACTATACATGCAGAACTTCTTATCTAATAAGAAATTACCGAGTTTGGTATATGCATAATAACTACACAATTTACAGGAATTCGTTAGAATTCTAGAGAAATTTCAATGGTAAAAAACAGCTTGCTTTCCTTTAGCGGCATGAATCCAAGGAAAAATATTAATACCTAGTTTATTCCTAATGCCTAGCTGTTAGGCGTGAATATTCTTATCTCAATTAATTAACACGTGCTGATAAGATATCAATTAATTTTATTACTCTGAAACGCACAGTGAATGTTCTTTACTAAATTCTAGCAAACGTAAATACACATTCTTATTGTACCTGTCATTTTTGAGATAAAATTATAATCTATGTACATTGATATCGGCAATCGGCACTCTCAAAAAAAATGTATGGAAATAATTTTAGTCCATAAGTTATAAAAACGTTCATAGTTATTCCACTATATTGTTTATTGTTGATTAAAAAGCTTCAATCTATCCATTTGTACCTAAATCATCCTGAAATTCCCGGATTAAGATCGTCTTCTGGCCGGAAATGAATCCGCGATCTAGATGTTTTCACGGAAATCTTAGCAAACGTGAGACCAGTTTCTATTTATTTATTTTTTTAAAATCGCTTCCAACTACAAAAAAAAAAAAAAAAATATCACGATGGGTTGAGCAACCATTATCTCATTGATTCCCTGATTTACCCATCGCATCGCTGTATCTCTGGAACCGTAACAAACGGGATGCCAGACTTGGGGGAAAAACTTATGGTTTTTTTTAACCATCAGAGGTTAATTTAGCGGCCAGCGGGAAGAACATTTTGACTTGGTATATGGATACCTATTTTGAATGACAACGGTACACCCTCCACACGTACCTCGTGAGGAAATATGAGAACCTTATTATTTGTGAGTAGAGAAAAGCGGCGGTATTATAACTGTATGCTATTGGATGATCTTGCTGGGGGACTATAAATAGGGAGTAGACCAGCACTGGCTTGGTTCTGGGGATTCTTGTCAATTATTAGCCTCCTTGTAAAGACAGTGGTAGAAGTGCTGAGTCATTCCTACACTGTCTGGTTACCATCTTTTATGATGACGCCACCCTTTGATGATAGGACTTTATTATTTTTATAAGCTCTAGGTTGAACCTGTCATTGAAACTGTAAATGTTTTAATGCTGTTATAACCACAACATTTTGGAACACTTGTAACTTTTGAACGCCTTGTAGCGTTGCAATTCTGTAGAGTTCTGCGTATAGTATGTTTTTATAAGCTCGTTCATTATATTTATAGATTATACGGAAGAAATTAAAAAGACTAATGGACGGTTAATGAAATTTAATTAACGAGTATAAAGAAAGCTGTGGGTCGTAGGGACCAGTGACCAACGTATGGCAACTTGCAGTATTTATAATATGGGTAATTTGTCTTCATTTGAACTTGATACATTTCTTATATCTCTGACGTCCTACTTAATTACACCATCACTGACTTAACAGTAATAATTATTATTTTTATTATTGACATGGACTAGCTGCGATTAAGAAGATTTATGTGAAGAGGTTAAAATAATGGCAGATAGAAAATACCTACTAGGTAATTTTATTGTAAGTTCATAAAATAAAAATGCATCTTTTTTTACTAAAATCCTTAGCTTCCTTCCATTTAAAAGTTTCCAGTGTTTTTTTGTTGTTGGGAATTTCAAATTGAGAAACTCTTCCGTTATATTTTCATTGTAAGTCTGCATAAATATTTTTGGATGGTCGATAATAGTGACTTTTGGATGGTCGATAAAAGTTTGATTACGATAAAAATCTCGTGGTCCGTGTTTCAAATGTGAATTTTAATTAGATTTAATAAAGTGATTGCTTAACTGTGTAGATAATATGATTCTAGAAAAAAAATCCTTTATTTTGGTGTTTTTCATTTAGTGAAAAGTGACCTTTAATTATAACAATAAAGTAAATTAATTAATAAATTTTTAAATTAAATTTGAATAAATTGGTAGTTACATAATCGAGATTGACACTTGGTGATAAGGAGGAGGAGCCGATCCGTCTCGGTGCGAGACATCGGTGATTCTCGTCACTCGGAACGACCTTGATAAATACAAGGAACTGAATCTCTTAACAGATAACACTGATAACAAATTTCTTATCAAATTTATCTTGTAATCTGTTGATTACTAGATGAGTAGATACGTAATGTTAATTGTAAATACATATTTTGATTGGAAATAATAAATGGAAATAATTTACTTTCTACTTGTAGTTTTGTAAATAAGAATTGTTTTTAAAAATATAGAATAAAGTTTGGAGAGTAAAAAAGTGAAGCTCTTACGTATCTAAGATATTAGAATTACAGCAGTCGACTATCGACTGTGCTGGAGTACTTTTGATGGTGTAGGCGGGAGCTGTGGCTGATTCCTGGAGGAGCGTGGTGCAGTGGTCTACTGCTGCGTCGACGTCCGGAGCTGCTGCTGGCTACTTTGACTGCTTCAAGTATTTATAGTTATAGTCACAATAGTTAATAGACCTATTATTATTTATTATTATTTTACAACGTATTTATTGGCTATTATACTTGCTCTATGATACCTGAGCCCAAAAAAGATCTTTGAAAAGACAAGTAGGCGTCAGAGCCACAAAAGAGGCACAAAATAAAAATTAAGAAATAAATAGTGTTCATTTTTTAACGAGTAGTTAAGCCCAAAAAAGAACTAAAGAAGGCAAAAAGAGGTAGCAGAACCCAAAAAGAGGCAATAATAATAATAATAAAAAAAATCTTTCATTCTTTTTATTTTAAAAAATACCGAGAGGACAAGCCCAAAAAAGACCATTAAGAGGCAAAAAAGAGGCAAAAGGACCCAAAAAGAGGCAAAAGTTATAATTAAATAGTAGTTTTTGCTTTATAAATGTATACCCTTGTTTGTTTCCCTCCCCCTAATTTCTAAGCTGGTTATTAGGTATGGCTGATGGAAACAATATGTTAGACCCGCCAGTAGTATTGGGTAATGAGAACTCTTCTGGTACCCCTATGTATAATATAGATAAAACAAGGAGACATAAGAAAGCGAGAAAACGACTTGCTGAGGGATCCCCTGAGCTTGATGATAATGTTGATGAGAAAGAAGATGATCAGAATTATATAGAGGATACAGTTAAACAAATGAGCGAAGCGATATCAGAGCTGGCAAATAAGGTGAAAAATAACAAATATAAACTAAAGGATCTTATTAAGGAGATAGAAAAACTAGAAGAGATTAACCAGAGTGATTTGATAGAGGATATATTGCCAATTCTTGCTAAGGATAAATCAAGAAAGATAGATTTCCAATTAGAGAGACACTATTGCAACAGGTGTGAAATTGAGATTAGTAGGGAGAAAGAGGAAAATAAATTAATCATAGAAAATGTTAAGGCAGGTGAAAACATGTCTGATGAGGAATATTTGAAATTGCTAGATATTTTTTGGCCTGGAGAAGCATATCAAAAAACTAGCCTGGTGACAGGAAACGTGTTATCTTTCCAGGGAGACGAACTACTAATTATTTTAGAGAATTTGAGAGAAGATTCTATTTTGATGGGCATGGTTAAAGATAGATTTCCAGAGGTTTGTGAGGTCCTAGTAGAGGATGAAGGGGCTGAAGAATCTATACCTTACCTAGAAAATATATAATAAAACTAAAAAAGGGGCGACTAAGAAAAGGATCTATTTTTTGGAAGCGGGAGATGATAAGGTGTTGAAGGAAAAACTGGTCCAATTCCGAGAGGGAAGCGATAGAGAAGGAAACAACAAATTAGCTGTTGCAGTTAGCGCTAAAAAAATCAGAGAGAGGGTCAGGAAATCATTGGAAATAATTTTTTCTCAAAAAGAATTGAGTATTGATTTTCATGTGCCCAGTAGCGACCTCCAGAGAACAAGAGATGGCTCAAAATCGAGAGGAGAGAGGCACAGATCTGAAGCAATAGTGATCGACACTAATGTGAGTACCTATGCAGATACACTGCGGAACATCAGGGCAGTGGTGGATCTAGATCAGTTAGGAATACAAGTGAAGACGGTTAAAGCCACTAGAGAGAAGAAAATGGTTATTGTGACAGAGGAGGGACAAGCGGAGGCATTACATAAGGAAATATCAGCCAAGGTAACGGGAGTGGAAATGAGGATAACTGGGAGAGAAAGACATACCCCACTTCTGATTCTGGATATAGATGCGTCCCTGAAAGGTAAAGAGATCGAAGACATCATAAGAAAAACTACAAAAGTATATGAAATGGAATTAAGATCATTGAGGATGGGTAGGTCAGGAACGCAGATAGCCGTTGTCCTTATGCCTGCAAAGGCGGCTGAGGAATTACTGGCCTCCGGTGATATTAAAATCGGGTGGACACGATGTAGGGTGAAGCCGAAGATAGATGTTCTTAAATGTTTTAACTGTCTCAAACTAGGGCACCACTCGGATATTTGTAGAGAAGAAAGGACAGACAAAAAATGTATGAATTGTACACAAATAGGCCACATGATCCGAGAGTGTGATAAGCCAAGTTTTTGTCCAATGTGTAACAAAGAGGGCCACAGGAGTGACAGCAGATACTGTCCATCGTACAGGATGAGAATGCAAGAGGCAACAGATCAGTGGAAAATTAACAATAGAAAGCAGGATGGAAGAACTGATAACATGGAAGTGGACCTAGAGGATGGCACCGAAAACTCACGAAATAATTATGACTAGTTTTTTACAAGTAAATCTCAATAGGTCCCCTGCCGCACATGATCTTTTAGAAAAGGCAGTAGAGGATAAAAATATCAGTTTAATTTTGCTGAGTGAGCCTAATAAAAAACGTATTGAGAGTAATGATTGGATAAAAGATGATAAAAGGGATGTTGCAATTAAAATAATTGATAAAAATCTGATCGTTAGTAACACTGGTCGTGGTGTGGGATTTGCGTGGGTGGTCGTACAGGACATCCAGATATTTAGTTGTTACATCTCGCCAAATGTATCTATCAATGTTTTTAAAACTTTTACAGAAAATATAAAAAGAGAGGTCCGATCCTCAGGTTATAACCACTATATAATAGGTGGGGATATGAATGCCAAATCATTCCTGTGGGAATCAGCAGTGGAGGATGACAGAGGCAATGTGCTGGCGGAACTAATTTCAGAGCTAGGAATGATAGTACTAAATAAGGGGGGCAAGCCAACGTTTGTGAGGGGAAATAGTTCATCTATTATAGATGTTACTATTTGCTCAAGAAATTTGGTTCGTAAAATTAAAGATTGGCAAGTATTAGATGACGAGAACATGAGTGATCATGAATATATTTTCTTTGAGATTAAGAGAGAGAGAGAGATGGTCCGAAACAGACAGATCAGGTAGATGTACGAAATTATAAGTGGAAATATAAGGTTAATAAAGATGACGAATTTATTAGCGAGTGTGAAAGGATCTTTGGTGGAGTAGAAAATTATGATACGGAAAATTGTACAAGAATTCTACAAGAAATATGTGAGACTGTATATAAAGTGAGTCAAAAGAATAATAGGAGAAAACCAGTTTACTGGTGGAGTGAGTGTATATCAGAAAAAAGGAAAGGATGTCATAAGCAGAAGAGGAAAATGGTAAGATCAAATAAGAGAAGGGATATTACAGAGGAAGAGAGAACAGAGATAAGGAAGAAGTATTATAAAATGAAAGAGGAACTAAGGTGGGAGATAAATAATGAGAAACGAAGAAAATGGATTGAGATTTGTAATGAGTTGAATAGAGATGTGTGGGGTAGAGGATATAAAATTGTATGTAAAAAGTTCAAGTTGTTTTCAAATATTAAATTAGATGTAGAAGAAAAAGTACAAGTAGCAGAAGAATTATTTCCACAAGACCAAATAAATAATTGGGCCAGAAAAATAGTAACAGAAAGCGATATTCCCTCATTTACACTGGATGAGTTAGCTAAGGCGGTTTCAAAAAATAAGGCAAAAAAAGCTCCTGGGCCTGATGGACTAGTTTCAGAAATTTTTAAAATTTTCTTTAAAGCGAAACCTTATCTTTTCCTCGAAATTTTTAATAATATTTTAAAAAAAGGGGACTTCCCGAGTATATGGAAAGAAGCTAATTTAGTTTTATTCCCAAAAGGTAAAAAAGATGAAAGAGGAAATATGAGTTTTAGGCCGATCTGTTTGTTAAATGTAATGGGAAAAATAATGGAGCAACTTATAAAAATTAGACTAGTAGAGGAAATAAAGCATAAAGGTGATCTTGCAGAGAACCAATATGGCTTCCGGGAGGGAAAAAGTACGATTGATGCAATGAAAGGAGTTATGTTATGTGCGGAAAATGCCAAAAAGGAAGGAAAGCTTTGTGCAATCACCCTACTTGATGTAAAAAATGCGTTCAACAGTATACCGTGGAGAGGAATTGTAGAGGAATTAGAGAGAAGAGAAATATCGAATTACCTGATAAATATTTTGTTGAGTTATCTAGAAGACAGGCAATTGATAATAGATGATAATAGAGAAAAATACGAAGAGAGAGCTGGAAATGTAAATCAAGAAAGAAATAGAGTGATAAGAGCACGAAATGAGGTGAGAGTGAGAACAGAAGAGGAGCAAAATAATGGGGGAGAGTCAGAAGTTAGAGTAAGTGAAGAAAGAGAGAGTAGAAACGGAGTAAGAACTAGAGAGCGAGACAGAGCTATAAGGGACATATCATCGGAGGAATATGAGAGGGACAGCGAAGAGGACAGTAGGAGGGGAATAATTATGAGTGATAGGGTAAGAAAAATTAGGGGGAAAACTGTCATGGAGCTGTCCTGTGGGGTACCCCAAGGATCCGTCCTTGGCAGTCTTCTGTGGAATCTCTATTATGATCCACTTGTGAGATTACCACTACCATCATCGTCAAAAATAATAGCATATGCAGATGACGTTGCAGTTGTGACCACAGGAGAGAGTAAAGAAGTGATAGAGAGAAATATTAATAAGGCAGTGAGTGAGATTATATATTGGTTAAAATGTCACAAGTTACAAGTAGCCCCACACAAAACTGAGGTAGTGTTATTAGTGTGTAAAAGAGTGTGCAGAGAGATAGAGGTTCAAGTAGAAGATCTGAGAGTAAAATCTAAGAAATCAGCGAAATACCTGGGAGTCCATTTTGAGCAAGGATTGAAGCTAGCAGTTCATGTAAAGAGTGCAGTAGAAAAGTCTGAGCGAATAGCGGCAAATCTGGGCCGACTTATGCCAAACATAAGTGGTCCAGATAATGAGAAAAGGAAAATTTTAGCGAGTGTAGTTTATTCAAGTTTACTGTATGGAGCGCCTGTATGGGGGAGTGTAATAAAGTGGAATAAGTATGTAAATTTATTAGAAAGAGTACAGAGGAAAGTTATGTTGAGAATGGCGAGAGCATATAGGACTTCATCTACACCAGCCTTACAAGTCCTTACAGGATCGCTACCTGTAGAGATGATGGTAGAGGAAAGAGTTAAATTGTATGAATTAAATCAAGACGAGAATTATAACGAGGAAGAGAGAAAGGAAAGAGAACGTGAAATAGAGAGTAATTTAGTAGAAAAATGGAAAGAGAAATGGAGAATGGAAGAAAAAAGAGGACAATGGACAAAAAGATTGATTAAAGATATAGAAAAGTGGAGGACTAGACAGCACGGGTCACTCACTTATGAACTAAGTCAGTTCATAATAGGACACGGAAATTTTAATAATTATTTGTTTAGAATGAAAATAGTACGGTCAGAAGAATGTAGATACTGTAGTGAAAAGGACAGTCCCGAACATACATTATTTCAATGCCCAAGATTCGAGGAAGAGAGAAGAAAATACAGAGAGGATGGGGGGGAAGAACTATGTGTGGAGAATATAATAGATAAAATGTTAGAAAGTGAGAGTAAGTGGCTGAGAATAGAGAGCTTAATTAGAGAGATTATGAGAGGGAAAGCAAGAGATGAGAGAATGAGAAATCAGAGCAGTCGGGCCCTTGACGTTATCCCAAGGTGAGCCCAAGAGGCAGTGTATCTGAAGTAATGTTCAAGTAACGGTTCCGGATACACTGTCTATAAATGAGAGAGATAGGTTTTTTAGTGGGTGGAAATCCTACTCCCCATGTTAACCGGGTGTCTTTAAAAGATTTTTCCCCTATCTCCCTCTTAAAAAAAAAAAAAAAAAAAAAAAAAAGTCTGCATAAATATACATAACTTTATGAGAACAGATAAATTTATTTTACTATGAAACAGGTCTGTAGGTCATAGAAACTACCATTTATTTACCAATCTTTTTGGCCCAGAGCCAAAATCTAAGTACCAAAAATGTTTCTTATACATGACAAGGAATACCAAGATACTTGGATTTCCATTGCTGTTAAAATTAGTACCTAGCTGGATAAAGTTATCATATTTGTGTTAATCACTTTCGTGATATCACAACTACTCAAACTCGCTTTACTAAATCTACGCTGAAACCGGGACTTGAACCACCGACCTCCAGGTTACAAGTCTGCCGCCTTATCGATCAAGCTACTGAGGTCGGTTAGCTTGTATAGCTTGTATTTATCCCTAGCTGGATAGCTTGTATTTATCCCCCTCTACCAACCCATCACAATGGCTGGTGAGTCTCACTCGGCTTGATGGCCCCATCATGAGCTCAGGGCCCGGACGGATGGGTAATGATGGGGTCTTCATCTCAGCGGTGTTTCACCCTAGAGGCACTCTGAGACGAGTGACGAAGTTATGAGCTCGTAAATCTAGCCACCGCCAGTGGTGTAGTTAGAAATTTACCAAGTACCGAAAAAATATATTTATATACATAAATATTAGCCGATTTTCGAAGTTTTATGCTTACGAATAGCTTTAGTCCCACACAGGTATTTTTGACATAAATCTACTCTAAGAAGTTTTATTCGGATACAAACTCATGGAACTAATAATTTTTTGAAAGCAAGATGTTTGATCACTTGATGAATAGATAAAGGTTCAGGAACAGAATAGAACAGAACAAAACACAAACTGTATTTTTTTTTAACATTACCTATTTACCTACATTATTTTACTTCCAAGAAATTTCTAATATGAGAAATCGGAAGTATTGTCTTAGTTTTTGTAACTTTTGGAATAGAATGGATATTTTTTTTAACCCCCTTTTTTAGTATAATTTCTATTCCTTTGTACAACAAAAAATTCTCCATCGGTGTTTGTAAACTTTACAACTCCGCCACTGTCTTGAAACAATAACAAGTGCAAACTCAATTACTTGTATTCCCCGGCGGTTACAGTGAGGGATCTGGCAGGCTTGTGGTTTCTGATGTGTCCAAGACAGAGTTTCAGACAGGGCTGTTTTCAAGATGGATCTTGGGGAACGATGAGAAGTTTCTTCAATATTGCAATATTAATTTCGATGATAATTATGATTAGGCCATGAATAAGTTCAACATTATTGTAGGTATTGTTTAATGTATAAGAAAAAAAAAAAAAATAGATCTGAAGATTGCGAATACACGTCATGCTTTGACTTTTGAGTGTAATTAATTATTAGGTATCAATAATGTATTATATATTTATCGTATGGATTTTTATATTTTAACAAAATTGTACATGGCATACATAAGAATAATATCCTACCATATAACAATATTATTTATCAAATATTCGCCAGGAGATCAATTGGGACAATTTGGTGTCCGGTTGTAGTATGTTTAGCGTTACCCAGGTGCAGTACGGGGAAGAATACTATACTGCTACTCACACCCAATGTATTATTTGAAAATGTAAATACGATAGTCAAAGAAAATCTTTTCCCTATTTAGCTATTATTTTTTAAGATGCACGTCATCTTATAGTTGTTCTATTCCAGATTTGCTAACATTGCAAATCAAAAGAAATCTGAAAATTCTGCGAGAGAGAGAAAAAAAAAACTCCCAAAGTGGTTCTTGTGTGGAAGCTCTGTAACCTAAAACCACCCCTGTTTTGTAAGTAATTTATTTCAAGAGGAATTTACGCTCACACAATAAAAATTAAGTTCCACATAATTTCCACAAGAGAAATGCTGCAGTTTTGTAAAGTATTTGTACAAATTTTTGAAGTACACACACCACCATTTCGCCTGCTCTTGAGTTAAAGCTGAGTAACTTTTCCATTAGAATTCCGACGCCTTTCTTGTACAGCTTTTTGTATCTTCCAACACGTTACCATTTCTTATTTACACAGACAGACCACTAAATTTACTGAAATGCTTGTAGGTAGGTATTTTAGCAACAGAAAGAATAATTTTAATTAATTGTTTGTATTGTTTTGTATATTTATTCAAACATTATACCTTGAGTTTAGTATAGATACGAAGACTCAAAATGTTGTAAGTATTAAAAGTTTCTCTGTCTGAACTTAGTACTGTTTGGTTGAAGTTGGTAATTTTCATCAGTGTTTGTAGATTCGATTCTCACATGGGAATACCTCAAAAACGAGTAGGTATAGGTAATGGGGTTCAAAAAATAACAATTATATGTAGGTACCGTTCCTTCAATTATTCTGTTGTACCATTTGCAGAACCAGTAGCAAAAATAATCTAGATTTAAGAATCTTATAGAAAATTTTCATTGCAATTTCCTCAATCTGAACGGAACAACAGTAGATCTTAGTTCCCCGTAATAGAGTCTACTTATTTTCATGATTATGTACGAGTATGCGCTCCCATACAAACTACACGATAAAATAATAATACAAATAATAATGATTTTTTACTAGCATAATATTTCAAGTTTCCATGATTATCATCAATATGAGAAGGTCGAAGAATGTGAATCAGATTGATGGATCTGCTTGGGTGACATGGCAGTGAAGCGATAAATTGAAATTTCCCTCCTTCTCCCCTGCCTCCTACATGCTACGCATAGCTGGGCCATGAGGCTGCCAAGGAAATTTAACACGACCACTGTTGTTGGGGCCAATAGTTTCATTTTCAGTCACTAGAGTGTCGTGAACACAGAACATAATATTATGATCAATTATTATTTGTAATTATTTGTGTTGTATATAATACTACCGGGCTGTCGCCCGCTTTGCGGGCCGAGGCATGGCCGTGAAAGCAAAAAATCCTTTTTCGTCAATGGCAGGTGTTGTAGTGGGAGTTTCGAAAAAGTCTGCACATCTAGACTATAAGACAAAGCTACCTACCAAATTTCAGCTTCCTAGGACTTACGGTTTGGGCTGTAGAGCGATGATCAGTCAGTGGTCAGTGGTCAGTGAGTGTCTTTGACATTTATATATTATAGAGATGTCCTATTAATAAAGTGTAAATAAATAAATGTGAGGCTGTCATTTCCGGTCCTACCTAGCCAGGGTGGGTGAGGTTAATGTGGGTAGCTGGTACAATTTCCAGCGAATGGGGGGTAAAACCCCCGTCCTAATCCAGGACGTTAAATCAAATAGAATCGTATAAATCAAATAGGCGTTAGGAAAGGCATCCAGCCGTAAAAATGTGCCAAAACCAACCAACCTCGACCATGATGAGGTTGAACAACGTCGACCCTGCTTGAGCGGGATAAGACAGAGTAGGTAAAAGAAGAATAACATAATTTCAGCGCTATATAATTATAGATATTTTAGATCCTTAAAAAACGACGATTACTGAAGATTTCTTCTGTTTACCATTGGTATACCTACTCTATCACTCACTTCCCACTCGCATAATTATATCTCCTTTAAAACTCCTCACTCAATTTCTCCCCCATATCTATTTTCCTCGGCCTCCTCCCTCTCATCCTGTTCCTTCACTCTCACTCATCTCACCCAGTCCACTCCACTCTTCAAGTTGTGAGTGTGAGTCTGATCCGCTCTTATTTATTCATGCTACATCTCCAACATTGCTTCTCTAGCCTCTAGTTTATTCAGGACATATCCTTCATTTTTTATCTCTTCCTCTCTCCCATTAGACTATTTTAGGAACAGGCTTTAGGATAAGAGAGAGAGAGAGAGAGAGAGAGAGAGAGAGAGAGCCAAGAAGAAATAGGAGAGTGACAGAGAGAAAAGCTGGAAATAGAAAGTTTTGTCTTTTCCTGTTCTCTTCCTCTACATAAACAATAAAACCATTATATTATTATTAGTATTTCCTATTTGCTCCCGTTTTCTCTTCCTTCAAATGTCTCTCCTCCCTACCTCTTTACACATGGCTGCCATATCAGATTACATGTTTTGACACACATCATAGTCTACCCAAAACTTGTTAAAACTTTGTGACACCCTCCGCTCTTATTGTCTCCTCCGAGGACTAGGTAGGTACTCTATTTCTATTTCTCTTCATTCTATCAGAGTAGATATTTCTCTTTCTCCTTTGCTTCTCCCCATCATTCCTATATTTACTATTGTTAATTCTCTTAATTCTATCAAATTCTCTTCTCTTTCTCCCGTCCCTTCACTTTTCTCAATTCTCTTCATTGAATCAGATCATATACGTATTTTCTTGTCTCTCTTTTCTTTACTTTTCATAATTGCTATTGTCCGTAGTCATCGTGGCAGAGTGAGTTAGCGTGCTAGGCATTGCACGAACGGTGACCTGGGTTCGATCCCCAGCGGGGCAGGATTTTTTCTGCTCTGTATTTGGGTGTTCGGGGTCCACTCATACCTCGTGAGTAAAAATGAGTAGCTGCTTTATTTTTAGCATTGACCAGTGGCGGAATTATAGGTAAAATAAGATATTATTAGGATATTAAAGATACGGAAAAGTCCTATAATCCTGCGCTACCCGCTGGAACTGTGACATAATAACACAAAGAAACACATTTATTTATTATATTATTTACGTATTTAATTCTTATTGTTCTACCAGATTATCTCATCTTTCTACTTCTTACTTGCTATTATTCTACCAGATTATCTCATCTTTCTACTTCTTATTTGCCATTATTCTACCAGATTATATCATCTTTCTACTTCCTACTTGCCATTATTCTACCACATTATCTCATCTTTCTACTTCCTACTTGCCATTATTCTACCAGATTATCTCATCTTTCTACGTACTTCTTACTTGCCATTATTCTACCAGATTATATCATCTTTCTACTTCCTACTTGCCATTATTCTATCACATTATCTCTACTTTTCACATTATCTCAACTTTACACAATGTTCATTTTTGTATATTTATTTATTTTACTTATTTTGACATTTTATTTATTATTAATTTTGACATTTTATCAATTCTAGTGTAAAATTATTATTATTTTTTTTTTTTAACTTTATTTGACATACTATTTTGACATGTTTTTTTTTTTCTTTCAATTGACATTTAATATCTCGTTATTGTTGCCATATCTCGTTATTGTTGCCATATATTTTGTTTGGTGATTTGGGCAACTGAGTTCTGATTATGTGTGATATTCTAGTCAATCTAGTCAATCTGTACTGTTATGTTTTTTCCATTTGTCTTGCTGCCTGTGATACTTATAACTTCTTCTTTTTTTTAATTTATTGCTAAATGTTTGTGATTCTTATCAAGGACTAGTCCGTAAATATTCACCCGTTTACCGGGTCATATTATTATTATTATTACTTCTCTTTATTCTACGAAATTATTTCATATTTCTACTTATAACTTCATTCCACCAGATTCTCTCCTTTTCCACTTTCTTTTCTCTTCCTACTTGTCATGTTTTCTGAGGAGGCGGAGAAGTGTTTTGCATGTGAGTCTGGTAGGTACTCTACGTAGCGCATGAATCGTGAGTTCCACCAGATGAATACATTGAATTTTTAACAACTTTTTTAGTAGGTAACACAACTGTACACACAGATCGTATACCTACTAATAATTAATAATATTGACAACAAATTAACTCTTGAAATAAAGGGAATTATGTGTGGGTCCAAATCGGACAGTCAATATTGTCTTTAATTTGTATCATAAAAATGCAATCTTTTTATTAGATTTTTCGCTTGCCTTAGATTCTTTTATCTTTTTCTATTGCTAGCTATCGGTTCTCATTTACTTATTTATTTAACTCTCTTTTATTTACTGCCTTTTGTATAACTGCCTTTAACCTAAAAGTTGAATTATTTTTCTCTATCACTTCACAATTTTATTATATTTTATCTTTTTCTAACTTATTTTCCATCCTCTGTCATAGAAATTCGTCACGCTTCTATTTTCATTCGATAGTTCTCTTCTTATAAATCTTCCCCTTCTTTTGTATGTTAACATTATCTCAACTTTCTTCTTCTTTCTATATCTCGTTTAAAAGTTTTAATCAAATACCAGACCCTCGCAAACTCTGGCTGCTGAAGTTTCGACGTGGGTATAAAATATGCATAAGCCTTCTCACAGCTAATCCCTTCTTCTCGGGATGGATGTAATACTTATAATAGGATCTGTAAATATTGACGATATGAAATATGAACGATCAATTTAATATTGACGGCAAATATTAATATAGGAAGTAGGAAAAATTATAGGGTATGTTTTTTTTTATATGGGGAATCCTGGCAAAATGATTAAAAAATTGACATTGTCTCAGAAAAAATTCAAATGACTAGAAAATATTTTAGGTATTATATTCTTTTTTTCCTTCTTCCTTTTTTCTCGTTAAAACTTTATCTGTCCCTCTCTCTCTCTCTTTCTTCTTCCCCCTCTTTCCCCTTTTGTTTTCGCATTTCGCAACAGGGATCTTCTTCTAAAATAGAGAGAAAGTAGACAGAGGAAGTATAAAAAAATAAAAAACGAAGAGAAGTAAAAAAGAAAAAGGAGAGAAGATTAAACTATATTTAAGGAAAGAGAGAGAGAGAGAACACGGAAAACATAAATAACTTTTGGAAAGCACAAAGCGTAAGTAAAACACTTTCAGCTGTCAAAATATTAATAAATCTCCACTGTCGCTTTTTATGATGGAATTTCTGAATTTTTTATACTTGCCTTTTTGTTTTTGTGCAAGAATACTGAAAGAGCTCCCATATTCAAAAATACGTTTCAATGACAGCACCTATATTAAAAGTTGAAATAATGTATTTTGTCGTACCTATTAAACATGTAGCAAAATCTTTTGCAAAAACAATAACAGTAATAAAGTATAAAATAATACCTACACACAACACCTACTACCGGATACATGAAGACAACAGAATAACAGATTATCTTGTAATTTTATTTCTTTTAAGACCCATTTTTGGAAATTTGACCTTTTATCTGATATAATGACTATTTTTTACTTGCATTTTAAAATGAGAAACAACAATTGAAAACTGAGGGATAAAATAAAAGAATAATAAACAATTACATCTAATACAATTTATTAATGTGACAGAGAAAATAAAATGTCTGGTTTTTTTTTCGCTTCTTGAATAATTGAATTTTTTTCTTGTATTTTGACAGCTAAATGAATTATTTGTATCTTTTCTTTTCGATACTTTGAAAACTGACTTTTATTTTATTTCGATGTGACTTTTTTTCAATTTTCTTTTCTTTTTTATCAAAGGCTTGAGACAGAAAAGAGGCTGATATTTGTCACTTTTATTTTTGGGGTAAACTAACTTATCTTTACTTTTCTCTCTCTGTCTTTTCTTCTTCTCTCTAGATATTGTGTTATGTTTCTCTCCCCTCTCCTTTTCTAGTCAGATCCCCCTGCTTCCTTCATGTACAGTTGAATTTAGCTCTCGGATTTTCCTCTACTCGTACACATATTCTGAGACACTTCCTGTTTATCTCATTCTGTTTCAGGGGTGGTATCACAAGAAGGAATCAGAGTGTTCGAATCCCGCCTTTGCCCGTTAAATCTCAATGCTTTGGCGTCCACAAGCGAATACACGTTTGTAATACACAAGTGAGTATTTATCACGTTCATACTTCAATATCTGTTTAAAAAACTGGTGGAAAAAAAAGCTAGCGTCTGTGTTCCGTTGAATACTTCTCGTTCCGGCACTGAAATTAAACAACGTCCATCGAGGTTAGGACTTAGATGGGTGACTATTCAAATTCGATCTCTTGGATGCTAGTTATTCCCGGCCCAATCCAGGCTGGATGAGTTTATTGTGGGTAGATCAAAAGATCTAGAAGTTGAAGAGACGTTTAGTGAAAAAATAATTTTTAATTATTGTTTAGAGAAGTCACCGTGGCAGAGTAAGTTAGCGCGCTAGGCATTGCACGCACGGTGACCCGGGTTCGATCCCCAGCGGGGCAAGATTTTTCTGCTCTGTTCTTGGGTGTTCGGGGTCCACCCATACCTCGTGAGGAAAAATGAGTAGCTACTTTAATGTGAGCAGCGACCAGTGGCGGAATTATAGGCAAAAATAAGATTTTAGGACAAAAGATATGGAAAAGTCCTATAATTCTGCGCTACCCACTAAAAATTGTGATATAATAATAACACAAAGAAACACATTTATTTATTTTTAATTATTATTTAGCATCTTACAGAAAATCTAAAATTATTTTATACAGCTACATAGGCAGTCTAATAATTCTAAACATTACCTACATTATGTTTTCCTAATTCTTCAGAAATGTTCCCACAAAGTGAAAGACCCGCGCCAGGCTCAGTGTGAGGAATTCAATGGCAAGAAGTTCATGGACCAGTCCTACATGTGGGAGCCTTTCCTGGGAGGTGAGAGAGAGGAGAGAGAGAGAGAGAGAGAGAGAGAGGTGTGTGTGTGTGTGTGTGTGAGAGAGAGAGAGAGAGAGAGAGAGAGAGAGAGAGAGAGAGAGAGAGAGAGAGACAGACAGACAGACATTTCGTACTCATGAAACAGCAGCTACTGTAGACGCTTTTGGCCTATGTCGTAGTTTACCCATTTAGTAGTATGCGCCCCCTCCCGCTGATGGGCGAAAAAAGAATACTTCCTAATTAGGTATTGGGTCAACACGAGCGCACCGGAAGGTTTCCCTTACAAACAACTGTCACCAAATTTTAAATACATTTTTTTTTTCGGCACTTCGAATCAAAACCGGGACATTTTGCATGGCAAGCGAGTATCTTACCGCTGACCGTGCGCTTATAGTCATACGGATAGGTCTTAAATGAGGTGCCGCTCCCTGCTAGTTACAAATCTAGCTACATTAAATCGCAATTAATTTCTAAAGAGTTTCAACCAGTTAGAGCAAATTTTGTCTAGCCTATCTTATATTTATCTTATTCCTACATTCCTTTTGTATTTGTTCCCACATTACCTATGGTATTATCTCATATTTCCAGCTCCTAACGACTGCGCAGTCAATTGCCGGGCCGTCGGTCACATGTTCTACGCTACACTGAGTCCGGCAGTTCAAGATGGCGTCCCTTGCCGGCCCGCCAATGCGAGCTTTGCCGGCGTGTGTATCGCGGGCAAGTGCCAGGTAAGTGGAATATTGATTGTTTCATTGCTTTTATTTTATCAAAATACATACAAACTCTATTTGAATGGGTGAGTAGAAGAACCAGGAATGTCAAAAATTGATTTTTTTTCTTCGTAGAATTAGAAGGAATGTACTCTTTTCTATCATCTCTGTGAATATGAAGGAGAAATACCCCTTAAAAGTATAATTTTTTTTCGATTTTAAAGTGGGGGAAGCGAAAAAAAATCTGATGTAAAACAAGGAATGTAACAAAATCACTGACCACTTTTGCCAGCGGTATTAGTTCCTAGTTGTGAGAATCTTGTCGAATAACAAGGAATGTAAAATTTAATTTTATTATACTCATTAGCATCAGGAAAGCAAAAATAAGACAAATCTTATTTTTGCTTTCCTGAAAAGTCGATTTTTGACATTCCTGGTTCTTCTACTCACCCATTCATTTCATGTTCATATAGGCCGGCTGACGCGTTGCTCTTGACGAGAGCTCCCCTCCCGGAGAGCTTGATATAATTCTGGTGGGGAATGCTCTTTATCACCAACCTTGATCAAATACAAATACAATCAGTTGATTGAAAATGTTTATTAATAATTATTCCGTGTGCGTGAGATAGGCACAAATACCTATATATATCAAGTTGTTGAGAGGATTATACATAGTTACATACCCATAGACGTCCAGATCCTAGATAATATATAAAGAGTAGGTATACCATTATTTGATTTATTTAGACATTTGACGTTCACTTTGCTTTTCATTCCGGATTTTCAATACAAACACTTAAACCATATATCCATTTGACCTTTAATACTAATGAAACATATTTACGAATTCAAATTTCATTTTCTAACAATTATTATTTGTTTAAACAAATTTAACAAACATTAGGTGTAAGCTGTCAATCCACTTTACTACACAAAACAGTCTAGTCTATCTACAGTATGCTAAATATTTCATTGCACATTGCATAATCAAATGATGTCAGGCGTTCATAAAATCGTGTTGTTTAGCGTAACATAGGCTCCACCTTGTTTTAGGCATCAACTCTTTGAAAACATACAAATTTTTCGATGATTGTGAGAGAGGTAATATATAATAAACTTTACCAAAAGTTCATACAGGGCTCCACATAATTATAATAAAGCTATCAAGTTCTCGAACTTGTGAATTTCTGTTATTCATAGTTGAAGAATGGATCAAATATTCTAGAAAAGGTAAGATTTTTGTTGTGAACTTTTTCATTTCATAAATATTTATATAAAAATTACTCCCTTCTCTGACCATAACCTAAATTCACAATCCCATTGATATTATAAGAGAAACTGCATATGAATGAGGAAATGTTAGATACTTTCTACCAAGTTCCACTGGTACTCATCTCCACATCAATACAAGTACCTGGTACCTGGTGTTGATTGATTGACAGCTCCTCGAGCTATGAACTCTCAATCACCGTATTGTCAATCTCGAGTACCCACGGAATGGAACTCCTGCATTTCAAGGTACTTTACTTTGTTTTGATTTCCGAAAGAAATTACACTTATTTTGATTTGTACAATTGTACCTACATTATAAGAAGAATTGTTGTATTAAAAAAATTCTTTTTTATAAATAACTAATACCTACAGTAAGTCATACAAATATAATGATATCACCGATGGGTAGGAAGAGTCCTAATAATATTATACTCGTATTGTTTATGATTTTTTGTCGACTAGAAGGTCATTCTCTTGAATTCAAGACGTGTTTCAAGCTCCATAATTATGCTGGAGGCTCACAAACCAGCTACCCACAAGAACCTCAACTAGCCTGAGTTGGGCCGGGAATAACTAGCGAGGTTCGAATTTTAATGGTCACAAGTATAATTATCCTAAATAGAACTTACTTGATTTTAGAACGAGAACTTGGTTATTTTTGCCATCGATGCTGGTTTGGTTTTTGTGACTACTCTGATTTTCAATTAGGATATTTTCTCTTTTGTTTTGTTTAATAGGTAACTTCAGCAAATGGAGAGAACATCGTTGTTGTTGATTGTACTTTTTGTCCATACACAATAAAGTTTACTAGCATGTAGCATCTTTTATGAACTAATTTCGTAAGTCAATTAGTCCTCACCTGACGTTAATTTTTTTGTTGTTGTTGAAATTTTGAATATTCATTTTCACTATTAAATAAACAACATTGAATATTAATTTCTTTCTCTCCTCCATTTTATAAACTTACCAATTTTCACTTTTAAAATTTCATAATTTATTATCTATGGTGTTTTTCTTGACGATTGAAACTAGGTACATTTAACAATAACGACAAGTGAGTACCATTTTTGCAGCAGTCCTTGAGTTCTCCTACAAGTCATATTTATGTATATCCCGATTTGCCTGTACTTGCTTGGTATAGCACTGATGTTTTACATCTACTTTGTCCCTCGTCATAACATTGCCACTTTGCTATTCCTGCTGTTCCTCGCCCTTACTTAGCTCTGTCCCCCTCTACTATAGGTATGTACTTGGTCAATGTTTCTATTGATCAGATTTTATCTCCTCTTAAAGCTTTGCTAAGGAGTTGAGACGTGATACTCCTTTTTTGAGCTTGGATTTTTATCAGAACCATATCTAGGAACTTATAACAAGTAGTCATACCAAGCTAATAACCACTATTTTGTTAATGAGCTATTAGATGCTACTTCTTTAACATAATACTTTTATTGTTGTAGTAGGTACATTAATTAGTGCATGTTACACTGATCTACTTACTCATATTATCTGTATTATTTTACAAGGTGTATGCGAGGAAGCTACGTGTCCTTAGAAATTTACTTAAATTTTGGGTTAACGTCACTATAAAACATCAGGAACATTCCCTATGGATTCGTTCATTCGCTGGAAACAAACTAGAATTCTCGCTAATTCATTTATGGTAGTATTAAAGAATCCATGTACAAAATTGAGTGAAAGTTATAAGTTTTTGTAACATGCACCCTGTAAATACCCACTACTTGTACCTTTATTATGTTAATGTTAAGTACCTAGGTACCTGTTGTCTTAACATTGTACCTAACATTTCTATTCATAGTATCATCTATCAAGATACTAGGCAAATTACTTTATGATTATCAATATTATCATCTACTGATCATCTGTTGCACATTTTCGAATAAACCCCAATGGCTATTCTCCTTGTCTATTTATAAAGGTTGGGAGATTAAAATGCCCCATTATTAACATAAAATTTCATTTTATTGGATACTCATATCACCAGATCAATTTCTTATCATCTGAAGGGATCAAAGAGCATCAATCTCAGATATTGAAGGATGTTGTGTTTTGCAGATTTCATCTAGTATACCTATCAATATCTTGAACAGGGTCATAGTCGGGATCTCAGGAGTACTAATGTACGAGGTCAGCACACTATAGTCATTAATAATTTTATTACTTTTTCTTTGTTACCTAGACTGATAGATATATGCATTCATGAAAGCACATTCCAAGATGCTGTTAAAAAATATCAAGAGGGTTTGATTAGGAAGTGGAAAAGTCATAAAAAAAGTTCTAACTTCTCCTGATATATTAGAGAAAAGGGACCTAAAGGCATTTTAGGCATGAAAAATCAAGGAAACGAAAAAAAAAAAAAAAAAAAAAAAATCTCGATAGTCATGGAATGTCATGACCATGACTTATAAAGAAAAAATGTTAAAAAATATGGGATAGGTCAAAGGAATTTCACAAAATGATGTAAGTAGATAATTTAAGAATGCTATCTTTTCTGTATTTCCTCCTCTCGAGTGTCTACTTCCCTGTGCATGAATACAGATCATGAAGCAAAGCATTGTATAATATATGTACTAATTGGATGAATATCCCAGAATTTTCCCAACAAGGTCTTACTATAGTTAATATAATCATGTAACAAACAGTAGCTCACAGTAGCTAATTATTACGGTAGACATATTAGATGATATCTTGAGAATTTTTAAAATTGCACTTGTAGCAATTAAAGAATTCGTGTTATGTTCTTGATATTATCTAATTCGCTACTGATGCCAATAAGAGCTCCTAGCAATGTGTGTAGTTCCTCATATATGAGCTAAATTATCTACTTTTTTCATCTAAGCATTGTAAATACTCTTGCGGTTAATTGTAGATAGCTATCGTTAGGTGTTTTGTTATTACCTTATATTCTACTTATTCTTTACCTATCTATTTTGATCAGATAGAAGAAAGAGTATGTTATACGATATACGCACTACATAAATGGAATTTTGCTGAAGAGTGTACTTATCTAAGTCAAAAGAAAATCATTTAATCAAAATTCAAATTTATGTAGATCTCGAATTTTACTTTTGCCCAATCGCACATGAATTTATCGCACCTTCAACTATCAAACTTTAATATAGATAATTTTTTGAAGCTGAAAATTATTTCCATCATACATACGTATAAATATAACATAACTATCATCATATTTTATTATAAATACAACTACGAGACATTTATTAAAGGACTAAAAGTTTGTTGAAAGTCTCAATTCATTGGTGTTTTAAAACTGAGAAATCAGATAGCATAAACATCGTAAACTAAAAATAATTCTAAAAGCTATCTAAAACTACATATAACATAAATTATACTCATCCTCCAGCCTACACTGCCCTCTTGACCTTTTCCTCTCCATACTAATAATAATAAAATTTATAATATATTATGTCTTTTTACATATTTCTCTTTCTCGTCACTATCCTCTTTTCTCCTATCTCTCATTCACTCCCTTTTCTTCCTCTACCCTCTCTCTCTCTATCTCTCTCTCTCTCTATCTCTCTCTCTTTCTTCCCTTTCTCTTTCTTTCTGTCGTCTTATCTTTTGTCCTTGTGTAGAGTCTGGAGACAGCTTTCCTAATGATAATAATTATCGCACCCTATCATCAAGCGATTACCAAACTTGTTCTTTTTAGCGAGATATAGGACTTGGATCACTACATTCATTTTATACAGAGAAGCTGCTCAGCCACTTTGATGCCCTCTAACTTCTTATGAAATCATGATAATAACAATAATTATTTACATTCAAACCTGAATACAAGAGGAATCTGGATAGAAGAAAACAATTTCAAGTCAAATTTACCTCTGTATATGTATAAGGAAAATAACCTATTTATATGTATAAGAGAAACCTGGTTAAAAGAACTTTTCCTGATCCATATTTTGTTATTGATAGAGAAGAATGTGGCACCCTACAAGACCCATAGAAGGACTTTTTTAAAACTTAAAATTATAGGTATATTTACCAACTTTGAGAACAGATGCATGCTGATTGCTGATCTGGTGATGATGGTAGTGCGCATTTTTGCTGACTTTGTGAGAGGCAGGATTTTGTGCTCCGGAGCGTGAAACGAGGAGCAAGATGATGGCAAAAGCTCAAAGTTATAAATATCATATCAACAGCACAAATTAAGTTACCCTTCTCCTCCATATGAAGACTCACACCCCCCCCCCCTGCCTCCCCCGAGAAGTGAGAGCTTTTAATTAGAACTTTCACCTCTTCAATAATTTTACCCTGGATAGAATGTGGAGTAATGGAGTTGCTGTGATTCTTAGTAAAAAAAAGTTGAGGTAGACAGGTACCTCTTCTTAACACATACACGACCGGTTGTCCGGTGGGACAACTGCGTGTGTACTGAATGGACCGGTTGTGCCACCGGTGGGACAAGTGAGTATGTACGCAATGGACTGCTTGTCCCACCGGTGGGATAAGTGACCTTCTTGATTTCAAACCTTCATGTCCCACAGGTGGGACACCTATTCCTATGTTTTAGTATAGAAATATACTCTATACCCCTGTATAATTTTACTCTCCAAGCGGGTTTTTCGGACTCAGGAGGTCAGATATGCTCAGATATAGCGGTCCTAGGCGTACATACACTGAAAATGGTGCTGTTCGTGTATGTGTTAAAAGGTGCTAGGTCAGCATAAAAATACCTTATACATAGTAGTTACTTATCGGTTCAAAGGATTATTTTCAAACAAGTTATTATAATTTTTTGTGATCATCACTTTCGTAATGCCCTTCTATTCAAACTCGCTTTATCAAATATTCGCTGAATCCGGATTTTGAACCACCGATCTCCAGGATACAAGTCTGCCGTCCTATCGATCAATCCACCGAGATTGGTTGATAATTTTTAAACAATTTCAGCTCTAGCGTTTGAAAATGAAATGAAAAATCAACTTCTTTTACTAAATTAATAACAATGGAATGAGGACAACTAAGTCCGAAACATCAGCTTGGGTATAACTCTCATCTAAAGTCAGAGGCCTTATAAAACTTACTTCTACTAGCTACCTTTTTACCTTATTAAACTAAAGATGCTCTGGCAAATTATCATCATCGAAAGTTATTACAAAATAATAATAACATCATGTTTAATAATTATGTGCTTTCTTATGAAAACTCCAGCATATCTCATTTTCCATACCTCCTCTATTCAACACATTATCTTTTGTTTTTCTAGCAGCATCTTTCACCTCTCTCACCTTCTTCCATTTCCACCCTTTCTTATCTGAATTCTCTCTCACTGTTTCTACATTTTCTTCTCTCCTTTTCATCCTACCTCCTACTACTTCCCTTCTTCACTAAACTTCACCTGATAATATTACCTTGCTTCTCAACTTTTCATCTCTCGCCCCCTATGTCTCTCTCTCTCTCTCTCTCTCTCTCTCTCTCTCTCCCTCTCTCTCTCTCTCTCTCTCTCTTCCTTCTGCTCCGATGAGAATGGTTTCAACTGGGAGGTTAACTTTACCCGAACTATGGTAATGAGATAATGGGAGACTGCTCTAATTAATCTGGAACTTATGCATCTAGCGTAGACAAGATGAGTTGCTGAACTTTCATGCAAATGAGACGAGATACCCATGGGTATTATACCTGGAGATGGAGAGATGAGATATTCATCTAAAGGTCTGATTGACCTTTGAAAATGAAGCTACACAGGTAATGAAATATGTAAAGTATCGGGCATCTTAACAGAATTGAAGGTGTAGCAGCCATATTCATGAAGAAATTCTTGTTCTTGGGTTCCTCTCGATTGTATATTTCTGACCACAGGAACTGTTTCCCTTTATATGTATGTTGATCAAGTTAATTATGTTGGTAAATCTTTAAATCCTTTTCTCAATTTGGATAAATCTTTCTGTCCAATATTAGGTACGTAAACCAACATTGAACATGGAATTTATTTTTGTTATTTTCTATAAAGCATCTTAATGAAATAACGTTGAACATCTTTAAAAAAAATCATTTGCATATAGTATTCAAATCAGGCAACATTCATACTCGTATGGCAATTATTTGATTATCAGAATTTGTCTGTTTTTCCAAAGGTCATCACATCAGTTCATCACACACATCACTCATCTACATCGATGACTAAAAATCAGATCTAATTCCCAGAATCTGGTAACTCAGGGTTTGATAATTTACAATCAGCTCCATTAAATTTGTCATGGGAGGAATCGATTAGATCAATTTGGTATTCCGGTTAGGATAATAAAAGACAAGGACTATGTTAATATGGCATGAGTCTTAGTCTACGCCTCTTTTACACTTATTGTAGGCCGCCAGGCAAACACAACAATATAAAGATTGGAGTTATCTATTCTGAAGCATAAGACACATTGTATAATATGGTGGAGGCACCTAAAGTAGGACTTTATATCAAAACAATATAGTTTAAAGTACAGTGTGGGATAGGTACCTTTCCTAATTTTTCTTATTAAAGAGAAATATGAAACTTTCGTTTGATCATTTAGCCTCGATGGGGGTTCATAGTTAGTGTCCATCTATTTTTATTATGCAAATGGTCTAAAATGATTGTAGCTAGATATAAATATGTCTAGCATGATTTCGGGATGTGGCATCTGTTTTTAAACCAATAATGATCTATCACTATTTCTATTTACTGTTCTATTGTTTATTTGATGGTAAATAACGTAATCAAAGTGTTCCATACTTGACTATTAGTAGCTACTTGAGAAACTTACAAGTCCTATAGTCCTATATTGAGTGCCCTTGCCCCACTCCGATGATTCCGATCCAGCAAGGTGATGATAGCTGTTCCAAGTCTAAATCACAAGGCGGTTTTATGGTAATCAGTAAAAGGTCAGACTGGAAGAATTGAGTCTCGTTTGATCCCGATAAAATTACTCTGATTATCCGCGCGTCATTTGAGTCGTGATCGGCGCTAGTGCTGGTGTCCTGGGGATTCGCAGGGTGTTCTTCCCAGCGTTATAAATATAAGTTTAGCGTCACAGTCATGATTCTAGGGAAAATAGAAACAGTTCTTCTATAACAAGTTAAAATTATTATTATGTTCTTAGAAGAAAACGATTCGCAGGTTGTTTGTTTTTCCTAGCGTTATAAATGTAGGTAAGTCTAGCGACACAGTCATGCATTTAGGGAAAATAACAGCTCTTCTGGTGAAAACAATGTAAAAAATATTTATTCATAGGTAAGTAAATGTTGAATGCACATTGAAAAAACTATTTTGTGAAAAAAGACTCTTGAAAAAAAAAAAAAAAAAAAAAAAAGGATGTGCTCATAACTATAACTCTGAGAATAAGCACTCGCTTGCCATACAGAAGGTCCCGGGTTCGATCCCCCGTGCCGACAAAAAATTGTATTCTTAATTTGGTTACACTTGTTTGTAAGGGATACCTTCCGGTGCGCTCGTGTTGACCCAGCACCTAATTCGGAAGTATTGTGTCACTTTTCGCCCATCAGAGGGGAGGCATACTACGGGATGGGAAGGCTTCAACACAGACCACAAGCGTCTACAGTAGCTCCTATTTCATGGCTACGAAATAAAAACGGCTGTGAAACACAAATCTTAAAAATAAAATAAAGAAAATTTACTATTTTAATGTAAACACATGAGTGTTGATACTATGGACTAATATCACTAAAGGCCGAATTATGAAACAGGATTAAATATCTAAGATTTGTTAACCCAATTCACTATCACTGAACAGCTAAAATAAATACGCTGTGATTGGTGGAAATTGAAACTCGAGGACAAAACAGGACTAGATTAATCCTTTTTCTGATTACATACTCTATTAATAATGTTCCATATTTTGGACCTAAATTTCAACGTACCTACTCCTAATGATACTACCGTACAGAGGTGATTCAATAGTCTGAAATAATACAGTAGGTATAGAATCTGAATTACTATAGTCTCTTAAATTAAGACAGAGTTTGAAATCTTTATCACAGGTAAATCCCTGGATCATGCATCAAATATGACTCCAAGGGCTATTATAACCGCGACTCCTATCCTCCTTGACCTCAGAGAGTTAGTTGGACCTTCTAATAATACGAATAAAACTTTGTAAAACTGCATTCCATTATTAATAAACTGTATGATCATAGCTCTTTATCGAAGAATGATTTCAAAAAATTACTAATTCAACCTCTTCATAAGAAAATACAAAATTATCTTTTACTGAGGATGATCTAAGTCATGTACGGTTGATATCTACGGTATCATTACGTGTGATCTAACCGATTCTAACCGCTTGGGTCCTATTTATGAACGCTTTATGAATAGACACTTATTCATAATGATTAGATCCCTATAATAATGTTTCAAAATGAAAATTATTGATCAAAAGAACCTGCAATAGTACTGATTCCTCATGAGAATGATAGTTTCATATTAGCGTCCGTCATCAAAACTCAAAGGCTTAGAGGCAACTCTAGAGATAGTCTTAAGTTTAATAGTCAGACTGACAGCTTGAGACGAGAATATCTTTTTGTCAGAACACATTACTAAGAGTGCGTTTGTCAATCAAATTAAAATAAGTCTAGTTGGGGGCTGCTTTGAAGTTAACTAGGTATTTACTAAAATTAAGTTGTTCATTGAAAAATGTGACAGTTGATAAACGCATCCTAAAACTTCCTATGTACATCCCTTGAATATATACGACTGGTCTGTGTAATGAAGGTCCGTTTATCTTATTTAGTAAAATAACAAATTTGTATTAAATAAAGAGAGACCCTCAGAAAAATAAATATACCAAATTTAATCCCGATTTGTCAAAAGTCAGTGTAAATTGAGTTTGTTTAGAACACCTCATCATAACACAAACAATGCTCTCTAAGCATTAGGTGCAGTGGCGGCTCGTCGGGTGAAGACACTGAAGACATTTTCACCTAATTTTGAACAGTGAAAACACTACTCATAATCCCTTGAACATGGCACAATTGATCCAACTCAAAGAAAAAAAAAAAAAAAAAAAAGAGTAAGCTTTGTGTAAAATAGATCAATGCTGCTTAACATTTCATGTTACTTTCCAAGGAGAACACCAAATGTGAAGACAATTCCCAATTGTCTTCAGTTGTCCTTGAATCAACCAATCAGAGTTGAGTATTTCCAAGTAGGTATCATGAAATATTAGGCTACAACTATATCTATGTAGTCTGCTAGTGAAGACCGTCTTCAGTTGTATTCATTTTATATTATCTACACGACTTCATACGAAATGTCACGAAGCCACATACGATGTGCGATGTCATGTGTTTTTGATATTAACATTGTTGCCAGTAGCAATATGCCAGACCTAGGGAACCAGTCAATGATTTAGCCTCCCATATCTAGCACAATCTTGTAATATTAAAAAAAAAAAAAAAATTAACGTAGTCGCTAGGAAAGCGGGATTTTGTTTCAGGAATTTTGGATATTATTTCTCATTTTTTGGGTTCTAGTTTTGTACATAGTTACTAAACGATAGTCGATACCAATAAATTTTAACTACTTATGTATCTTGTCAACTATAGTCTTGAAAAGGACATCTCGATTGAAATAATCTCGGAAATAATTATTTAATGTAGGCACCGAAATTGAGCCAAATAAGATAATCTCGTATCTAGTTGTTCCAAGAAGTTTTTAAATAGGGACAATGGTGGTCCTGTTTAAGATCCTGGCTATGGAACCACTTTAAAAAAATCATGAAATTAGACGTGTTGAAATAAAATTCTCAAGAGAAAATTCTGTTCAGGCGGTGTAGTATTTAAAATAAATAAATACGTCTTACATGATTTGAGGGATTTCTTTAAATTTAAAATATAGCTCTTGAAGTTTGTAGAGATTTAGCTATGAAATTAACTTGGCAACATTGCATCTCTTATCTTTAGAATGTAAACAAAACTTGTCTTTTTAAATTTTATTAGATTATTTCAAATCTTTTCAACGGTAATCAAGTGACTTTTAATTATTGGTGTAACTAGTTAATAAAGTTATTTCCCAGTATTTGATACAGGATAGAAACATTATTCCTACCTGATCTGACCTGTGCTTTTCATAATAAGTTGAATATGAAGTAGCTATGTACTTCTTTCAGTGTCAGAAATAACATTATAATTATGCAGGTTGCAGGTAGCTAAGCACACAGCTTCCTTAAAATTATAAGTACTTAAAATTATAAGGCAATATCTGTGTTTTTCATAAATAGTCATTTAAACATCAATGGTAACCCAAATTTAAGCTGATTTTCTATTTATAGTAAGTATGTTTTCTTAGATTTATTTTGTAATCTGGTGGTGGATTTTCTTCCAGTTTTGGATTTTAATTTTTAGTCTTCAACTTACTTTCTTTTCTTCCCAGTTCTATCCCTTCTTTAAAATTTTGTACCTATCTATCTACTGAGGTATAAACCTAATTTTTTTTTATTTTAATTCCTTTTTACCAACTTTTAGTTAATATTTTTTATTAAGATGAATAATTAATAACAATATTTCAAAGAAACAATGAGATTCCCACAAATCATGGGGCTCAAACATTAAAAGTAACCCCATTCAGATTAAGAAGTAATGAGGATAAGAAAGATATTATGATTACTGGATGTCCAATTTCTCCAATTACTATAACCACCACTAAAAAAGTAAAGCAAATGCCTGCCCCACAGCCATACAGTTCAAGCCTGAATGGTTGTGTACCAGCTCAAGTGTTGACAAATTGTTCTGCTGACCTTGTTTATTTATTAAGTACCAAGTGTTCTCCAAAAAAAGTACCTATAAAAACTTATATGATGCAAAAGTGGTATGAGAGAAAATCATGCTCTGCAGGGAAACAGCCATCACATACAATAGGCTGTGTTTATGAGACGATAAGAACTAAGATCTGATAAATTAATATTTTTATTTTTTCAATACTTCTGGGTATAATTTGTCTTCACCTAGTCTTGAAGTCAGGAGCCGCCACTGATTAGGTGCTTGTCTTCTTATCAATGGCAGGAAATAGGATTCATACAAAAGTTTACGTCTTAGTGCATAATTATAAAGGAAGTAAAATAGAGCTTCATTTAAATTAATTCCATGTGACTCTGTGTGACATTTCTGATAAGCTCTTTTTAATCATGCTCCTTAAGGGAACATAAATTTGACTTTATTTTGTCGCATACAAATGCACCTCTAGTTTGATTTAGGTTATTATTATGTCTCGAATTCAAATTCGGGCATTCATCTTCTTATATTTCTTAATTTTAGGAAAAATGGGGATTACCTCTCATATGTATGGACCTACGTTGTGTCGTGTCGGTCGGGAGTTCAAAAAGTATTGAAGTATTAATAGATATTACTTCCGAGAAATTTCTAATATTAGAAATCGGAAATATTGTGTTCGTTTTTGTAAAGAAAAGTATGTTTTTGCTCGGATTTCAATTTTTAAAGTATAAAGTTAAAATAATAAAATTAAGAACATCCACCAATAGTCAATACAAGTCATGCATTATAAATACTATTTACAACGGGGAGTTTGGGCATCTCCACTAATTTTAGAGGATGTGTCTGATTCTCTCCCAATGCATTATTCTAATTCATACGAGGTACATTATGATTTTGATTCAACATCTCACGAGATATTTTTAAGAGAGAGACTTTGAAGGTTAGTAGAATATAATGCTTTAAGCTTTAACCTCGCCTGATGGTTACATTCCACTATCAATGAAAGGTCTATTATTATTAAAAATAAAGTATAATTTATTATTATGTACCAGTCGACCTATAGAAATTATTAATTAAAGTAAAACTACCCAAGAAGTCATCTTTCTTTTGAGTAGTCAGAACTCAGACTCACTTAGTGGGTGAGAAAGTATTTCACACCTAAGTGAAATTCCTCCGTCCACCGCACCAATGTAAATTGGAAAGAAGTTTCAATGCATGGATTGTGTATGTGTATCAAGACCTGAAGTAGATAGTTCACAATCCATAAAATATATGCATATTATGCAAATGCTCGAACCAACATGTTGTGATCTCAATATCAAAAAGCACTTCTCTCTTTTTGGTTACAATAACAAAATCTTTACAATAGCAAGCTTTAAGTAGTGATAATCACTGAGATTGAACATTTATCATAGAACACATTGGTAAACGAGGAACATGACTCAACAATACAGGGTGCTTGAGTAGTTAAGTGTCAAAGTACAATATATTCCACATAATAGTAAGGAGAAGGTTTTTTTTTATTATCAGAAATGACTTTGGTTACCATTCTACATGGAATTTGAAGTGATGTTGAATCAGTACATACTGTGGTGATAATTCAAACAAATACTAAATAAACACTTTGGCTCGCTTTGGACACGCCCTTTTTCTAAATATAAAAAAAATGAGAAAAAAAAACAGTCCGAATCCTGCAAACATTTTTCAAAGTTTACACTAATTTCGTTCCAATCTCTGTGGATCTAGTAAGTTCTATTTTTAATATTGTCAATATAATGTGTTTTTTCCCCCCACAATAGAGTTGCCAAGCACTTCCTTAACTCTTGATTGATCCTGTATTATAACATCATTAGGAATGCGTTTAACAATCGATCTCAAATCATTAATAATTTCACAGTCAATTGTGGCCTAAATAAGGAACCCAGGTCTCTCATAATATTTTGTTCCTAATCAGAGTAATCATGTTGAATGTCTAATCATAGAGTGATAGTGCTGATCAGTGCAGTCACAAACCAGACCTCAAGGGGGAAATATTCCACATTCGTTTACATGGTTATAGAAAACTTAATTATTAGGAGTTGTTGTAGAAAGGACCCTCCCACAATTATTTACGAGTCTATTCTTTGTTGTCCATCAGAATTATGTACATGAAATGCATGGGAACTCTGTTTTCCGTTACATTACACTCTGCTGCGCTGTCTCTTTCTTTGTATAGCCGTTCTTCAGACCTCAGCCGAGGCTGTTTGATTTTTCTACGGAAAGTTATCAAAGGAAATTTTTCGAGATAGCCAACTGATTTTTTAATGACATAAATCACCGTTCTGTTTTATTTTCTTCTTCTTCTATCTACAGTCATTTTTGACATACCAAGAGAAAATCTAAAACCCGCGTTATCAAGTCATACTTTACTGCCCGCCACATCGCGAACTTTTGATACGAATATAGTTGCCCATGCCTTGGATACGGAGCTGTTACGTACGGCAAAGCCTGCATGAGCTTGATCTACGTAACTTGTGTCCGCTTCTGCACATATTCTGCCATGTCGACATACGTAAGTCGTATTTTTCTGCCCGCCACATCGCGAACTTTTGATACGTATAGTTGCCCATGCCTTGGATACGTAGCTGTTACGTACGGCAAAGCCTGCATGAGCTTGATTTACGTAACTTGTGTCCGCTTCTGCACATATTCTGCCATGTCGTCATATGTAGGTAAGTTATACGTAAGTCAGACTTTTCTGCCGCCACATTGCGAACTTTTCATACGTATAGTTGCCCATGCCTTGGATACGTAGGTGTTACTTACGGCAAAGCCTGCATGAGCTTGATTTACGTAACTTGTGTCCGCTTCTGCACATATTCTGCCATATCGACATACGTAAGTCGTATTTTTCTGCCCGCCACATCGCGAACTTTTGATACGTACAGTTGCCCATGCCTTGGATACGTAGCTGTTACGTACGGCAAAGCCTGCATGAGCTTGATTTACGTAACTTGTGTCCGCTTCTACATATTATCTACCATGTTGACATACTTTTCTGCCCGCCACATCGCGAACTTTTGATACGTATAATTGCCCATGCCTTGGATACGTAGCTGTTACGTACGGCAAAGCCTGCATGAGCTTGATTTACGTAACTGGTGTCCGCTTCTGCACATATTCTGCCATATCGTCATGCTTTTCTGCCCGCCACATAGCGAACTTTTGATACGTATAATTGCCATGCCTTGGATACGTAACTGTTATGTACGGCAAAGCCTGCATGAGCTTGATTTACGTAACTTGTGTCCGCTTCTGCATATTATCTGCCATGTCGTCATGCTTTTCTGCCCGCCACATCGCGAACTTTGATACGTATAATTGCCCACGCCTTGGATACGTATCTGTTACGTACGGCAAAGCCTGCATGAGCTTGATTTACGTAACTGGTGTCCGCTTCTGCACATATTCTGCCATGTCGTCATGCTTTTCTGCCTGCCACATCGCGAACTTTTGATACGTATAATTGCCCATGCCTTGGATACGTAGCTGTTACGTACGGCAAAGCCTGCATGAGCTTGATCTACGTAACTTGTGTCCGCTTCTGCACATATTCTGCCATGTCGTCATGCTTTTCTGCCCGCCACATAGCGAACTTTTGATACGTATAATTGCCCATGCCTTGGATACGTAGCTGTTACGTACGGCAAAGCCTGCATGAGCTTGATCTACGTAACTTGTGTCCGCTTCTGCACATATTCTGCCATATCGACATACGTAAGTCGTATTTTTCTGCCCGCCACATCGCGAACTTTTGATACGTACAGTTGCCCATGCCTTGGATACGTAGCTGTTAGTACGCAAACCTCAATGAGTTGATTTATAACTTTTCCGCTGCACTTTATCAAGTGACATACTTTCTGCCCGCCACATCGCGAACTTTTGATACGAATAATTGCCCATGCCTTGGATACGTAGCTGTTACGTACGGCAAAGCCTGCATGAGCTTGATTTACGTAACTGGTGTCCGCTTCTGCACATATTCTGCCATGTCGTCATGCTTTTTCTGCCCGCCACATAGCGAACTTTTGATACGTATAATTGCCCATGCCTTGGATACGTACTGTTACGTACGGCAAAGCCTGCATGAGCTTGATTTACGTAACTTGTGTCCGCTTCTGCACATATCTATGCCAGGTCGTCAATGCTTTTCTGCCGCCACATAGCGAACTTTTGATACGTATATTGCCCATGCCTTGGATACGTAGTGTTACGTACGGCAAAGCCTGCATGAGCTTGATTACGTAACTTGTGTCCGCTTCTGCACATATTCTGCCATATCGACATACGTAAGTCGTATTTTTCTGCCCGCCACATCGCGAACTTTTGATACGTACAGTTGCCCATGCCTTGGATACGTAGCTGTTACGTACGGCAAAGCCTGCATGAGCTTGATTTACGTAACTTGTGTCCGCTTCTACATATTATCTACCATGTTCACATACTTTTCTGCCCGCCACATCGCGAACTTTTGATACGTATAATTGCCCATGCCTTGGATACGTAGCTGTTACGTACGGCAAAGCCTGCATGAGCTTGATTTACGTAACTGGTGTCCGCTTCTGCACATATTCTGCCATATCGTCATGCTTTTCTGCCCGCCACATAGCGAACTTTTGATACGTATAATTGCCCATGCCTTGGATACGTAACTGTTATGTACGGCAAAGCCTGCATGAGCTTGATTTACGTAACTTGTGTCCGCTTCTGCATATTATCTGCCATGTCGTCATGCTTTTCTGCCCGCCACATCGCGAACTTTTGATACGTATAATTGCCCACGCCTTGGATACGTATCTGTTACGTACGGCAAAGCCTGCATGAGCTTGATTTACGTAACTGGTGTCCGCTTCTGCACATATTCTGCCATGTCGTCATGCTTTTCTGCCCGCCACATAGCGAACTTTTGATACGTATAATTGCCCATGCCTTGGATACGTAACTGTTACGTACGGAAAAGCCTGCATGAGCTTGATTTACGTAACTTGTGTCCGCTTCTGCATATTATCTGCCATGTCGTCATGCTTTTCTGCCCGCCACATCGCGAACTTTTGATACGTATAATTGCCCACGCCTTGGATACGTATCTGTTACGTACGGCAAAGCCTGCATGAGCTTGATTTACGTAACTGGTGTCCGCTTCTGCACATATTCTGCCATGTCGTCATGCTTTTCTGCCCGCCACATCGCGAACTTTTGATACGTATAATTGCCCATGCCTTGGATACGTAGCTGTTACGTACGGCAAAGCCTGCATGAGCTTGATCTACGTAACTTGTGTCCGCTTCTGCACATATTCTGCCATATCGACATACGTAAGTCGTATTTTTCTGCCCGCCACATCGCGAACTTTTGATACGTACAGTTGCCCATGCCTTGGATACGTAGCTTTTACGTACGGCAAAGCCTGCATGAGCTTGATTTACGTAACTGGTGTCCGCTTCTGCACATATTCTGCCATGTCGTCATGCTTTTCTGCCCGCCACATCGCGAACTTTTGATACGTATAATTGCCCATGCCTTGGATACGTAGCTGTTACGTACGGCAAAGCCTGCATGAGCTTGATCTACGTAAATTGTGTCCGCTTCTGCACATATTCTGCCATGTCGTCATGCTTTTCTGCCCGCCAAATCGCGAACTTTTGATACGTATAATTGCCCATGCCTTGGATACGTAGCTGTTACGTACGGCAAAGCCTGCATGAGCTTGATCTACGTAACTTGTGTCCGCTTCTGCACATATTCTGCCATATCGACATACGTAAGTCGTATTTTTCTGCCCGCCACATCGCGAACTTTTGATACGTATAATTGCCCATGCCTTGGATACGTAGCTGTTACGTACGGAAAAGCCTGCATGAGCTTGATTTACGTAACTTGTGTCCGCTTCTGCATATTATCTACCATGTTGACATACTTTTCTGCCCGCCACATCGCGAACTTTTGATACGTATAATTGCCCATGCCTTGGATACGTAGCTGTTACGTACGGCAAAGCCTGCATGAGCTTGATTTACGTAACTGGTGTCCGCTTCTGCACATATTCTGCCATGTCGTCATGCTTTTCTGCCCGCCACATAGCGAACTTTTGATACGTATAATTGCCCATGCCTTGGATACGTAACTGTTACGTACGGCAAAGCCTGCATGAGCTTGATTTACGTAACTTGTGTCCGCTTCTGCATATTATCTGCCATGTCGTCATGCTTTTCTGCCCGCCACATCGCGAACTTTTGATACGTATAATTGCCCACGCCTTGGATACGTATCTGTTACGTACGGCAAAGCCTGCATGAGCTTGATTTACGTAACTGGTGTCCGCTTCTGCACATATTCTGCCATGTCGTCATGCTTTTCTGCCCGCCACATCGCGAACTTTTGATACGTATAATTGCCCATGCCTTGGATACGTAGCTGTTACGTACGGCAAAGCCTGCATGAGCTTGATTTACGTAACTTGTGTCCGCTTCTGCATATATTCTACCATGTCGTCATGCTTTTCTGCCCGCCACATCGCGAACTTTTGATACGTATAATTGCCCATGCCTTGGATACGTAGCTGTTACGTACGGCAAAGCCTGCATGAGCTTGATTTACGTAACTTGTGTCCGCTTCTGCACATATTCTAAAATGTCGTCATACGTGGTTTATATATTAGTCAGACTTGCTTGCCGCCTTATAGCAAACTCTTCATGGATACTTACTTTTGAGGAATGTTTCTGACACTTCAAGTAAGTATTCGTACCACTGAAGAACTAAAATTTTGACTTCAATTTTACTGTAGGTACTTGTATATTATTTTCAAATTTCATGTGAAGGTAGGTCGTGTATTATGGTATTTTTTTTCTGGTTATTATTGAAGAATTTCAAATGTTATGCGTGGCTAATATTTCTGCAAAAAAATTACAATTTTTTAAATTTATGTTGAAATTTTTGCTGGCTGAAAGTATGTATCTTTATTTAACGAATCAGTATAGGTTTTTGGTGAAGACTCTAACTACGAAAGAACATTGTAAATAATAGTAACAATGATAGCGCTAAAGTAGCTAATAACTCGGTCTTATATCATAATTCAGCACGATATCCTCTGATAACTGTTGTGTCTAATGTAAAAAGATCCATTAAACATACAAAAAAGCAAATGTGAATCATTAAAATATTTTTCAGAAATTTTATTTTCACCAGGATTCGAACAATACAAACTACAAATCAAGGAAATATTTTACACGAATTTTATTTGGCAAGAATTCGAACCCCGGATTGTAGTTTACTGCACTGACCAAGTGACCACTAAGCTAGGTGGGTTTTTCAATATTGTCTATCTAAAGAGCTCTGCAAATCCTCCTCAGCACTGGTTCAAGCGCCCTGAATAACCAGCAGGGTCGACAGGTACCTGACCACTTTACCACCATCATGGTGACATGTGCATTATTATGATGGCTGGCTCCAGGCAGGCAAGAAGTGTCAGAATATCCATTGTAAGAACTTTCCACAGGGGACAGCAGAGACAGGGTGCCATGGGATTTCTATCTATTAACATGAGTGCATAGTAAGTCGGAGGAGATATTGTTCCAGGAACACAAGCTAGAAATGTTACGGTCAGAACTAGGAGAATCATATCGGGTGGGCTATAAGACACGTTTGTTTACTTTCGCCCATTGTTTCATAGGAAGAGAGTTCATCATTATGTATCAAAGTTGAACGAGAAAATCTTATACGACTTACATCGTTTTTGACATGATTTGGGCACAATACCACTAACACAGACACTTAACTTCATAAATAAAACACTTTCAAAGCGAAGTTACCAAAGTCAAAGTATGTACTCTGAGTATTTTGACTTATCTTTTCCAGCTTATCTTGATCTATGACCTATTTGCAACTATTCAAAATAGCAGGTATTAATGGTTGAGGATGATCTAACTTATAACTCTTTCTTCAAGATAACTCACCTAGCGTCCTATCAATAAAATTCAAACAGGTATTTCTGCAGTTGAGTACATCATAATTTTAAACCTTTCCAATGTCTGCAATCAATTTAGAGAAAATTGAAGGACTCGGAGATGACATTTATGAATCTTCTCCAAGTAGGAAGTAGGAACCCTGTATTTAAAATTGAATAAAGTGCCTACTTGACCCTCTGACCCTATATCAAGCTGATGCCTTCCATAGATAAACATAAATATTGCGAATACAATGTGATAAAATATATTTTATTCATAATGCATTGCTCTGGAGACGAGGTGGTGCGTCTAGCCAAGTTTAACTGGTGTGTTTGTTTGCTCTTACTTATTCATTCCGCGTTATCACTACGTCGTGTAATCGTAAACGATGGTAGCCCAACTTTCAATAAATTACTACATGTACTCGTATACATACAAAGAAAAGGCAAGAATGACAAGTCTCTGGAACCAAGTCACTGGAAGCTTATTTTCACCGCAAAAAAGGTTTGCTGCTATTTTAAATGGTAAAAAATGAGAATTTGTGGGTAGGGCCGGAATTGTCAGCCTCACGTGTTCGGAGGGAACAGAATTTTCTTGGAAAAGTCTGCCCCAGCCGGGAGTTGAACCCGGGAACTCTGGACTACGGGCAGTAGTCACAACAAGAAAATACACATTAGTTCAATGTGTATTTTATTACTCATAAATCTGGCTGGGGCACTACAAACAGGGAGTAGACCAACATTGACTTGGTTCTGGGGGCCCTTGTCAATTATTAGCCTCCTTGTAAAGACAGTGGTGTAAAGAGTCATTCCTCCACTGTCTGGCTACCATCGGTCACGATGACGCGGTACTACTGATACTTGGCCACTTCCAGGCACACAGAAGGTTCATTGTTCCACACAGTTTAAAACTTTAAATCATAAATCACACACAAATCTTGCATGAGCAGTCACCGAGTGCTGTATGTGGGGTTTGTGCCGGCTTCCCAGCGATGCGTGAACAGTTAGCCAGCTTCCCAGCGGTAATCTGCCCGTAGCTTCTAATATACAATCTCAAGTCTCAACTTAACTGGAGAATACCTGTTATCAAGGTACTTTGTTGTGCCCATATGAAATATTGTTTTCTTTATCGTCTGGGTTCAATCGTTTTAAAGTTGTGCACTTACTAGTCCTTTTACATCTGCCCAAGCATCATGACATGGAGTCTGAATAGTAAAATTAATAGTGCAGATTCCTTAGCTTTCAGTAATCTTGATGCAGGCATGTTTATCATTAGTACTATTGATATTATTTTACTACAGTTGATAAGTCGAGCTCTTTCCGGTTTCTCAGGATGGACTTGTAGACTTGTACAGATGGAGCGATGGGTGCTGGGTGTACTTCGTACATCACCAACATGACGTAATGTATAATTTTCGCCCGCGTCCACTATGATCGTGTTATATTTAATCGGGCAGACCGTTTCTGCGTGATTATTCAGTTATTGATGGGCCATAGACTTGTTTATAGCCCCTTGAGTTTCCGGAATCAACATCATTCGCAGGGATTACCAAAAGTTTCAGTTGACCAACTAATCCCATAGACTCCGTAGATTATTTCAAAATAAAATCATCTCTTGGTATAATGATTCTGATTGATAGGATGTTCAAATTTTACTTTAGGCCAAAGTCTTCTTGTGGAATGTATAATTGTATAGTATAATTGGGTACATTCTTTACAACAAGCTTAACTGGATGATGGACACAACCAGCATTTGAGTACTCACCCACCTACCATCGGCGTCGCCGTCGATCGACGTCAATTTGGCTCTTTCATCCAGCTTAGACACAGATTTGGCATCACTGCCAATACTGTTATCATCAAGTGCTGCATCTCTCATCAGTGGCTCCATTATTGCCTGAGCCTCCCGATCTGATAAATTATTTCTACTTTAATTCCAGATTTGTAGAAAAGATATTTTGATTTACTAGCTGACACGCGCCACAAAACTGACAGCTGGGACTCCAATAATAATTATAGCCCCCATCGCTAAACCTGTCGTCCTCAATCACAACTGTTTAGTCGAGATTGCAGTGGTACAAAGTACTTGCTGGTGAACCACTTACATGGGTTCTATAAAAAGTTACCCCATTGAAAATATTTACCAAATAATAATAATACTTATAAAAATCCTCGATCGTTGGGAGCATAATATAAATAAAAATGTAAGGGCTGAATCCCTTACATTTTTCCCTCTAAATCCCAAGGGTAGTAAGGAGATGAAGTGATTCTAAATTTGAGCTGCCCGCATGTACTTGTATTCATCCGGGAAACACACCTACATCAATATCTCGTACTTACCACACTGACATTTTTCCCTCTAAATCCCAAGGGTAGTAAGGAGATGAAGTGATTCTAAATTTGAGCTGCCCGCATGTACTTGTATTCATCCGGGAAACACACCTACATCAATATCTCGTACTTACCACACTGACAACTCTGATCAATTCGTAATTAACAGAAGAATAAATACAAAATTTTGCATGATGCAGAAACCAAACGCAAATAATCGTGTTATATGAGGAAAATGACCATGCTAGCTAGATAACTATCTAAATGTTATACGTACATAGGTCCTATTTGTGGCGGTCATTAACAGCTTTGGAAATTTCCTCGCAAATATTTATGCATAAATATAGTGTGCACCCATGGCGTGCTGAGATACCATCAAACTCTCACGAATTGTGTTCAATATGTAAAGTGAATGCCTGGACACGTACGTGGATTATCTTTGGGTGTGAGAATTAATTAGCAAGCTGAGGACTGAGGAGCTAGTGCATTGAATTAATTAGTACGAAATTGATTACAAGCTTGAGCGTGAATTCACGTGGCAATAGGAGAACAGTGCACTATAAAATAGTTTTGACGACCGTTCAAATTACCATTTAGAGTAAAATCTCAGCCTACTGATAATGGATCATCCATCTAATTATATGTACCATGGTGGCGTCAACATGAACAATGGTATCTAGACAGTGATGCAATCTCTTGGAACACTGCATGACATGACACTGTAAAATTACAGTATTGGGTTGATAATAATTTCTACACAATGAGGTGTAAATCACCAACTGGTCTATAAATCAGAGCTAGGCTGGTTTCGCACGGAGCGCAACATTTTGTTCCGAAACATTGCTTAGCGTGTTGCAACATTTCATGCTCCACTCCTCCTTTAGAGATTCAAATGAGATCAAATTCCACTGACTGAAACATTGCTTGGGAACACTTCCCATTCAAACCCCTCCCCTCTCTGTTAGATCAGGTTGGATGTGACCAGGTGAGGGACTAGTGATGTAAGTATGTGACAATGTGTATAGTCGTAAACATTGTATATATACGACTGATTAGGTAAAAAGTTTCAAACTATTTTCTAATTAGGATATCTCACAACTCTACAATCAAGTTGCATACGCATTTATACCTACATCTTACATAGATAAATTTAAAAAAATAGATATTATACCTGTAAAAAAATACACAATCGCGGCTGTACACAACCTTTGGTAGATTGCTAGTACACAGTAAAAACAAATCAATCAAAAAATATGCTCAATGTTGGGGTTTTTTTTTCTTTATTTTTTTCTTCTTCTTTCCATTTACTTTATAATATGGGATAGGTTACTTACTAAATTTCAGTTAGATCTCTTCCAGATCTAAAATTCAAGGCACTGTGACCTAATAATAGATTTCACTTTTATATTCACTTATGGTAGGTTAGGTAGCTGTTACGAGGCACAAGCTCTAGGTATTTGTTCCAACTCATTTCTTCTTCAAGACCAGCGGCCCGCACCCCACCCATTAGACCTCATTTAGTTCATTCATCAGATTTGGCACTCAATAGTAGGTACTCAATACAGGGTGTCCCATCATCTCAAAACTTTCGCATTGTGAAGATGAACTGGAAGAACAACAGAGGTTCCTCTTCTGAATGTGTTTGAGGTAGTGTTTGAATTCTTAAGTGTTGTTAAAAAATAATAACTGTAGGTAATTATTTTCTCTTTATCACAAAGTTTTTATTTTTAACGCATACACATGCAATAATACTATTGTATTTACGTGTATAGGTTGAATTAAGGAACAAGTTTTCAACTATGAAGACGGGGAAATGTTATCAGAATTTTCTTCTCATCTCTGTACATCCACAAAAATTAAAAGGAATAAATCCTCCGCATATGTATATTTGTCAGAATTAATTTTTTTTTAATATTTGAGTAACTGTTGGTATTTACCTTATCTAATTAGCGTAATAAAATGATTATTATGCACCTGCGTCTGTCGACTCATTGATTCATAGTCCCGGTAGCTCAGTGGGAAAGGCGGCACTCTGGGAATCCAGAGATTCCAGAGGTCGTGGGTTCGGAACCCAGCCGGGACATGACAAGTTATCCTCCCATTTGGGATTTTTACCACATAATAATATGTCTTGGGCTTACTGCTAGAATAATGGGATTTTAATAGTCTTAATCGGGCAGTATTATTTTTATTATTATCTGACCTGGTTGCAGGGTTTTCAGTGAAACCCTTACAATTAACACTGCGACCTAATTAGATCTATTGTGACCAGTTGATTCTATTTGGTTTTAACGTCCTGACTGAGATAGATAGTCAGGACGGGGGTTTTACCCTCCATTCGCTGGGAATCGTACCAGCTACCCACATTAACCTCACCCAGCCTGGGTAGGGCCGGAAATGCCAGCCTCACGTGTTTGGATGGAACAGAATTTTCGTCGAAAAGTCTGCCCCAACCGGGAGTTGAACTCGGGAACTCCGGACTACGGGCAGTAGTCACAACCATTACGCCACGGAGGCTGTTAAATAAGGCGATATTATTATTATTATTCTTGAATCACATCATTTCCAAGTCACCCCGTAAGAGGAAAGCAAATCATAACGACTGTGAGGCCACATCCTGTGAGCCTGGACCCCGCCCCGGTGATTTATCTGGCCAGCTGATCACTGATCTGCCCGTCACCCGTCATCAATTTTGACAATGTTGCTACTGGGTTTCGCTTTCATTCATGATTAGATTGGTCATATTATTACGAGTTGATGATTCCTGTAGGCTTGTTAAGCTGAATGGGTTATTGAATAATGAATGCATGAGATCTGTTTGAATACTGGACCCTAAGGCAGCTAAGGCTTGTTAGCAGATTGAAAACTACAGTAGGTACTACACCAGTGCATGAGCATGTATAGGACCAGGTAATACAAGTACCTCAGTTATGTATGTATACTGTATAGTGTTATTTATGTATGGATGGAGTTGAGTTGTGTGTCTACAAAGAATACATCATAAATATATTGCTAACTTTCATATTATAAAAAAAGAGGATTCCGAGTGTTATTTTAGACGTTTCTTATAATAATAAAATTTAACTGTGTGAACGACAAGCGAACTTTTATAAATGGACTAAGATCTAGAGCGGTCCGTAATCACTGTTATCATGATCAGGTGACTTGGAGCTTCATAGATTAGATCTTTTATCTGCATGAATACAATGTACGATTATACCTGTTCCCTTTCCATGAGTCTAATCAGTCTAATCTCCTCCCGCACAGCGAATTAGGTGTCTGAAGGTTTTTTTTTTTTTTATATATTTTTTTTTTTTTTTTTTTTTTTTTTTTAGTGGGGTTTAACGTCGCTTTCAACTGCCATGGTCATATCACGACGGGGGTTTTACCCTCCATTCGCAGGAAACTCACAAACCTGCTACTCACATTGACCTCACCCAGCCTGAGTGGGGCCGGGAAAAGCCAGCGTCACGAGAATTAGAATTTGAATGGTCACCCATCCAAGTCTTAACCTCGCTGGATGTCGCTTAACTTCGGTGTTCTGAAGGGAACCGGTGTATTCAACATGCCATCGACGCTGGCCTGAAGGTTTTTATAACAATGAAATAATGCAATTTCATACTTAACTGCAGAATATTTGCAAGTTGTTATCATTTGATTGATCTGAGCGTTTAATAGCGGAAATGTCATAATTTATTGCAATAGATTGCCAAAATTCACGCCGTTCTTCATTGCATGTCGAGCTGATATAGAGATGAGTGAGTAGCGTGGCTGCCGGTAGTTAGCCAATGATGAGGCTTGTGCATTTGGGTTGGTCGCTCAACCCTTTTCGTCTGCTCTGCAAAACAACGGACTACCATGGGACAGTTGCATCAAGGATTTTTTATAGATCTCCATCATTGCATACGTAGGTTAGGTACTCTGAGCAGTACCTATTGGAAAATACTTATTGGAAAAACTTGATGAAGGACGGTCATTAGGACTGTTCCAGCATGTGAGGTTTTGATAACCAACTCACAATATATTACGTTTCTTTTAAAAACTTCCATTTCAAAAATTTACACTTTATTGTGTTTCCGTTAAGCGATTACTTTTACCTAGCATTTAAGCCCAATTTATAGATTCTTATACATATACATATATACTATCTGTAATTTTATGGAATCTTGAGAAGGAGCTGAAGAAGTCAAGAAGTAAAATAATGTAAATATTGATACGTAGCTCAAGTGAAGCTCAGGATCTCATTCTCCTGCCTCCGTAGCGCGTAGCGTAATGGTTGTGACCACTGTCCGTAGTCCAGAGATCCTGAGTTCGACTCCCGGTTAGAGTAGACTTTTCAGGTAGAAATCTGGGGCTTCATACAATCCTCTCGCCACCGTGATATAGGTACCCGTACCTATTTCACAGACACGGAATTATTATTATAGAATCTCAGTACAACTGCCCCACGATTCCTGGAACGCGTTTGAAAGTGCATGTAATAGATTTCCAATGGTAGAGTAGCTAACAATAAATAATTGTTAATTTATAAAATTATATTCGAATAAAAGAAAAAAGCAATATCAAACATGATGATTAATTGCGATATCTGCATCAGGTGCTAAGTCATGCGTTCCTGGAAGTGATAAAAGTTTCTATAGCAAGGAGCAGTTAAATGCTTTTTATTAATAAACTTTCAATGTGTTTATCAATGGAGTGTGTGAAGGGTAATTAAATAAGTTCTATGACTAAGCGCCGATTGCCTTTGATTGTTTTCCGATGAGGATTAAGTCCAATGTTGAACTACTATGCTCATTGTATTGATTGTTGATAAAGTATTACTCGTAGGGAGGTACCAATAAGTATAATGAATATAGTACATACATAATTATGCTTTACTGAATACTACTTAAGATCTATGAATACCATGCTACAATATGTTCTATGAATGTTCTTATTAAAACTGTAAACTGATTCATTGATAAAAATTTCTTCAATCTTAATAATGTAACTTCATTATTGACTATCCTCCATAAAACAATGGATTTTAGGTAGGTAATTTAGTACTCCTTTCTTCCAAATTGTAAGATCAATCTAGGTCTGTCCTAGGTATTTTTCTAATTGTCATACTCGTATAACAAAACAAAGTCACGACAGCAGGCTATCCTTTTTTTGAATTTCATGACTCGGTCTTGAATTTCTGTGATTTGATATTTCTTTCTAGTTTTGTCCAGCCTGTATTAGTAAGTTGTTGATATACCGTGGGTATCATAATATTTTCATAATACATTCCACGGATCAACAGAAGATGTTTTGAAACTGCTACAGATCCTAATGTATTAGGTAGGTATACCTAATTTCCAAAAGTAGAAAAAGAATTTTACTATCATCTAGCATGTCAATGATGATATTTTAAAGAAAAAAGGCAATTGCGTTTGTGAAATAATAAAATAATAATATTTTCATTAGGTCTCAGGCCTCAGGCATTACATTCAATGTGCGGAGAGACCTATGATTATGATTTACAAGAACCAATTCATTGACAGGATCATCTTATACTACCGGAGGCTCCAACACCCACGCTCCACATATAAGTATAATAGGTATATAGTTCGATGGGTAATTTGATTTTAATTCCATAATTCTGAGCCAAGAATGTCTCAAGATCCACCGCGTGATTCTCAGAAATCGTGATTGAAATTATCTCAAACAAGTTTTGAATTCTCATCACCTACATAATTATACTTTTCCAGGTGAAATATATATTTAGGAACTTAATAATAATTTTTTTTAAATTTATATTACTTGTAAGATAAAGCCAGCCTCCGTGGCGTAACGGTTGTGACTACTGTCCGTAGTCCAGAGATCCTGAGTTCGATCCTCGGTCGGAGCAAACTTTTCACACAGAAAATTCTGTTCCTCCGTACATGTGAGGCTGGCATTTCCGGCCCTACCCAGGCTGAGTGAGGTTAATGTGGGTAGTTGGTATAATTTCTAGCGAATGGGGGGTAATACGTTCTAATCCAGGACGTTACAAATAGAATCGTTGGCGTTTGGAAGGGCATCCAGCCCTTAAAAATGTGTTAAAACCGACTAACAGCGAAGTTGAACGTCGACCCTGACTAAACGGGATAAGGCAGAGTAAAAGAAGATACGAGTATTACTTGTGAGATTTAAAAAATATTCTTTTTATAATTGAAAAACACAGTATTTTTTACGTTTAGTTCGCAAACAGATGAGTAGAAAAATCTGAATATGCTGGGTTTTTCTTGGAGATTTTTTTAAAACCCTGAATTTTTGATTGATCTGGTTTCCTTGAACTCTACGCCAGCACTTATCAGCGGATTAATGTCATTTAGTTAACAGCTCCTCAAGTTACATCTACCATGGTGGTATACAGGATGAACAAAATATACAATCAAACCCAAACTTCCATTGACAAACACCTTCCAATAGTGGACATCTCCGAACAGCAGACAGCCAGACACATTTTTTAAAGAACATCAATTTACTATGGAAAACCTTTTTTCTCTGAATATAGGACAAAGCTGAAAAGAGAGCCATGTGTGTCCTCTATTGGGAAGATTTACTTATGTAGAAGTAATATGCATGTATTATTATTAAATCCTATTTAAGTACATATAGTGCAATATTTTTTTCGTTTATTTATGTTGCTCTAATTGACTATTTGTGACAGTGTCAAGTGTTACTCAGCAGTTCCAATAATTAAACTCAAGAAAAACGATCCATTTTCACGACGAGAAGTTACAGAACTCAAAACGACCCTGTAACTATTAATGCTCGTCAATTTGTCATTTTTTGTTTTACAAAGTAGTTTTTGCAAAATCACTTTAAATTATTTAAAAACAGAAGATAAGTATAATAATTTCGACGTTAACTTATACTCGTACGTCCAAGGATTAGGAATCATGAGTTACTCTGTTCCTACTACATACCTATAGTATATGTATCGGATCTTACTTATTGGGCAGTATGCCAGATCGAAAATGGATACCTGCTTTTATACATAGGTTTCAAATGTATTTAAAAATTTCATTTAAACAAAAAATGTAGAATTAAAATACTCATTGAATGAGAAGTACAAGGAGAACTTGATGAGAACGATTCATTTTCTTTCGGTTCAAATCCCCACTAGAATGCTTGTAGAAATTGACAAATTATTAGGTATCTTGAAATTTTAGTTGCATCGTAGAAATTTATACAAGTTCCTACATAATTCATCGTAGTCTCTTGTCTAAAGTTTCTCACTTCTCTTCTAGTTGAAGATATTTTACTGTAGATTTGCCTCTAGAAATTCTAGAATGCTGTAGATTCTAGATCATATCGATCGTATCTTTGTAGAGTTTTACAGGGAAATCTCAAGACAAGAAAGACACTCAAAAAGGATGTCATAGAACTTTAAAAAGGCACTTCTTGAAATAAGTCCTATCCAGTTTTTATCACTGGAAACTTGTAAGTACAAAGTCTATCATCTCCTTGCGGACGATAATAAAGGAAGTTAGGCATAGAAGACTTTTATTATAAGCACAATAAAATCGCAGTTTCCACAGTCCTGTCTAATAATATCGGAACTATGAAAGGCTTTTTTATGTTCAGCAGTTCACACTCCATTTGTTATGAACATTATATTATTCTGCTCCGATAAAACCTATAACACTAATATTATTATTGCGACTCAAAGCTGCTATTCCAGCATTTCCTACTTCACAATCCTTATCTTAGTACAGTGACTCTGTTGTACCTGAGCTCCATTATCTCTCCATCTAATGTTTGCCTTTTTAACAGGAAAGAAGTTCTAAAAAGTTTCGTTCGCGAACACTTTATGTATTTTCACTATTTCTTTTCTTATCTTGAAGTTTAGGTGCTCAAACCTATTACCAGCAATAAAAATTCATCTCTTGCAATCCGTGAGCTCTAGTGTCTATTCTTGATCTGACAATAATAATTAATTGTAAATATTATAATATCGCCAGAATTATAAAAACTAAAAAAATAAGTTTGTTGAGGATTTTTTCTATTGATATTATCAGTAGAGTGACTTTCGTGAATATAAATCTACAAGGAAACATGCCGAAGAATAGGAATACAGCTGGACTGATGAGAAGATAAAGTACAAAAGAACTCAATACTCGTAATTTACATTAGAAAGCTATAGCTATATTATATATAGTAATATTACTAGGTATTACGATTTGTATACATATTAGAAAAAGTAGTCACCGCGCTAGGCATTGCACGCATGGTGACCTCGGTTCGATCCCCAGCGGGGCAGGAATTTTTCTGCTCTGTACTTGGATGTTCGGGGTCCACTCATACCTCGTGAGGAAAAATGAGTAGTTACTGGTATGAGTAACGACCAGTGGTGGCATTACCAGAGGAAAAAGAAATTCATGTAATAGAATGATACCAGAGGAAAAAGAAATTCATGTAATAGAATGATTCGAAAAGCGAAGGAGGCTCTTAGTAATGCTGCGCTACCCACGAAAATTGTGAAATGACCTTGTGCTTCATCACAAATGAAAGCATACAATACAAAAATATGCATATTAAAAAAATTAATAAAAGTCTTTCTAGTTTTAAATTCTCACATCGTCTTTATTCAAATATTCATATGCGCATTAAAAATGCAGACCAGGGGTTGAAACTCCACCGCTAAAATCGAGCATTATGTACATTGTACAATTATGACAATTTCTTGTCACAGTCATATTATCTGAAATAAGTAATGTAGTATGGATTAAAGAAAAAAATTGCAACAAACTCAAGATGATTTTCTTTTCAAGACAGGTTGGTAGGTGTTTAGCGCACAAATGTTATGTTTGATGGTAGAAGTTGCTTTTCCGTAAAGACAAAGAACATGGATGAATCAAGCTATGAAGATAATGTAATAAAATTATGTTGATATACAATATAATGTACTAATGTTTTACTTTTATTTTTTAACATTATGATTTAATTGCATTTCTGGTGCAAAAAATAAAATAATAAAGAACAGAACCCCTTCAGTGCGCGTATGTCGTCCATAAATTGTTATTTATCATGACGCAAATGGACTTTTACATAAATTTTATTGGAATGCTCAAAATTGACAACGTAGCGTGTACTAATATACTCTCCGTCACTTAGCTGATTGTGAAACACAAATTGGTACCGAGTTGCAAGAGGCATGACCAAAAACATGATGCTTCCCAGATAAACAGCAAATATTTCATAACTTGTGCACACTAAGATTTGTGTCCCATAGATATTGCGAAATGCATTTTTAACGAGCAGATCTGATGAAACTTCAACCCTTTGAGTGCTCTAGCTGAACTAATTTAACATTTTTTCCCTCCCATATGAACCATTTCAAAATAAAAATGCACCTAACTACTTCTAAAAGGGAAAAATAAATATGAGTTCGTACAAAATGTTCAGTCATGTTACAGTTAATTTATTAAAGACATTTTGAATTTGCAGATTTGACTGAGAAATTTAATAGTAATATACATATTTCTATTCTCTTTTTTATTATTATTATCTGACCTGGTTGCAGGGTTTTCAGTGAAACCCTTACAATTAACACTGCGACCTAATTAGATCTATTGTGACCAGTTGATTCTATTTTGGTTTTAACGTCCTGACTGAGATAGATAGTCAGGACGGGGGTTTTACCCTCCATTCGCTGGGAATCGTACCAGCTACCCACATTAACCTCACCCAGCCTGGGTTGGGCCGGAAATGCCAGCCTCACGTGTTTGGATGAAACAGAATTTTCTTCGAAAATTCTGCTCCAACCGCGAGTTGAACTCGGGAACTCTGGACCACGGGCAGTAGTCACAACCATTACGCCACGGAGGCTTTCTATTCTCTTTCTTTCTTTCTTTTATTTTCGGTGGTCCACCTATTATTATTGAACCCTATGCAACACTACGTACCTATTATTGATTTTCCTCATCAGCTGCCCCCCCTAGCCAAAATCCTGGCTACACCCTTGCTATCGATAGATACTTTAATAATGTGTGTACGCCTACTAACGCAATAAACTGTTTTTAGAGTCACTTAAAGTTTATACACTAGAAGAAATTCTCCAAAAAGTCTGGGAAATGAACCAGCACCTAAGTAATTGCTACATTTAACACTCGATCTTTATACCACTATACCACCGTCCAATAAGGGTCATATGAACATGCGTGGATGTTGTATGTATTAGCCTTGTCCATTATAATGGAGAGGCCGAGTTCTAATTGGAATGGTGTGGTCGAGTTCTAATCAGTGCCGGATTAAGGCTGCGCGGGGCCCTTGGCATTTTCAAGGCGCGGGGCCCCAAAATTGTACTGAGTTTTTTCTAAAATACTATATTTAGAACCTTGAAACCGAAGCCAAGTGTCCTGGGCACTAGTCCATAATAGTATCCAAAACGACCTTTACGAAATGCATTTCGAAAATGCCCAAAGACTTTTTTTCTTTTAATTGTACATACTAGAATTGCACGTCTTGAAAAACAATCCAAAACATCATAATAAGTAAATTTGACGGCGCCGCAGGCGAAATTTTTGCAAAGTTATTTTGCAAAGTTATGGGGTAAAGTACTCGGAAAATAGATACAAACAAATATCTTGAAAAAAAAAAAAAAAAAAACATCAAAAGCGTCGCAGGCGACTATAATGAAGATCATTGGTTAAGATGTCGATAAAGCCGATCACTGAGCACTCAGAAGACACTTTATGGGTTTGATGGCAGAGATTACCGAAGGCGATAATCACGTCCGTCAATATTATTCTTTTCAAATACGAGTAATTATATAATATTTATATATTATATAAAGAGCCGCCGGCAATTGGTATGGAGATCTACCTATTTTCATATACGTGGTCAATTTCAAGGGGGGCCCCGTGGTTTTTCTTTTAATATTAAAATCCAGAAAAACCGACTTGAAGGTCATTCAAAAACACTTATAATTTGTTTAAGCTGCCCGAAACGCGGGGTCCCCAAAACTGCGGGGAACTTGGCATCTACCAAATCCGCAATTGGAGTAGGTAATTCGCTAATGTCCATGTGGTTGATTCGAGGAGTAGGATAGTAATAGGGGGCCCCGCGTTTTTCTTTCAATTTATGTACTTTGCTGTGAGTGTGTGTTTTTTCCCTTTTTATTCCTTCTTCTTACTCATTATCCAAAAATACCTAGTGTAAGGTTTTAAGAAACTCATAATACCTAGTGCAAGCTTTTTAAAAAACTCATAATATATAGTGTAAGCTGCTCAAGCGCGGGGCCCCCTAAAGCGCGGGGCCCTTGGCATCTGCCAAATCCGCCATATGGGTAATCCGGCACTGGTTCTAATTAGTGTCATCTGGTGAGGACTGCAGCAGGACAATCTTTACTCATACAGGATGGCATGTTGAATACACCAGATCTCGTTATGCCACTATAGTTAAGTAATGTCCAATGTGGTTAAGACTTGGAGGGGTGACCACTCAAATTTGAACCCTCGCCGTGATACATGCCTGGCCCAACCGGTGGTAAGTTTTGAGTGAATAGAGGATAAAACCCCCGTCTCGGTATGACCTTAGTTGTTCATAGGGACATAAGCACTCAAAAACAAAAAGTAGATTTTGTGTAGCCATATTTAAGAAAACTATGAATTATCTAAACTTATATCGTAAGTTAGCCCTGAGGTGAATCGTGTTGCCTCCTGACAATTATTAGTGGATGCGTTGCAATTCTGATAAAATTTTATTATGACACTTTTTTCTTTTTCTCAAGTGTAGTAATTAGGTAGGACACATACATAATTCATTCTGCCTTAAAGAACTAAGTACCTACAAGTTTAGGACGAATTATGGATCCTACTGCAAAAAGTTACACATTTATTATTCTAAACTTTTCTAGATAACTTTCCCAAGTGTTACTAAAGGATATGAGAAATTTCCTGAGCAATGGTAACGATCGAAGTTTTTCAAAACTAAGCTACAACTTGTGTTTGTCTCTCTCTTGTATTCTCATGTTCGTTCTTCGTTCTTACATAATATGAGTAAAATTTTACTAGTAAAAAATTGCTCAAAAATTGCTTTACGAGAGTAAAACCGAAAGTGCTTTAGGGTATTTATATACACAATTCAACTATGCTTAGACTTCACCACTGTGGAAATTTGGATGAAAAATTAGGCTGATTCCAATGAGCTTTATAATTCTGTTCATGCTGATATAGAAATTCGTTATTTGGGCTTAACAACTGAATTAATTAAGGTGATAAATGCCCGAAGTAATTAATGAATGCTGTTTGCTGCTGTGGTGTACATTGTTTTACTATAGTAGGTATACCTATCTGATTTCAGATATTTATGTGTTTGGCTATTCCCATGGTAATAACAATAATAATCCAACAGCCTCCGCTTTAACGTTGTTAATTAATTCGGGCCTTACTATCTTCAAGTCTCTACAGAAAGGTACTGTCTCTTTGCTGAAAAAACGAAGCGAACTTCTGAGATTAATCTCACCCAGCCTTATTGTAGCTGCAGTATTAGCAAACATTTTACTTTTGTGTACATGCAACTTCCCTGTATATAACTCTGAGTCTTGTTACACTTCCACTTATCTTGATTCATGAAATCCACTCACACCAATTCTATAATTATCGTTAAATAGAGTATTTTATTTGAGAGGGCTGAGTGGTTATTTATATTAATTGGAACACATTAGGAGTAATATTATTTATTTGTTCGACAGTATCAGGGAATCAGAACTATGGTTGTGAGCGCTCCTATATGCTAGGCGCATAGTTTTGTAAGGGTGTAAACTTGGCATGCTGGGGTGTGCAAGGTTAGAGTATATACTTTTACTTTGTACTATATTTACAAGGTGTATTTAGATTTTTTAGGGGGACAAATTACCTACCTAACTAGTCATAAATGATAAAGAGATTAAACAAAACATTTTTTTAGATTCTGATTGTATTTAAATTTAGGTTAGAACATTTATCTTTCAAAAAAGTAAGAATTAATAGACTTTTAATATAGAAAGAACTGGTGAGTAGGTAATAATTTCACCTCAAGTAAGTTTGGGATTTTTTTAAAGAAGTAAGAAACTTAACTTTTTCATAGTATGCATAAAATAGTCACTATAGGAAATGGCATCCCACATTTCCATGGCATTTTTGAAATCTACATAAAACTTTAAGTTCAAACAAATTCTTACTTGTAATTTAGTAACACCCAGTTTCACAACTTTTAGGGAGTGTGATATTTTCTCCACTTTCGACCATGAGTGCGGCAATTGCGGCATATCAAATTATAGTCTAATTTCAAGTGCTGAACACGATAGTAATATTGGTTTTTCATTTTACCTAACTTTTTGGTCCCCTACATAGCACTAGAGATCAAAAAAATTAAGTAAAATGGAAAACCAATGTTACTGTCGTATTTAGCACCTAAAATTAGACTGATTTGATATCCCGCACTCATGGTATAAGATGGGAAAACTCCCTAAAGTGTGTGAAACACAAAATTTATAAGTAAGAGTTTTTTTCAAACTTAAAATATTGTGTAGATTTCAAAAATGCGGTATAAAAAATAGGGGTGCTATTTAAATTTATAAAGACGACCTTGAAATAACCTGAAAGGGGTCATCCGAGAATCTTCTAGAGGTGAACATTAAATGTCCTCTTTAGAGCTATGAAAATGATCTTGAATAGATTTTTTTTATCATCAGTAGTTCTCGAGATATTTGAATTTCTCGTTTATAATGGGACACCCTGTATACATACATATTAAGAATTTATAAGGCTCACTAAATAATTTATGGAAAAACAAACACAAGTGGTTCTTTCCATCAAATGTCGCCAGTAATGTATGGAGGTTAAAGTTCAGTGACCCCATGCTGGCAGTGAGCAACTAACAGTGGTGACGATACTGTCAAGGTCGCACTAGTAAAATTGATACTTTAAATCCTCTAAAAAAATAAAGACCTACAAGGAAGATTTACCTCTACGGAAAATAGCACATTGACCCAGGCCAGACAGCAACAAATGGCAACAGCGAGTAGGCTCTGTTCACAGTTCGTAGAGTGTGATTTTGCTGTGACAACATTACTTCATTTTTTTAAATCAAATTTGATTTTAGTCTAGTATAAGTAGTCACCGTGGCCAAATGAGTTAGCGCGCTAGGCGTTGCACACCAGCGGGGCAGGATTTTTTCTGCTTTGTACTTGGGTGTCCGTTATTATTGTTAATGATTTTTTATTGTTATTAATTTTTTGTTTTTGGTTGTTTTATAAACAAAAATAAAGTGTTAAAAAAATAAATAGAGTTATCATATTTGTGTTCATCACTTTCGTGATATCACAACTATACTCAAACTCGCTTTACTAAATCTACGCTGAAACCGGGACTTGAACCACCGACCTCCAGGTTACTAGTACACTGCCTTATCGATCAAGCTACTGAGGTCGGTTAGCTAAACCGTGCCTATTGTAATGTAAATCTTTTTGTTTGATTATTTTGTAATCAAAATACGAGTATTCATTTTGTCAAGTCAGAAATATGCGATTCTGTTTGAAACATGCTTATTGAATAATATTTTACATTTCTGTGAACACATCTTGTATTTTGGAATTTGCTTTTTTTTTTTTCTCTGTAAAATTCGATCTTTCACCAGTTTTGATTTAAGATGACACAAATCTTCTAAACAAATTGCACTGGGTATGTTTTCGGCTACAGTGTTGCTGTCAGCGCGCACATGGGGGAGATCAAAATGAACTAAGCTCATTATTCGGTGACGGGTCTTCTCGTCAGCACAAAACTTGTGCTTGAAAATTTCGGAGTTAAAGTAGAACACTTAAAAAGTAGAATACTTTCCTTATTATAGGATAAGGAAAGTAAAAATTAAAGATAAAATAAGAACGAAAAAAATGAAGGAAATCATGGCACTTTGTTACACCTTTCTAAAACAAAAATATATTCCGATTTTACATTACCTAATTCTATAAAGCCGTCCCAAACAGTGTTTTTCAACAATGTTCATTAACACTGGCCGTCTCCACCTAAATTTTCAACATGTCCAGATGATCACGGTTGAGGGGGCGGCTTTATATTACCTAGGTACCTATACTACTTACGAATAATTTTACTTTGAAAAATTTAAGCTAACCATTACATAGATACCATTCCATAGATACAGTGTTTTTATGCATTTGAATAGATGAATATTGGGATGTATGTAATATTTTGGTAAAATGGTCTATCCTTAATCCTTATACAATACATATTATTTAATATACATTCTCGTATTTGGTACCTAATATTTTAAAATTCAAAATTGCGAAATTGGTAAAAAAAAACTGCCTTAAATGTCCGAAATTGTCTTATTAATAGATAACTAATTGAAATGTTTATTATAATATGTATATAACCCATCAGCGAGCTACTTCACAATTCGCGAACTGAGAGAGTATTATATTTTATAATCGCATTAAACATATAATTACATTTATTACCGGGCATTAAAAGTGAAAAAAATGACACTTTTGACAGCCGTGTTGAGTCGTGTATTATTGTAAATACATACATAGGTACATACATACAAATAAAATATAGGTACATTATACAATATAGCTACTTAAATATATGTATTATGCACCCCCCTCACCATTCGTGTTGTAATAGCGACTATACTTCATAGTTACATACTAAACAGCTGCTCAGTGGGGTATACAAATGTACACTATTTTTAACGTGATTTTAAACTACTTGTATCTCAATCAGCCTCATCAGTGAATCGCTGGTTTATACTATTGTCTATAATAAAACTATTAGCGTAATGGGACTCCCTGTCTCGAGCCGACAGTCTAAATTATTACTAAGAACTACTACTACGAGTATACTATACTGTCTCCACTGTCCAAACAGTCATTTGCTTAGATTAGTTGTAGATGTTGTATTGATTATATTATTATTGCTAGACAAAAATTACTTCTTCTTCTTCTTTTATTTTGCCTTTTCCCAAACCTACTTGGGCTCGGCAACATCTTCCTCACGCTAAGGACTTGTGTTCACTATTCAATGTCTTTTGGCTGAACAAATTATTTATTTTTATAACAAATAGGAGAAAAAAATTACTATTCAAATTTATTTATTTGAAATCAACTTCTTTAAGCGGTCGGGACAAATAAACGCTTGGTTTGGCAATCTCTTGCCACCAAAGTAGTCTAAAGAATCCATTTTGTAATCAGTGACTCATAGTGCAAATCTGTTTTTCTTTTGAACTGTGAGTATCTCTTCCCCATAGAAGTTAGTCATAACATATTACTCAGAAACAACATCATAGGTAGGAAATGTTATTTAAATACCACGCTATATTTTAATATAAAAATTCCTCCAAAATAGACACCGTCTAATGCACAATTTTAATTCAGACAGAAATAATGGACTCAGTTCCATTAATACAAAAACATCAGCGCTCGCCATTCGTCAAAAATTGAAATGTAACCAACATTATTTTTTGCTAAATGAAAACAATATATTAATGCAAATACATTTCTCATTCAGTTTTGCGAATCTATTTTAGAATGGATTTAGCTGAGAGGGCAGTTCATGAACGACAAGTGCGATGTATGAGTGATGGGCCTTTACTCTATTAGTAACTCTGTTACAGCACAAGGGTCTAATTATAAAATAGAATTACAAAAAAATAAGACATTCCTGAAGTCGGAATTTCAACCAATCACAGGGCATCATAGTCTGGCTTAGAAAAAAAATTAAATAAAAGAGTATTTCGCAGCCGTTTTATTCCATAGCCATGAATCAGAAGCTACTGTCCGTAGTATGCGTATGCCTCTCCTCTCTTCTCTGATGGGCGAGAAGTGACACAATACTTCCCAATTAGGTGCTGGGTCAACACGAGCGCACCAGAAGGTATCCCTTAGAAACAATTGTAACCAAATTAAGAATACAAATTTTTGTCGGCACGGAGGATCGAACCCGGGACCTTCCGCATGGCAAACGAGTGCTTAACTACTGAGCTAATCGCGCTCTTGAGTTGTAATCATTTTATAATTCAGCCCTTTTATCAGTATTTAATAGGAGAAATTCACTAAAAATTACATCATGAATAACATGTTTTTCATCGTTAAATTTTGTTTGAGGTCATGACTAAATAGATACTTTTGGCTTTTCTTTCTCTACATAACGAAATTCACCCTGCATGTTCGATATAATAGGTAATTAGAATTGAGTTCTTACCGAATTTGTACCACTCAGTGTGTTCACCCATTCATTCATGAAATAATAACTATGATCTTGCACAATACTCGTACTTCACACTGATAGCAACTTTTGTAGATTAGGTAGGTAGTTTGTCGCAACTTTAGTAGATTATAGGTTTCTAATGTAGGTATACGAGATTTAATTCAGAATGTGGAAAAATATTATACACTACAGAAGGTGTAGTTTAGTATTACCTTCCTTAGTTCCTTTACTTTACCTATAGATAAAATGAGTATATAGAGAGGGTTATACTGTTCTGAAATTGAATACCTACCTATCGTAGAATTATCTTGTTTTTATTTCAATAAGAATAAAATTTAAAAAAATCGTTCCCCAAGTAATTACATCGAACTGATTCACTAATAAACTGAAAAATCGCTTTATTTCTTCGTGGCTGTTTTTCTAGGATTTTTCAGTTTTTCAAAAATTGAGGAGGACTTTTCGTGAATAAAGATGAACATAAGTAGGTACATCATTTATCTTTATCTAGGCAATCAGAAGGCAATTTGTAAAGCAGAAATTCCCAGCTTCCGCCTCGCAAACTTTCAATTAGCCTCCGGTGAGAAAATTTCAGAAAATTCATCACATGCGTTTTCTACATCTGTTTCTGTTTGAATAAAAATTCCAAGCTCACCACTCCAGCGCTCACACTAGGTAGTAGGTAGAGTGCTGGTTAAGCTTCAGTTTGTGACTTTGTGTTCGCGAAATTAGCAACGGGATCGAAACGAGTGCGCGAATTTTTTTTCAGTTCTGATTAATATTTTTTGCGAAATATTTACGAAAAAAAAACGAACATTTTAAGAAATTTAACACAATATTATTGGCACCTGCATTTTAAAGGTCTGAATGAGTAGGTGAACTAAAATGTAAATAACTACAATTTTTCATGACAAGATATGAAAATAAACTGTTAAAAACAATATCAGTAATATTTAACTAATTATTTATATTTTTTTTTTTACTTTACTTATTTTTCCTCTTGTTCAACTGTTGTTGAATACCTAACTAGTCATAAATGATAAAGAGATTAAACAAAACATAATAAAATTAATATTGAAGAAAATAATGTATACTCATTTATCCCGAAAGAAATTGCACTCTCAAGGATGGAATGATAGCCTGATAGGTCAAAATATTGAGAAAAAATTCTTCAGTAATTATTCACTATTTAGGTAAATTTATTGTTTCTATAAATTGATTTAGGTATGTAACAAGTAATAGAGTGAAATCTACAAGAGCTAATCTTTCTGGTCTATTTTGGTCCGGGCCAGAAAATCGGCGAGTCCATAGAGTAAGATAGAAGAAGTTCTATTTAGTAGAACTTCAGCGTATTATTGAAATTGTTAGTAGCCTTTATCAGCCTCATACAGGGTGGACCAAAAAAACGTTTACACCCGTTAATGGTAGATTACTGACGACATTTCCAGGCCGGATCTGTAATCCGTTTTTTCGGATTCGCCTTTATAACTGCACAAAGTGATTTTTTGCAAAATTCTGAAAAAGTCCGACTTTGGCTTATTCTTCAGGTCAGAACTATTTTCCTGTTTAAGATGAGTTGATTCTGAACAATTCTGCAGAAAGCCAACAAAATTTCGATGTTTCTAGCTACTCTACTTTGTTTTTTACGGTTTGGTTTGGCATCTTTTTTGACACCTGAATAATAAAAAAATTCTCATGTAAGTTTTTTACACTTTGAAACACTCAAGATTTGCCCGAGCAAATTTTGGCACAGGCACGGGCAAGTTTGATAAAAGTTGGCGGCCAACCCAAGGATGCTAAAAAATAATTTTACGATTTTTTATCACGTGATCTTCTGGGAAAACAAACCAGGTAAGTCTCAAAAAATGATGTTCAAAATCTTAAAAGTGTTGACCGTCTAGGGTCGTCTTGTACTCAAAGAGTAATTAGCTATTTATGTCTGATAATTATTTTCCTTGGAATTAATTAAAGGCCAGTCAAATGAATGATTGTTTGTTTCTCGATGATAGTTTTCAAGCATATTTTTCTGCATTATATGAAATATTATCTTTAAACTTCTTGAGTTTTTTTAGTACAAGTTACATAATTATTATTATTCGGATGCTGAAATGGCAGATATGCATTTAGCATATGGAGCTGCCAACAGGAATATTTGGGATCACGTGAAAAACATAGTTTACGAAATACCAGAGGAGACGCAAGAGTAGCAGAATCTGGTAGCAAGAATTCGATGACCTGACAGAAAAACCTGGAATCTTCCGCAACATTCGACGGAACATGATGAAGAGTTCAACCTTTGCAACCTTCCAACAGTTTCTCTGAGGGAATTGAGAAGGGAGAGAGATAAAGTTAGAAAGGGAGCGTTTCTAATCGTTTCTCATTGAAAATACTAACACAAAATGTTTTTTAAAATACCTTTTTGTTTATATCAAAATAGTATAAAACATAATAAAGACTGCAAAAGTTTATTAATTTTACAAAATATCATCTTGTTTTTTTTCAAGATTTCTATTAAGAGTTGGCAATCGGTAAATATTTGTTATTTAATTAGTATTGTTTATGATAGAAAAACCTACCTACATATTTACCTGGCTTTATTTTATAAACTAGTAGAGTTGTTAGGAAAAATCGCTAGTTTTTTTTTCTCGTGGGGAAGCATAAGATCTAAGCATCCTTAGATCTCTCAGGGGCTTACATGAATAATAAATATGTGTATTGTGATACCAATAGCATCTGATATAACTCAATGTACAAATGGTATTACCCCCCAAAAAAAACCCATAAGTTGTTGGTGTTACAACAGGTCAGATACAGGTATGAATAAAATATTCCATCAGATTTTTTTGATAATTAAAATAATAATAACTGCCGAGAATTGAACCTCAGTCATGCGACTAACACTCTTCGCACTAGCACATCTAGCTAACACAACTGACAATCTGAAAAGCACGAAAAGTATCATTTGAATTTTCCTAAACTGGCTGATGAAGGCATGTGAGACCGCGGTATTCAAAAAGAGCAATGTAAACAATTTTTGTAAACAATACAAGACGCCCTTACACAGTCTACAGCTAGAAAACTCTTAGGATTTTTGAAGAGTTTTTGGCAAACATCTAATAATTTTTCTTAGAAGATAACGTGATAAAAAATCGAAAAATTATTTTTTAGCATCCTCAGGGCGGCCGCCAACTTTTATCAAACTTGCCCATGTCTGTGCCAACATTTGTTCGGACAAATGTCGAGTGTTTTATTTAGTAAAAAAGTTTATTTGGGTGTTTTTTTTCTGTTCAGGTGTAAAAAAATATGACAAACCAAATCGTAAAAAACAAAGTAGTGTAGCTAGAAACATCGAAATTTTGTTGGCTTTCTGCAAAATTGTTCAGAATCAACTCATCTTAAACAGGAAAATAGTACTGACCTGAAGAATAAGTCAAAGTCGGACTTTTTCGGAAAGTTGCAAAAAATCACTTTGTGCAGTTACGAAGGCGAATCCGAAAAAACGGATTGCAGATCCGGCCTGGAAATGTCGTCAGTAATCTACCATTACCGGGTGTAAACGTTTTTTTGGTCCACCCTGTATAGTATTCTCCTTCATTGAGTATTTTCATATAATATATTCCTTCATTGAGTCATATCTCAATTTAACAGTTAAAATACCTACTTTAAAATGTGTAAAAGATTAGCTCTTGTAATCAAATACCTATATTTGTAGGTAACGTACCTATGTACGGGTATACATATATTCTTATACGATAATATGTATCGCTTCATAATACCTCCTCGCATCTCATCATGTATGTAATGTATGTAGCGGTATATGCCATGTCTCCATGTCAAATCATTATTCAAATTTCAAGCTACATAAATCATTCACCCCCCTCCCATCTTTTGTACCGCCCCCATATCATCTGTTCTTGTTCTTTTTCTCTTCATCTTAATGTCTTGATTAAATCTCCAGTATGCAATATAAGGCCCGTTAGAATCTTGCTAAGACTGACCCTACAGATCAATGTACCTAGGTAGGTATACTCGAGCACACCGACTGTTTAGTTCGGGTCTCGAAGATTTCTAGGCTTTGAAACTCTATAGGACTGTGATGAAAGTCGAAGTTAACTGAAGCTCAAGCTAGTCTGCATAAAAGTTTTGGGGTTTTCAAACTATCGAGATGTATGTCATAAATATAAATTTAATAAGGTCTGTTAGGGAGGTTCTTCCTTTACGTTTCGTGTCCATTAACTATCAGTCTGCAAATCAGTAATTCAATGAGGCAGATACCTAATTAGTAATCATAGTTACTGCCATCAGAACATTGACAACGGAAATTGTAATAATGTGTTAATTTTAAATCATAGACGATGGAAAATTTTGCCATTTCATTTCGTACATATTTGCTGAGAATAAATACAACTTTCATGTTTCCCGGTTTAGCATCATCAATAGCTAAATATTATTGCTTACTCTGTATCGCTTGGGTAAAGATATGACATCATTTTGGCACTAATTAAAAACAACCAATCTACAAACAAAACAAAAGGGTACGGCCAATCTCACCTGAAGTTCACCTGTACTAATATTGACTAATGAGTCAACCATTACTAGTGATTCATGATCAAGGTGAATTAGGCACATCCACAACATGTAGTAGGTGAATTAGGTACATCCACATCATGTAGTAGGTGAATTAGGCACATCCACAACATGTAGTAGGTAAATTAGGCACATCCACATCATGTAGTAGGATGAATTAGGTACATCCACATCATGTAGTAGGTGAATTAGGCACATCCACAACATGTAGTAGGTGAATTAGGCACATCCACATCATGTAGTAGGTGAATTAGGCACATCCACATCATGTAGTAGGTGAATTAGGCACATCCACATCATGTAGTAGGTGAATTAGGCACATCCACATCATGTAGTAGGTGAATTAGGCACATCCACATCATGTAGTAGGTGAATTAGGCACATCCACATCATGTAGTAGGTGAATTAGGCACATCCACAACATGTAGTAGGTGAATTAGGCACATCCACATCATGTAGTAGGTGAATTAGGCACATCCACATCATGTAGTAGGTGAATTAGGCACATCCACATCATGTAGTAGGTGAATTAGGCACATCCACATCATGTAGTAGGTGAATTAGGCACATCCACATCATGTAGTAGGTGAATTAGGCACATCCACATCATGTAGTAGGTGAATTAGGCACATCCACATCATGTAGTAGGTGAATTAGGCACTTCCACAACATGTAGTAGGTGAATTAGGCACATCCACATCATGTAGTAGGATAACATATTAGGCACATCCACAACATGTAGTAGGATAACATATTAGGCACATCCACATCATGTAGTAGGTGAATTAGGCACATCCACAACATGTAGTAGGTGAATTAGGCACATCCACATCATGTAGTAGGATAACATATTAGGCACATCCACAACATGTAGTAGGTGAATTAGGCACATCCACAACATGTAGTAGGTGAATTAGGCACATCCACAACATGTAGTAGGTGAATTAGGCACATCCACAACATGTAGTAGGTGAATTAGGCACATCCACAACATGTAGTAGGTGAATTAGGCACATCCACAACATGTAGTAGGTGAATTAGGCACATCCACAACATGTAGTAGGTGAATTAGGCACATCCACAACATGTAGTAGGTGAATTAGGCACATCCACAACATGTAGTAGGTGAATTAGGCACATCCACATCATGTAGTAGGTGAATTAGGCACATCCACAACATGTAGTAGGTGAATTAGGCACATCCACAACATGTAGTAGGTGAATTAGGCACATCCACAACATGTAGTAGGTGAATTAGGCACATCCACAACATGTAGTAGGTGAATTAGGCACATCCACATCATGTAGTAGGATAACATATTAGGCACATCCACATCATGTAGTAGGTGAATTAGGCACATCCACATCATGTAGTAGGTGAATTAGGCACATCCACATCATGAGTAGGTGAATTAGGCACATCCACAACATGTAGTAGGTGAATTAGGCACATCCACAACATGTAGTAGGTGAATTAGGCACATCCACATCATGTAGTAGGTGAATTAGGCACATCCACAACATGTAGTAGGTGAATTAGGCACATCCACAACATGTAGTAGGTGAATTAGGCACATCCACATCATGTAGTAGGATAACATATTAGGCACATCCACAACATGTAGTAGGTGAATTAGGCACATCCACAACATGTAGTAGGTGAATTAGGCACATCCACAACATGTAGTAGGTGAATTAGGCACATCCACAACATGTAGTAGGTGAATTAGGCACATCCACAACATGTAGTAGGTGAATTAGGCACATCCACATCATGTAGTAGGATAACATATTAGGCACATCCACAACATGTAGTAGGTGAATTAGGCACATCCACAACATGTAGTAGGTGAATTAGGCACATCCACATCATGTAGTAGGTGAATTAGGCACATCCACAACATGTAGTAGGTGAATTAGGCACATCCACAACATGTAGTAGGTGAATTAGGCACATCCACAACATGTAGTAGGTGAATTAGGCACATCCACAACATGTAGTAGGTGAATTAGGCACATCCACATCATGTAGTAGGATAACATATTAGGCACATCCACAACATGTAGTAGGTGAATTAGGCACATCCACAACATGTAGTAGGTGAATTAGGCACATCCACATCATGTAGTAGGTGAATTAGGCACATCCACAACATGTAGTAGGTGAATTAGGCACATCCACAACATGTAGTAGGTGAATTAGGCACATCCACAACATGTAGTAGGTGAATTAGGCACATCCACAACATGTAGTAGGTGAATTAGGCACATCCACATCATGTAGTAGGATAACATATTAGGCACATCCACATCATGTAGTAGGTGAATTAGGCACATCCACATCATGTAGTAGGTGAATTAGGCACATCCACATCATGAGTAGGTGAATTAGGCACATCCACATCATGAGTAGGTGAATTAGGCTACACAACATGTAGTAGGTGAATTAGTCACATCCACATCATGTTGCTGGGATATTGTATTAGGATATCGCGTACGATGCTCAAGAGATTCAAACATTTTAACTGCTTCATTGCATTTATTCATACGAATGAATCTTTTATTAAACAGGTGAAGAGTTACATAGGTGATAAAAAAGATAAGAAAGTAGTGGCGATATATTTTTATATAAATATATATTTATAATAAATCTATTGCTTGATTAATAACTTGACAGTAAAAAAATAGTTCCAATTTCTAATATTAGAAATTCATCGGAAGTAAAATCAATTTTGAACATAGCTAGAATTTTTGGTAGCTGCTTCAACACAAAAATAAATACTTCAAACCCATAAATTTTCTAGTAATTATTTTCCTCATAAGTTTACATGCAATTTTAAATCATAATTACCATTCTGATTTTCGCTGAGGCAAAACGACACAATAATGACACAGCAAAGCCACTAAATAGTGCTCGGTACAGAATTGCAATAAAACAACACTTGGTTTGTTTTATGTCCCCGCTAAGAAAGTTATGGCGTGTGACCGCAGGCGACATTTTTATGACGCCGGGTGCGGGTGACAGATAGAGCTGTGAACGCAAGGTCCTGGGTTCCTGCCAGAGAGAGCGCAGAAACCGCACAGAACAATGCTGATGAGTGGTTTCACACGGGGCGGGTGGCGGTCTGATTTATATGCGGGTGATCACAGGGCATGTCAAGTAGTGGACCGCAGAAATACGTAATAGTGCTTCTCCTACGATCTGTGGATGCTTGCTAATTGAGACTTTTAAATATTTCACTATTGACAGCTTGTGGCACCGCAAACCTTTTGAGGCATTTTTTTTTTTTTTTTTTTTTTTTTTTTTAACTAGGGGGAAAAATAAACTCATATAGGGTAGTTCAATTTTAACTTACCATTACACAAAACAATCAAATATAGATGCACTTAGTACAAGTTGTATATGGCAATCATGCATAAATGCACTCTCGTCTCTCAGTTATCTCTCAAACTTACAACTGACACTACTCCTGACTTCATACTGCGATATGAACTCGGAAACTTGACATCTCAGGAAAGTTCCAAGAAAATCTGAAAACATTATTCAAAATGTTATTATAATGTGCACCCTACGTCAAGAAAAGATATATAATATATAACTATACATAATATTGTATAAAAAAAAATTGATGTAAGTACAAGAAAGACTATCTCATATCCTTTCTATCAAAAGGTCAGTACCTTTTATTAAAAAGAGAAAAAGTTTTTTTTTTTGCAAAAAGTTAGTTTCTTGACCGCTTTCACTTTGGCGGGAATTTCAGCTTCCTCTCCGTTGAGGTTGACTTCAATAATTCAAAAGCTTGGGGTAGGACAGAGGAAATAGAAGAAAAAGGAACGCTGTGACTCCTAGCTAAGTCCTGTGAAGGCTCACCGGAAATATCTTCTGTCAAAGAAATAGATGACAGTCAAGTCCGTTCATTCGGACAATATGTTCTTTGAAAGGGAAATGTTAAGGAAAGCATGTGATGAGAGATTAGTGTTATAGTGGATACTAATTATTTGTTATTAGGTTCATATTAGAAATCCAAATTTCTTAGGTATATGTATGTAGGTAATATTATATAAAACTAGGATTCTTTAATTTAAAAATTAAAGAATCCTAGTTTTATATAATATTACATACATATAGTGGATACTAATGGTGGATACCGACTTCAGTTGATGGATAAGACGGCGGACTTGTAACCTGGAGGTCGGTGGTTCAAGTCCCGGTTTCAGCGTGGATTTAGTACAGTGAGTTTGAGTAGTTGTGACATCACGAAAGTGATATACACAAAATAATATGATAACTTACTTGTGGTGGATGATATTTTTTAACTCTACATATTACACGTCAATTTTGGCCAAGTTGTAGTCAATTATGAGCAAAAGGAAAGGTTTAAGATTTGGTTAGGGGATGCGGATGCCCTGATGCAATGTTTGTGTCAGTATTTTAGCCATATACAGGGTCTACCGGGAAGAGAAACACTGCAACCTCTAGCCATTTTATCAGAATAGTTCTTTAAAAAAAGTTTTATTTAAATAAGAGCTTACTATAATAGTCAGTAAAAAATATCTCGAAGAACTTTCCTCTTAGCAAGGTACCCAAAATGGATGAGTAATTTCCTGGTTATAGGACCTACAGGTAGGAATCGCCCGGGAAAAGCGTTGTTTCAGGTACATATTTGCTCCTCAGCTTCTATTTATCTGTGTAAACTTGTTTCCAGTGCAGTAAAATATTTAATTTCGGGCAGTTATGTTTACTCTTACCTCGGTATCCTAAGTTCACAAAACTAGTTGAAATGATCTTTATAAAGAGAATCAACCTTAAATTGATTCCATTACTTGGAGAAAAAAACCTACATTAGGTACTCTAGAAGTTCTACAGAAGAACCTATGTATTGACTTTTAAGGCATATTTTATCTATGCCTATTGCCTATGTCACTTGTATTTATAAAGTGAATAATGACTATACCTTAGAAAGAACGAGAAGATCGTAGACCTACCTTCACAAATAAATCAATTACTTAAACAAATATTTACAATTGTACAGTCACTGCATAACAAATTCGTATCACATAGGTATCTAAAATTAAATATACTGGGAATCGCTATGAGAGATATTGAATAATGAATATGATATTTTAAAAAGAAAACTTTGAATGCTTACAAGTACCAAGTCTAGAAGCTCCATAAATAATGACATTATACCTACATTGAAATAAAATTCAATGAATAGAATTGAATAGGTACTTCTTGGGAAGTTAAAAAACACAAATACAAAATACAAATATGGCGAAAGGACCATTTCAAAATTACTCTAAAATCTCTTGGTCATTTCTGATCCACATTGGTACCTAGTACATTATGATATCCACAATTATTTGAGAGGCTCGGTTACAACATAAATTGCAATATTTTCTGTGTCAAAACTTTTTGCCTTTTTATCATAAAATCGCCACTAAGCTATAGTCTACAAATCATTCTAGGTACCTATAAATTGGAATGTATATGTGTTAGAAGATCCTTCTTATTAATTGTCTGGTTGTCAGTTCCCATAAATTAGAGTAGCCAGATTGTTTGAAATAATCCTGGGTGTATCAAGAGGAGGCAAATCAACGTTATAACCCTATATCGTTCTGTATATTTAATAAACGAATTCCAACACACCCTAAACACGAGTCACTCACCTACTTCTCGCTCAAATTCTTATCTCAACGCTTGACAAAAAATAATAATAAAAATCCGCCAACATTTCTCTCTCTTATCATCTAAGTTGTGGAGACACAACGTGAGCTCAGCACATTGTCATGCAAAATAAGATAAGCTAATAGTTACTTTTTACTTAATTTCGAGACACCTTAATGAATCAGGTGTTAGGAGTAGACACGGACTCACTTCGGTATTGTATGAGGACGGTTGGTGATGCTCTGTACCGCCGAATCTTTAGAGTTGAAATATGGCTGTATGGAATGGCCTTAACAACCAATGTCAAAAAAAAAATAGAGTTGAAATTTACCTTAAAGGAATATGGGTCATAATAATGTATTTTAATCATTGTTTTCGACCTTCTGGAAAAGAAATTTTATATACACTATGAATTAATTCTTATATATTATTTTTAATAGAAAATTTTGGGGTTAATTACATGATGACAATATTGAAGTTATGATTAAAATATGAAAATCCAAAACAGTGCGAGACTTTTTTCTCGTCAACCAGATTTTTTTATTGCCGTGCAACAAGTAAATTTAAAGAGAAATCAAGTTTGGGATGACCCCTAGAAAGGATAAAGAAAGATAAACATAAGAGGAATAATCTCAAAGAGGAGTGCAGATTACTTTATCTCACAGTAGTCCCAGTGCTTTCTAGAAATGATAGACTTCTCAAGTGCCTGAGCTGAGTGTCCATTCAAAATGCACTCATGAGTTATTTTCTCGTCTTGAAGTGGATTTTTCAATATTGTCCTTACGATAAGTTCTCAGTCATTATTGATAGGTATTACTTCTTTTACGTTCTGTCTGGGGGCCCTTATCAATTATTAGCCTCCTTGTAAAGACAGTGGTAGAAGTGCTGAGTCATTCCTCCACTGTCTGGCTACCATCGTTCATAAAACTAATATCTATAGTGGTATTATTTGATCGAATGAGCCATCAGTACAGCAATAGTGAAATTAGTGGACTTTTCATAAAATTATGTTCAGTATTGCTTTTTATAGATAAACGTAGAGAGTCTAAGTACCAACCATTTCAATAACTGAGTTTTATTTTTACTCAAAAAGCAAACCTCTCCAGCTGATGACCCCAATACTCCAATCCAGATTGATAAATAGATTTGTTCCAGTTGGACGGAAGTGGAGAACAATTAATCACGGAATTTACAGTTATTGTTTTCAAAATTATTCAACTCGCTGTTTTTTTAACGAGAGTTTGTACTACTCCACTTGCAACCTTTACCTCCGCCTCCCTCCGAGCAAAGGTATAGGCGCTTTCCTCATTCAGAATACAGGTGCCATCATTTACAGAGTAGTTTTCTAAAATATTGAGCACTTGGCGTAGCCTTGGTCACAATAATTATTATTATGTTTAATATAAACAGACTCAATAAAGTTAACACTTGGCCGTAATCAATCTCACAGTCCAATTCTATTTTTTGGCCTTTCAATTAGGATTTTTGAACTATGTATATCCATAGATCTAGAAATAAGTAGCAACTTATCGTTTTAGGAATAAATTTAATATGTAGAACGAGTATAGATATGTAGGTAGGTACAGCAGTTGACCCATTTAAATAAATTTTCATCAGGAGCTGTGAATCTATTCATCAATGACTAGCAGTTTAATAATAGTCTGACAATACCAAGTGTTTTCTCTTCAAACTGTGAGAAAGAAGCAAAGAGAAAAAGGACAACACTACTTCAAAACAAACAGACAATTAGAATAATTTGCAGTCTGAAACAACGACAGGAACACGAGAAATGTCTCAAGATGTTTACAAATAATTTGCAAATAGGAGCGAACATCATTACTCATTGTGCAAATCATTTGCGAAAAGTGAAACAACACAGTTTTTCTCACAGTAACTTTTAGTGTTTCGAAAAAGTTGTATCGTTTCTTTTGTACTCTAAAAAAAATGACCAAACATTGTAATGTAAAGAATGACATCTCACAAAACAGACAGAGCTTTGGATGTGAGTTCACAACTTGAAGATTTGAGGAAGTAGTGTGCTCGCCCTGTGCAACATGAAGACCTCCTCGCTTCTTCTTTACTTGGCTTTCATTTGGGTAAGTAATCATGCATAATTTATTGCTCTAAGTGCAATTGGTTTTTGAATTAATAATAAAGTTAAAGAGTGGAACAGGTAATGCTTTCGATAATGTTGTCAGAAAAGAGGACAGGTTCTTCCGGAGAAGATGGATTCTAAGATCAGCTATCAGCTTTTTATAGGTACAACTCGGTTTGGTCCGATACAGTTTCATGTGTAGCAAACTCTGTGTAAATATTACCGTATATTTATGAATAAGTAGGTAGATATAAACATTATTATTATTATGTAGTTGCTTTCCTTAGATAACAATACCTTTCAACACTTGAGAGCAGAAAAAGCGAATCAAACGAAATTAAGTACTTTTAATATCGAGTTCTAATTCTAAGATCTCTTTAAATGATGTAAATTTTGCTGTCTACAATTCAATATCTTGATCGTTTAAAAATCCTACGAGAAACCATTAAAATGAAATTTAACAACAGGATGTCAAAAATGAAGGAAACATCATTTTTATTTTTAACAAAAGAAATTGTAAAAAGATCCATTCGTGACAATGCTGAATCAGTATTCTGTGTTGCCTCCCCGAGCTGTAATCACATCATTAATTCGATTTGGCATTGACTGGATCAAAGTAACCACATTTTCTTGGGGGAACCTCTCCCATACTTCGGTGAGGACATAATCCTGAGCTCTGCTACACTCTGGGAGCCGGTATTCTGCCTCGAACACTTTGTTTGAGTTGATCCCATTGATGTTCGATCGGGTTGAGGTCGGAACTAAGAGAGGGCTAGTCCAAAGTCTCAATATTCTCCTCACAAAAGAACTCCCGAACACAATTCACCACATGTGGGTGGGAATTGTAGTACATGAGCAGGAACTGGTCAGCCATAAAGCGGATATTGGTCCTTTGAAAACAGAAGTTTCGGAAGAAATACTAGCCAGGAAATCCGAGAAAGCTAGTCAGTGAAGGTATTCCGTCCTGTAAGACAAGGACATTGAAAATTTCTCTTTTGAGCAGGTTTGATTTGACCACAGGTGCAGGTATGTAGAGTATCTGAAATCTCTAATATAATGGGTGTTCTGTAGCAAATAATAAACAGTTTTTCTCCACAAAACAACAGCAAAACAATATAACTTGAATAAGAACTTCAATAATATTATCAATTTTATTGTCATTTTCATTTATTTATAGGAATAAAATTATACCTATACAACTAGGTAAACAGATTATTCCACTAGTAATAAAAAAATACCAGTACAGTAATCGTCTTTTGCTTCCCGTCTCTTTACCATCAAGGTCATTCGGGACTTGCAATTACGATACGAACCTTAACCTACTCCAGCCTGAGTTGGGCCGAGAACAGCTAATATTACAAAGATTCGCAACTTGAGGTCACCTACCATGACTAGTGACTTGTAATCTGACAAATAACTTAATCAGAGATTAGATCACACCCGTTGGATTTTCTGATATCACGAATCCGCACATGAACTGCCTACAGTACCTACATGAAGAGTCATAAAAAATTATCCACGGATGATATCGATTTATAGCTGCCAATAATGACTTAATAACTAAATATAATTTACATTGAATGTAACATGTATAATTTTATAATAATATAAAGTACAAATACAGGTCTACTTTATGAAAATGAAGCAAGTATTTATAAATAATATGCTTGACAACCGCACAAAAATTACCTCGGGCCTTACTCTATCTACATATAAAGGAAAATGATTATTTTCCATTGGATTTAATTGAAGATTTCCGCGTGCTGGGTTTTTCTAATGAGGCGAATAGAAAAGTTACTAATTTCACCCTGAAGGTGCTTATTAGAATCCCTATGAGGAATATGAAGATGTTCAAGGCGACAGTGAAGGTATTCTGGATTATTTACGCTTTGAATTGCATCATGCATTATCTATTAAATAATAAATCAAAGAAAATTCTTTTGCAGTTTGATTTCAATAACAGAATAGTAAATATGTACATATATAAATATACATTATACCTTATGTAATGTATAATTTTTCTTACATTGTCCGTGACACCCAGAATATAGGCAGTACGGACACAAATAATGGGAATTTAGTTAATTCTCAATAACACACTCATAAATATAGGAGGGCACTTATAAAGTAATAAATGGAAAAGATAACGTCATACATAGGTGCTCATATTTATTGCACCTAGGTGTTCCAATAAATTATCGAGTGATTTATTTGGTGGGTTGCAACCAACTTAATTACTTAATTATACTCGTACTTATGTATATGAGACACCTTAATCCAACGGACTTAGCAATAGAATTGTTATACTCACTATACTCAGGTAGGTATTCTGTACCTATTTCATTATTCCATTGTTTGCAAGTAAATTCTAATACAACCAGCATATTATCTGGGTTCTAAGATAATCTTAACACTGCCTGTAAAACAACTGGACAAGACAAATTCTCGACGGAAGTCTCATTCCACCGGAGCAAAGTCTGAACTTGGCAGGTCGGAGCGCCACCGCGTTCATTTATCTGGACGTTGTTTATGAAATGAAAAAATTCCGAAAATTACTTTTCCGAGTTTATTTTATTATATTTGCTTTCTAGTTTTATGTAGGTACCTAATTAGTATTAGCTATTAGATATCTATACACAATTTTTTATGCACCGTTTAAAAACACCTTGAATTGCCATAAAGTAGAGATTCTATTACGCGTTGTCTCGGAAACATGGTGCATTGGTGCACTCACAAGACAGAAAAGGATTAGTAATAGGCACATTGTAAATTGAAATTGGCGCAGATCTTTATCTTTATCTTGAGCCAAAAGTGTCATCAGGAATGGGACCTGGAGCCAAAAGTGTCTCGAGAATGCGTACCCACTATTGAGCTCCCAATATCATTATTCGTTGTCCTTGGAACAATAAAAAATAATGTTCCAAGGATCAACTCTTTGCCAGATTCCCAGGAATAAAAGTGTTCAACAATTGGCTGATTCAGTTGTTTACGTCATTTTCCATTTGATTCCTTGGGCAAGTTAGGTATTTGAGGTAGAATAAGTGTTATCTTTCATTCTATTAATTAAATTCAGCAAGGGAGCTGGTACTCCTACCAGCTCAGCTGTTGGAAATTTCAAGCATTTTGGTACATCCTAATGTAAGTAGTTATCAATATATGTACATAGTTATTTATAATATACCATAAAAAAAATTATAATACTTATAAAATAGGTACTATATGCTTTAGGTATGTATATCTTGGTCTTCACTCAAATGCTTATTGTATACAAGCAGAATGTTACAATGTTGCTTTGTGTCGTTTACAGATTGACATATTGACAACCAGCAACAAGAAACAGTTGTTGCCAGGCTAGTTGCCTCCTTGTAAAGGTACCACCTGGAAGGCTTGTTCAAATCTTTCATCTTGCTATAGTTCAACAGATGATGTTCCTAATCTAAAACGATCATCACACGACCTTGCGTTACCATTCATGACCACTAGCTGCAATTAATTTAATAAGATAAAGAGGAAACACGATGAGCAAATCTATTCAAGATTAATTTTTTTTATTTGAAGATGAATTATTAATCAATGACAGAATTTATTTTAATCACAGAGGAATCAGTGAAAACAAATAGCGGAATTTAGAATCAGGCCCAGATCTATGGTGATTTGACTCGTCCCTTCAAACATGGCTATTGCAATTTCAACAGATTTTTAGCTTAAGGACTTGATTCTAAGTAAATTTCATTTTGAGGGGTGTATTTTTTCCTTAAAAATAATTTTTCAAAGCCACCTTGAATTTTATTATCTAAAAATTAATTGTGAATATAATAAAATTATGAGTTTATAAGACAGTATAGAGATCACTTGTCTCTACTATTGTGATCCTGATGGAAGAACAGACTGGGGTAGAGCATACTAGCACCATTCAGAAATTATTCTGTTTCTTTTTCCGAAAAGGTGAAATTCCTGTAAACCAGGTACAGCTGAGGTTATTTTGTACAGGTCTTCACTGGAAATATTCCCTATTACATTCCCTAAAACCATCAAACCACCCTTCTTCCTTGCTTTTGTTACTTCCGTCGAATATCTAATATTAGAAATTGGAAATATAGTGTAGGTTTGATAAAAAAAATAAAATATTTTTTCTGCGGTTTCAAAATTTTTTTTTTTCATATTTCTGGACGTTTCATAAGCTCCTGAGTTTTTTTTATTATTTATTTATTTATTTATAATTTACCAATATTAGTTCCTGATCCTTCTTCTAATCCCAACCATTAGGTCCTGACTATGATATCCCCTGTCAATATAGCTTGCAGTGACACCTGACTGATGTGACCATTGATTATAAGGACATTCATGGCCACACCCACAATCGTTGATGCGGTGTACTAACAGTCGAATATCACACTGGATATACATAGACTTGAGTTGATGCGGTGTACTAACAGTCGAATATCACACTGGATATACATAGACTTGAGTTGATGCGGTGTACTAACAGTCGAATATCACACTGGATATACATAGACTTGAGTTGATGCGGTGTACTAACAGTCGAATATCACAGTGGATATACATAGACTTGAGTTGATGCGGTGTACTAACAGTCGAATATCACAGTGGATATACATAGACTTGAGTTGATGCGGTGTACTAACAGTCGAATATCACAGTGGATATACATAGACTTGAGTTGATGCGGTGTACTAACAGTCGAATATCACAGTGGATAGACATAGACTTGAGTTGATACGAACAAAGACTTGATGCAAGATCGACTTGGGTTTCTGGATAAGAAAATGTTGAGAAAATTAAATACACTGTCTGAAAAAATGTTGAATTTTTTTAAGGGTGCAATATACAATTGCCATGTACCTAATGTAGGTAGGTACAATATCTATGCTAATATTATTTTATTATTTCAAACTGATTCGATTCAAATTCTATGTAACTCGGAAAACAGACACTCACTCAAGTGGAAAAATGAAAATATGCCATACAAATGTTCAGGAGATGGCGAAAACAGACTTGATACCTACCATACAGAGATTTTGAAATCTTTGCATCTTTGATAAATGACTCTACAATATAAAATGCGCTTTCTCATTAAAAGACAACAAATACCGGAAGAAGATCGATGACACATCATTGTCAACTTTACTGGCTTTGATGTTATTCTTGTGAAACGACTGATTACACAAAGTATCACAATTTTCATTATAGGATATATTTTATGTATTCACTGTATTTTTTTTTTTAAAAATAAATAAATAATCAAAGTATCACAAAGAAAACATCGCTGTCCCTTTATCTTCATCACAAAATTATGTACGGGTATGTCGGATATATTATACTCGTAAAAAGACGTCTTCTAATGTGCCAATTCTTTTGGCACCAAGATCTTATCTTGGTGATAGGGAATCTAATAATAGTAATTATCACAACGTTAACAAGCTTGTTCTTTTAATTATCCATATCATACAAAATAAATAAGAATATAAGATATACATTTCTTTGTACATAGGTAGTAGTTATGTACGAGTTACATAATAATAAAATATATTATTGTCTTTGTTTTTCATCGGTGTTTATTGATAATCTTTAAAACTGACAATTCAATGGAAGCATTTTGACATTAAAGACATTTTCTTCTCCACTGCTTGGTTAATGGAGCAGAAAGTTGAACAGAAGTACAGTTCTGTTGTCTTCCTGGTTATAGGGATCAAAGACAGCCGCAGATAGGAATCTACTGAAGAGAAAACTCTGCTTGTCTGGACTTTTCCTGCATGGTTCTGTATTAAAGTGTTCCTTTGTCGCATTTCGTTCTCGGTTGTTTTGATATGGTACTTTATACTTTTCTACCACAATGGTGGTTATCTAAGTTAACTCTTTCTTGGACATCAATAATAACTGGGAATAGTTTTTTTTTGTCCCGCTTATCCCGACAAATTCTACTTTTCAGTCTTCATACTATAGACTAGAGACTCTAAAGTCTAAAGAGTCTTCATTCTGCTTCAGTATTAGTTATACAGGGTCCGCCAAAAAAAAAAGGAACCACTTGAAATATTTTGAGAACGAATTTAATTTTGAGAAAAAGTAAAACAGATGTGCATCGAGGGGGAAACCATCTCTACTAGATTTTGATTCTTTATCATTACTAGGGGCGGCCCCAGGGGGGATCATCTTTGGAATTTTAAATGGAACTACCCTGTTTGTAATACATTTCTGAAAACTAGTTGACATTAAAAATGTATTTTAACACAAGATTGAGATTTTTAATCAAAACAGGGCCGGAAATATTTTACATTTCATTTCACAGGTTTCAGTCATTTTTTGTTATAAGAAATTATTATTATTATTGGTAAAAATTGTTAAGCTCGTGTCTTTCTATTTGAAATAATTAAATTTTCATGACATTTTGATACCATTAGTTTTACCAGGGGAGGTGTCAAGGGGTCATTTTTTGTAAACACAATTTTTTTTTTAGTATAATCTGTGCTAAATAACTGCATTGAGTGTTGTTGTTTAATCTAAATTTAAGATATCCTTCAGCCCCGTTATGAATAAAAATCTCAAACTTTTCTTAAAATACTTTTAATGTAATCTACTTTTCAGAAATGTATTACAAACAGGGTACACGACTACACGTGTTATAGCATTAAAAAAAAATACGTTCTCTAGATATTTCGAGTGGCTCCTTTTCTTGGCGGACCCTGTATACTAATGTTAAACCTATAGGTAGTATATTATTAATTTATTTTTAAGTTACTCTAATACCTCGATGGTCGTCAAAATATTATTAGACTTCAAAGAGGTACAAAGAAAGTCAATAAATTTCAATTATTTATTTCAATTAAGTGATTTATTTTGAAGGTCAATATTATGTTTTATTTTATTTTAACATTTGTTTTTAATAATTCGAACCATGAAACTTTCAAGTTTGTACCTACCACTTAAATTTAGAATTCTAGATAGTGAAAATGAGAATCACAAACACCTATATATTATTTCATTTTAATCATTGTACTTTTTTTTAAGTGGGGTTTGTCGCTTTCAACTGCCATGATCATATCACGACGGGGGTTTTACCCTCCATTCGCAGGAAACTCACAAACCTGCTAGTCACATTGACCTCACCCAGCCTGAGTGGGGCCGGGAAAAGCCAGCGTCACGAGAATTAAATCATTGTACTGGATTGCGAATTGAAGGTAGTCAGTATAAATAGAAAAGATTAAAATTAGTTTTGTGCACAAATTTTAACAGGTCAAATACATAATTATAAAATGTTTATATTAATCTGTAAGCATTCTTGACATACAAGTATAGGTATTCGATACGAAAGTGAACTTGTCCATTAAGACTAATCACATTAAGAGCGACTTAAGTGCCTCCGATGAGTTACTTGAGTCTCGTTTTGAACTTGATCATTGATGCATAATCTCAGTGGAACCTGTAATACTTAAAGCAGTCTTTATAGTAGGTACCTACTTACCTATGTTTTGTCAGACAGTGCATATAATATTATAGAAAGCAGTCGGTGTTGACAGACATCGGCCATGAACAAGTCAATCTTATATAAACATTAAATGTACCATATTGTCAACATAATCTTTTACAAATAGATACTCACTACTCACCTGATGTCCATTGAAAGAGAGCTGGTATGTAAAGCTCTTTGAGAATTGAATTTAATTACCCTTTAACTCTTAACTAAACTGCCCTCATTAATTATGTAAACTACGGCTTATATTATGTCTACTTGATAGTTGTAGGTAAAAGTTAACAATAATATGACCTCAAACTTAAAGTTAATGAAGTTTGACGAAACAAACTTAGGTATGTTCATGTACTTAAAAATTATTTTATTATACTTACTGAACTTTTAACAATGTTTACAAGAGGTACAATATAATGTTATTAAAGTTTAGGTAACTTCTTATTATACACAATAATATATATCTATAGGTATACACACAGTCTGATTATATTAAAATCTTAAACTTTTCACGACTGGAGTGATGAAAAGATATTAAAGATAGGTTCCTGTTTTCAAAACTTAGGATGGAAGTTTTGTCATATCCACTAATTTCTTTCGCTAGCTATTATAGCAGAGGCGACAAGACTCCGCAGGTTGGTATCCTGGCCTTCTTGTATAGTTTGAGTTTGAAACTCTCTATTATGATGACAAAAGAGGGTGAGTTCGACATACAGTTATGAACAATGTCTTTTAGTTAATTCGTAGGTATCGAGTGTTTTAGTTATTTCGTACAAAAAAATTGTTATAAAGAATAGTTATAAAGTTGGTATTTATAGTATAGTTTAATTTTAATACACCTACCTCACTCTTAAAAGAACTTGAGATCCCCTCACTTAGATCTCTGAACATTACTTTAGTATTCAATGACATAACTGTTTTAATTTTTTATTGTGTCCAAAAGTTTGTTTACACTGTATGAGTATTATTACTTCCGAGAAATTTCTAATATTAGAAATCGGAAGTAGGTGTTGTGTTCGTTTTATTTTTTTTGCTCCGATTTAATTTTTTTTCATTTTCTGGACGTTTCATAACCCTGTGAGCAGCTTTGGTTTTGTGTTCGTCTGCCGGTCTGTCGATCCGTCGATCTGTTAAAAATATTCCTTGTAACGCGCAAATCTCGGAAACTACAGAACGGATTTTAATGAAATTTTGCACACATATAGCAGACATTCTGTAGATGGTCCCATTTAAAATTCATTCAATTTGTACCAGCGGTTCTGGGTGAAAGAGACCATGCGCCTGACCACTAACTTTTACTTAAACGCTTATATCTCGTGAACGGTACACCCGATTTTGATGAAATTTTGTATGTATATGCATATAATTGTTTTACATAGGCTATTTTTATTTTTTTTTTAATTAATTATAATTTAACTCTGATATTTAAGAAAATTCAAAATATTGGACAAAAAAGTCAAAAAATAAAGACCTCAACTTAGCCATACAGAATTTTTTGTTGAATCTAGAATGTAGAAAAAACGATATTTTACCATATAAAATAAATTTGAAGAAAATCGGTTCAGTCGTTTTGGAGATACAAGTAATTTAGTATAAAATATCAAAATTCGCACGTGTATACAATGTGAAACAATCACGAGGAAGTATTGTGTCCATAATTGGCAGTGTTATTTTTTTTTATTAATTTTAAAATAATCAAAAGTATTTTGATGTTTTTTAGAACAATTATTATATGCTTTTTTTTTGGTTTAACGTCGCTTTCAACTGCATGTTTATATCACGACGAGGGTGTTACTCTCCATTCGCAGGAAACTCACAAACCTGCTACCCTCATTGACCTTACCCAGGGTTGGGCTGGTATGGTAGCATCACGAAGTCTTCACCTCACTGGACGTTGTTTAACTTCGGTGATCCTACGAGAACCGGATCATTCAACGCGCCATCAACGCTGGCTAAACAACATGCTTAACGCTGGCTGTACCTTAATTTTATTATTTTTTTAATAATGTCTATTTCTATTTAAATAATATTCATATCAATGACATAACTGATTATATTTTTCACTGTGTCTAATAGGCAGACTTGTATTTAAACTGTGGGACAACATGCTTAACGCTGGCTGTACCTTAATTTCAATATTTTTTAATAATGTCTATTTCTATTTAAATAATATTCCTTTGTAAAATCATATTACAATAAAATAAAATTGATTGAATTAATTTAAATAATATTCAATGACTTAACTGATTGAATTTTTTACTGTGTCCATAGGCAGACTTGTATTTACACTGTAGGAGTGATTTATGAAAGGATTTTCAGCGTTTCGACTTTGACCCACATATCCTTCTTCTTTCCCTTGCAGCAAGTGGGCTGCGACGGAGTGGTGGGTTCGGAGAAAGCCGCAGATGTGTGCGGCGTGTGCGGCGGCGACAGCAGCTCCTGCCGTCTGGTCTCCGGGCTCTTCACGCGGCCCCTGATGCCGCCCGGCTACAACCTGATAGCTCAGCTGCCGCGCGGGGCCTGCAACCTTAGCGTGGCCGAGATGAAACACACGAGCAACTTCCTGGGTGAGGAGGGAGAGGAAAGCGGAAAGAATTTGTGGGTTGGGTGGAAGAGATTGCCTAAGGCAATAACCCCGCCTTTAGTTAGGACATATATTATGTATATATGTATTTATTTATTTTTTCTTTATTTTTTCTTCTATTATATTGTACATTGTATTTTCATTTGTAGTTATTTGTATTGTATACAAATATGTCCTATTACCTAATAAAGTGTAAATAAATAAATAAAAAGAGGAGGGATGGATGAGGAGATGGTAGCTGAGAGAGATAGAGAATGAGGAAGGGGGTAATCATACAGTCAAAACTTGGTATAAGATAATAATAATAAATGAGGAAGGGGGGAAATCATACAGTCAAAACTTGGTATAAGATAATAATAATAATAATGAGTATCTTTATTATTATTTACAGCTCCATGAAGTACTGTTGTACTTTTCGGGAACTGGCTTTAAGAGAAACTTTGGATAAAAGAGAACAATTTCCTGGTCAATTTTAGCTCTCTCTATAAATGGGAAATAACACCTTTTATAACAGAAACCTGGAGATAGTGGATATATTAAGAGAGACGAAAAATCCGGCCCGTTCGACTGTATTACCAAATTTCACAGACACATTTTCATTTCTTCTTCTCCTTGTGTCATTCTAATACAGGGGTATTCTAATATATGCTATTTTTTCTATTTTTCTTTGCTGAATGCTTCTTTAATACCTACGAGTATCTATATATTCTATATCTAGGTCATTCAAGACGAGGGTTGATAAATGATGGATTTTTAATATTTAAAAAATAATTATTTTTTTTACAAATTAAAACTACCTCGCTGAAATATAATATTTTCAGTAAAAAAAACTCTTGTCAATAAATTGAAATGGGTTCCCTGCTCACCCTAGGTTTTAAGCCCTGCAAAGGTCAACAGACTTTGGCGAAAACAATTAGAGAGAGAGAGAGAGAGAGATAAAAAGATAGAGACATAAAGAGAGAAGGAAAGAAGTAGGTAATGAGAAAAAGAAAAAACGGAAGAGAGACACTGAAATAGTGGGGTAGGTTGGAAAAGACAAATTGGGAGTTTTGCCAGGATTTTTACAACGTACCTATTTGGTATTTGGCGTTGATTTCTCAAGTGTAAAAAGTAGGTATATGTATACCTATCTAGTTCCTGTATTTACGGAATTGATGTGTTCAATAGGAAAGCCCAAGAAAACTTCAACCGGAATAAATTGACGCCAAGTTTGAAATACAAACTTTTGTTTGAAATTCTAATATTTTGTTTAGAAAGTTAAGAAAAAAACCAAACACAAACTTTTTTTGTTTTTGTGAAATCGAGCATTTTTTAATCATCTCTTTTTTTTAATGAACATTTATTTAAAGAGAGGTCTATAACAATCCAACTCCTTGCCCCTTTAATCATCTCTTATGTTGGATAGTAGATATGAGTACAGCCTACATATCAGGAATATGAAACATAGTTATGTACACAACTGATAATTTATAAACAAACTATTATAATCATTATTATAATATTAATCTCAGTAGTTTGATCGATAAGGCGGAGGATTTTAAGATTGGTGGGTCTTGTCCTGTGTTAAGCGAAAATTCATGATTGTGATTAACACAAATAATGATAACTTAATTTATATTTTAACCCCCGAAGTAATGTATATCGGTTCAGGGGCTCTAAACAAAATAAAACTGAAAAATGGGTGTTTTTTAAAGGGTACAAAACCCTTTCACGGGCTCTAATAAAAATCACGTCTGAATTGAGAGAAAACCAATCTGAATTTAAGAGGCAGATATTACTTCCGAGAAATTTCTAATATTAGAAATCGGAAGTATTTTTTTTTTTTTTTGTAACCTGACTCTAGGGGTGTGAATTCGAACTGAACTGTTCTTGCCTCCTGTGTCTCTAACCTTGGCAGGAGAATATTGGTTTCAGCATTTTTTTCTCTCTCATTTCAATTAATTTTTCTTTTGAAAAACAAGTAATAATAGAAAGCAGGGAAATTTTTTTCTGAACAATCCTGACGATTTTTTTTTCATTATTGGGAAAGTCATTTATATTTATCGCCTCCAATATGTTTTCCTCGCATTCAATATGTTTCTCACGCTCGCTCGTGTTGAGAAATGGCAGGTGTGTGCGGGGTGTCCCATTTATTGAGTATTGTGCTTTAAACTTCAATACAGGAACTGAAGTATCAGGCAAACTAATACGATTGCTTCCCTTATCACTTGTTCTTTAGAATATATTCCACGTTCAAAACTTGTACCGCTCGAATCAACATTCCCTAATGGCATGTTGCCTCAACGCAATAATATAAATGTGGTTTTGAGCTCAGTGGTGACAGAGACAATCAATTCGCCCCTGATTGTATTTTTCAGCGTGTTTATCAGCTGACAGTAGAGTCAACATGGCCGTGTGTAGTAGTGCATTAGGCTTGCACGCATGGAGACCTGGGTTCGATTCCTAGCAGGATAAAAAAAAAATCTGATCTCCACTTATCTGGGGCCCAGTCATACTGTGTGAGGAATTATGAGTAGCTCTATCTGTATTAGTAACGACAGCGACCAGAAGAGCAATTACTAGAGGGAATATTTTATTTGCGCAAATGATTTGATTATTTGATAATGCTGAAGAAATACATAAAATAATAATAATAATAATATCGCCTTATTTATACTGCCCGATTAGGACTATTAAAGTCCCATTACTCCGGCAGTAAGCTCAAGACATATTATTATGTGGTAAAAATCCCAAATGGGAGGATAACTTGTCATGTCCCGGCTGGGTTTCGAACCCGCGACATCAGGAATCTCTGGATTCATAGAGTGCCGCCTTTACCACTGAGCTACCGGGACAGACATACATTATATTTATTAGTTTTTTAAGTGTTTAATGACTTGAAAAGAAAAAGTTCATGTACTCACGATCGTTGATCGTACATATTAGCAATATGTGGTTCAGGACAAGCCAACTTTGAAATAAAGTTGGCTGGAGACCATTACTCCCCCCTCCAGTTGTAACCAAGCTGGCTACAACTACCATAACAATGTATAGCTATAAGTTTACAAAGTATAAGTTTTTGAGCTTGGCACTATAGGCACATAGGTATAGGTAAACACTAAATAAACTTTTCAACCTTCAAAACTATTGAGAACAGGACCTATGAACCTACGAATAGCTCAAATCGGATTATTTTTAATATCCAGAACATACTGACTTGATATCTTCTTCATATTTTACATTTTTATATTTAAATTTTCAACCGATGTAAATTGTTTGTTCACAATTGTTCTTTTGAAATTTAATGTTTATGACATGTTTATAAATTGTATAAAGGTATTGTACCGTCAATAAATGTACCCGTATACCGGGCATTATTATTATTATTATTGAATATTAATTTCCACATGCGGCACCCCTCAGCTCTGCGCTACCACAACGGTTCCTACATCCTGAACGGAGACTGGGCGATCAACTGGTCGGGGGACTACGAGGGCGCCGGCACCAGGTTCACCTACCGACGAGGCAGCAATACTGTGGGCCAGCATCTGTCGGCCCCCGGACCTTTGATGGAGCCCTTGGATCTCATGGTACGTCTTTGGGCACTTGCATATTGGGTTACTGGTTTTTTTTTTTTTTTTTTTTTGAATATGTATAAAATAATGTGTATAATATTGAATTTTGACTTGTTTTGTTTATACAGATTTGCTTAGTATTTATTTTTCTTCTATTAAAAATAATGTAATAATGTATATTTATTTTAGTTTTTTTTTACAACTTTTGTGGCTCTCTCCCTAAGGAATTCTTCTAAGGAGACTTACACTTTGAAAAACTGTAGAAATTGAAAGCATCTGGATTTGAAAATTACTTTTAGGTTGTTAAGTTGAACATTGTTTATTTGTGTCATGACGTCAATGGTTGGAAGTGTCTCCGTGCGATAATAACTTTTCTTTTGGGATTAACGTCGCTTTCAACTGCATGGTCATGTCACGACGGGAGTTTTACCCTCTATTCGCCGGAAACGTCAGCATCTCGATGGTTCGAATTTGAACTGTCACAATTTTCTAGAAACTTACAGACCAGCTACTCAAATTAACCTCACCCAATCTGAGTGGGGTCGGAAATAGTCATCATCATCACGAGAGTTCGAATTTGAATGGTCAAGCATCCAATTTCTAACTATTATTATTATTATTTAATTCTTTATTGGTCAAGTACATACATTCAACAAAATAGGACATGCTAAAAAAAAAGAAGAAAAAAAAAAAAAAATAGAATATGTAGTGAACCAAGGGGCGAGGTTAAAGCCTGTGGCTTTCTCTTCCACCGAACCCCAGGGGAAGAGAATGTGACCGAATGAGAACTGGTGTATTCAATCTGCCATCGACGCTGGCTAAATCACTCCTTGTTCTTCATAACTATCAACTCCTTGCTTCCAGCTCGTGTTCCAGCAGGCGAATCCTGGAATCAAGTACGAGTACCAGCTCTCTATGGATGCCCCTAGCGAGTCTTTCATGCCTCTGTCCAATGGGGCACAAGCGCTGCATCCAGGTAACACTTAGAGCCGAATCAGTACATAAACAAACAAACAAATGTTTCTGTGTGTTATTATATCACAATTTTAGTGGTTGGCGCAGAAGTATAGAACTCCTTCGTATCTTCAATATCCCAGTATCTTATTTTTGCCTATAGTTCAACCAATGGTCGCTGCTCACATTAAAGCAGCTATAATTATTTGTAATCACGAGGTATGAGTGGACCTTGAACATCCAAGTATAGAGCAGAAAAATTTCTGCCCCGCTGGACATCGAACCCAGGTCACCATGCGTGCAATGCCTAGTGAACTCACATGGCCCATGGTGACTGCTGAATCATTATCAAGGATTACAGCAAAGATAAGCCGGTCGGTCTTATCTTTCCCTCAATCGGAGTTTCCACCAATCACAGTGCACTTTCTTCTTCTCTCCGTGTTCATGTGTGACGTCATGGTGTTGGAAGAATTGATATGGGTGAACCCTCTGGACGCCCAGAACAATAAAATTGTTCTCGGCTCCTTTGGTGTCCAGTGCACGATAGCCCGACTTACCTTTATTGTAAACCTATTTAATAATTTGGCCCTCAGTGAATACTTTTAAACTTAACAGGATTCAACCAACTTTACTATCCAAGGGTTTCACTTTGAGCTGTAAAATTAGGGTTCAAGTTAAGGCATTATGATAGATTATCATGTCACAATTTATTAAATCCTCTTCCTGTTCCTTTTTAAGTGATATGTATTTCAAGTCCTCCAGTTTGTACGATGTAAAAACCGTGAGGCAAATTATTTAACCTTTCAGTTTATACTTTCTTCACAGGAGATGCTGATGTTCAAATGATGCTAGCTTCTGAAGAAGTGTCGAGGTAAGAGTTTGACCGAGGAAAGAGTGTGATACATCATATGTATAAATTAACATTACATCCAGATTTTGGATGCAAAGTGATGTGATAATATGGTATAATATTATGAAAGAAATTAAAGATTAATATACTTGCTTACAAGTTGCATGTACAACATACATGTAGGTAGGTAAATAAAATTATTCTCACTTCGATCTAATAGGTTAATGTACTTACATAGTTATTGAATGAATAGAAATGATTATGTAAGTTCCTAATACTTAACTGCCTACCAATAGGATTTTATTGGTTACATTACGTACCCTTTTCTGACTTTTATCTTTGCAGTAAAGTTGTTTTTTGCAAAGAAAAAGTCTTTCCTGTATATTTTCAGTAATTGGAATAGTGTAATACCAAAATCTATAGATCCCTTCTTCTACACATTGTATTTGCCCTCCTTTGGACTAATACAGACTCCTACAAAGAGTAAAAATAGAAATATAAAAGTGCTGTTTGTAGAGTGCAGCTTTCAATATACCTCTATGTACGGCTGCAATATTGTATACATAATGTTTACGTACTTTACATGAATACTTCAACTTACTATGGCGTTATGCAGTTTTACATATTAAAATTGTAAAAATACTTACATTGAAGAACAATTTACTAAATTGGTCTAATATCTAGTTGGTAATGGGTTGATCAGTATGTATGCAACTTGAAGTTGACTGTAAATATTTGCCTTACACCCAGGCCCAAAATCAGGCCACTTGGTGGAACTCTATAGCATCTATATTGTGAGTAACTTTTTCCAATAAACTCATTAAATGGAAAAGTAAACTTTTCCATTAATATTATGAGTAAAGTACAATAATTAATTATCTTGAGTTTTTTGCACCCTGTAAGTACCTATTACTAAACTTGTCCCCGTTTTGTTTGATTTTTTGTTCCTAATTGGCATCGGTACAAAAATTGGTATCTAAAATTGAAAATGCCTATGTAAAAAAAATCTCGAAAAATTGTTTACCTGAAAAATTTGTCACTAAAAAAATCAGATTCATAAAGAAACTCTTGATTGAAATTTATTTACATAAATTACAAAGGGTGGGATTATTACCTAAGGCAAACTCTACCATCCAACCCATGATCTTGCACCACTTAGAAATACGGTATACGAAAATGTCTGATAAGGAAAAAGTAGATAAAAAAGGAAGCACTTCTGTGAGTCCGTGCCTGCCCTGTGAACTCAGGGCTCGTTGATTTATCTGGTCTCAAGTATCCCCCATTATCACCGTTTAGCTGCCTTTACCAGGCGAGGTATCTGAAATAAATTTTAATGATCTGCTGGTTTATGATTGCTCGTGTTGTGGATTCATTAGATCCTGCACTCCACCGTGCAGTTAGACTTGAATTAATAGGGTTATTATTAATACGAGCGGTCGTAGTACTAGGTAACCTGGTACCCCTATTATTCATGGGATATGTTTGCTTTTTACCGAGACACTTCAGAACAGGGTCGGAAATGGAGGTGCTGTGTCTATATAAAAGATTAAGTGGCAGTACCGCATTTTCCAGCATTTTCCTGGTTCAAAAGATTTGTAAAAGAAAAAGAAAAAAAAAAAAAAAAAAAAAAAAAAAATCAACAGTCCAGTGAAATTGACAAAAGTTGCGACCCAAGGCATTTTTTTTTTGTGAAGAATATTACCTTTGACACTTTCCGTGTTGGGTAGTGTTGTTGTGTAGGGATCAGGAAGATAAGAGGCGATAATCAGTTAGTTTTTAAGCTTTTCCATTGGAAGAAGGGTATTTCTGATTTCTAAACTATTCTTTCGACAAAGGGCCCTCTGATGTGCGAATAGATAGGTCACTATACAGATATATCTACCTTTTAGGTACTGAATCTACAGATGAGCACAGAGAGTTATATCTTGCAATTTTTCAAGAGTTGTTCTTTATATTTTATATCGACTCTGGGATAAACCAGGAACCTTAAGGTACCACCTACAACTCCCCTGCTGATCTGCAAAGCTCCGGGCATCAAGCCATGTTAGCAGTTACTTCGCACAGTATTTACTTAACTCGATTTAATTTGTTGAATCCTTAATCCACAGCTACAAGGTACAAACTTGTTGATAGTTTTACCTAGGCCTAGCGGCGTGGCGAAGTAATTACCATCCGTCATTGCATATCCACTATGAATAAATATCCGACTATTATTTACTGTAATTTTTATAACTATTGACTATTTTTCTCTACTACAAAGACCATAGCGAGGTATCCGCCTACTAAAATATTTTTTACTCGGGGAACATGTCTATTTACTGTACAGTGTAGGGTAGACTGGGGTGAATTGAATCTCTCAATTACGAGGAAGTATATTAGATGATTGCTCTGGTAGTTAAGAGGTTAACACGCTGGTCTGGTAATTCAGATAGCGTAGGGATCCGTTGGTTTGAATCCCACCCAGTGCATGAATTTTTCCGCATTAATTTGAGTTTATGACCACATATAAATAAGACTCTGAGGGTTAGGTGGTAGAAAATGCTTTGAGCATTAACCTTGCCTGGTGGTTACCTTCGACTAAAGAGTATTATTTTTATATTGCTGCTCTCAACGGGTGGAGAGTTCTGTTGGAATTTCAACTTTAAGCAAAAAGAGGACATGTAATATCGTGGTTCCCATCGTGGTACAAATCTTTTAGTTTTCAGAAATATTTCTTCTAGCACTTTGCTCTTCTTTGGCCTCTGTGGCCTCAACCCAAAGTTTGAATTGGACTAAGAGTGTAATTTACATACATTTCTGTTATACTTTTGTGGACTTAAATGTACAAATATTTTGCTAGTAGGTGTTTTAATTGGAGAAAATAATGTTTGTTCTGACTCGAACTAGTGCTCATGGTTGTCCACTAAGTTGCATGGATTTAAAAGACCGACTGTTACCCCAGTTGACAAGTCACCCCTGGCTTTCCCTCTCAAGGAATTAACAATCTGCTCTACAAGAACTCTTCATTAGTTCATTATGAGTTCCTTATTTATATTCTAATTAGTGTAAACTTAATTAAATCCTATACATGTACACAAAAGCTTTTAATGCACTGCAACTACACAATTAACATGTTCCAGATTAAGATTCTGAATAGGCACTCATATTAAATAGAACAGTCTTAGCGTATTTAAATACAACATATATTATATGCTATTATTAGAAAGCACTCGTTAAACAGTATTAGTAGAAGAACGGTTTAACATAAACATCATTAGGGCAATATGGGGTGCAAAAGAACGCGAGATTTTTGCTACATTCATTTTATCTGAGATAAATAGTTTATTGTTCGCAGATTGTTTAGAAAATAATTGCTTATAAAAACTACATAATTGCTTGTAAAAGACTACATTAATGCTTGTAAAGACTAGTTGTAATATAAGATAAAATTAGAAAAAAAAGCAAACTTTTAACAAAACATTCGATTTTTCTAGAACTTCCTCATTTATAAATGAAATCCGAAGGTTGTCTTTATTAAGTAAAAATATGGTTAGTAAACTGATATTATACTTGGTTTCTCACTTAAGTAAAACAAATCCAAACCCTAGTCGCACGTTTAATACACCATTGCTTGTCAGATCACTGAAGTGGAGCAACGTCGAGTGAGATCAGGACTCGGTAGGTGACGACTCTTCTTCTTTAATTTGGGTTTTTAACATCGTTTTTAACTGCACGATTATATCATGATGGGGGTTTTACCCTCCATTCGCTGGAAATTCACAAGTCAGCTACTAAAATTAATCTTTCACAAAAATAAATAATTAAAAATCACAAACCAAGCCTGAGTGCGGGTGAGAACAGCCAGCATCACGAGGGTTTGAAAAATTATACCCATCAAAGTCCTAACCTCGCTGGACGTTGCTTAACTGGTGCGTTCAATGTGGTATCGACGCCGACGCTGGCTTAATGACAACTCTAATTGAAACCCTCGTGATGCTGGCTATTTCCGGCCCAACCCAGGCTGCCTGAGACTAAATTGGGAGGCTGGTTTGTAAGGTTACACCGAATAGAGGATAAAACACGCCTCGAATAGCCTATAATGTTAAAGAGTCCTATAATAATAATAATATCGCCTTATTTATACTGCCCGATTAAGACTATTAAAGTCCCATTATTCCAGCAGTAAGCCCAAGACATATTATTATGTGGTAAAAATCCCAAATGGGAGGATAACTTGTCGTGTCCCGGCTGGGTTTCGAAACCACGACCTCTCAGGAATCTCTGGATTCACAGAGTGCCGCCTTTACCACTGAGCTACCGGGACAGACAATGTCGTTAAGCAAAAAAAAACCTAATTCCCTACCCTCTACTTGTCCGTCACAGGCATGGGGGCAAGCACCTGCCCCCCACTCTGGACAGCTACCCCTCGGATGAGGCGCCCAGCACCAGACCCAAGGGCAAGACCAAGAAGAGGAAGTTCCTGTGGCGCCACTCCGGCTACGGCGAGTGCACCAGACCCTGCGCGGGGGGTGAGCAGCTACCCGAATAATAATAGACAGATAGACACTGAGGGCGGAGTTAGAAGAATAATAGACAAATAGACACTGAGGGCGAAGTTAAGCGTGAAAATAGAATAATTATTATTTCAATGTACACGAAAAAATTCGACGCATCACACTGATCTTTTTAAAAGAGGGTGGGTTGGGTGGAAGAGATTGCCATAGGCAATAACCCCGCCCTTTAGTTAGGACATATGTATATATTTTATTCATTTATTTTATCTTGTTTATATTATTATTATTGTCATTTTTATATTTACTTTTTCCCATTATTTGTCTGTATGTTCTACTAATAAAGTGTTTCTAAATAAATAAATAAATAAAAATAAATAAACAATTCTGGGTCCCCTGTACCTTTGAGCTAAATTTATTCTTTATTTAAAACACACGATGAAAGACAGCACCCAGATATAAAAATTGTTTTAAAAGGTCACTGAATAAAAAGTTAGTAAAAATAGAAAAACAGGAACTCTCAAGACTTTTTTGTGGAACATTTCCAAATTGGGAAGAAATGTCTTTTACTCCCAAGGGATCTCAATTAGCAGAGAGTTTCCCTTAGGGGGGGGTGAAAGGGGGGAAAGGGGGGACTTTACAAAGTTATGATACATGGGAAACAAATTGAATGTCGAAACTTTTCTCTTCTAACCCCCGAGCTCTACTCGGAATAAAATATTTAGATAAATTTTAGACGGATGCAAAAGTTGACATGTTTCTGCAACGTAATTTGTTATTAAAAGAGGGTAGTAGTTAGGGAACGAGATATAATTATGTGCGTTGTATTTTTGTTGAATGAGACCGACCTCAGTAGCTTGATCAATAAGGCGACGGATTTGTAACATGGAGGTCATGGAGTCTCAATTTCGGTATATGTATAGGTAAAAAAACTGTGTGAGTTTGAGTAGTTGTGATATCAAGAATTTTTGTTTGATGATTTTGTTCGATTATTATCGATCGGGATACTGAGGTGGGTAAATAATGACATTAATGATACCAACTTACTTTTCTCACCAAATTTATTCTCTCAGCTGAACCAACCGTCTCATTTTCCATTAGGTCTCCAGAACCCTGTGTTTACTTGCGTCAGGGAGTCTAATTTACAACCGGTCCTGGAGAAGCGATGTTTCCCCCAGGAGAAACCAGCCCTGAGAGCTGTCCGATGCAACACAAAGCCTTGCACGGCCCAGTAAGTCATTCGAGTTCCATCTAAAGAAAAATAAATGATTTTTTACTATCAATAGTTTATGATACAATTGATACATGTATAATTGTATATTGATACTAATTTAAGCACAGTAATGCTACCTTAGAACAGGATAACTAAGAGCTTTATAAACAACTAGCGGGCTGTCGTCCGCTTTGCGGGCCGAGGCATGGCCGTGAAAGCAAAAAATCCTTTTTCGCCAATGGCAGGTGTTGTAGTGGGAGTTTCGAAAAATCCCGTCTTATTGCACATCTAGACTATAAGACAAAGCTACCTACCAAATTTCAGCTCGCTAGGTATTACGGTTTGGGCTGTAGAGCGATGATCAGTCAGTCAGTCAGTGACTTTCACATTTATATATTAAGATCATATTGGCTAATTACAAACTAGTGAGGTCGGTATTCCAGTAAATTTTGCATTTTGCTCATGCTGAAGGCCTCAAATTGACCTTGAATTGTGTTTCAGATGGGCCCTGGGTGAGTGGAGCGACTGCTCGGCAGTCTGTGGGCCCGGGTTCCAAACCCGCACCGTCGTGTGTCAGCAGGAGATCACGCCCACCCTGATCATTACAGTGTCCAACAGTGCGTGCACCGCGCCTGGGGGGGACTCCGTAGCCACCCGGCAACCCTGCTACCGGCCCTGTGAGCCCAACGTGACGGCGTACTGGAGTATGGGCGATTGGGGGCAGGTCAGTGCCTAATAATAGGCTTTAAAGAACTGGAAAAGGCAGTTGCTAGACCTACATTTCGGGGGGGGGGGGGGGGGGGGTTTGAGGACGAAAGAGACTACGTAACCATCGTATTTATTTTGCAGGGGTTTCTTGAAAATTTGGGGGGGGGGGATTTTGTCCCCAAAACCACCGCCCTTCCTACGCCACCGGGAAAAAGGATAGGATATCTAGCAGTTGTACTCACATTCTCAAATGAATCAGTAAAAATATTGCATTTGGATATTTCTGAAGTCGCTGGATTGTCAAACTAGCGCTCTCATAAGATACTTGCTTTTGATTTCATATGGTGGTCAATAAAACCGTAAAAGGAGCAAGGACTCTGATTGTTAAGTCCCCTCTGTAAATAAATATCATTAAAATAAAAAACCGTAAAGTTAAAGCAGTGTCTCTGTGGTTCTAGGATGGTTCAATTTCGGCATAAGAGAACGATAAGAGGGAGATTTAGCTGAGGGAATTACTTTTCTATTATATCTCATACCACCTACTAATCCTAACTATTATTAAATCTAAAGTATAGGAACATTCATAAACGAATAGATTTTAAAGTTAAATTCTATGACCAAAATTCTTTCGTTATATTTATTTTATTTATCGTATGGCTTTATTACACATCTCAAAGTGAGAAGACATATTAAACTTTATCAGCAAATCTGATGGTAGTGATTGTCTCATCGCCAAAATTGTCAGTACTTTAGCCGCATGTCAAAATGCGTTGCCCAGGGTGAACCACGAGGAGGCGTACTAACATTTCACCCCCTTTCGTTATAATACTTTATTCTGTAAAATAATAAAAGTAATACTGTTTAGTGGAATGTAACAAGCAATAGGCGAGGATAATGCATAAAGCATTTTCTAAAACAACTTTTGAAATCACTAAGCCAATAAAGAGTAAGAATGACTGTCAACCACTACTTTTCAAACTTTCTCGTGGATAATTTTGCGGCTTTTCCATTTCTCTAAAAAAATAACTTCCATTGCAGTGCTCCTCAGCGTGCGGCCCAGGCTACAAGTCCCGCACCGTCAAGTGCAGCGGACCCAGGGAGGATGATTGTGTGCCCCATGATAAGCCGCCCACCCAGGTGCCTTGTGATGGCGGCTCCTGCCAGTCCTACAGCTGGCTCGCTACAGAGTGGAGTGAGAAGGTAAGTGTGGGAGGATTTTTTTGTTGGTGGCTTTAATATAATATAATAATAATATAATCCCAGTAAACGGGCTTGTATTAACGGAAAGAATCCTGTTTACAAATTACAACAGTAAAAACATTTAGGTAGATGCATGAAAAATTTAGTTACAATATGAAAGATTCAAAGAACAAATGGATTTTTAACACAACGAAAAGTAAAATAAAATAGGTTATACCAAATAAAATATTCTTATTAAAGAAAAATTGTCAAATAAATAAAATAAACTAAAGTAAATTTAACGTCACTTTCAACTGCATGGTCATATATTATCACGACGGAGGTTTTACCCTCCATTCGCTGGAAACTCACAGAACAGCTACTCATATTAACTTTACCCAGCCATCGACCTCAGTAACCTGATCGATAAGACGGCGGACTTGTAACATGGAGGTCGGTGGTTCAAGTCCCGGATTCAGCGCAGAAAAGCGAGTTCGAGTAGTTGTGATATCACTATAGTGATTAACCCAAATATGATACATACAAACTTATCGATGAGGAGCAAGGACTCTGATTGTTAAGTCTCCTCTGTAAATAAATATCATTAAAAAAAAAAAACTTATCGTTATTTTTTGAAATGATTTTATTTTTTTTCCTGCCTCATCAAGTCCATTCAATGCAATAAAAACAAAGGCGTTCTTAACCCCGCTCCCTGTTTGGATTTCCAGTGCACAGAGGAGTGCGGCACAGGCCTCCAGACCCGTCAGGTCCACTGCACTGCCGGCCCTGACCAGGAACACTTGTGCAGCGCTCAGGCCCGCCCCCCCTCTCTACGGCCCTGCTCCAGTGACGAGCAGTGCGGTGGCAAGTGGCTCACCGGGCCCTGGTCTCAGGTGAGAATTATTTTAGTAAATCTCATACCTCGTGAGGAAAAATGAGTAGTTACTTGTATGAGTAACTACCAGTGGCGGCATTACCAGAGTAAAAAGAAATTAATGTAAAAGAATTCGAAAAGTACAGGAGGCTCTTAGTAATGCTGCGCTACCCACAAAAATTGTGAAGAGGCCTTGTGCTTCACTACACAAAAAAAATCATACATACATAGTAAATCTTTTATTTATCCGCGCCTGTAGCTCAGAGGTCTATGAGTCGCGTCAGTCTGGTAATCCAAAAGTCACGGGTTCAAGACCCAGCCGGGACATCTTCTTCTTCTTTCACTTTGCCTTTTCCCAAACCTACTTGGGGTCAGCATTTGTTCCATGAATCATTTCCTTCCATATCTTTCTATTTAGTGCGTCCTCTTTTCTCCAGTTTTTCTCTCTTAGGTCTTCTTCAACTTTGTCTCTCCATCTCATCTTTGGTCTTCCTCTCTTTCTTTTACCGCCTATTTGAAGTTCCCGTATTCTCTTACTCACATAGTTTTCATAATTATATAATATGTCCTATTAATAAAGTGTAAATAAATAAATAAATAAAATTATTCCTAAGAATCTCGATGGGCCCCGTTCCACTTCCAGTGTTCCGAGTCGTGTGGACATGGCAAGCAGTCGCGGCTCACAGTGTGCATGCAGAGGGTTCGGGGCGACACGGTGATAGTGGCGGACTCACACTGTAGTGCCGGGGAGCGCCCTGCGGCCCAGCAGTCATGCATTGTGAACCAGTGCCCCCGGTGGTATGCAGGGGAGTGGTCCCCGGTGAGTTTCTTCTCATTCAATGTTATAGTGATTTTTTTTTTGATACTTTTATTTACAATCTACAATGCTTAGTATAGGAAAATACAAATTGTAATAAGTAAATTTGATGTAGTAGATATGTCATGGAGGAGAAGTAGCCCAATGACTACACTCCTTTCAAAATTTCAATATTCTGCTAGCTGTTTGTTGTTATAGTGATATGCTGTTTAATAACTTTAGGGCGATTTTTGTCACATCATTTTTACATTCATTGAAATATTAAAATTTAGAGATATAATTTAGGTAAATGGTTTTTTTTCATCCCTTTCATTTTCTCTTCTTTATTTTTGATATCATTCCTTTGATGGTCTACATCCCTAAAAAGTTGTGACTATTGTATCGCGGGATGTAATTTCAAAGTCTTAAATAGATTGGTGTGAATCGTATTGCATATTCAGATTTTCCATAGTATGTTAACCTACTAGGTACGTCCGGAAAGTAAGGGGACAACTGTCGTAGGGGTTGGTAGGAATGTCTTTTTTTCAAGGTTGGCATACCTGCTTGTAGGGGAACTCCTAACGGTCACAATGAGCCCTTGCCCATCTCAGTTCATTGGAAAATGTCGTCGCAGGAGCCCGTCGCGTCAACTTCTACAGGTGCCGTTTGCTCCACCTTCCGTAGGTGCGAGATTCGGGCAGTTTATCACTTTGCGTAGGAATTCAGCTGCTGAAATCCATCCTCAGCTACTGAAAACCTATGGACCTGAAGTGATTTCACGTTCCAAGGTTTTCAAGTGGGTTAAGAAGTTTAAAGAAGGTCGCACAAACACACACGATGAAGAAAGAAGAGGCCGTCTGTCGTTTCAGAAGAACTTGTGCAGCAAGTCAATGAAAAAGTCGCAGCGATCGTCGTATGACCCTCAAAACCGTATTCCTCTGACCTGGTGCCCTCGGATTTTCATCTGTTCACGAAACTGAAGGAGTTATTGGCTGGAAAAAGGTTTTTCAGCGACGAGGAGGTCAAGGAGACTGTAGAGAAGTGGCTGTTGGAGGTGGAGCAGAGCGTGTATGACGAAGGCATAAAAAAGTTCGGACCCAGGATGCAGAAGTGAGTGGAGCTTGTCGGTGATTATGTGGAAGAATAAAGGACTATAATATATTTGGAACTTACCCTGTAAATTTTATGAAAATATATGCATTTTTCGAGTTTTAACATCAATATTGTCCCCTTACTTTCCGGACGTTACTTTTACTAGTCGCATGACATTTTATTTTTTTTATCGGGTTTTTTTCAGGAGCTTTTTTTTTCGACACTTATACGTGTGACTTTTAAAATTAAAGTTCTCGTCCTGCTGAATGTGTAAAAACAGAAGTCGAAATTCAGACTGGTGAATTCCTATTTATTAAACACACCCAAGCTCGGTGAGGTTGATTTGAGTATCTGGTTTCTGTGAGTTTCCAGAAAAAAAAGGTAAAACCTCCGTCGTGATATGACCATGTTGTTGAAAGTGACGCTAAACCCAAATTAAAACTTAGTTGTAACTAAGTTGTAGAAAAAACTAAAATTGTATACCATGATTTAGAAACAGGATATCGGCGCGAACGATCTGCTCCAGCAGAGTTAAAGCGCCTAAAAAAAAAAAAAAAAAAAAAAAAAAAAAAAAACTTAGTTGAAGATAGTTGGGATAGTAACACACCGTTTGCTCCGCAGTGCTCCATGCCGTGTGACACCGGCGTGCAGAAGCGGGAGCTCCAATGTCTGGACAGTGAGGAGCAGCCCTCCCAGGCCTGTGTGGAGGCGGCCAGGCCTCTCGGCCGGCGCTCCTGCAACACCCAGCCCTGCTCCGCACAGAGTGAGTATTATACACCCAGCCTTGCTCCGCACAGAGTGAGTATTATACACCCAGCCTTGCTCCGCGCAGAGTGAGTATTATACACCCAGCCTTGCTCCGCGCAGAGTGAGTATTATACACCCAGCCTTGCTCCGCGCAGAGTGAGTATTATACACCCAGCCTTGCTCCGCACAGGGTGAGTATTATACACCCAGCCTTGCTCCGCACAGAGTGAGTATTATACACCCAGCCTTGCTCCGCGCAGAGTGAGTATTATACACCCAGCCTTGCTCCGCGCAGAGTGAGTATTATACACCCAGCCTTGCTCCGCGCAGAGTGAGTATTATACACCCAGCCTTGCTCCGCACAGGGTGAGTATTATACACCCAGCCTTGCTCCGCACAGAGTGAGTATTATACAGTCGACATTGTGAAATCTCAAGGGGGCGGGAATTTTTCTCTCGTTATATCCAGGTTTCTCTTATAAAGAGGTTATTTTCCCTTAAAAGAGGTAAATAGGACTTGGAAATTGTTCTTCTCTTATATCCAGGTTTCTCTTATAAAGACGTTATTTTTCCTTAAAAAGTGGTAAATAGGACTTGGAAATTGTTCTCTTATATCAAGGTTTCTCTTATAAAGAGGTTATTTTCCCTTAAAAACAGGTGGTAAATCGGACCTGGAAATTGTTCTCTTACATCGAGATTCGACTGTAAACTGCAATAGATTGGTACAACCTTTTACAATAATTGTTCACCGATCATATTTTAAAATTTCCAAGGATTTTCAATATTCCGAATTTACATTGTCCTGTCCAACAAGTGACAGATTGCGTAAACTGTACTTTTTAGTGTTATGCTGACAGTAAAACCAAGGTATATTTTATTCTATTACTTTGTCTGTCATTATTTTGTGGTAAAAATATTAATTTGTTGTGTAGAAATTAATCCCCCAAAAAACACTACGTGTAAAAATAGTCGTCAAGTGTTGGAATGATTAAAAAGAACTGATATCAAAAACGTCAATTTTCTATGTGTTGAAGGAATTATTTTTCACGTAATAAGTCTCTTGATAATTCAACCAAAATAATAGCCTCACAACAACAATACACCTTTGAGGAAACTTCGATTTGGTAATTTGAGAATTTAACCAAAAAATAGCCACACAACAAAACAATGCTCTTGTAAGAACAATGGTTCTGTAATTATGCAACATTGTTCTTACAAGAGCATTGTTTTGTTGTGTGGCTATTTTTTGGTTAAATTCTCAAATTACCAAATCGAAGTTTCCTCAAAGGTGTATTGTTGTTGTGAGGCTATTATTTTGGTTGAATTATCAAGAGACTTATTACGTGAAAAATAATTCCTTCAACACATAGAAAATTGACGTTTTTGATATCAGTTCTTTTTAATCATTCCAACACTTGACGACTATTTTTACACGTAGTGTTTTTTGGGGGATATCACTACTTTTTGATTTAGATGAAATCCTCTGATAGATGAAATAAAAAGTAATCAACAGATAAAAGAAAAAAGACTTTTATTTTAAGGTTGTTGTGATACGCAGTAATATTATAAGACTATCATATAAAATGTTGGGTAATTTATATTGAACTAGTGCCGTTCTTGCGATACAGGGTCGGACGTCCTGCCTAATATCCATATATTTTGACGTATAACTCGTTAACTGTAAATTCCAGAAAAATGAAGTCTGTTGATAATAACTCCTTGTGGTAAAACCTTTCGAACAAGTTAAAACTTGATTTGTTTTTTCGATAATTTTTTTTTGTTCGTCCGGCTGCCTGACGAAACCGGCCAGAAACTAACATCAAGAGTGTATGTCGAGTTATAAATTGTTCGACAGGTCTTGCCATAAGGAGTTCTTATCGACAAATTTCATTTTTCTATAATTTACGGTTAACAAGTAATACGTCAAAATATATGGATACGCAGGACGTCCGACCCTGTATCTCAAGAACGGCAAGTCCTAACTCACTGAAATTTGTTGTAATGAAATTCTCTCAATGACACCTTTAGACAATATTCCACAAGACACACCATTCTATTTAAGATTTTGAAGTTGGTCCATTTCCAGCCTGACTGGGGCTGTGTAGATATACAGGTTTTAGCGTTTTTTGATATATTGAGTCGTTTTCGAGAAACCCAGACTTGGGCGAGACTTTATGGATGCCCTGTATTTGTAGGTAGTTATTTGTAAATTTTGAATGAAATCTAGGTAATTTACGATTCAAAATACAAAAGTATTGATCCAAATAAATGCTTTATTTAGACTGTCAGTCGCCAGCCTCCGTGGCGTAATGTTTGTAACTACTGCCCGTAGTCCAGACATTTCGAGTTCCATTACCGGTTGTTGCAGACTTTTCTAATATTTTTTTCCCCTCTAAACACGTGAGTCTGGAATCACAGCCCTCAAGGCTGGGTGAGGTAAATGTAGGTAGCTGGAACGATTCCCAGCGGATGGAGGGTAAAACCCTCCCCTGACTAGTTCAAATCAGGACGTTAAAACCAAAATACAATCAACTGGTCACAATCGTTTTAAAATGAGGTTGGAGTGATAAATGGTGCTTCTTTTGTGAGACTTAAACCAGTTTATAATAATGAAGAAAAAAACATACCTATTTAATCTTAAAATCCATTAACAATAATTCATTAATAATCATCTAGTGTTTTGACCTTGTATTGAAAAATTAGTAATGAACTCGTTAAAAAACGGACAATTCTGTTTCGTGGTTTTGTTTACAATACAATTTTAATTATATTATGTACCTACGTACATGACCAATTCGATCTTGGTAAAATAAAGAGAGAAATGAAAGTGCCGAGTATTTATTATGTGTTCAGAAATGTTGACCCATATATTTGCCTAACTTCGAGTTGCTAAACATGGTGTCATTTCAGCATAATCGGTAGATATAAACAGAAGAAGTGAGAAATTGTACTAGATATACATTTAATAATTATGAATTAATAGGCAAGCATAATATATATCCATGGAATATACCCTGAAAATTTCAGCTCGATTGGACAAAAATGCAACTTATATCACGTTTCATACATAGGTAGATGGATAATTAGATTGTGACAAATAAATGTTGATCGAGTCAATCCATACTCACTTCGTTCGAAATTAAACGGTCATAGGAGGTTGACTCAAACTAGCAACTACTGTTTTTTTTTCTGACGAGAATACCGGACATCCAAAGTACAGAGTAAAAAAAATCTACCTAGCCGGGATTCGAACCCAGGTCACCTTTCAAACTTTGTAATTTACCTACACCAGTCGACGACCACCACAGAGACTGCTTAATACATAATATTTTATTATATTTATCATTTGATCTGCAAATCAATATTTTTGCTTCTAACTGGCCAATATTTTATACACTGCTCATAATAATAATATAGATCTAGTTTAACTCTTGATGTAGAAACCTTTTAATGAATTTATAGAACGTTATTATTCCCACTCTAATAAAGCGGTCTGTTGGCAGCAGTGGCGGCTCCTGACTTCAAGACTAGGTGAAGACAAATTATACCCAGAAGTATTGAAAAAATAAAATTATTAATTTATCAGATCTTAGTTCTTATGGTCTCATAAACACAGCCCATTGTAAGTTATGGCTGTTTCCCTGCAGAGCATGATTTTCTCTCATACCAGTTTTGCATCATATAAGTTTTTATAGGTACTTTTTTTGGAGAACACTTGGTACTTAATGAATAAACAAGGCCAGCAGAACAATTTGTCAACACTTGAGCTGGTACACAGCCATTCATTTTTCATAAGCCATTCAGGCTTGAACTGTATGGCTGTGGGGCAGGCATTTGCTTTACTTTTTTAGTGGTGGTTATACATAGTAATTGGAGAAATTGGACATCCAGTAATCATAATATCTTTCTTAGACTCATTACTTCTTAATCTGAATGGGGTTACTTTTAATGTTTGAACCCCATGATTTTGTGGGAATCTCATTGTTTCTTTGAAATATTCATCTTAATAAAAAATATTTAGGTATTCATTCATCTTAATAAAAAATATTAACTAAAAGTTGGTAAAACGGAATTAAAATAAAAATATTAGGATTATACCTCAGTAGATAGGTAGGTACAACATTTTAAAGAGGGGTTAGAACTGGGAAGGAAAGAAAGTTAGTTCAAGACTAAAAATTACAATCCAAAACTGCAAGAAAATCCACCACCAGATTACAAAATAAATCTAAGAAAACATACTTACTACAAATATAAAATCAGCTTAAATTTGTGTTACCATTGATGTTTAAATGACTATTTATGAAAAACACAGATATTGCCTTATAATTTTAAGTACCTACTTCACTGGAAGCTGTGTGCTTAGCTACCTGCATAATTATAATGTTATTTCTGACACTGAAAGAAGTACATAGCTACTTCATATTCAACTAATTATGAAAAGCACAGGTCAGATCAGGTAGGGAAAATGTTTCTATCCTGTATCAAATACTGGGAAATAACTTTATTAATTAGTTACACCAATTAAAAGTCACTTGATTACCGTTGAAACGATTTGAAAATAATCTAATGATGGGTTCTTCACTTACAAAAAAACACCGTGTTTTTCGAAAAATGTTAGTTCCAAAGGATTCTTCAAGATAGCGCCAGTAGAGTTTTGCTCTCGCGAAACGGAGTTGGCGTATTTTTTGTGATATACGCCAAAGGTAGAAAAAAGTAAAAGCGCCAAAATTTAAAAATTCAAGAACATAAACAGAAAGCATAAAAACAAGAAAAGCTAATGTACCCGAAGCTACCAACGTCTTGAAATTTTTATCGAAATTTCTACAGGGTACGGCAAAATATTTTAACTCTTATTGCTGAAGTTACCAAAGAGGTACTAATAATACATACCTCAGTCACAAGTTTTTTTTAACTAAGATGTTTTTTTCTCGCAGAGTAAATATAATCCCACTACTAGCAGAAGTCATTTGCGTTCTATTTTTATGATATAAATTTTTAAATCAATTTTGTAATTTTTATAAACTTACACGCGCACTAAAACTTTTTTTATTATTGTTGCAAGTACAATTGACTGTAATTTAAGGCAAAATAACTCGATTATAATCTAACGGCACGCAGTCAGATCCGACATTGAAGGAACCAAAAGGTCTGTTGTAATCGTCTGTCGTAATCTTAGTTCCTTCAATGTCGGATATGACTGCATGCCGCCATCTATAACATTCAATATTATTTGCAACAAGAATATAAAAAGTTTTAGGGCGCGCGTAACTTAGTAATAATTACAACAACAAAAATATTTTACAAATAGTATACAATTATATAATCATAATTCCGTGTCCGTGAGATAGGTATTGATACCTAAATCACGGTGGTGAGAGGATTATATGGACGTCCAAATCCAATGTCTAGGCTCCTTTCATGTCCATAGTATACAATTGATCACAAGCTAGATTACGACAGACCTTGGTTCCTTGACATTCGTATATAATATATACAGGGTGAGCATAAAGTCTCACCCCACCCCCCGTATCTCAAGAATGGCTGAAAATACGATAAAACGCAAAAACCCGTATTCCTTTATTTTTAGGGGGATTAATTTTCAGCCAAAAAAAATTTGCCTACACGGCCCCAGTCAGGCTGGGCAATCTGGGCATGGACCAACTTTAAAATCTTAAATAGAATGGTATATCTTGTGGCATATTGTTTTAAAGGTCTTATTAACAGAAGTTCATTACAACAAATTTCAGTGAGCTAAGACTTACCGTTCTTGAGATACAGGGTCGGACGTCCTGCGTAATATCCATATATTTTGACCTATAACTCGTTAACCATAAATTATGGAGAAATTTTTTCTTGTTAATAATAACTCCTTATGGCAAGACCTTTCGAACATGTTATAACTCGACATACTCTGTTGATGTTAGTTTCTGGTCGGTTTCGCCAGCCAGCCGGACCAACAGTCGAAAAAAAATTAACGAAAAAACAAATCAAGTTTAACTTGTTCGAAAGTTCTTCTCATAAGGAGTTATTATTAACAAGAAAAATTTTCTCCATAATTTACGGTTAAAGAGTTATAGGTCAAAATACATGGATATTACGCAGGACGTCCGACCCTGTATCTCGAGAACGGTAAGTCGCAGCTCACTGAAATTTGTTGTAATGAACTTATCTTAATAAGACATTTAAAACAATATACCACAACATATACCATTCTATTTAAGATTTTAAAGTTGGTCCATGCCCAGCCTGACTGGGGCCGATTGGGCAAATTTTTTTTGGCTGAAAATTAATCCCCCTAAAAATAAAGGAATACGGGATTTTGCGTTTTCTTGTATTTTCAGTCATTCTCGAGATACGGGGGGTGGGGTGAGACTTTATGCTCACCCTGTATATGACTGGGTCCCGCCAGGTTTAAAGCAATAATCTTTTAGGGCGATCCGAATTTCGATTTTTCGTAAATAATGTTTATGGTTGTTTGTTGAACCCTGTTGAATAATTAAATTCGTTGTTTATTTCTATAGAGTAAAGATTATTATATTTAATTATTTGACAAATGATCAAACACCAAATACGCCTCAATTTCACATAATGAAGGTTTTTTTTTTTAAATTACCGCCACAATTTTGTTTATATTCTTGCCAATCCCTGATTTTGCAAAAAGTAAGCGTATTTCGAGCGAAACGCTGATTTTGAGGTTAGGTGGTTCGTGTTTTTGGTAAAAGTGAAGAATCGACTGTAATAAAATTTAAAAAGTGCAAGTTTTGTTTACATTCTAAAGATAAGAGATACAATGTTGCCAAGTTAATTTCATAGCTAAATTTCTACAAACTTCAAGAGCTATATTTTAAATTTAAAGAAATCCCTCAAATCATGTAAGACGTATTTATTTATTTGAAAAAATAATACTACACCGCCTGAACAGAATTTTCTCTTGAGAATTTCATTTCAACACGTCTAATTTCATGATTTTTTTAAAAGTGGTTCCATAGTCAGGATCTTAAACAGTACCACCATTGTCCCTATTTAAAAACTTCTTGGAACAACTAGATACCAGATTATCTTATTTGGCTCAATTTCGGTACCTACATTAAATAATTATTTCCGAGATTTGACTTCAATCGAGATGTCCTTTATAAGACTATAGTTGACAAGATACATAAATAGTTAAAATTTATTGGTATCGGCTATCGTTTAGGAACTATGTACAAAACTAGAACCCAAAAAATGAGAAATAATATCCAAAATTCCTGACACAAAATCCTGCTTTCCTAACGCCTACGTTATTATTATTATTATTTTTTTTTAATATTACAAGATTGTGCTAGATATGTGAGGCTAAATTTAATCATTGACTGGTTTCCTAGGTCTGGCATAATGCTACTGGCAACAATGTTAAAATCAAAAACACATGACATCGCACATGGTATGTGGCTTCGTGACATTTCGTATGAGGTCGTGTAGATAATGTAAACTGAATACAACTGAAGACTGTCCTCAGTAGCATATTACATAGATATAGTTCTTGCCTAATATTTCATGATACCTACTTGGAAATACTCAACTCTGATTGGTTGATTCAAGGACAACTGAAGACAATTTCGAATTGTCTTCACATTTGGTGTTCTCCTTGGAAAGTAACATGAAATGTTAAGCAGCATTGATCTATTTTACACAAAGCTTACTCTTTTTTTTTTTTTTTTTTTTTTTCTTTGAGTTGGATCAATTGTGCCATGTTCAAGGGATTATGAGTAGTGTTTTCACTGTTCAAAATTAGGTGAAAATGTCTTCAGTGTCTTCACCCGACGAGCCGCCACTGGTTGGCAGCTAGGATGAAGCAAAGACTAATGGGTCCTACCCATATTTTAAGTTCTATGTGAGGCGAAGATTTTTTTGTTACTCTCATTAATCTTAATTCAGTTTTTTCTTTTTGTGTCTCACACTGTCGTTGATTTTTCTAAAAAAAATATTTACATATTTACTTTTCCGTAATTAGACCTTTAGAAAGAACCTTCAGTCATGCACGTGGGATAACTAGGCGTGGCTCCAGGGTTCATTATAGATATTCCTTTAGAGGACTTTAAATACTTTTCTACTTGTTTCAACCATCTGAAATTAAGTGATCTCATTCCCTTTGACTAGACCTTTCTAAAAACACCAGAAATACATCTCTAGGATAACAATAGACGGCTCTGGGCTCCATAATAAGTATTCCTTTCAAAGGCTATAACTCAAGTTCGGTCCAGTGTAATACTTTAGTTATATTTTTATATTTTTTCCTATGGTAAGACCTTTCGAAAAATACCACAATCGCAGCTCCAAGATAACCAGGGGCGGCTCTGTGCAACTTTCCGGTTTTATTTTAGAAGGCTATATCTCCTATCCTATAAAAAATAAATACTTGAAACTATAAAAGGTATGCAGAGATAAAAATTCCCTATTCAAAAACGTAGCTCACGTCTTTCCACGATAAGCACACGTTGCTGTACCCTTGACAGAAAATTGGTCTGAAAAAAAAAAAAAAAAAAAAAAAAAAACCCGTATGAAAAATTTCATGAAATTCAAGATTTTCGGCGTGGCTAGAAAACGACTTTAACTGTACGTAGGAACCTCGCGCTTTCGTGAAACACAATCTATTTTTGCGTCTCATTACGAATTTGAAATAAAAATTGATAAAAGTTTGCGGGAAGTGTGCGAAAACAATAAAACAAAATACATATAAACTCTGTTTCGTGTGAATATAGGCCGGTAGGCTGGCGCTGCTTGACGAGCGCTCGCCTCCCGGCGAGCTTGATGTCAGATGGGATGTAGTGCAGGGGCGTAAATGCATGTATGTATGTACGTATCTGGTATTGGTTGGAGGACTATTTGGACTAGCCAAACTTTTCTAATAATAACTACCTGAAAAAGTATGTATTTCATTTCTTCACTCTCATGTTCCTTACCCGCGAATATTTTCTCTGTGGCCAGGTGATCTCACAGTGGAGCATAACCTGGGAGACCAGGCCCCCACTCAGATTGATCTACACACCAATATTAATCTGTGTAAGTAAATAAACTTAACCTTCTTTATTAGGACCATGTTGTGAGATAAACGAGAACATTTTAGGTTTTATAGTAAAATACTAGTTGAAAGTTTTAGGGTTGAATTATAAAATAAGATAGCAACAAAAATAAGGTAACACTTAAGACTATCCCTTAAGGCGGACTTTCCACCAATCGAACTACACCATAAATAGGATTAGGGACAATATTCCTCAAATTGTAATTTCGGGGCCAAATTATAAAATAATAATAGTTGTGTTTTTTTTGTGTTATTATACTAATTATATCACAATTTTAATGGGCAGCGTAGAATTATAGGACTTTTCCATTCCCTTGAATATCCTAATATCTTATTTTTGTCCATATTTCCGCCACCGGTCGCTACTCACGTTAAAGTAGTGTAGCCTTACCAGCTTCCAGAGATCGTGAATATGCCTATGATTTCTCATCCCACTTTAATTTTTGACTGTTTTGTTCCAGATTCTCCTGACTGCACAGACCAGTTCAAGAACTGTCAACTCGTGGTTCAGGCCCGTCTGTGCAAGTTCAAGTACTACCATCAGTCCTGCTGCCACGCCTGCACAAGTCGAGACCTGTCTAGTCCTATTGTTGAAACCTGAACTAAAATTAACCTGTAGCTATCCAAAATAGACGTTCTGTATGTAATACCTTTTTGGAAATTGTAAAATAACAATACAAATAAATAAAATTGAATTGGATAATACCTTTGTGGAACGCGAGTCTTGATTATACGTGTTGTTTTACATGGAGAAAATTAAGAACCGACTGGCAATTATGAGAGCGATTTCGTCTCTAAATTTGACCAATATTATCTGCATGGTTTAAATATTTCATTCAGATATTAATATTTATAGTCCAAATTAGTATGTTTGTTTCCATCTTATTTCTTTGTAAACAAATAATTGAATTTGAAAATTGTACCTACCAAGTGTGCTCATTTTCAAAGGAACATGGCATTCTTGAGGGAACAAAAATGCAACAGAACATTTTCTTTGTGTTTGTATTATAAGCGAGGTATCCACGAGGTATTTTCACACACGTTTCACTAGGCCACAAGTGCATAGAAACATTACTGTTTTTCATGTTTGTGTAAGATAAGTACTTAAACCTACTGTGGTGGAATCAATTCAACAGAATTTCTCCAATTACTTCTTCCCAATAGATCAAAATCTGAAATAGGTTGCAGGATGTAATAATTATTATAGGCCGGTGGGCTGGCGCTACTTGACGATACTTGACGAGCACTCGCCTTCCGGCGAGCTTGATGTATTAAAAATGTGTGTGAAACATTTTAGATTAGATAAATTTCTTTTTGTTTCTTTTTATCTTTTTGATCTCGCCATTAACCATAACCTTTTTTTTCATTTTTCTTTCTTGTACTACTCGTGTATTATCTAAATCTTAAATTTTTATAAATAGAAATAATTGCTATGTACATACTTACCAGTATACAACAAAAATAATAGTCAAATACTAAAAAATGTCAATGTTTTCTCAAACTCTTTTTGTGACCAAGAAGAAAATAAGCACCATTTTTCCAGCACCAACCCTTTGTAACAAAGATATTATTTTGAACAGAGATTTCAAACTATGTCACCAAAGCAAGAGGTCATAATGAACTTATTGTATGATAATTTTGAAAAAATAAAACTAGGTAATGACAATTCTTAAAAAGTTATGTTGCATTTAAAGAGAGTTGAAAGTTTGGAATTTCATTTTATATGTTTCAATAGTTCAGGTTATTCTGAATACAACCTCACCCTCATTCACACAATTTGTATTATGAGATATTTTGATCACAAAATATAAAATTGTAATAATTGCAGAATTATGTTACAGTTATTAATATAATAAAATTATACCTATTAAATTTAGTTCTATGATTTTGCCTCGTAAGGGAATACCTATGTGCAAAAAACCAATATTATTTGTGGTAGTTTTAATTTTGTAAATTATTATTTTATTTTTTATAATAAGAATAGAAAAATAAATAAACAAGTAGGTATTTCTGTATATTAAGATAGAGTAATGTAATTATATTTCATTTTACTATGTTTATTCTATAAATTAAATAGTTTTCTGATTTCTTAACTTATTAAATATATTCCTTAAAATTAGGTGAAATACATATTAAATTTACTGTACAGATGATCAAGTCATTTCAGTTGCCTAAGCTGGTAGTGCATGAGTAGGAGGAACTGACTGGTAAAATATAGGATGTAGGTATGTTTGTAGATGGGTAAACCAATGTAATTATAATTTTCATATTTTAATCTATTTAGAAGTAAAAAAAAGGGTTGCTTAATGTCACCCAGGTCATTTGAGACGGTTGGAAACATTATTTCTACCCATTAGGTATAGAAGAACTTTGCCTAATGGGTGCCTTCATGAATTTGATTCAATTCAGAGCTTTTTTTTAAGGTAATTGTGCCCAGGAACCGCTTTCGCATTATTTCAGGGCACTTTACCTTTACATCCATGCCATTCCGGAAACGGAAAAACTCGGTTAGAATTTTCCGCCCCGGCCGGGATTCGAACCCGCAAACTCCGGGTCAGTAACCAATGCTCTTAACCACTGAGCCACGGAGGTCGGCTCCGTGGTTTCAGAGATAATTTATTTTCAAATGTATACTAAAGTTTTGCAAACACTTTTGAATTCCTTCGAACTCCTGCATTATTTTTTCAATGACATATTTTAGGTCACTGAATTTAATGGATTATCAAACAGAAAATAGTTTCAACAATGGTTCATAATATATAAATTGTATAGTACAAAGGCTTTTAGCACATTTTTTGATTTTGAAGTGGTTATAGAAATAAGCTATTATTATAGGTATGGTCCAAAATTTTAGAAGAAGAAAATGGATTGATCATAAAGGAATTTCCATGTATGTATATCTTTTGGTTAACCTAGAATAAAGGTAAGTTTATGACCCTCCCTTTATAGTACGTCAAGAGAAACAAAAAATTTAGGAACACATCTGTGAAATGTTAAATTATGTATCATGCAGTGATTAAGCTGGACTTACTGCTAAGTAGAACTGCAGGATAAACACACAGTGTTGTCATTGTTTTGGTCGTACCTGGAATCATATGGGAAAAATTAATGCATCAATGGATCACTTGCAAATGGAACTTTTTTCGTTGATTTTTTTGACATCATGTTTTTCAGTCTACATGTTCTTATGGGACTTTTCTTTCCTACCAATAATTTTATCGTGTTCTGGGCTTCAGTCAGCTTTATTGCTCATAATAAGTCTCTTAAATTTTTGTCTGGAATCGTTTCGAGTATCTGAATTTACAAAAAAAACGATTTTTTTCCATTGCTTGATGTGAAATTTAAGGTTCCTGGGCTTGGAAAAAGAAAAAGAAGAAGAAGAAGAAGAAAAAAAAACCCATAGAAATGGACTCTTTTGAGAGAGACAGTAAAAAATAGGTACAATTGATCCATTACCTACATCAATTTATTTTGAACAGATTACTTTAGATTTCAACAATAAGCTCCAAAATATAAGAGGTCACAAATATTTGATCCCTCCTCAAAGCATGTCCCATTCATGCTGACTCACTCTGTATATTTTAGGAAGTCACTGTCAATAGCTTCTTGGATGCACCAGTTCTTTAAAAATTACTGAAGTTTACTGGACTTAACTAGGTCTTGGTGGGGTGACTACCCAGGCCTGAAACCATGGTTAACTTAATCTGTGTGAGGTTAATGTGGATAGCTGAATTTCAGCTTGTTTCCTACGATGTTAAGCAGTTAAGATAAACAAACAGATGGGGGAAAAAACAAGAGACTGTTTTTTTTTTTCAAGCACAACTTATAATAATAACACCTTATAATGGCTGGTTATGACTAATGAGTCCCATTATTCCAGCAGTAAGACTAACGCCCAAGTGCATAGTTGCTAATGAACGGATTAAATCAATCAACTTTATACACAATCAAATATCTAATGGCCGTGCTTTATCAGACTGTTAGTGACTATGTACTCCAGCATAAGACATATTATTATGTGGTCAAAACGGGATGATAACTTGTCACGTCCAAGCTGGTTTTCAATCCAGCAACCTCTGGATTACTATTTAAATGCCTTGACCACTGAGCTACTGGGACAGACAATGTTTCAGTATGCATTGCAAAAGAGAATGTCATGGTAACTCACCTAATGGTAGAGCAGTCTCTGCAGAAGACTTGGTAACAGAGACAGCAAGGAGATACACAGGAGCTGCAGAATCTGCTATCACAGAACCAGCACTGATTGGGCTGGAGGAAATTGACTGACTTGCAACCATGACACAGGTTACTGGGGAGGGCCTGAAACAGGGGAGGTGTATGATTAATGTTATAGTTAGAATAATCAAATATTACCTACATTACAAAAACAGATGATATATTTTTTGATGAGAATTTCTATTTGGTAATATTTTAGTACAAATACATTTTTATTAGAATTACTGGCTGATAATATTTTCATACATAATTATGTATTTGTCAGCCTACAAATTCAATAAGATATAGGCTTTATGATTATGTCTAGGATATAACTTTTAGATAAAGATTTAGCGCGCGATTAGCTCAGTGGTTAAGCACTCGCTTGCCATGCGGAAGGTCCCGGGTTCGAACCCCCGCGCCGACAAAAAATTGTATTCTTAATAAAATTTGGTTACAGTTGTTTGTAAGGGATACCTTTCGGTGCGCTCGTGTTGACCCAGCACCTAATTGGGAAGTATTGTGTCACTTCTCGCCCATCAGAGGGGAGGCATACTACGGGATGGGCAGGCTACAACACAGACCACAAGCGTCTACAGTAGCTCCTGTTTCATGGCTACAAAATAAAAACGGCTGTGAAACACTCATCTTTTAAAAAACAAAAAAAAAAAAAAAAAAAAAAAAGAAGGAAGGAAGTACCTATTTGAAATAAATATTTACCTGGGGTTGAGGTGTCGGACTAGAGAGTTTGATTTGGTTGATACATGGATTGACAGGATCTTGCACAGGTTGAGTAGTAGCTCCAAATAAAATATTTTTGGTTTTCTCTGAAAGAAATAATAAGAATAAGATTTCAAGAACACACAATTCATTTTTAATCTTAAAAGTAAATTTTCAGGGTAAATGTAAATTATGTAACCAAATTCTAGGGCTGATAAATCTTGACCATTGAAATTACCAAGAGATTTTATTGCAAATGCTTCATTTCCATCATGGCAGACATTTTGTGATTTTCTGGGCAAAACCATTGGATTTGATATGTCACAACCCCAATATATAATGAATAGTAAAAAAGTTTAGTACAAGTGGGACCCACATCAAAACTATTAAAAAAAAAATTCAAAATTGGGTGTACCATTCATGAGATATAAGCGTTTAAGTAAAAAGTTTGTGTAAAAAAAATTGATGTTGATGTGAAGTTGATGAATTTAAAATGGGACCACCTACACTACCTATGTCTACTATATAAAAAAAAACCTGTATTTAACAGACTGACAGACACAAAACCAAAGTTGCTCAGGAGGTTATAAAATGTCCAGGAGGTTATGAAATATGAAATTTTTTGAAATATTTTTTACAATAATTAGCAAAATAGGTACTTCTGATTTCTAATATTAGAAATTTCTGGCAAGTATTTAACATTGATTTATGATAACTCTCATGTGATTGCTGATTAAATTTTAACATTGATTTATGATAATGATAACTCTTGTATGATTGATGGTAAAAATTGAGTAAGGGTGGCATCATTGATTCATTCACTGTGAATATTCAAAATACTGTTGGCAACAGCAGGTACCTACACAGTAACTGTTTAGTCAGTAAGTAGTCAGCATTAGTCTCAAATCTGTAAGGAAGATACTGGACATTCTATAAAGCTCATAATTACTGTTTGACTAAATAGTGTGTATGGTAATGAGAGTGTGAGAACTTTTTTAAGTGATATATAGAAAACAGCTTGAATTTACATAATTTATTTTTCAAAGAGGTAATAATTATTCTAAGAGAGGACTAGGCTACAATTCCGAACACGGTAAGTATTGCAACTTACCATAAACTTTCGACATTTCATCTTCATTTGAAGACTGCAACTCAAAATTGCTCACATGAATTTTTCATCTGTGGCTGAAAATCATCAAAAGGGCAGAGTCTTTTCACCATTTTGTTGACTTTTGATCCTTCCTTCTAAATGATCATACTTTTAAATATTCAGAGACTACAAACTTTAATATTCTTGTCAAATCCACGAAAACAAAGAAAACGTGTTATCACCTTATCAGTACAAGCTCTTATCACAACACAGAATAGAAAAGGGATGGCAATTTATTTATTGGCAAACAAGTGAAACAAGTATCAAATCACAAAATGAAGCAGATAACACAAATTTTAAAATTTCGTGCGGGTTATTAGCTTCTATTCTAGTCCAGGTGAACCAACGAAAAAAAAATCTCACCACTTTCATTGAGTGAGGATCTTTGGTGCAAATACCATTGGATCAAAAAGAAAGATGGCCGCCAGGGTTTCTCAAACTGTTAAAATGTGTAGTTTATCAATATTTTACATATTGTCCTTCGCGATTTCTACCTTTATTGTTATTTTGTTTACTTTTTGTGATATTTTTTTTCTTCACTTTTCTGTTTTTCATTTCTTTTTCTCTACAATACTATCAATTTTATTGATGAAAATAGAATGTCCTGATACCAATTCGCCGGTCGATGCCTGTGTTATAGTCATTGGAAATTTGAGTAGTGAAGTTTTTGATGAAAGGAAGTGTAGAATTCTTGCCAAAACACACAAATTCTTCAAACTGGAAAAAGTTCATTTATTTTTGTCAGTGTAGTTTTATTCAGAGATTTTCTAGATTGATCATTTTGATGTCACCATGAGCAATGAAAATGCTCTCTGAATTCAATTTCAGGAATACTAACAGAGGCCAAGGAAATCACTGCATAATTTAACTCTTTGACTGCCATGGCACAACTCGAGTTGTGCCAGTACACTTTCCCACCCGGCCATGGCACAACTCGAGTTGTGCCAGTACACTTAGGGGAAGTGTTCACGTATTTGGTTTGGCCGGGTAGGAAACATGTCAAGATTAGCTCTGGCAGTCAAAGAGTTAAAATAACTCACCCTGTATAAGAGTACTTCCATTCGCTGGAAACTTACAAACCTGCTACCCTCATTAAGCTCACCCAGCCTGGATTGGGCCGGAATGCTAGTATCACGAAGTCTTCACCTCGCTAGGTGTTGCTTAACTTCGGTGCTCCTACGAGAACTGTTGCATTCAACTGACGCTGGTGAAACCAGCCTTCAATGTTAAGATTATTAAAAAGCATTTACACTGAGGCAACTTCCAAAGCAACCTGCGGCGTGCGACCTTGCTCCGTGCTTGATTTTATGATTACTACCTATTGTTTTCTCAAAATCGCAAGCCTTTCTCCATCACTGATTAGATCAGTTGCATTCTGGCTTGAGTGGCCGCACGCTACAGGTTGCTTTGAAAGTTTCCCCAGCGTATTTTTTTTTTATTTCATTGCTATAAAGAGTGAGAAGAGTAGCTCCTGACTGCATACGTTTGAGGTCTATGTTGTAGCCTGACCACTCCATAGTAGGTATGCCTCCCGACTGATGGACGAGAAGAGACACAATACTTCCCTTTAGACTGTGAGAGTAAAGGGACTCTTCAGTCTCATTCTTGCAGAATAAATCGAGTATTGTATTTAATTTATGTGCTGTTGACGAGTGGATCGGATGGTCTCTTATGCAAAAAAGTACCTAGTTATTATGAATACAATTTTTTTGTAGATTCTGGGGATCAAACCCGGGTCCTACCACATGTTAAGCGGAGTGCTCTTATCTTTGAGATAAAGTTATCATAACAAAATAATAGGGTTGGTTTTGTCGAGGGGTTGGTCACGAGACCTCTAACAATCAACTGTTTCGTACATATGTCGATCTTCCATACAAATTGAAAGACTCAGCAATATAATTGCTTCCTAAATAGTCACCTTGGCCAAAATAGCATGCTCGGCTTGCACACCAGGTGACTCGGGTTAGAAACATTTTCGGCCCTGTACCTACTCTGTCCACCCTAGAGACTATAAATAGTCTCGTGAGGACAAGTCCACAACAATCAGTGGCGGCATTACGAGATTGATTGCTTGGAATAAATATGACGGTTGGTTGGAGATATTAGCAATAGTTCTCGTAATGTCGATGTTACCCACTACATCTTGTGAATAAAAATAATAACATAAATAACAGCTGTCTCTACTTAAATCTTCCAAAGATGATAATTGTTGCTTTCTTAAAAATATGTTTTCTCCTGTTTTCATGGTGCAGGTCATGAGCCACAGCCACTCAGATAGTAAAATTTTGAATTGTATTACTTTTAGTAGGTATGTATTATTTTGGCTATTAGACAAAAAAGATTTGGTCAATCTCGGCTTGATTCCCACCTCAAGTTGCCTTCTCCCAACCTAAACCATAGCTATCTACACATTAATGAATTGTTCTATGAATATTTTTATTTATACGTGTAGAGTAAAGAAGGCTAGCGAAATGTAAAGCTTTACTGCCCTCTATTCATTACCTAAAAAGTATATTTATGTATAGAAAGTATTGTTTTTAACTCGTTAATCGTGTAAAGTGTTTAGCGCATTGCGTAACAGGAAGGTTGAATGCATTTTGGCGAGAAAGAAATGTAATGCTTATTGCTTATATTTTTTTTTTCCAGGAGTAATACAGAGAAGAATATTCTAAAGCGGGAAATTTTGAGAAAAAAAAATCATTAAAAGAAGACAAATACACCAGTACTCGTAGGATAACCAAAGTTAAGCAACGTCCAGCGAGGTGAAGACTTCGTGATGCTGGCACTTCGGCCCGCTTTGATACAGATGAAGGGGGGAATGATGGTATCATTTCAAAGTTTGCTAGTTCTTAACCACATAATTCTATGTGTGATCTGATCAACCATCTTGTAGACTTGGACTTTTTCTTTACAAAAACCTATAGGTAGGAACTGCAAGCTAGCCTGGCTTGAAAGGGTTGGCTAGTCAGTTCTCTGTTTATAGTCCTCAAGCAAGATACTAGTCTTCTCCCTGTTTAACATCCCCCAGCTAGACTGATAGTACATCAGGGGTACACTGTGCTTCAAATTTGCTAATAGAAAATTCTCAGTCACTTCACCTTTTGTGTACAACACCTTACTATTTAAATCAATTGCCAAACCTTGTGCATCAAAGGGCAATCTGATCAATAATATCCTTGTTAATCTTAATATATAAATGTCAAAGTCACTGACCACTCACTGACTGATCATCGCTCTACAGCCCAAACCGTAAGTCCTAGGAATCTGAAATTTGGTAGGTAGCTTTGTCTTATAGTCTAGATGTGCAATAAGACGGGATTTTTCGAAACTCCCACTACAACACCTGCCATTGGCAAAAAAGAATTTTTTGCTTTCATGGCCATGCCTCGGCCCGCAAAGCGGGCGACAGCCCGCTTGTAATTAATACAGTCTAAAAAATGTTCCTGAAGATATATATAATTATATAGAAAAATCTACATTTTGCAGGGATACATTTTAGAAAAATCTACATTATTTTGATGTGGATTCTCAGCCATTGTAATTTTTCTCCAAATTTTATTAGTAGAATTAGTGCTTCTTTGTGCAATGGCCCATGGTGCAAAGAAATCAAGATTCATAAAAACCATATGTGAGTGACTAAAAAATATAACAGGCACCACAACAGCTACAGCTGGATGGTATCTCCGCTGAAGATTGTCTCAATGCAGAGAGACAAAAGGGTTGGGTGGAAGAGTTTGCCATAGGTAATAACCCCGCCCCTTAGTTAGGACTTGTTTTTATATATTTTCTATTCTTTTTCATTTTTTATTGTATATTTATATATATTGTTTCCATTTTTTTTAATTGTTAAAATATTTATTTGTATGTACATAATGTCCATTTACACCTAACAAAGCATTGTATAATAATAATGCAACCTCCATGTTAGGATCCCTCCCAGTTCATAAAGAGAAAGAAGAAATTTTTGTTTAAAATAAATAACTTTCATTTCATTAGAGCTCAATACTGTTATATTTGCTTAGTTATTTAACTTTCAACAGGCATTAGGTTGTAGGCCAGTACAGGAATAAGTTGTAAGTGCGTGATAGGTGACAGAGCCAATTACTTCTGGTACTTGTTTAGGAAAGGGGTGAGCTAGTAAACATACTACAGTCCTGACATGACATCGAAAGGGGGTAAAAGTAGGTCCTATTCTTGAATTCTCACTCATATCTCAAGAATTATTCATTATTTTAATATCATTATATGTACCTACTGAAATTGAAGCAAATAAAATTTGATAATTTGTTGTATATTTTATGTCCATGTATTTATGTTGCTATAGCAACCTCAGTTGTTGATCTAGATTTCTGCCTGTTTTCCCAGTCTTCATTCTTGTTCATAATAAAGTACTTACAATTGTATTCCCTTCTCTAATATATCATTCCCTTATTTTCCTGCATACATAATAGTAATAATGCGTGCTACATAATAAAAGTTCACAATAGTTTGGCGACGAGTGAAGAAGATTTCGTGTATGCAGATGTATCAATTTCCAGATAAGTACTAAATATTTTCGATTCAACTTCAAAATTCAATTTCAAGATTTTCAAATTCAAATTTCAATATGGATGCAGATCAACTCAAACAAATTTTAAAATCTTTTCAAGATCAGCAAACAGCTTTTATCAATCAACTAGTTTCACAGTTCAAGCCCAGTTCACAGTCTAATTTTTCAAGTATTGCTCCATTTGAAAATTATGATACAGAGAAGGAGAAATTTTTAAACTACATTGAACGTTTTGAAAACTACTGTCGAATGAAAAATGTTACAGAAAAAGACAAGATCGCTCAACTACTCTGTGTGTCAATAGGTTCAAAACACTACAATAACCTAGTAGCATTCTTAGGCCCAGAGAAACCAGTAAAAAAATTAACATTTGATGAGCTTTTATCTTGTTTAAAGAAACTTCTAATTCCTAAGAAAAACATAGTTGTTTCTCAACACTATTTCCTGAATATATTTCAGAAGGAGAGTCAGAATATTGCTGACTTCGTTTCGTCATTACAAAGAGACATTGCAGATTGTGAATTCAATGTTAAATGTGAATGTAACAAATCTAACTCCATTTCTGGTATTTTTCTCCGTGCTCAATTTATAAGAGGTCTTAGAGACGATTGGGTGCGAGAACAGATTCTCCAGTCTGATAATTTATCTTTTGAAGATGTTGTACTCAAAGCAACAGCTCTTGAAGCGTCCAAGATACACAACCAAGAATTAAAATCTACTAACTCGAATTCTAACAACACTACTTATGCTAGTTCAAATGCTCATGATATCAATGCAATTTCCAACAGGAGTAGATCACGTACAAGAAAGCTCAGATCCAGTATTTCTTCAAGTTCCAGTCGTACGTCACTTGGACATCACAGTCACAGTTCGAATGTCAACTTCAAAGGTCAAAGCCCTTGGTATAGAAAACTGCTGTCTCAGGTGTGGAAGAAATAATCACAAGGTATCGTCATGCAGGACGGATAGAGCCCGACTCAAGTGTAATTCTTGTCATAAGCAAGGACACGTTGCAAAGGTATGTCTCTCTACAATGCTATCACAGAAGAAGAATTCAAACTATTCTACAAACACGGTTGATGATCACTCTCCCATTTGTAATAATAATAATTATTCTTCAACGCAATATGGTCTTAGTAAAGTCGACATAATTCAACCCCAAATTTTGGATTTATTTGAAGTGTCCGACTCCGACAAGTATCTTATTGATGTTTTCCTCAATGGAAAAATTCAAAGATTCGAAGTTGACTCAGGTGCTAAGTTCTCATTGCTATCTCAGAATGATTTTCAAAAATTGAATTTAAAATTACCATTAAAAAAGTCACACATATCATTTCGCTCATACTCAGGTAATATAATTACACCCCTAGGCAAAATTAATCTCAGAGTGGCCTATGGAGGAAAAGAAATTATTGGTGAATTATATGTTGTGCCAACTGGTCATGATGCTATATTGGGTAGACAATGGATTAGAGGACTTGCGATCGAACTTTTAAAAATTGATTCAAATAACAAAAATAATTTTCCAACTCTACACATTCAACACGATAATTCTATCGAAAATATTTTAAAACAATTTGCTTCAATTTTTGAAGAAAAAGTTGGTTGCGTCCCAGATTTTCAAGTCTCACTCCAGCTTAGAGAAAATGCAAAGCCAATATTTACAAGAGAAAGAGATGTGCCCTATGCTCTTCAGGAACGAGTGGACAAAGAACTAGACTCGCTCGAAGCTGATGGAATTATAACACAAGTTACTGCAAGTGATTGGGGTTCGCCACTGGTTGTTATTCCTAAACCAGATGGAGGAGTACGCTTGTGTGTGGATTACAAGTGTGGTGTGAATGAAAGACTAGTTCAAGCTAATTTTCCTATCAGGCGCATTGATGATGTTCTTCATAGTCTTCGACATTCCCGATATTTTTGTAAATTAGATTTATACAAAGCTTACTTGCATTTAAAAGTTGATGAAGAAAGCAGCAAGATTCAAACCATTTCAACTCATAGAGGTACTTACCGCATGAATCGTCTAAGTTTTGGTATCAAGACAGCTCCATCAGATTTCAATAGAATCCTGTGCCAAATTCTCAAAGGACTTCAAGGCGTGGAAGCTTATTTTGATGATATTATTATTCATGGTCCAAGCCGTCAAATTTGTCTTCAAAACCTTGTTGCATGTCTTCAGAAACTTACTCAGTACGATCTACATATCAATAAAAATAAATGTTCATTTTTATTAGAAAATATTGAATATCTAGGATATGTGATTCAATTCAATAAGATTAGCAAGAATCCAATGAAGGTACGCGCTATACAAGATGTGCCGTCTCCTTCAAATCCAGAACAAATCAAACAATTTCTAGGTCTTGTAACATACTATTCTCAATTTATTCCAGATTTTTCTAACATATCATATCCATTACGATGTCTTCTCAAGAAAGGACAAAAATGGTTTTGGTCATCACACTGTGAAGCCGCTTTCGTAAAATTAAAATCAGAATTATGTAGTGACCGAGTACTTACACCATTCGATCCCAGTTTACCAGTTATACTTACTACGGACGCCAGTCCACACGGTATAGCTGCAGTATTGAGTCACACTGTCAATGGCATAGAAAAGCCTATCGCTTACGCTAGCCGATCGCTCACGGCATCAGAAGAAAATTATAGCCAATTAGATCGTGAAGCGCTCGCTATCATTTTTGGCGTTACATATTTCTACAAGTATCTTTTTGGTCGACATTTCTTACTGTACACTGATAATCAACCACTAACTAGAATTTTTCATCCAAACAAAGCATTACCACAGATGACTTCATCTAGACTTCTCAGATATGCTTCTTTCCTCTCAGGTTTCAATTATTCTGTCAAATTCAAACGAGGAGAAGATAATCAGAACGTAGATTGCTTATCTCGTGCTCCTGTTCTACATCAAAAAGTTTCAAATGATCAACTCATTGGTGATGAAGTGAATCAAATTTGTGCTGAAACATTATTTCAAATATCAAGTCAAACCATCACTGCTCAAACTATCAAAAAAGAAACAGAAAAAGATCCTGAATTACAACAGATATTACATGATTTGAAAAACACTTCAAACGAATCTGAATTTACTCTAGTTGATGGAATAATTTTTCGTAAAGATAGACTCCTCATTCCAAAGTCCTTACGCCCTACAGTTCTCAATGAATTACATGAAACTCACTTGGGTATTACCAAAATGAAACAGCTGGCCCGACGCTATGTGTACTGGTGTAATATTGACAAGGACATCGAGAGATTGGTGAGAAGTTGTCATAGTTGCGCTATGAACCGTTCAAATCCTCCAAAAGTTCCAGTTCATCCATGGGATCCTCCTCAAGATAACTGGGAACGTGTGCACATAGACTATGCTGGTCCTTTCGAAAATCATTTCTTCCTGGTATGTGTCGATGCCAAATCCAAATGGGCTGAGGTAAAAATTATTAAGAACGCACCTAGCAGTTCTAGTACTATCAACTTATTAGAAAATATTTTTTCTGTTCATGGGTATCCTTCAGTCATGGTATCAGACAATGCTTCAATTTTTCAGAGTGAAGAATTTCATTATTACTGCTCTACTCACGGTATCTTTCAAAAGTTTATTGCGCCAGGACATCCTGCAACCAATGGACTTGCTGAAAGAAATGTTCAAACTCTAAAACATCGTCTCAAAGCTGTATCGAACGAAAAACTACCGATCAACATTAAAGTTCAAAATATTTTACTACGCTATCGTGCAACTCCTCTCTCGTGTGGAAATTCTCCTGCTGAGCTGTACCTACATAGGAAGCTGAGAATTCGTATGGATGCAATTTTCCCGTATCATCCACAGTCTTCAAACATTATTCCGAAACCTGCCCGTTCACTATCAGTGGGGGAGAGAGTCCAGGTACGCGTGATGAGTCAATGGCAGTTTGGTGTAATCAAAAGAAAACTTGGTTATCGTCATTATTTGGTAACTCTTGACTCTGGTCGAACAATCAAGCGACATATCAATCAGCTCCATTCTACATTAGTCGAAAAGAAATCAGTGTCATTTGGACCATCACAAAGTTTCGAGTTTCCAAGGTGGAATAAACCTGATCATCATGCTATTCTTTCAAACCCTCAACCTAGTTGCTCATCACATGAAAGTCAACCCTCTTCAACAGTACCAGCATTGCCACCTGTTCATGTTCATCCTCCTCAAGAAGTCAGGAGATCTCAGAGGGATAGACGTCCTCCAGTCCGTTATGGTGACTATGTGGTGACCTATCACTAGTAGGGGAGACTGTTGTATATTTTATGTCCATGTATTTTTGTATTTATGTTGCTATAGCAACCTCAGTTGTTGATCTAGATTTCTGCCTGTTTTCCCAGTCTTCATTCTTGTTCATAATAAAGTACTTACAACCCCAAAAACACCACTTCGTGGTTAAAAAAAGAAGAACGCCTCACTGAATAGAATGATTATAATTATCTAAAAATAAATGATATCAAATTGAGAACACCTTTACCCCCTCCTCTTTCTATTTCTCTGCACTCCTCTCTGAATTTATTCCTCTTATGTTTATCTTTCTTTATCCTTTCTAGGGGTCATCCCAAACTTGATTTCTCTTTAAATTTACTTGTTGAACGGCAATAAAAAATGCCGGTCGCAGTATGATTTTTCTGAACTTATTTGATTCGAATCGAGAAAATTACACCGCGACCGCCATTTTTTATTGCCGTTCAACAAGTAAATTTAAAGAGAAATCAAGTTTGGGATGACCCCTAGAAAGGATAAAGAAAGATAAACATAAGAGGAATAAATTCAGAGAGGAGTGCAGAGAAATAGAAAGAGGAGGGGGTAAAGGTGTTCTCAATTTGATATCATTTATTTTTAGCTAATTATAATCATTCTATTCAGTGAGGCGTTCTTCTTTTTTTAACCACGAAGTGGTGTTTTTGGGGGATATCAGTTCTTTTTGGTCATACACTACTAAAACATTATGAATAACAAAAGTAAATAAGCTGGGAAAATGTGGATGTACCAAGTTGTCTCATATTCCATTTTTTTTTTTTTTTTTTTTAGATATAGTTTTAGCATAGGTATGTAATTTTTCTAGGGTCAATATATATTTGGATCACCGATTCGGCCCCCTGAGTCCCCAAAGTGGGTAAATAATATATAAATTTGCAATCAGCCTATCAAGACCTTATGATTCTATACTCCACATGATTAGGTTTATCTTTCAATGCTAAATAGACCTGGGAGCTCCCATGAGGGACACTAAAACACCTGGATTTACAAATGCCAAAGGAATTAATATGTAATCACCATATCAAGGTGAGGTAATGAGTTCTCTCCCGTTGACCTTTTCTTACCCGAATTCTCTCCGGCTTGTTGCAGGGATCACCACAAATATCTCTCGCAGAAATAAGACTATGCTTTTTTAATTTTATAAGACCATGCTATAAAATTATCATTTTTATATAAGAATCGGCTTTTTAAAAGGAAATCTTCAAAATCTCTGACTAATGAAAGGCAATGCCTTGAGTGTATAGTAGTGTTAGGTAAAATACATAGAAGGCCATGCCTCAGGAATATAGTAGGGTTAGGGATAATACATAGAAGGCAATGCCTCGGGTTTATAGTAGGGTTAGGTAAATATATAGAAGGTCATGCCTTGGGTTTATCATAGGGTTAGGAAAAATACATAGAAGGCCATGCCTCAGGTCTATATCAATGATGCCTATTAGGTGTTTCGATTATAATTTTTATGCTAGGCCTAAACTATGTAGGTATAAATTCAGGTAAAAATGCAAGCGACGGGAGACAATGCAGTGTTGATAAAACCATGAGTGGGAGAGAACTCGGTGGTGACGTCCCTTATCAATACTTCACGAGGTATTAGTGTACCCCGGACATGATGAACAGAGAAAAAAAAAACTGGCCTGAAGGGGATCGAAACCAAGTCATCGTGCGTGCAACCTTTGTATGCTACCCATGATTGTCCAAAATCAATCTCGTAATGCCGCCACAGGTCATTGCCCAATTCTGCAACTATACTACTATTTTCCTCGCGAGGGTAATGGTGTCATCATGAAGATCAAATATAAAGATCGGAAAAACAAAACAACGTTAAGCCCAAATTGAAAAAATAGAGCTAAAAAATTTCGCCCCCGCCAGGATTCGAACCCGTGCTGACCGGGTGGCAGGTCGAGCATGCTACCAATAGACAAAGTTGTCTTCTGAAGAAACGAGGGCAGAACATGAGCTTACTAAATTAATACTTGGAAACTTAAACATTAAAATTTTGCACAGAGAGAGCGAGGTCATCTCGAAAAATACATGCTGGCCAAGATCTGACCACTAAGGATTCGAAGGTACCTACCCGCCAAAGAAAATGAAAAGGCCACCAGGTGCCACCCGGTGGACCGGATGAAGGAATAAAATCAATAAATTTGGTATCTGCTCATCAAGATCTTTCATTTGATACCACTTAAGATTAGTATTATCCTTCAATTCCCGATTTGGGCTCCCAAAACCCGAGGCCGCCCAAATGGGCCGCCCGCTTATAATGTAGATTTTTTTTTTGGTCCGGGCTCATCTCCATTATATCTTGATCACTTTAGACACCTCACTTAATCTTCAGTGCCAAGTTAAAGACACGAAGTCGGGTCTCAAAGGATCCGTATGAAAAAAAAAAAACGGAAAAAAAAAAAAATTATGAATCTTTTCATGTCTTTCACGATTGTTGGGGGGTCTCGAAAATAGGGTTCCCGTTGGCCTAGGAAGTCAAACAAAAAGTCAAATCAATTTATTTTTCAACGTAGAGTCCATTTCTGAAATAAAAATTGCAAATTTTGAATTTCATGTTGCACTTTTCGCTGGCTGAAAGTACATGAAATGCATGGGAACTATGTTTTCCGTAACCTTACACTCTGCCGGGCTGTCTCTTTCTTTGTATAGGCGTTCTTCACACCTCGGCCGAGGTGTTTGATTGTATTCCCTTCTCTAATATATTATTCCTTTATTTTCCTGCATACATAATAGTAATAATGCGTGCTACATAATAAAAGTTCACAATATAATTTATCCTACTTTGAAAAATTTCCCAACAGCTTTCAAAATAATTATATTAAATTTATTCTTCAAGAAAAATAACTGTTTTCAACAACAAAAACAACCATAACACACTTCAATGACAGTTCAAGAACTGGTGTATTCCACTGATACTGGCTTTACATTTTCTTTGTGAAGGGTTGAAAAATTTAAAAGTTTCTTTTGTATCCATGGCAACTATACCTCTATTGAACCTTACCACCACCAGCCTTGAATGCTCAAATAATCAAGTAATTTTCACTAATTGAGTAATTTTCTGATTTTCTCTAATTGAGTAATTTTTTGTTTGATACTCAAGGACCTGAGTACTTGATTAAAATCATGAGCCCTAAAACTAATAATTAAAGGTATATTAGTGACCACACAATAACACAGCTCATGGGCATAGCCAGGATTATGGCTAGGGGGGGGGGGGGGGGGGGGGGGGGGGCTAACACAATACTTCCAATTTCTAATATTAGAAAGTTAAATCATAATTTATTTAAAAATAATTACAAATGGCCTATGTAAAACACTAATATACGTGTATACATACAAAGATTTGTCTAAATCAGATGTGATGACTTTTTTTTTATTATGCTTTATTAGGACAGAGTACAATGGTAACAGTATAAAATTAAGAAAAAAACAAACAAATGACAAAATAAATAAGTAAAAAAAGAAAATAACAATAATGTCCTACATAAAGTCCTACCACAAGATCAATAAGATTTGTGCAACAAAATAAACAATTTACCTAATCATATGAAGTTAATAAAATTAAAAGACACTAAAATATGATAATGCTTTTTATCAATAAGAAATTTACTATCATAATACAGACTTGATTTTGATGTGAAATAGAGACTTAAAATAAATCTTTGATTTTGACTTAATAAAGAAAACAATTTATCCAGACTGGATTTACGTCCTAGTCAAACTAAATGTTTGATTAATTTCAACCTCTTTCTGAACTTACTCTAAGCTTAATGTTTGAAAAAGAAAACATTTTTTACATTTACTTTTTTAATGTAAAAAATCCTTTATTTCTGTCTTTATTTATTCATACTTAATTTTTTTAACAAAACAAATAACTCAACAATTTATAACAAAATAATTAAGAAGACCAACAAAAAGAAAAAACAAAAATAAAGGTTGATAATGTGAGTGCTGTACTTTAATGCCAACTTTTTATAATAATAATATTTTTATTTTTATTGTTTAATTACATTACCATGTACACAATTTCTTATTCTAGTCTTGAAACTAACTTAGATATTTATATTTACTTATTTTAAAAACAAATAATAAAAAGAGGAGAAAAATGCTAAGAAATGAGATATAGCAGAAGGATGACAAGGTAGAAAGACAGAGGAAAATGTTGACTAATTGATGAGAATGATACATACATTTATATAAATAAAAAAACAGTGGTGAGGTATAGTGATAAGACTGTATCCCCCCAAAAACACCACTTCGTGGTTAAAAAAAGAAGAACGCCTCACTCAAAAGAATGATTATAATTAGCTAAAAATAAATGATATCAAATTGAGAACACCTTACCACCTCTCTTTCTATATCTCTGCACTCCTCTCTGAATTTATTCCTCTTATGTTTATCTTTCTTTATCCTTTCTAGGGGTCATCCCAACTTGATTTCTCTTTAAATTTACTTGTGGCACGGCAATAAAAAATGGCGGTCGGAGTATGATTTTTCTGAACTTAATTGATTTGAATCGAGAAAATTACACCGCGACCGCCTTTTTTATTGCCGTACAACAAGTAAATTTAAAGAGAAATCAAGTTGGGATGACCCCTAGAAAGGATAAAGAAAGATAAACATAAGAGGAATAAATTCAGAGAGGAGTGCAGAGATATAGAAAGAGAGGTGGTAAGGTGTTCTCAATTTGATATCATTTATTTTTAGCTAATTATAATCATTCTTTTGAGTGAGGCGTTCTTCTTTTTTTAACCACGAAGTGGTGTTTTTGGGGGGATATCAGTTCTTTTTGTACAAAAATATAGGTTCATACACTACTGAAACATTACTAGTAAATGAATAACACAAGTAAATAAGCTGGGAAAATGTGAATGTACCAAATTGTCTTTTATTTTTAAGATATAGTTTTAGCAGTACGTATTTAATTTTTCTAAGGTCAATATGTATTTGGATCACAGATTTGGCCCTCTGAGTCCCCAAAGTGAGTAAATAATATTTAAATTTGCAATGCAAGACTTTTTGATTCTATACTCAACATGATTAGGTTTATCTTTCAATGCTAAATAGACCTCGGAGCCTCCTATGAGGGACACTAAAATACCTGGATTTACAAATGCCAAAGAAATTCATTTGTAATCACCTTATCAAGGTGAGGTAATGAGTTCTCTCTCGTTGACCTTTTCTTACCCGAATTCTCTCCGGCTTGTTGCAGGGGTCACCACGAGTATCTCTCCCGGAAATAAGACCATGCTTTTTTACATTAGGTATTTAAGAAAACGAAAAATATAAAATTATCATTTTTACATAAGAATCGGCTTTTTATAAGGAAATCTTTAAAATATCTAACTAATGAAAGGCAATACCTTGAGTGTATAGTAGAGTTAGGTAAAATACATAGAAGGCCATGCCTCAGGAATATAGTAGGGTTCGGATAATACATAGAAGGCAATGCCTCGGGTTTATAGTAGGGTTGGTAAATATATAGGCCATGCCTTGGATTTATCATAGGGTTATGAAAAATACATAGAAGGCAATGCTTCAGGTCTATATCAATGATTCCTAGGTGTTTCGATTATAATTTTTATGCTGGGCCTAAACTATGTAGGTATAAAATCAGGTAAAAATCCAAGCGACGCGACGGGAGACAATTTGGTATTGATAAAACCATGAGCGGGAGAGAACTCGGTGGTGACGTCCCTTATCAATACCTCACGAGGTATGAGTGTACCCCGGACATAATTGACAGAGAAAAAAAAACTTCCCTGAAGGGGATCGAACCCAAGTCATCATGCGTGCAAGCCTAGTATGCTACCCACTTGGCCTAAGTCACTACTTTGTCACAACTTTTAGTGAGTAGCATCGACATTATGAGAGCTAATTCATCATATTTTATCTCCATCCAACCATGATTGTCCAAAATCAATCTCGTAATGCCGCCACAGGTCATTGTCCAATTCTACAACTACTAAAATTTTCCTCGCGAGGGTAATGGGGTCGTCATGAAGATCAAATATAAAGATCGGAAAAACAAAACAACGTTAAGCCCAAATTGAAAATATAGAGCTAAAAAATTTCGTGCCCGCCAGGATTCGAACCCATGCTGACTGGGTGGCAGGTTGAGCATGCTACCAATAGACAAAGTAATCTTCTAAAGAAACGGAACGAAAATGAACTAAATTAATACTTGGAAACTTAAACATTAAAATTTTGCATGGAGAGAGCGAGGTCATCTCGAAAAATACAAACTGGCCAAGATCTGACCACTAAGCTAAGGATTCGAAGGTACCTACCCGCCAAAGAAAATGTAAAGGCCACCAGGTGCCACCCAGTGGACCGGATGAAGGAATAAAATCAATAAATTTGGTATCTGCTCATCAAGATCTTTCATTTGATACCACTTAAGATTAGTATTATCCTTCAATTCCCGATTTGGGCTCCCAAAACCCGAGGCCGCCCAAATGGGCCGCCCGCTTATAATTTAGAATTTTTTTTTTTGGTCCGGGCTCATCTCCATTATATTTTGATCACTTTAGACACCTCACTTAATCTTCAGTGCCAAGTTAAAGACACGAAGTCGGGTCTCAAAGGATCCGTATGAAGAAAAAAAAACAGAAAAAAAAAATTATGAATCTTTTCATGTCTTTCACGATTGTTGGGGGGTCTCGAAAATAGGGTTCCCGGTGGCCTAGGAAGTCAAACAAAGAGTCAAATCAACTTATTTTTCAACGTAGAGCCCATTTCTGCAATAAAAATCGCGATTTTTGAAATTCATGTTGCACTTTTCGCTGGCTGAAAGTACATGAAATGCATGGGAACTATGTTTTCCGTACCTAACCTTACACTCTGCCGGGCTGTCTCTTTCTTTGTATAGGCGTTCTTCACACCTCGGCCGAGGTGTTTGATGGTAGCCAGGTCACACTGAAATCTCAGAAAAAGAATACAACATAAGATCAAAAAGTTTTTCTTTTAAAGAATTTCAGGGTGGAGGGATTTTAGATCAATAGGGAGGCTGTTGTAAAATTTGATACCCTCTGTAAGGAATGATCCAAACATGATTGAGTTAGAGCTGAGAATGATATTTTTTGGTGCAAGTACTTGCGAGTTAAGATTTAAAAGCAACCTTAAAAGTTGATTCACACACACCTGTGACATGGCAGTTCCACAACCAGAATGTGATTATCCCGGCTGTGAACACAGTGATTGCTATTCACACTGGTCAGTGCTCCAACCATGCAGTGGCAGTGCACTTGCATGAAAACACTGGTAATTGCAGAGAAACACTGGTAAAATCAAAATCACCGGCCGTGAAAAATATTGTCCGTTATTAATGTGCCAGATCACAGTACAAGCACTATTTGCACTGTCATGGTCACCTGCCGGGCGAGTGGGAATAGGGCCCTTCAAATTCCTACAAGAATCTGATTTTCCTCGCTGGAGGGATCACGTCATAGACGTGACACTGTCATGTCACAGGTGTGTGTGAATCAACCTTAATGGGGTACTGTGGGTATATTTTTTCTCTATTTCTAAAACATAGCCCCAAAGACATAGAGGTAAAAGGGTTTTAGAGTTTCTTGACATATTAAACTGTTAGCGTAATGGGACTTCCTGTCTCGAGCCGACAGTCTAAATAAAGCACTACTATACTATACTATACTATTAAGTAGTTCCCCAATAACTTGGACCTTGGTGAAACTTTGTTCAGCCCCTGCTTTAAGTACAGTTAACTCTTGATATTTCCAAGTTGGAAGGACACAAAAAAACTTTTTATTTATAAAGAGTTGGAATTATTTAGAGTGGACTGTACTAGTGACCACAAAATAATGAAGCTTTCAAAACCACAAGTAAGAGAGTCTCTTCAAAAATACCATTCTATAGCTAGCTGTAAACAGTTACAAAATACAAACAATAATGAGAAATAAACTGGTGTGACACCACAACAACTGCAGTCAACAATTTTTCTTCTTTGAGTTTTTATAGTTCTTTAATATATAGCTTTAATGAGCATAAATAGCAGAACTTAGATGAGAGACCATCTGAGTATTGGCCTTAATCTGATGATTTTCCAGCTTTTTTTTAGTTTATGGGTTCTGATCACTTTTTTGGTAGTAGCTACAATCTGAAAAAAACAAACACATTTAACTACATCATAGAGACATGCTGACAATCCATCTCATGTTTTTATTGGGAAGAAAGCTCAGTGGTATTTCATTGTTTTGTCTCCAAATACAATAACAGAGTGTCTTGCTATTCGTAATAGAAAAATGTCTTAAGAAATCTCTTGAAACATTAGTTTTCCTGCTTATTTAAATACGGGTCAATAATGACCTGAATACCAGTCTGACATAACAGGGCTAAATAATGGTTTGGGTTTTGAAAACTGAATTCTATATTCATGTACCCACCAACCTCTTAATAGAAGCTTCTTGGACCTTAGCAATACATGCACCAGCTATATCACCAGTAGGATAAATGAGATTGCAAGCTGGAATATTCAAAATACATTTATGACACATTACTTTCTCCTTGTTGTTGGCATTGTTCAATTTCATGGTTGGTTGGTTGTAGCACATATTTACCCACTGAATGCCCTTCCTAATCCCAACAATTCTACTTGGAGAGTAAAGGGACTCTTTAGTCTCATCCTAGTAGGATAAACAGAGAATTTTATTGTATTAATCTCACCCAGACTGGGTTGGGTTGGATTTTTTCATTTGCAATCTAAAACTTTGTTTTTAGAATACTTACAGAATATGAAGATTACATTTTTATCCTTTTCCTAGTTTCTAACCAAACAACAAAAGCATGTACTGCATGTAGGAAAAAATAAACAAAAGCTATCACGAATTCTACCTTTCGCGGTCATCTTTACAAATTTTGAGAAGCATGAAAAAATATTGTTTATTTACGTTTGCTTCATTGGGATTTGCCCCAAAGGGCAAGGCCCCTTTCATTATCTCAGCGAAATAAATGTAATGCACTTTGCATATTTCCCAACTGTGAGGCGTTTATAGATAAGAAATTACATTTTTGACTGACTAATTCATAGCTACCTATTAGTTATAGTTTTTTTTTCTTTATTTGGGTTCATATTCAATAGTTTAAATATCACGACCGGGGTTTTATTTTCCATTCGCTAGAAACTCACAAACCAGCTTAATTAAGCCCACCCAGCTTGACTGGGGAATAGCCCTAAACTTCAGACAGCACGTGAATTCGTGATGTATTCAACGTGTCATTGACGCTGGCTCTAAAAAATGTCAAAAGCATAAATATCGGCCGAATTCATTTTTTTTTCAAAAGCATAAATTACCTACATCTAATTAATTTAAAGATCCCTTTAGAAAACTTGGAAATTGTTTAATGTTTATCACAAAATTAAATTGGGTAGTATTATTTTCTTATTCTAAATGTAGGTAATTTATGCGTTTGAAAAATAAAAATTAAAAGTTTTAAGAATTAATTTAATTAATTCTTAAAACTTTTAATTCAATCAAATACCATGACGTGGAGAACCGTCATGAAAGCCGTCGGGTGGATCACCTCACCCACCTTGAGTGGGGCTGGGTATAGCCAGCATTACGAGGGTTTTGGATGTGAATGGTCAACCATCGAAGTCCTAACCTTGCTGGACGTTGCTCAACTTCATGAGCAGAACGAGAACTGGTCTATTCAAGGTACTAGCTACTGCAGTTTAAATCTGTACCTACTCGGTATATCATTATGTACAATTTATTTGAATCTATTAATGGTCGAGATGAGCCTGCTGGGTCTTACTGCTGTAAGGCATGAGCACTGAGCAGGGAGCTAGCTAGCAGGCGCATCTCTAACCAAAGTTAACCAAACGGGAATAAAATGAACCAAACTGGAAGCAAGTCATTTTTCTTTTGGAAGAGGAAAAATTTCCACTTCCAAAGTGGAAGTAGAAAATTCTTGCTTCCAGTTCTTTTATAGGTTAAGTCCATTGTTTATCTTTAAAAGTAACCAAACGCATTTTTCTTTCACGAATGACCTTGGAATAAAATGGAAATATTTGGAAAAAACCTAACCAGGAATTTTTTTTTATTAGTTAGAAAGAAAAATACGACTCAACTTTACTTCCTCGTGCAGGCGGCTCGTGTCCACAATGCAAGTCTCTGCCAGGTGGTTACTCCTCCTCCTCATCCACAACACCACTGCCGCCATTATCATAGGCACATGGTCCACCGGGTTCAAGCAGGCAGTGGCGGCGGGGGCGGCAGAGTTGGGGCGGGGAGGATCTGGTCTGGACGCAGTGGAGGTCGCGTGCAGGACCTGTGAGGAGCTGCAGTGTGAGGGCACTGTGGGCTTTGGAGGCAGCCCTGATGAACACGGTGCGTAATTCAAGGGTTGAGTGGAAGAGATTGCCATAGGCAATAACCCCGCCCTTTAGTTAGGACTTATGTTTTTATATATTTTCTATTCTTTTTCATTTTCATTGTATATGTATATTGTTTCCATTTTTTTCATTGTTAAATTAATTGTTTGTATGTACATAATGTCCATTTGTACCTAATAAAGCGTTGTATAATAATAATAATAATAATAATAATAATAATAATAATAATAATAATAATAATAATAATAATAAATAATTGAATTGAATTGAATTGAATTGAATTGTGTTTTATTGGATTCAAAACAGTTATTACAACCTATTACATTGAATCACTACAAAGGGGTCTTAAGAGTAAGAAGACAACTAGATTTTTCAAACTAAAAATTAGAATAAAAATAAAAAAAATGAATTAAAAATGATATAAAAATTTACATAATTTAGACATAACAGATTAACCTCTAAATTTGTAAGCTATGGCCAGTAAACAAAGTTGTTTTCAAGAACAATATAAAGCTTGATAAGGATTTAGAAAATTCCATATCGGGATACTTATTACATAAGGTCATCATCCTATCCATAGGGATCAAATCTGAGGGTTGACATTTAAATATTTGAAAATGACGAGCATTTCTTCTTGGAATCTTGAAGTTCAATAAGGGTAACAAAGAGCTACAGTCAAATAGCGAGTTTGTAATTTTATATATAAACAAAATGTCTATGTACACCCTACGTATACCTAGAGAACTTAGTCTATATGTTTCCAATGCAACACTGTACGAACTAGACTGCCCTAAAGAACGATATGTTATTCTCCTAAGAAATGTCTTTTGAATTTGTTCAATTCTATTACTATTAACTGTCCCTAACCCCGCCCATACTTCAGAGCAGTATTCCAATTTGGTACGTACCAAAGAACTAAATAGTACCATAAAAGTAAGAGAATTCTGAAAATCTTTAGAAATCCAGTATATCAGGCCCGAACTTTTCTTACTGGCACTAAGTATTTTTTCTACATGAAAGTCAAATTTCAGTTTTGAGTCAAAGAAGACACCTAAATCTTTATGTACGTGTTTTCTGGGTATGACAGTTCCATTGACATTGTAATTATATATAAAGGTATCTCTCTTACGAGTATATGACATAACAACGGTCTTATCTGTGTTACACTTCATACCATTATATGAGCACCATTCCAGAATAGAATTTACATCTTCTTGTAACTGTATTGCATCCTCACAATATTGGATTGATTTACTAATTTTTAAATCGTCGGCGAATATGTCCGCACGACTCAGTATTACTTCTGAGATGTCATTGAAAAATATAATAAACAGGAGCGGCCCCAAGTTGGACCCTTGGGGGACGCCCGAGGGGATCAAATAATCATCTGAGTAGTAATTACCAATTTTTACCCGAAAACAGCGATTGCTCAAATAATTTTTAAAAAATGTTATAAATAATGGTGACAAACCAAATTTTTCTAACTTTTTCAACAGTAATCTGTGAGGAACTAAATCAAAAGCTTTACTGAGATCAAAATATACAGTGTCAACTTGACCTTGATTAAGGACTACTGGGGCTGTGGCCTGTAAAAACGATACCAAATTTGTACTAGTCGATCTACCTCTCATGAACCCATGCTGATTAAAACTGATGAGATTTTTAACATGGAAAGAAATATGATTAACTAAACATTTTTCAAATATTTTAGAAAAATTACTTAGCAGGGACACCGGTCTATAGTTTTTTACATCAGTTATGTAAGAATTTTTGGGTACAGGAACCACCACCGAAGTCTTCCAAGCAGTTGGAAATCTACCAGATGACAGACATAAATTAAAAATATTACACAAAACAGGGGCAAGTATGATAATGCAGCCTTTTAAGATAAATGCTGGAAAGTTATCTGAACCAGAAACTGTTGAGGATTTTAAACTCTTGGCCGCATTCACAACATCCGCCACTGATAATACAGGAGGACTGAAATGTGGCACATCGCTACCATGAGTATGTTGCTCAATAGGCACATCACTACTGTTGTACACTGAACTGAAATGTTGAGCAAACAACTCTGGTACTTGCTCTTCAGGTACTACTTGATTATTCTGAATAATACATACCTCATGAGGATTTTTATATTTAGTTTTAATAAACTGCCAGAAAAACTTCGGGTTGGTGCACAGGTCATATTCAACTTTACTTTTGAATCTCTTCTCATCCAGAGCTAATCTCTGCTTACTCAGTTTTCTAAATTTACTAAATGATTGTTTAAAGTAGATACTGTCAGGATTTTTCTTAACTTTTTTATGGAACTTTTCCTTTAATTGAAGTAACTTAATTAGTCGAAATGAGAACCAATGGGGGTACTTAGAGGGTCGGAATACTTTATCTGGAATAAAGTTTTGAACTGCAGAGGATACTGCATTATTTAAATCAAGAACAAGAGTGTCCGGATCAGAAGAGTTTACAAAATCATACTGCTCTAAGTAGCGGTATAGTGCGAGATAATCGCCCTGAGAAAAGTTTTTCTTAACTAATGGCACAGAAGTATGATTAAAAACATTAAGAGATATAGTTATAAGTAAACTAGGATGACTATTATCTAACTGTACAATTTCTTGCTCACGAGTAATACATAACTCCCCACAAAGATTCGAGAGCACCAAGTCCAAGATATTATCCAGAGGATTTATACGTATATAACAATGTTGACGTAAATTAAGGTTACAAAAGAGGGAATAAACTATTTCCGATTTTCTTTTAATGAAAGAATTCTGATTTTGACTAATGCCCAGTTCCCAATTAAATTCTGGTAGGTTATAATCCCCAGTTAATAATATTTTGTAGTCAGAAATATCAATGGTATCTATTAAAAAATCACAATAATCTTTTAGAGTATTAAGATCGATATCAGGGGGTAAGTAATGGTTCCCGATAAGTAGAACACAATCAGAAAGTTTCACCTCCACCCACACGCATTCAATCCCGTTATAATCTAGATCAAATCTCCTATGTATCTTGAATTTGTTCCTCCTCACTGCAAGCAATACCCCTCCCCTCTCCTATCATGGACACCTTCTGGTATTGTGCGGTCTTTCCTAAACACAAGATATTCAGGGGTAAAATAATTGTAACTATTATACGTATGCTGTAAACCAGTCTCAGTTATGTTTACAAAATCATAGTCACATCCAACAATATTGTGAAAAAAACTCATCTCTTTTCCTAATAGTTCGTAGCCCACGAACATTCTGATAATATATACTAATATTATTAATGGACATAATGGGTATTGAAAAAATTAAGGAATAACATATTCCGATAACAGCCGCCCATAGTAAGGCTTTATCATGCAACCACCAGGCCATATGGATACATCATCTATTTTTTCGAAGTCTGACACCAGAACTTCTACATGAAATGAAGAGTATAGCTCTTCATGCCTTGACTTTATCTTGGAAACCTTCAGATGAGAAAGTGTCAGCGAACTTTGAATCATCTCCTGAATCTCCTCAGCTTTAACCTGAGGGGCAAAGCGAGTGACAAATAGCGCCTTAGTTCTTGTGGCAGGATCCCTCAGTCTGACCATAGGTTCAACACCCAATGACTGCTTGGTACCTATTTTCACATGACCACTTGTCTTCTTACTCTGTTTCCTACGGGTTTGAACTTGCCATCCACCAGCTTCCAACTCAGTATCACGGCCTCCCCCTCCTTGACTCGGCCCTGAGTCACTAGCCTGACCTCCCCCGCCTTGACTCGGGCTTGAAGAATTTGCTCGTGTGGAAGCACTGCTCATAGTAGTCAGCTGTTGATTAGGTACCGGAACTTTGAGATTAGGAGAAGGTACCTCATTATTACGAGGCACTGGCATCAAACCCCCCACCTTCTGACTTTGAGGCTTTGGGTGTTGAGATGGTGATTGAAGTTGGGTATTCGATCTACCTGATGGCTTGGAAATAACATTAGCATAACTGATAGAAGGAGGCATGTAAGATTGAATCTTCAGTTCTAGTGTGCCTATATTCTCCTTGGCAATTTTTAGTTCTTGTCTAAGATGTACATTATCTTCTAACAGCTTAGCCTGAGAATTTTGAACAGATTTAAGAGACTGACATAGCTCTTCAATTTTGTTAGCCAGAGAGGTAACCAAGTTTTCCGTGCTCTTGTGCACGGCGGCTGTTAGACTCTTTTCAGATGTAGATATCAGATTAGAAGTCACAATATTGTGCTCCTCAAAACATTTTTTCAATGCAGATTGAATATCAGACAAAAGTAAAACGGTCTCACCAGATTTGCGACCATCCGAAGTGATCTTCTCAGCATCACCACCTGTGCCAGACTTATCCGAACCCTTGCAAGTTCGGCAACGCCATGCCTCCTTCAAATCCTTGCTCATAGCTTTCCAGGTTGACATAGCCAAGGAACATTGGTGATGGTAACGCACCAAACACCCAAGGCACTTGATGTACCCATCTTGCGGAGACACCTCCAAACTACATTTACCACACTCTTTACTCATGTTTATCAAGATATGGTAACAGAAAACATTATAGTTTATAAAAAAGCAGATTTATAAACATATTATGTTACGCGATTAAAAATCGAACAACAGAAATTTAAAGTTGCAATACTTTTTCTAAGAACTGAAGATGCACTAAAATAAGATGCACTACTGATAAGAAACTCTAGATCTAGATAGAAATGTACATAAATGTACAGTTATATTGTTCCTTTATAGCTATGAAACAAAGAAGATCTAAAAAAGATAGATAACTTTTTTATCAATACTATTATCAGATTTTTAAAAACGGCATTTTGAAAAGAAAATCAAACCAAGTAAATTGGTATAGAACAAAAGTAAAAAACACGAAAATTTACATTTTTATTAATGAGAATTCGGGAGCGTGAAAACAATCGACCAGTCACAGTGACGAATATTAACATAATAATAATAATAATAATAATAATAAGATACATAGTTCAGACCTGTGCTTGACTTTTGCAGAAAGATGGTAATAATTATAAAGGTATTAATTTGGGCTGGTGATTGGAATTGGGTAATTCAGTACTTCGGGTTTAAACCAAATCAAATCACTCTTATTGTTGATCAGGACGAGCTGAAAAAAGCTGCAGGAGACATGACACCCTGATCCCTACGAATCGCAAATCCTTGACTCTAATGCATAGATTTAATCAGAAAATTACCAGACAACTATACACGGAAACCACAGATCAAAAATGACAAATGACCATAGTAGTTTTAATTAAATTCCTAAACATTATATTCAACAGAAGTAAAATTATTTGTTACTAACCCGACTGGAGACCACGAGAGCAATAAAATTGTACTCATTTTAGCCGCTGCGCTGCTACAACAAAAGTCGAGCCTGGATATAATACAACTCAAGGGAATCGGACATTTTTTCTCTTATAAAGAGGTTATTTTCCCTTGTAGAGACTTCAATTCGACCCGTAAATCGTTCTCTTAAATCCAGATTCGACTGTTATTTGATCTCTATCTTTGTTGACAGGTGAGACGACATTGGATGCCCTGATCATGGACGGGACCCACATGAACATAGGGGCTGTGGGGGACTTGCGACGCATCAAGAATGCTATTGGGGTGGCCCGCAGAGTGCTGGAGAATACGAAACACACACTCCTAGTGGGAGATCAGGCTACGGACTTTGCTAGGAGCATGGGTGAGAGCTGGGTCCTCAATTCAGAAGTAGACGGTGGTTAACTGTAGAACATTGAAATGACACTATCTATTTCTCTTTAAAAAAAAATAATATTCTATCATACTCTGACGTATTTTTTCTTCAATCACCGGTTTTCTTCAATAGCGGACAAAGCTTATATCAATACAGTCAGCTTTGCAAACCCGAATATTATTATTTATTATGAATACAGGAACCTGGACATAAGAGAACTTAAGGTAAGGGACCGATTTTTTTTCCTTTTATATCAAGGTTTCTCTTATAAAAGATGTTCAAAAAGAAAAAGAACTAAAGAGGTAAATTTGACCTGTAAATCGTTAACTTATATCTAGGTTCAACTGTATAGAAAAGTACTTCCGATTTCTAATATTCTAATATAATCGGAAATAATATCGTTCTTTATGTTCGATACTAACCCATACCTTCAAAGTCGCTTTTAATTTTCAGGATTTCCCGAAGAGTCCTTGACGACGCGCGAATCCAAAGAGAAATGGAAAGCTTGGAAGGCCCGCCAGTGTCAGCCTAATTTCTGGACCAACGTCAAGCCAGATCCCCGCACCAGCTGCGGTCCATACAGAGCACTCAAAAGTCCGTATCACCCGTGGAGTGGGGGTTCGAATCCGGATATTGATGAGCAGAACCACGACACTATTGGCGTGGTGGCTATAGACAGCAAGGGGGATATAGCGGCAGGGACGAGTACTAACGGGGCCATTCACAAGATCCCAGGACGCGTGGGGGATTCCCCATTCCAGGTACTGAATCACGTCTTCTTTTACCACTAAAGCAAATCCCAGCTTGACCCAGTCCAAAAGACTTAAGATACTTAAATGTTTATTTATTTATTTTAATGAATTAACGGGTTCGACCGATTATAAACGTGTTAGCAGCTACATGAGGTCAAGTAAATGAGGATTGGGTGGGGTCCACACTCACGCACTATCAGGGTGGCTTCACTACTAGACCCACGTTCTGACCATAATAATACACGACGTCCAATGAGTGCTACACATTCAATTTCAGGAGCAGGGGCGTATGCAGAGACAGGGGTGGGGGGCGCGGCGGCCACAGGGGATGGGGACGTCATGATGCGGTTCCTGCCCAGCTATCTTGTGGTGGAATTGTTGCGCATGGGTAAGAAAAAAAAAAAAAAAAAAAAAAAAAAAAAAACAGCAACCCCCATTATTTCCAATCGTGAGGCGCTGGACATCAGGAGATGGGGGACATGAAAATCTCCATGACCAAGAACACCTCGTCCAGAAACTGACTCTTCTCATTAAGGAGACATGCTTCTAGACATAGTATAGTAGTGCTCTATTTAGACTGTCAGCTCGAGACAGGGAGTCCCATTATGCTAACAGTTTATAGGATTGGAGTATAGGATTGGAGAACCCCCCTAACTAGCCCAGGTGCGCCGACAAAGGCACACGACTCGGAAATAGGAGGAGAGTTTTTCTCTCTGGTGACAATAGAACTCATTAGGTTGCAGTGTTAATTGTGTGGAGTTACAAATGAAACCCTGCAACCAGGTCATATAAAAATAATAAAAGAATTATTAAGTATTTATTAAAGAACATTCTGGATTCACATATTATTCAACACTTAAGTGTAAACAATTTTTAATTGTATGGTGAACTTCGTTGTTGTTGTTGTTCTTCTTCTTGTGGGGGCTGGCTGGACCAACGTTGTTGGATCGTTCTATGAAACTGCTTCCAGCTCGTCCTAGCCCATTGTATGTTTTCTGATTCTTGATCTACAATTTGCCGTTAAATTCATGTTTCCGCTAAAGTCTGTAAATTTCATTTTAGCTATAGGTACATACATTTCATATCGTCGTCCCAAACACGAAGTGGCGTATCTCAAAAAAATGGACATTTGAGATTTTTGGCGTATCTAGTTCTAATCATGGTTTTTTATCACCTTACGAAGTGGCGTATCTCTATCTCAAAGCGTTCCAATTTTATGAGTATATTTAATTTCGGCGGATATTGTTTCGAATATTTCTTTCAAAGAACGAGCAGACGTATCTCGATTTACGCTACTAAAGTTTGTATTTTGAAGATACGCCACTTCGTGTTTGGGACGACGATATGTTCAATTATGAAAACAATTTCATATTTATTTTCCAGGCGTTCCTTTGGACTCTGCTCTCGAGACTGCCATCGGTCGCATCATCAAGTTTTACCCCCAGTTCTCGGGTGCCGTCATCGGAGTGGATCGGGAGGGGAAATACGGTGCTGCGTGTCACGGGGTGGAGGGGGGATTTCCTTATGTGGTGGGGGAAGTAGGGGAAGACGGGAAGTGGGGCGTACAGGTCAAGAGAGTGGCTTGTATCTCGAGAATAGAATAATTAAACTTGAGTAGAGATATGCCGTATTTTTCTTTCTAACCAAAGTTAACCAAACGGGAATAAAATGAACCAAACTGGAAGCAAGTCATTTTTCTTTTGGAAGAGGAAAAATTTCCACTTCCAAAGTTAACCAAAGTGGAAGTAGAAAATTCTTGCTTCCAGTTCTTTTATAGGTTAAGTCCATTGTTTATCTTTAAAAGTAACCAAACGCATTTTTCTTTCACGAATGACCTTGGAATAAAATAGAAATATTTGGAAAAAACCTAACCAGGAATTTTTTTTTAGTTAGGAAGAAAAATACGACTATAGTAATCTAAACACGATGGAAAAATCTATCTTTAATTCTGCCTGATTTACTCTCAAGTGCTAATTTTCTTCCCGTTACCCGGGATCAGAATAGGGCGATACTAAAACCCGGACCCGACAGAAAAGATTGACTCGATTGAAAAACATTGACCCGCCATAAGGAATACATGGGTCCGGGTTTTTCGTATAAAATTTCTTTCGAAAAACGTTGACTCGAATGTTATGTATATGATGGTACTCTGTTATTTCTATATATTTGTATTGTTTACATCTTCACTTCCCCTACTTAACCCTTGTAGCCAAGAGTTGTATCATTGTAAATTGATAGAAAACATTGACCGGATGGGAGCGATCTCATATCTCTCCCCCTGATAATGGTAAATCTCTGAAATTTCTCAGGTAAGCTTATCTACATTACTGCTATATTCATACGAAAAATGAGAACGCTAAAGCTTACGACGCGGCGGGATCTGAACAGAAAACGTTGACTGGCCATTAAATGAAGCGCACGTGTAGCTCAGTTGTTAAGCACTCACTTGTCGTAGCCAGCGTCGATGGCATGTTGAATACACCGGTTCCCTTCAGAACACCGAAGTTAAGCGACATCCAGCGAGGTTAAGACTTGGATGGGTGACCATTCAAATTCTAATTCTCGTGACGCTGGCTTTTCACGGCCCCACTCAGGCTGGATGAGGTCAATGTGAGTAGCAGGTTTGTGTGTTTCCTGCGAATGGAGGGTAAAACCCCCGTCGTGATATGACCATGGCAGTTGAAAGCGACGTTAAACCCACTTAAAAAAAAAAAAAAAAAAAAACTCACTTGTCGTGCGGAAGGTCCTGGGTTCGAACCCCCGCGCCGACAAAAAGTTGTATTAAAAATTTGGTTAAAGTTGACCAGGTTGACCCAGCACCTAAATGGGAAGTATTGTGTCACTTCTCGCACATCAGAGGTGAGGCATATTACGGGATGGGTAGGCTAACCCACAGACCACAAGCGTCAACGGTCGGCCGTATAGTATGCTCTGACAGAAAACATTGACCAGATGGGAGGGACTTCAAAAATCTGCCCCTGTTGTTTGTGAAGATATGAATTTTTTTACACAAACTTATATACAGTGCTGCTATATTCATGCAAAAAATCATAACGCTATAAGCTACGGCCTGACCTACAGAGAAGCCATTAACTGGCCCTTGTAAGGCCCATAGCTGCGGCCCTGAATGTTGTAATGTACTCAGATCAAGGGAATCATAAGGGATTTAAACAAAGATAATACCCACAAAGTTTCATCTCGGTCGGCCGTATAGTATGCTCTGACAGAAAACATTGACCAGATGGGAGGGACCTCAAAAATCTGCCCCTGTTGTTTGTGAAGATCTGAATTTTTTTACGCAAACTAATATACAGTGCTGCTATATTCATGCAAAAAATCATAACGCTATAAGCTACGGCGTGACCTACAGAGAAGCCATTGACTGGCCCTTGTAAGGCCCTTAGCTGCGGCCCTGAATGTTGTAATGTGCTCAGATCAAGGGAATCATAAGGGATTACAACAAATATAATACCCACAAAGTTACATCTCGGTCGGCCGTATGGTATGCTCTGACAGCAAACATTGACCAGATGGGAGGGACCTCAAAAATCTGCCCCTGTTGTTTGTGAAGATCTGAATTTTTTTACACAAACTTATATACAGTGCTGCGATATTCATGCGAAAAATTATAACGCTATAAGCTACGGCGTGACCTACAGAGAAGCCATTGACTGGCCCTTCTAAGGCCCATAGTTGCGGCCCTGAATGTTGTAAAGTACTCAGATCAGGGGAATCATAAGGGATTACAACAAAGATAATACCCACAAAGTTTCATCTCGGTCGGCTGTATAGTATGCTCTGACAGAAAACATTGACCAGATGGGAGGGACTTCAAAAATCTGCCCCTGTTGTTTGTGAAGATATGAATTTTTTTACACAAACTTATATACAGTGCTGCTATATTCATGCAAAAAATCATAACGCTATAAGCTACGGCCTGACCTACAGAGAAGCCATTAACTGGCCCTTGTAGGGTCCCTAACTGCGGCCCTGAATGTTGTAATGTGCTCAGATCAAAGGAATCATAAGGGATTACAACAAAGATAATACCCACAAAGTTACATCTCGGTCGGCCGTATGGTATGCTCTGACAGAAAACATTGACCAGATGGGAGGGACCTCAAAAATCTTCCCCTGTTGTTTGTGAAGATCTGATTTTTTTTACACAAACTAATATACAGTGCTGCTATATTCATGCAAAAAATCATAACGCTATAAACTACGGCGTGACCTACAGAGAAGCCATTGACTGGCCCTTCTAAGGCCCATAGTTGCGGCCCTGAATGTTGTAAAGTACTCAGATCAGGGGAATCCTAAGGGATTACAACAAATATAATACCCACAAAGTTTCATCTCGGTCGGCCGTATGGTATGCTCGTACAGAAAACATTGACCAGATGGGAGGGACCTCAAAAATCTGCCCCTGTTGTTTGTGAAGATCTGAATTTTTTTACACAAACTTATATACAGTGCTGCTATATTCATGCAAAAAATCATAACGCTCTAAGCTACGGCATGACCTACAGAGAAGCCATTGACCGGCCCTTGTAAGGCCCATAGTTGCGGCCCTGAATGTTGTAAAGTACTCAGATCAGGGGAATCATAAGGGATTACAACAAAGATAATACCCACAAAGTTTCATCTCGGTCGGCCGTATGGTATGCACGTACAGAAAACATTGACCAGATGGGAGGGACCTCAAAAATCTGCCCCTGTTGTTTGTGAAGATCTGAATTTTTTTACACAAACTTATATACAGTGCTGCTATATTCATGCAAAAAATCATAACGCTATAAGCTACGGCATGACCTACAGAGAAGCCATTGACTGGCCCTTGTAAGGCCCTTAGCTGCGGCCCTGGATGTTTTAATGTGCTCAGAATAAGGGATTTATATAAGATTTTTTTTTTTTTTAAGTGGGGTTTAACGTCGCTTTCAACTGCCATGGTCATATCACGACGGGGGTTTTACCCTCCATTCGCAGGAAACTCACAAACCTGCTACTCACATTGACCTCACCCAGCCTGAGTGGGGCCGGGAAAAGCCAGCGTCACGAGAATTAGAATTTGAATGGTCACCCATCCAAGTCTTAACCTCGCTGGATGTCGCTTAACTTCGGTGTTCTGAAGGGAACCGGTGTATTCAACATGCCATCGACGCTGGCTTATATAAGATTACAATAAAGATTATATCCACAAAGTGTCATGTCGGTCGGCCATATGGTATACTCGTATAGAAAAGTTTGACCAGATTAGAGGGACCCCTTATCTCTGCTTCTTTTATTAGAGTAGTTCTGAAATTAATGAATTACTGCTATGGCTTGACCCACAGAGAAACCGTCCATCCTCCTGCTCAACTTGATCTTCTAACACCCTATATGAGGATTTTATGAGTTTTGTTAGTGCAAAATTCTGAAGTTGTACCGATGTAGAACCAAAAAATGCACAAGGGTTTTCGTGATTATCAGGAGGTATACTCTTAAGTCCTTTGGTTCACACGTTGACTTATTTATCTCTATTCATAAATGAGAAATATGGACGAGATTTGGATCTTTGTGTGTCCTAATTGTTTGAGCAAAACGATAAGAGATAGCAAAAATTTGATGAGAGATAACCCCAAGTAAATTTGCCGTTTGATACCAGGAGCACTTTCAGAAGTCCGAAATTCCAAACTGTCCTTGAGTTATGACCTTCCTCAAGTATTGCCTTGAGGAAAGTTCCGATTTTAAGACAGTCTTTACCCTTGAACTTGCATTCTATCACGATGACCTATATTTTTTATTATACAATAACACTAAGGACATAACAAGCTTTTATTTTATCCATTATATTCTGACGTATCGTTCTCGAGATATAAGCCAGATTGTTTCAATTTTCGACCCTTTTTTCAGAGTTTTCACGTTTTTCACTTGAAAATTATCGTGATGTTCTATAAGTGTGTGAGTGTTATGTGTGTCCGTCCTATGTTTTTAATATATGTGGGAGTGATGTATGTATATGTGGTATGTGTGTGTGGGTGTATGGGTGTGATGGGTTGCCGAAGCGAGTGCAGCCAGCTAGTCTTAATCTCTATATACAGGGTCTTCATAAAGTCTCACCCAGGCCTAGGTTTCTCGAAAACGACTCAAAATATCAAAAAACGCAAAAACCTGTATTCCTTTATATTTAGGGGGATTGATTTTCAGCCAAAAAATTTTTGCCTACACGGCCCCAGTCAGGCTGGGCATGGACCAACTTTAAAATCTTAAAAAGAATGGTATGTCTTGTGGCATATTGTTTTAAAGGTCTTATTGAGAGAAGTTCATTACAATAAATTTCAGTGTGCTACGACTTAGCGTTCTTGAGATACAGGGTCGGACGTCCTGCGTAATATCCCTATATTTTGACCTATAACTCGTTAACCGTAAATTATGGAGAAAATTTTTCTTGATAATAATAACTCCTTATAGCAAGAACTTTCGAACAAGTTAAAATTTGATTTGTTTTTTCGTTAAAATTTTTTCGACTGTTCGTCCGGCTGGCTGACGAAACCGACCAGAAACTAACATCAACAGAGTATGTCGAGTTATAACTTGTTCGAAAAGTCTCATCATAAGGAGTTATTATTAACAAGAAAAATTTTCTCCATAATTTACGGTTATCGAGTTATAGGTCAAAATATATGGATATTACGCAGGACGTCCGACCCTGTATCTCGAGAACGGTAAGTCGTAGCTCACTCAAATTTGTTGTAATGAACTTCTCTCAATGAGACCTTTAAAACAATATGCCACAAGACATACCATTCTATTTAAGATTTTAAAGTTGGTCCATGCCCAGCCTGACTGGGGCCGTGTAGGCAAAAAAATTTCGGCTGAAAATCAATCCCTCTAAATATAAAGGAATACGGGTTTTTGCGTTTTTTGATATTCTGAGTCGTTTTCGAGAAACCTAGGCCTGGGTGAGACTTTATGAAGACCCTGTATAAATGAGAAATATGGACGGGCTTTGTATCTTTGTATCTTTGAATCTTTGTATTTTTGTGTGCAGGAATTGTTTAGGCGAAACGGTAAGAGATAGCAAAATATTGATGAGAGACAACCCCAAGTAAAATTGCCGTAAGACACCAGGAAAACTTTCAAAAGTCCAAAATTCCAAACCGTCCTTGAGTTATGACCTTCCTCAAGTATTGGCTTGAGGAAGGGTCCGACTTTAAGACAGTCTTTGCCCTGGAACTTAAAATCTGTCGCGAGGACCTATATTTTTTATTATTTAATAACACATTAGACAACATTAGCTTTCATTTAATTTATTTTAGGCCACATTCTGACGTACCGTTATCGAGATATAAGCCAGAATGTTCGAAATTTCGACCTTTTTTTCAGACTTTTCACGTTTTTTAGCAGATTCCAGCGCGGAACTTAAAATTTGTCGCGAGGACCTATATTTTTTATTATTTATTAACACATTAGACAAAACTAGCTTTCATTTAATTCATTTAAGGCCACATTTTGACGTACCGTTCTCGAGATGTAAGCCAGAATGTTCGAAATTTCGACCTTTTTTTCAGACTTTTCACGTTTTTTAGCAGATTCTAAGGCGGAACTTAAAATTTGTCGAGAGGACCTATATTTTTAATCGTAAAAACTGTCTGTGAACATCACATGCTTTTATCTGCCATGTTTAGTTTGCTACATTATTAATAGATTTGGCTCGGGATTTTGAAATTCACAGCTATGATGGTTGTGTGTGTGTGTGTGTGTGTGTTTGTTTGTGTGTGTGTGGTTTGTGTGTGTGTATGATGTATGGGTCGTGTGTGTGTGTGTGATGTATGGGTGGTGTGTGTGTAATGTATGGGTGGTGTGTGTGGAGCGTATGTGTGAGTGTTTGTATGTGTGTGTGTGTGTGTGTGTGTGTATGATGTGTGTGTGGTGTGTGGGTGTGGTTGTGTGTGATGTATGGGTTGTGGGTGTGTGATGGCTTGGCGAAGCGGGTGCAGCCCGCTAGTATAATTATAAAAGAGAAATATGGTCGGAATTTGTATATGTCTTTGTTAGTCCAAATTGTTTGAGCAAAACGGTAAGAGATAGCAAAAAATTGATGAGAAATGACCGACCTTAAATTAAATTGCCGTACGATACCAAAATATAGGCCAGTTTGCTCCATTTTCAATATTCATTCAGATGTACATGTACAGTTTACACTCTATGAAAAATTTGGATCGGGATTATGAATTTTACAACGATCTGCGTCTGTGTGTGTGTGTGTGTGTGTGTGTGTGTGTGTGTGTGTGTGTGTGTGTATATATTGTATGTATGTGCGTGTCTGTGCAAATGTGTGCATCTATGTGGTTGGGTGTATGTGGTATGTATGTGTGTGATCGTGATAGATGTGTGTGCGTGTGATGGGTGGTGTGTGATGTATGTGGTATGAATGTGCGTGTATGATGGCTTGGCGAAGCCGGTGCACCCGGCTTGTTGAGGTATATCATCAAGATGCCATAAGAAGAAAACATTAAATACCTACACTTATTTCTGGCTAATATTTCGAAAACGGTAAGTCAGAATGGGACCGAAAATGAATTTAATGAAAGCTCCAGTGTTATCAAAAAAAAAAAAAAAAAAAAAATATAGCTAACCGCGATAGATTACAAGTTTCAGGGCAAAGACTGTCTTAAAATTGGACCCTTCCTCGATTTAATACTTAACACGTTCATCGCCGCAATATTTTATATGACATATTGTTCTGTGCTAGCCTTGTTCAGCCAAAATTGACATGTTTTTACAAATTGATAAGTATATCAACTTGGAGTGTTAAATGACAATCATAATCCCATAAGAATCATATTGAAATAAAAGCCCTATATGTATAGGCGTTTAGTGTACAGAAACTCTTCACAGAAACCAGTCAATCTCTAGTTTTCGGTACCAGCTCTATTTCTAAAAAAGCCCCCATAACTTGAGGCGGTTGCGAATTTTACCCTTTTGAAAGTTTTCCTGGTATTGTGCGGTAATTTTTTTTTATATTGAACATTTATTTAAAGAGAGGTGTATAACAATCGAAGTCCTTGGCCTCGGTAATTTTACTTGGTGTCATGTCTCATCATTTTTTGCTATCTCAAAGATGGAAAGATTATTAGCCTGTCCATATTTATTATTAATATATAATATAGAGAAGAGATATACAGGGTGAGCATAAAGTCTCACCCCGACCCCGTATCTCGAGAATGGCTGAAAACACAAGAAACCTCAAAAACCCGTATTCCTTAATTTTTAGGGGGATTAATTTTCAGCCAAAAAAAAATTGTCTACACGGCCCCAGTCAGGCTGGGCATGGTCCAACTTTAAAATATTAAATAGAATGGTATGTCTTGTGGCATATTTTTTTAAAGGTCTCATAGAAAGAAGTTCATTACAACAAATTTCAGTGAACTAAAACTTACAGTTCTCGAGATACAGGGTCGAACGTCCTGCGTAATATCCATATATTTTGACCTATAACTCGTTAACCGTAAATTATAGAAAAATGAAATTTGTTGATAATAACTCCTTATGACAAGCCCTTTCGAAAAAATTATAACTCGACATACTCTGTTGATATTAGTTTCTGGTCGGTTTCATCAGCCACCCGGACGAAAAGTCCGAAAAAATTTAACGAAAAAACAAATCCAGTTTTAACTTCTTCAAAAGTTCTTGCCATAAGGAGTTATTATCAACAAATTTCATTTTTCTGGAATTTACGGTCAACGAGTTATAGGTCCAAATTTATGGATATTACGCAGGACGTCCGACCCTGTATCTCGAGAACGGTAAGTTGTAGCTCACTGAAATTTGTTGTAATGAACTTCTTTCTATGAGACCTTTAAAACAATATGCCACAAGACATACCATTCTATTTAAGATTTTAAAGTTGGTCCATGCCCAGCCTGACTGGGGCCGTGTAGGCAATTTTTTTTTTGGCTGAAAATTAATTCCTAAAAATTAAGGAATACGGGTTTTTGCGTTTTCTTGTATTTTCAGCCATTCTCGAGATACGGGGGGTGGGGTGAGACTTTATGCTCACCCTGTATATACCTACGTAAGTACGTACTTAAAGCATAAAATAAACCAGACTATTAAAATAAATATTACTTTGTCAATTCCGATTAACATAAGAATAGCCACCGTGGCCTAGTGCTTAGACGACCGGCATGGTTTTTCGTGAATTCTCTTGTGGGACCGGCGATAATACGGCTCTCCGACATTGTGTACCACCGGTGGTACACCCGGTCCATTCCGTACGAACGTCCGGTCCCTCCCATCTGGTCAATGTTTTCTGTCAGAGCATACTATACGGCCGACCGAGATGAAACTTTGTGGGTATTATCTTTGTTTAAATCCCTTATGATTCCCTTGATCTCAGCACATTACAACATTCAGGGCCGCAGCTATGGGCCTTAGAAGGGCCAGTCAATGGCTTCTCTGTAGGTCACGCCGTAGCTTATAGCGTTATGATTTTTTGCATGAATATAGCAGCACTGTATATAAGTTTGTGTAAAAAAATTCAGATCTTCACAAACAACAGGGTTAGATTTTTGAGGTCCCTCCCATCTGGTCAATGTTTTCTGTACGAGCATACCATACGGCCGACCGAGATGAAACTTTGTGGGTATTATCTTTGTTGTAATCCCTTATGATTCCCTTGATCTGATCACATTACAGCATTCAGGGCCGCAACTATGGGCCTTAGAAGGGCCAGTCAATGGCTTCTCTGTAGGTCACGCCGTAGCTTATAGCGTTATGATTTTTTGCATGAATATAGCTGCACTGTATATAACTTTGTGTAAAAAAATTCAGATCTTCACAAACAACAGGGGCAGATTTTTGAGGTCCCTCCCATCTGGTCAATGTTTTCTGTACGAGCATACCATACGGCCGACCGAGATGAAACTTTGTGGGTATTATCTTTGTTGTAATCCCTTATGATTCCCTTGATCTGATCACATTACAACATTCAGGGCCGCAACTATGGGCCTTAGAAGGGCCAGTTAAAGGCTTCTCTGTAGGTCAGGCCGTAGCTTATAGCGTATTGATTTTTTGCATGAATATAGCAGCACTGTATATAAGTTTGAGTAAAAAAATTCAGATCTTCACAAACAACAGAGGCAGATTTTTGAGGTCCCTCCCATCTGGTCAATGTTTTCTGTACGAGCATACCATACGGCCGACCGAGATGAAACTTTGTGGGTATTATCTTTATTGTAATCCCTTATGATTCCCTTGATCTGATCACATTACAAAATTCAGGGCCGCAACTATTTGCCTTAGAAGGGCCAGTCAATGGTTTCTCTGTAGGTCCCACCGTAGCTTATAGCGTATTGATTTTTTGCATGAATATAGCAGCACTGTATATAAGTTTGTGTAAAAAAATTCAGAACTTCACAAACAACAGGGTCAGATTTTTGAGGTCCCTCCCATCTGGTCAATGTTTTCTGTACGAGCATACCATACGGCCGACCGAGATGAAACTTTCTGGGTATAATCTTAGTTGTAATCCCTTATGATTCCCTTGATCTGAGCACATTACAATATTCAGGGCCGCAGCTATGGGCCTTAGAAGGGCCAGTCAATGGCTTCTCTGTAGGTCACGCCGTAGCTTGTAGCGTATTGATTTTTTGCATGAATATAGCAGCACTGTATATAAGTTTGTGTAAAAAAATTCAGAACTCCACAAACTACAGGGGCAGATTTTTGAGGTCCCTCCCATCTGGTCAATGTTTTCTGTCAGAGCATACTACACGGCCGACCGAGATGAAACTTTGTGGGTATTATCTTTGTTTAAATCCCTTATGATTCCCTTGATCTGAGCACATTACAACATTCAGGGCCGCAGCTAAGGGCCTTACAAGGGCCAGTCAATGGTTTCTCTGTAGGTCCCACCGTAGCTTATAGCGTATTGATTTTTTGCATGAATATAGCAGCACTGTATATAAGTTTGTGTAAAAAAATTCAGAACTTCACAAACAACAGGGTCAGATTTTTGAGGTCCCTCCCATCTGGTCAATGTTTTCTGTACGAGCATACCATACGACCGACCGAGATGAAACTTTGTGGGTATTATGTTAGTTGTAATCCCTTATGATTCCCCTGATCTGAGCACATTACAATATTCAGGGCCGCAGCTATGGGCCTTAGAAGGGCAAGTCAATGGCTTCTCTGTAGGTCCCGCCGTAGCTTATAGCGTATTGATTTTTTGCATTAATATAGCAGCACTGTATATAATTTTGTGTAAAAAAATTCAGAACTCCACAAACTACAGGGGCAGATTTTTGAGGTCCCTCCCATCTGGTCAATGTTTTCTGTACGAGCATACCATACGGCCGACCGAGATGAAACTTTGTGGGTATTATCTTTGTTGTAATCCCTTATGATTCCCTTGATCTGATCACATTACAAAATTCAGGGCCGCAACTATTTGCCTTAGAAGGGCCAGTCAATGGTTTCTCTGTAGGTCCCACCGTAGCTTATAGCGTATTGATTTTTTGCATGAATATAGCAGCACTGTATATAAGTTTGTGTAAAAAAATTCAGAACTTCACAAACAACAGGGTCAGATTTTTGAGGTCCCTCCCATCTGGTCAATGTTTTCTGTACGAGCATACCATACGGCCGACCGAGATGAAACTTTCTGGGTATAATCTTAGTTGTAATCCCTTATGATTCCCTTGATCTGAGCACATTACAATATTCAGGGCCGCAGCTATGGGCCTTAGAAGGGCCAGTCAATGGCTTCTCTGTAGGTCACGCCGTAGCTTGTAGCGTTATAATTTTTTGCATGAATATCGCAGCACTGTATATAAGTTTGTGTAAAAAATTCAGAACTTCACAAACAACAGGGGCAGATTTTTGAGGTCCCTCCCATCTGGTCAATGTTTTCTGTACGAGCATACCATACGACCGACCGAGATGAAACTTTGTGGGTATTATGTTAGTTGTAATCCCTTATGATTCCCCTGATCTGAGTACTTTACAACATTCAGGGCCGCAGCTATGGGCCTTACAAGGGCCAGTCAATGGTTTCTCTGTAGGTCCCGCCGTAGCTTATAGCGTTTAATTTTTTGCATGAATATCGCAGCACTGTATATAAGTTTGTGTAAAAAAATTCAGAACTTCACAAACAACAGGGGCAGATTTTTGAGGTCCCTCCCATCTGGTCAATGTTTTCTGTCAGAGCATACCATACGGCCGACCGAGATGAAACTTTGTGGGTATTATCTTTGTTGTAATCCCTTATGATTCCCTTGATCTGATCACATTACAAAATTCAGGGCCGCAACTATTTGCCTTAGAAGGGCCAGTCAATGGTTTCTCTGTAGGTCCCACCGTAGCTTATAGCGTATTGATTTTTTGCATGAATATAGCAGCACTGTATATAAGTTTGTGTAAAAAAATTCAGAACTTCACAAACAACAGGGTCAGATTTTTGAGGTCCCTCCCATCTGGTCAATGTTTTCTGTACGAGCATACCATACGGCCGACCGAGATGAAACTTTCTGGGTATAATCTTAGTTGTAATCCTTATGATTCCCTTGATCTGAGCACATTACAATATTCAGGGCCGCAGCTATGGGCCTTAGAAGGGCCAGTCAATGGCTTCTCTGTAGGTCACGCCGTAGCTTGTAGCGTTATAATTTTTTGCATGAATATCGCAGCACTGTATATAAGTTTGTGTAAAAAAATTCAGAACTTCACAAACAACAGGGGCAGATTTTTGAGGTCCCTCCCATCTGGTCAATGTTTTCTGTACGAGCATACCATACGACCGACCGAGATGAAACTTTGTGGGTATTATGTTAGTTGTAATCCCTTATGATTCCCCTGATCTGAGTACTTTACAACATTCAGGGCCGCAGCTATGGGCCTTACAAGGGCCAGTCAATGGTTTCTCTGTAGGTCCCGCCGTAGTTATAGCGTATTGATTTTTTGCATGAATATAGCAGCACTGTATATAAGTTTGTGTAAAAAAATTCAGAACTTCACAAACAACAGGGTCAGATTTTTGAGGTCCCTCCCATCTGGTCAATGTTTTCTGTACGAGTATACCATACGGCCGACCGAGATGAAACTTTCTGGGTATAATCTTAGTTGTAATCCCTTATGATTCCCTTGATCTGAGCACATTACAATATTCAGGGCCGCAGCTATGGGCCTTACAAGGGCCAGTTAAAGGCTTCTCTGTAGGTCAGGCCGTAGCTTATAGCGTATTGATTTTTTGCATGAATATAGCAGCACTGTATATAAGTTTGTGTAAAAAAATTCAGATCTTCACAAACAACAGAGGCAGATTTTTAAGGTCCCTCCCATCTGGTCAATGTTTTCTGTACGAGCATACCATACGGCCGACCGAGATGAAACTTTGTGGGTATTATCTTTGTTGTAATCCCTTATGATTCCCCTGATCTGAGTACTTTACAACATTCAGGGCCGCAGCTATGGGCCTTAGAAGGGCCAGTCAATGGCTTCTCTGTAGGTCACGCCGTAGCTTGTAGCGTTATAATTTTTTGCATGAATATCGCAGCACTGTATATAAGTTTGTGTAAAAAAATTCAGAACTTCACAAACAACAGGGGCAGATTTTTGAGGTCCCTCCCATCTGGTCAATGTTTTCTGTCAGAGCATACCATACGGCCGACCGAGATGAAACTTTGTGGGTATTATCTTTGTTGTAATCCCTTATGATTCCCTTGATCTGATCACATTACAAAATTCAGGGCCGCAACTATTTGCCTTAGAAGGGCCAGTCAATGGTTTCTCTGTAGGTCCCACCGTAGCTTATAGCGTATTGATTTTTTGCATGAATATAGCAGCACTGTATATAAGTTTGTGTAAAAAAATTCAGAACTTCACAAACAACAGGGTCAGATTTTTGAGGTCCCTCCCATCTGGTCAATGTTTTCTGTACGAGCATACCATACGGCCGACCGAGATGAAACTTTCTGGGTATAATCTTAGTTGTAATCCCTTATGATTCCCTTGATCTGAGCACATTACAATATTCAGGGCCGCAGCTATGGGCCTTAGAAGGGCCAGTCAATGGCTTCTCTGTAGGTCACGCCGTAGCTTGTAGCGTTATAATTTTTTGCATGAATATCGCAGCACTGTATATAAGTTTGTGTAAAAAAATTCAGAACTTCACAAACAACAGGGGCAGATTTTTGAGGTCCCTCCCATCTGGTCAATGTTTTCTGTACGAGCATACCATACGACCGACCGAGATGAAACTTTGTGGGTATTATGTTAGTTGTAATCCCTTATGATTCCCTGATCTGAGTACTTTACAACATTCAGGGCCGCAGCTATGGGCCTTAGAAGGGCCAGTCAATGGCTTCTCTGTAGGTCACGCCGTAGCTTGTAGCGTTATAATTTTTTGCATGAATATCGCAGCACTGTATATAAGTTTGTGTAAAAAAATTCAGAACTTCACAAACAACAGGGGCAGATTTTTGAGGTCCCTCCCATCTGGTCAATGTTTTCTGTACGAGCATACCATACGGCCGACCGAGATGAAACTTTGTGGGTATTATCTTGTTGTAATCCCTTATGATTCCCTGATCTGAGTACTTTACAACATTCAGGGCCGCAGCTATGGGCCTTAGAAGGGCCAGTCAATGGCTTCTCTGTAGGTCACGCCGTAGCTTATAGCGTTATGATTTTTTGCATGAATATAGCAGCACTGTATATAAGTTTGTGTAAAAAAATTCAGATCTTCACAAACAACAGGGTCAGATTTTTGAGGTCCCTCCCATCTGGTCAATGTTTTCTGTACGAGTATACTATACGGCCGACCGAGATGAAACTTTCTGGGTATAATCTTAGTTGTAATCCCTTATGATTCCCTTGATCTGAGCACATTACAATATTCAGGGCCGCAGCTATGGGCCTTACAAGGGCCAGTCAATGGTTTCTCTGTAGGTCCGCCGTAGCTTATAGCGTATTGATTTTTTGCATGAATATAGCAGCACTGTATATAAGTTTGTGTAAAAAATTCAGAACTTCACAAACAACAGGGCAGATTTTTGAGGTCCCTCCCATCTGGTCAATGTTTTCTGTACGAGCATACCATACGACCGACCGAGATGAAACTTTGTGGGTATTATGTTAGTTGTAATCCCTTATGATTCCCTGATCTGAGTACTTTACAACATTCAGGGCCGCAGCTATGGGCCTTACAAGGGCCAGTCAATGGTTTCTCTGTAGGTCCCGCCGTAGCTTATAGCGTATTGATTTTTTGCATGAATATAGCAGCACTGTATATAAGTTTGTGTAAAAAAATTCAGAACTTCACAAACAACAGGGTCAGATTTTTGAGGTCCCTCCCATCTGGTCAATGTTTTCTGTACGAGTATACCATACGGCCGACCGAGATGAAATTTTCTGGGTATAATCTTTGTTGTAATCCCTTATGATTCCCTTGATCTGAGCACATTACAATATTCAGGGCCGCAGCTATGGGCCTTACAAGGGCCAGTTAAAGGCTTCTCTGTAGGTCAGGCCGTAGCTTATAGCGTATTGATTTTTTGCATGAATATAGCAGCACTGTATATAAGTTTGTGTAAAAAAATTCAGATCTTCACAAACAACAGAGGCAGATTTTTAGGTCCCTCCCATCTGGTCAATGTTTTCTGTACAAGCATACCATAACGGCCGACCGAGATGAAACTTTGTGGGTATTATCTTTGTTGTAATCCCTTATGATTCCCTGATCTGAGTACTTTACAACATTCAGGGCCGCAGCTATGGGCCTTAGAAGGGCCAGTCAATGGCTTCTCTGTAGGTCACGCCGTAGCTTGTAGCGTTATAATTTTTTGCATGAATATCGCAGCACTGTATATAAGTTTGTGTAAAAAAATTCAGAACTTCACAAACAACAGGGGCAGATTTTTGAGGTCCCTCCCATCTGGTCAATGTTTTCTGTCAGAGCATACCATACGGCCGACCGAGATGAAACTTTGTGGGTATTATCTTTGTTGTAATCCCTTATGATTCCCTTGATCTGATCACATTACAAAATTCAGGGCCGCAACTATTTGCCTTAGAAGGGCCAGTCAATGGTTTCTCTGTAGGTCCCACCGTAGCTTATAGCGTATTGATTTTTTGCATGAATATAGCAGCACTGTATATAAGTTTGTGTAAAAAAATTCAGAACTTCACAAACAACAGGGTCAGATTTTTGAGGTCCCTCCCATCTGGTCAATGTTTTCTGTACGAGCATACCATACGGCCGACCGAGATGAAACTTTTGGGTTTTAAATCTTTGTTGTAATCCCTTATGATTCCCTTGATCTGAGCACTTTTACAAATTCAGGGCGCAGCTATGGGCCTTAGAAGGGCCAGTCAATGGCTTCTCTGTAGGTCACGCCGTAGCTTGTAGCGTTATATTTTTTGCATGAATATGCAGCACTGTATATAAGTTTGTGTAAAAAAATTCAGATCTTCACAAACAACAGGGGCAGATTTTTGAGGTCCCTCCCATCTGGTCAATGTTTTCTGTAGAGCATACCATACGCCGACCGAGATGAAACTTTGTGGGTATTATCTTTGTTGTAATCCCTTATGATTCCCTGATCTGATCACTTACAACATTCAGGGCCGCAGCTATGGGCCTTAGAAGGGCCAGTCAATGGTTTCTCTGTAGGTCCCACCGTAGCTTATAGCGTATTGATTTTTTGCATGAATATAGCAGCACTGTATATAAGTTTGTGTAAAAAAATTCAGAACTTCACAAACAACAGGGTCAGATTTTTGAGGTCCCTCCCATCTGGTCAATGTTTTCTGTACGAGCATACCATACGGCCGACCGAGATGAAACTTTCTGGGTATAATCTTAGTTGTAATCCCTTATGATTCCCTTGATCTGAGCACATTACAATATTCAGGGCCGCAGCTATGGGCCTTAGAAGGGCCAGTCAATGGCTTCTCTGTAGGTCACGCCGTAGCTTGTAGCGTTATAATTTTTTGCATGAATATCGCAGCACTGTATATAAGTTTGTGTAAAAAAATTCAGAACTTCACAAACAACAGGGGCAGATTTTTGAGGTCCCTCCCATCTGGTCAATGTTTTCTGTACGAGCATACCATACGACCGACCGAGATGAAACTTTGTGGGTATTATGTTAGTTGTAATCCCTTATGATTCCCCTGATCTGAGTACTTTACAACATTCAGGGCCGCAGCTATGGGCCTTACAAGGGCCAGTCAATGGTTTCTCTGTAGGTCCCGCCGTAGCTTATAGCGTATTGATTTTTTGCATGAATATAGCAGCACTGTATATAAGTTTGTGTAAAAAAATTCAGAACTTCACAAACAACAGGGTCAGATTTTTGAGGTCCCTCCCATCTGGTCAATGTTTTCTGTACGAGTATACCATACGGCCGACCGAGATGAAACTTTCTGGGTATAATCTTAGTTGTAATCCCTTATGATTCCCTTGATCTGAGCACATTACAATATTCAGGGCCGCAGCTATGGGCCTTACAAGGGCCAGTTAAAGGCTTCTCTGTAGGTCAGGCCGTAGCTTATAGCGTATTGATTTTTTTGCATGAATATAGCAGCACTGTATATAAGTTTGTGTAAAAAAATTCAGAACTTCACAAACAACAGAGGCAGATTTTTGAGGTCCCTCCCATCTGGTCAATGTTTTCTGTACGAGCATACCATACGGCCGACCGAGATGAAACTTTGTGGGTATTATCTTTGTTGTAATCCCTTATGATTCCCCTGATCTGAGTACTTTACAACATTCAGGGCCGCAGCTATGGGCCTTAGAAGGGCCAGTCAATGGCTTCTCTGTAGGTCACGCCGTAGCTTGTAGCGTTATAATTTTTTGCATGAATATCGCAGCACTGTATATAAGTTTGTGTAAAAAAATTCAGAACTTCACAAACAACAGGGGCAGATTTTTGAGGTCCCTCCCATCTGGTCAATGTTTTCTGTACGAGCATACCATACGGCCGACCGAGATGAAACTTTGTGGGTATTATCTTTGTTGTAATCCCTTATGATTCCCTTGATCTGATCACATTACAACATTCAGGGCCGCAGTAATGGGTCATACAGAATAGTGGAAAAAATCTTTATAAAAATCTTATTTTTTGTACATACTTGCGACCGGGATGATATTAAAATTTATTAAAAATCATCTTTATTGAGTATACATAACACTTATAGGCTTTATACATTATTAATAATAAATGAATTAAAAAAAAAACTGTATTTTAGCCATGTAATTCTGTTGAACACATGCTGACCAGGGTTAATCACGTAAGGTTGTAAAAGAGGGGTGTTGTTGAATGAAATCTCATGATATTAGGAATTCCCCTCCGGGTCCGAGTTTTTCGATCTGGTCAACGTTTTTCGTGGTCAAGCGATTAGGCAGACCCATCAGAATATTGTTGCAGGTAAATTAATGGGAATGCTCACACTTGTCGTTAAAGCTCATTTCTATCTTCTATCAATTTTATTTAAATCAATAATAAATAGTTTGACTGGAATTTACATTGAATTTACACTCTTAAAACCTAGCGAAATAGAAACTATAAGACATAATTCCGGTCGTTCGGTTGTTAATCGTCTTGAAGTCACGAGCTCAGTTTGTAATTTGCCAATATGATTGTTTATAAAGTTCTAGGTTACCCGTGTTCTAAGGTAACATAACTGTGCATAAATTAGTATCAATACACATGGACTAAAAGTATCAATACACATGTTTCATAAATTATTGATGGTAAAAAAAATCATTTATTTTTATTTATATTAAAACTTTCTATTGTGTTATGTTTATTCTATTGTTTTTTAAAAGAAATAAAGAGACAGGTTTTTTTTTAAATGTACAAAAATAAATAGAGTTCTCTTCTGTAATATGACAGGAAGCACAAGACACAAGGCAAACAATTCCCTGTAAGCATGTGTGGGTACAGTTCAAACTATGTACAATCAACAGTGTTAGCATCGTGAATGGTGGAGGAAAAACCGACCTCAGTAGCTTGATCGATAAGGCGCGCCGTCAGCCGCTTATCGATCAACCTGGAGGTCGGTGGTTCAAGTCCCGGTTTCAGCGTGGATTTAGTAAATCGAGTTTGGTAAGTTGTGATATCACAAAAGTGATTAACACAAATATAAACACAATTATTTTTGGAGGAAAAAGGTGGAGGAAAAAAATATAAACAAAATATTTTTCTTTAAACCAAAATAAGAGTAGTACAAGTTTAAGGAAGAAATTTTCCTTTCAAAATCCATCTAAAATTTCACATCCTTTGGTCATAAAATATAAAATGGGCATTTGTTTTTCTTTACCAATTTATTTAAACTTGACCTCTACTTCTTATTAGTTCTTATTATTATATGAAAGGAGCCAAAAATCAAGGATCAACATCAGGTTGCTGAAGTTGAGCTAGCGATAGGCAAGTGTAGTTTAGATCATCATAATAAAATTATTAGAGGGCCAGTACTCAGGTTGCTAGATACTGTCTAAAAAAAAAATAAGCCATTTAAAAAAACCTCGGAATATTATAAACAAACAAGTGTTTTGTAAAATGAAAACATACACCTCTTGTAAATTGTGTTGCAATAGAAAACTCATCACTATTATGGCCGGTTCTATCAATTTCACAAAAACTTGGTTTGGCACGAATCTCGGATTGGAAATGCTAGTTCCAAAGAATTTGTCAATTTAAGCGCCAGTGTGCCTCTATTGAGTGAATACGAGATTGAGCGAAAACGAGGTTTTACGAAACCTCGGTTTTGTCATTTATTGATAGAACCGGCCATTAATAACTTCACTTCTTCTCTTGAAAGTGTAAGGATATATCTTATTAAATAATTAAAAAATACCATAAGTCCTCCACATGAAGGTAATCAAGGTATAATAAGTCCTCCACTCTTAGTGAAAAGTTGATTCTTCTAATATATTTGTACCTAATTAAAACTACACATCATCAATTAAAATTTCTGAGTTTAAAACAGGGAGGCACAACCATAAGGAAATATCATTGAACACAGAACAGCTTGGGTATCACATTGCTCACTCGGGTTAATCTTTACCCCAGATGTCTTGCCTCTGCCTGGCTTCCTGGCGCTTCTTCTCTGAAATGGAAAATAAATAAATTAAATCTAGGGCAAGTATTAAATTAGTAATAATAATTTAATTTTGTTTCAATTTATTAAAAAAAAAAAAAAAAAAAAAAAAAAAAAAACTTGTCTCACCTAACAGAATATTCGTTTCGCCTTAATTAATAAACAAAATCAAGTCAGAAACTACATTTCTCTATTTAAAAAACAAAACTAATCTAGACTATTATCAATAATTTCGCCTTTAGTGTAAAAGAGCGCAATTACATCCAGGGCAAAGAAGAATAATGCAAGGAAAATATGGAGGAACTAGAGTTAGAGGAAGAAGAATGTTGTGTATGTTAACAAATATCTTAGGAAGAGGGACATTAGAACAAATGAAAGAAGATGTCCAGGATAGAGATAGTTGGAGGAGGTCTTGCTGAATCCTGTAGCTAGAGAGATATACAATTAATATTGGTGTAAAAGTTTATAAAGTATGTATGTATGTATGATCAAGGCCTCTTCACAATTTTTGTGGGTAACGCAGCATTACTAAGAGCCGAGCCTCCTGTACTTTTTGAATTCTATTACATTCATTTCTTTTTACTCTGGTAATGCCGCCACTGGTCGTTACTCATACAAGTAACTACTCATTTTCATTTGTTCAAATGTCCCTCTTCCTAAGATATTTTTGTTAACATACACAACATTCTTCTTCCTCTAACTCTAGTTACTCCATATTTTACTTGCATTATTCTTTGTTGCATTTTACATTTCTCCTCAGAGTGGACCCCGAACATCTAAGTACAGAGCAGAAAAATTCCTGCCCCGCTGGGGATCGAACCCAGGTCACCTAGCGCGTGGTGCGTGGTGCAATGCCTAGCGCGCTAACTCACTCTGCCATGGTGACTACTCTGCCACAGTGGCAGTATTTGTCTTATATAGTGTTTGTCTCACCCCGCGCGTCCTTGAGTATCTGCCGCTCCTCTTCCCGCTTCGACTCGGAGACCTGCACCCGAATCCCGAGGGCGCCCGACACAAGCCGACGGGCCGAAGACAGGCAGGTCTTGGGCCGCGGGCCGCACGGGGCCGCCAGCAGAGTCTTGGCTTTGGCTCGGGAGAGCGCGATAGCCTCGCGGAGCGGACGGGTTTTCACGTTGGGCAGATTCGTGTTGAGTACCTCGTCAGCTGAAAAAAAAAAAAAAAAAAAAAAAAAAATGAAATTGTGTAACGACTAATAGCACTTAAAACTAGATATCAAAAACATCACCCCACTGCATGCTTTTCGAGAGGATAAGGAAAGTAAAAAAAGAGCAATTGCGGGGGTTTTTTTTTTTTTTTTTTTTTTTTTTTAATTCCAAATATATGAGATGTAGGTATAGAATGAAGATAAGAAAAGAGAGGAAAAATGTAATCTTACCATTTTATAGAGTTAAGAAATAGATAAAATAACATTATAGTAAAACTTTTTACCATCTCTATCTTATCTTATAGTAAACTTATCAAAAATGAAAAGAAAATGGACTGGAGCCTTTACTTGGAGTGATTGTGATTGCTGAAGCCGTTGAAAAGTAAGAGGTCAAATTCAAATCTTCCATAAAAAAAACACACTCGCTTACTAGAGGGCTAGCAGACATACTTATCTACTACAGAGCTAGGAAACACACTCACCTACTAGAAGGCTAGCAGACATACATATCTACTACAGAGCTAGGAAACACACTCACCTACTAGAGGGCTAGCAGACATACTTATCTACTACAGAGCTAGGAAACACACTCACCTACTAGAGGGCTAGCAGACATACTTATCTACTACAGAGCTAGGAAACACACTCACCTACTAGAGGGCTAGCAGACATACTTATCTACTACAGAGCTAGGAAACACACTCACCTACTAGAGGGCTAGCAGACATACTTATCTACTACAGAGCTAGGAAACACACTCACCTACTAGAGGACTAGCAGACATACTTATCTACTAACTATTTGTTTTATGCCCCCATCAACCGAATGATGCGTGCGGCAAACAATATGTGATACTAGTATTACTGTGTACCTGTTACCAATGTTATTGTTTATTTATTTTATCTAGTCACTAAATGTTTTAGATGTTTTAATTAATCTATGTTTATTTCATTGTAGTAACATGTATTTATGTTTGATTTTACACTGGGCTTGACCCGTAAATATACAATTACAATTACTACAGAGCTAGGAAACACACTCACCTACTAGAGGGCTAGGAAACACACTCACCTACTAATGGGCTAGCGAACACACCCAGCGCGTGGGTGTCGTCAACCCACTTAATGTGGAAGGAGGTGCGGGCATAGGGAGCAAACACATCCATGAGATCTCTGTTGGTGAGGGTGGATGAGAAACCGTAGATCTCCAAAATATTCTCACCATCAGAAGTTCTGTGAATGAGACGACAGACATGATTTTCAACAATCCTGATAATAAAAAATATCTATTAGTGATTTTTTTTCTCTCCATATTATTCTCTTTATCGTATTACTTTAGTTTAGCATACATTGGAAACATTTAATTAATTTAGCGTGTCCTATTTTGAAAAAGAGTCAGTTTTAGACCAGGGCCTCATTTCAGAAAGCACTCTCACACTCAAAACCCCCAAATTTCTCTTTCAACTTTCAAATTTTGTTTAGATAATGCACTCAGATAGTGCGTTGTATAGAAAGAATCCATTATTTAAACCAATTTTCGCATGAAATGGTGATTTATGTATTTTGAGAGAGTGCTTTTTGGATAGAGGCCCAGCTATCAGCTAAATACGGATCAATTAGCATAGAGGCAGGCATTTTTTTTTTTTTTTTTTTTTTTTTTTTTTTTTTTAACAAGAATTGTGCTTTATTTGTAGGTACATAATTTCATAACAATAACAATAACATAATAAATAACAAAGTACTTAAAATTAATAAAATAAATTTAATTCTAAAACGTGTTAAATTTTAACTAGTTTGAAAAATAGTAAAGAAAAAGGTGTATAGTACAAACCTCTCCTCGGGAGTCTGGTAGCTGCGATACTCTTGTGTGGGGGTCTGTACAGATACTTTGCCCATCTTGTTCATCAGCTGGGAAGGAAGAGAATATTAGAGTATTAATTTTATAAGTGATGTTATTTAAATAATTACCATTTGTATGTTATTAAAAAAAGTATTTTGAGTTAACCTTGTCTCTTCACTTCATTAAAATATACTTTTGAGTGACACACTAGACCTGTGGTTACATGTTTACAATTAAAGGATTTATTGAACTGGACTCTATCTTTTGCTTTTAATTTAGTGTAAACGCGCATTACCTTGATAAAATGTTGGTGGATAGTGTTTGTACACCAGTCACAAAATAAAATTCATCTGATCAGATAAAGAAAAAACTTTAGTCTGTACAAATATACTGAAAATAGAAATACTGAAACAACACTTTAAAATATCACAAGACTTGAACTGCTGACACTCAAATACTAAAAGTAGGGATCAAATTTTCGTAATGGCTAGACTTGATAGGAATGTGTGTGTTGACAGAACTTTGTAGTGCTCACTTTGAACAGAATGGAGCTCTAAATAACCAGCGGAAATACCACGTAGAACACATGAGTTCTTCACGAAACACTAAAATAAAGCAACATCTAGGGCGGAATTAATAGACGTTTTTGTAATACCTCTGTGGCGCTAAGTCACGGATTGCGTACTGTGTAGGATAGGGAAAATCGACGCTTAGCAGTGACTTGTGATATAGAATTTGTCTATTAATTTCGCCCCTAGTATCACAAGGACATTCATTGGTGATAGTCTTTGAATTCGAATCCCACTGTGGTAAATTTGTCAGCTCAAGTTCTTCAAGTATACTGGCCCGAATAGCCTCCTTCACTTTTCAAATTCTAATACATTAATTTATTTTTACTCTGGTAATGCCGCCACTGGTCGTTACTCATACAAGTAACTACTCATTTTTCCTCACGAGGTATGAGTGGACCCTGAACATCCAAGTACAGAGCAGAAAAATTCCTGCCCCGCTGGGGATCGAACCCAGGTCACCGTGCGTACAATGCCTAGCACGCTAACTCACTCTGCCACGATGACAACGAACAATATAAAGAGTTTCTAAATAAATAAATAAAATAAAATAAATAACAATTAAGAAAAGTGAAAAAGTATGAGACAACTAAAGGAACTGTGTCTTAAAATGCTAAATGTGTATGGACGTACTTGGTTCATAATATCAGGCACGAGGCATTCTCCATCGTCATCATACAGGGTCTCCCAGTCGCACTCTTCAGGGTTCAAATCCACGGGAGCAGTGGCATTGGTCTGCTTACTAACAACAGGAGTGGTAGGAGGAGAGAGGAGAGAGCTCACTTCAGGCACTGGTTTGGAAGGTGAAGGTACATTTGAACTGATGGGAGCATTTGATTCTATGGATGAAGGTGCACTGTGACTAATTTCAATATCAGACTTTGGAGATGAAGGTACATTTAAGCTGTCTTCGGGGACTGCTTTTGAAGGAACATCTGAAGGAACCGGTGCATCCAATTTGGATGGAGGTAAATTTAAGCTGACTTGAGACATTGATTTAGTTGGTGTTGATACACTTGAACTACTTTCAGACACTGATTCGGCTTGAGAAAATTCAGCAATTGACTCATTCGGTGATTCAGATTCTAGTTCTGATTCAAACAGTTTCGAGTCACTGTCTGGTATTGACTGGGTCGGTGGAGTCAAAGATTTTGCAGGTGATTCAACAGCTGAACATGAAGGTTCACTTGGTGTAAGAGAAGCAGAAGACACGGGACACTCGACAAGAGCAGATATTCCTTCATTGGAACAGGGCATTGTACTTCCTAGCGATTCTGACGTATTACAAAAGGCATCAGATATCTTGGAGTCGATCTCTTGATCAGGTGTAGTTTCAGATGTGATTTTTACATTACTATTAAATGCTGAGAACGGTAATGATTCAGAAGATTTTTCTGTAATACTATTTGAATGAAAATTTGTTTCTACTAATCTCACTTTGCTAGGAACTTCATTGTGAGTGCCACACACATTGATAACCGCATATTCACTGTCTGGAGAAGTAAATTTAGTGACATCTGTTTCAAATTTACTGCTGATAATAATGGGCTCTTTGCTGACTTGATCTATACTACTTATATGCCCATCTTCAACATCCATACTACATGAAGGGATAGTGTTTTTCTCTTCTGAACTAATAATATTGACCAATGAACTATGAACATCTCTAACAGTAACAACCACATTATCACTAGTGTTGAATTTGTTTTCCTTGGTCAAGTTTTTTTCTGCATTGTAAGTACTAATATCATCATTTTCAGAGACACACATAATGTTGTTATCTACTTCCATTTTACTATCATCCTCAATCCTCGCACTGACAGTGAGCGAGTTTCTTTCACAGTTTGTCATTGTTTGCGCGATGGTATCAGTGTCATGTGTATTTTCTGATATTGCACCTATTTCTTCAGATTTGGGATTAGAAATGTGCTCTACGTGTTCAATATCAACACTAGAACAAGTTTTCTTATCACTTCTCATTTCAGCATTATTTAATATTTTGAGAGTTTCATTTTGTTCTTGACCAAGCTCTTGACTAACTAGAGTTATTGTTTCACTAGGGCATTTGTTAAAGGTTGTTTCTAGATGAGAATTATTTGAATGCAGACTTCGATTTGTCAGAGGATTCTGTATGGGATTATTTGGAAGATTGGATATCAGATTATCCACTTTAGCAGGAGAAATGTCAGAATTGTACAGATTATTAGCAGTAGCAGGTGGGGGAATGTACTTGTTTTCATTGGCAGTGTATGCAGATTTATCAGCAATAATTTTATCATTGTTCGTGATTATTTCTCGAGCAGGTTGTCCAATACTGTTGGTGTGTTTAGTAAACGTGTATTCCAAGTCATTTCTTGTGCCTTTATTTTCTGTTTGATTTGTACTATTTGCAACGGGACTTTTTCTGGCATTGTGCCCAACAGGTACTTGGGGTGAAGGAGTATTGGGTGTGCCTGAGGGCAGAGAGCTGCGCAGAGCTCGAGGTACATAGACTTTCATGTCAGGACGCCTTGTTCTATTTCTGGAAACACAAACATAAAGACAAATGAACATGAATTCAATATAGAGTTGAGCCATTTTTTGGTGTTCCACTTTTAGAAGCATGATTTTTTTTTAATAATGTTTTACAACTTCAAGTTGTAGTTTTTTCTTTCTTTCAAATATTACAAGAAAATGATACACAGTACACAAATGTAATAAATTACAACTATACAACAATATTTATACCTACTATTTCACACTTATGAGACGGCGTGCCCACCGGTGGGTCACGTTTTTTCTCAATTTTCCTTGTAACGTGACCCACCAGTGGGTACAGATAATGCAATTTTTTATATATTTTTGTACTCGCCCGTCCCAATTTTTTTTTTTTTTTTTTTTTTGCTGTTGTCATAATTATTTGGAACACATACCCTAATTTGAAGCCGTCCCAGCGTACAAACTATAGAAAATAGGACCGTCTCATACGTGTTAAGACTTAATTACCAATTCTATCTCTCTCTCTCTCTCTCTTGTAAAGGTTTTTACCCCCTCTCCCACCATCTCTTGCTCTTTCTCTCTTAACTCTTTTCTATTTATCTTATCACTTGTTCTTTTAATTGAAGAAAAAAAAGTAGGTATGCTCATTGGAGGTCCGAAATTGGCTTTTGGTTTTATTTGTTTGAGTCTTTTTGTATTTATATGAGACCAGGGAAGATTTATAATAGTTTTTGGGCCACACTGGCCGACCTGAAATCACTTGACGGCCCCAGATGTGGACCAATTTATATTAATAGGCTATTGTATGATAGGTCTTGTTGTACAGATGCATGGTATGACATATTTAAAAAATCTGACAGAGGTCTTAAGTTCATAGAACTGCTGGTTTTATTATAGACTGGTAGTTATACAAGAAGAGCACCAATTATCACATAAAACTCCATTTGATGGGAATCGTACCAGCTATCCAAATTAACCTGTGTCAGCCTGGGCAAGGCTGGAAATGTCAGCCTCACGCGTCTAGAGGGAACAGAATTTTCGTTGATAAGTCTGACCCAACCGGGAATCGAACTCGGGATGTATGGACCATGGGCAGTAGTCACAACCATTACATCACGGAGGCTCTCGAACTACTGGTTACTTCTGATAAAATGCTAGACCATTTATTCATTATGTATATTTACATATATCATACTTACATTTTCGTGGGTGGATCAGTTTTACATCTCCTTTCCAGATTCTCACTACTTGTTAACAATCTTATCTCGTTTTCCCCTCTCCCCACCCCGCCACCACTGTTCACCATCTCATTCCCTTTCCTCAGATGGGGGGTGTGTAGATGTTCATGACTCCTTTATTTGAACGAGCCACTTTTCTCAAATGAGTATTGAGTGATCCCTTTTCACCACGACTAAGTTGAGAGGAAGTGCTGTGCTGTTCACGGCCAGCCGGTTTTTCTGTTGCCCCACTAGCACTGGAGTAAGGGGAGCGTTTCAGGTTAAATGGTGATACAAACTCTTGTTGAGGTACAAAAATAATAGGGGCAGGAGAAGATTTGACTGGGGTTGCTTTTGACCTGAAATTAGTGAAAATACAGAGGTTTATTTATTATTTTCTTCTATAATTTACTGTAGAATATCTATCAATCATAAAGTTAGTTGATTTCAAATATTAAAAGGATAACTATTAGAACTTATTTAAATAGATAATTATTCATTAAATTGTTCACTTAGAAGTATTTATAGATATTCTTATGAAGTTCCCTCTAGTTCCCACCCTTCTCTTTTTCCAAGGACCTAGAGGTGTAAAAATTTTAATCTTCAGAAGCCTTGTGTCAGAACTGTTGTTTTTTCTCTTTCTCTCAAGAAACCTTGTTTAAAAAAAGAGCACCATGAGACGAATATAATTCAAATTTTAAGTACATAAATTCATCTTACTCTTCTTTTATCAAACTGGAATGACACAGGGCAATTCTTCTTCCTGCTCCCCTCTCCTACAGACAAGGAGCTTAAGGAGTGTTTGCTTGCATAGCTGTCACACACTGTCTGGTGGATGAGGAAGCGTCGCCAATTGTTAAGAGGAGGAAACAAGAGGACACTGAAAACAAAATGGAGAAAGAGATGTAGTTTGATAGACAAGTATCAATTTTTTTTTTTTTTAAGCTTTATTAGGTAGAACAAAAAATATATACAGTAGAACACAATGAAATATAAAGAAAAACAAAAGATTAAACAAATATACAAGAAGGAAAAAAAGAGAGAAATGTCCTACCTAAAGGGCGGGGTTATTGCCTGTGGCAATCTCTTCCACCCAACCCTTTTTTTCTGTATCTGTATATTGGTACAAGCAGGCCGCGAGGGCCCATGACCTCCAGAAAATAGCTTTTCCTTTTCCATCTTTACTTTCTACAGGTTGTTTGGATTCCTCCTTCATGTCTTGTGCAATAATTTTCATGTTAAGTAAGAGTGTTGCTGATTCTTGTTTTAAATTTAGAAGGCTGCTGTCTGGTACCACAGTATGTATTATGATTTTCTTGTGTGGTTCATTACCCCTAACCTGAAATAACATTTAAATTTCCTTAAAAAGATGGAAATTTGGGGAGCTAGTTTCAGTTAGCTTTCAACTGAATCAATGTCGAAGTAAAAATGTATGACCAAATTACAAAATAAGATTACAACAAATATATAACAAAATCATCATTAAAGTCTGACTTTCCACCAATTGGAGCACAGCATATCTTTTATGTAGTCTTATTTTATAATTTGGCCGAATAACTTCCATAGAAAATAAAAGATGCTGCTACATGTTTTAATATCTTATTGGGTATTAAGATTTGTTAAGTAATATCTACCTAAGGAATTTTCATATGAACATGGTGAAAGAAATGCATACCTAACTATTGTCTTCTTTTAATTTGCCTATTTAAAATGCAGTATTTTCTTTACAAATCTCAGTTACCTTCTTTCTTTTTTATTTTACCAATTTATGTGGGTAATTGCCATTATCAATTGACCTCTAATCTCATGCTGATGGTATTTATTCAGTCTGACTGCTGGTTTAGGCTAGGAATTAGCACTTTGTACTATCAAAACTACAGCAACAATAAAATAATAATAGTTAAATTTTAAAACTTGTTACCCAGACAGCACAGTCAACTGGATGTATACCATACTGTTAGGTGGAAAAAGTCTACTTGCCCACCTGGAAATCAACTGGAGATTTCCACCTTCCACCTGACCTCCACCTGGAAATCAACTGGAAATGAACTGGAAAGTAACCCAACTTTTAACTGGAAGTCAGTTGCCCAAAGTCAACTGGATTTGTTCCACTTATTTCCAGCTACTTGTAGCGCTCTCTAGTGGATGGGTAGTAACTCACTACCACAATGTTGACATACCTATTTACCTATACTGTACATTATACTACATAATAATCAAATGCTACGCTCTTGGTTTTGAGGTCGTGGGTTCGAATCCCATTATATGCATTTTTTTTCTTCAAAAAATAATAATAATAGTAATAAAAATACTAGAAACAAATGTATATTAGGCATAAATTCAATTTCAGTTATTAAATTTAGAGGCCATACATTCAAATCTCATGAAGAATATTTTTTTTGTATAAAAATAAAGTAATAAATTTTAAATAGGTTTTTTTAACACGTACACACACACAATTTTGAGTATATTTTTTTTCATATATAAATTTGGAAAGAAAAAGAAAATAACTACTCTGTTTTAAACAACACAATTCAAATAAGACTCTTTAACATTATTATATTTTTACAATAAGAGTGTTTATTATTTAAAAAATTGTCCCAAAAGTGTAAAATGCACTATCAAATTTCCACCATGTCACAAGACCTTGTACCAATGTATCACAAGTATTTCTAAGTAGGTATAATCTCTATATATAAAACTCAAAGTTATGCATGTCTGGCTGACTATGTCCTCTTGGGGTTACAAAAACCAAACGGTACTCTCACTGAGAGTTCACCCCCCCTAAGCCACCTTCAACATACTAGAAAATTATCAAAATTAAAATATCTAATACAATTTTCAAGTGCACTGGTAATCAAGTGGTTAATGCGCTAGTCAGATAATCAACCTAGCGTAGGGTTCCGTTGTTTCAATTTTTTCCTCATTATGGTTGTGACCACATAATAATAAGACTCTGAGGGTTAGGTGGTAGAAAATGCTTTGAGCATAACCTTTAACCTTACCTGGTGGTTACCTTCCAGTTAAAAGTGTTATTATTATTTTTATTGGGACACCGGCCATGAGAAAAAACCTTAATGGTGACAAAATGCCAGGTTTTAGCTAGTATAGAAATAAAATAATGATATCCAATTATAAAATATGCTCATAACATGTACATAATCACAATAAAATAATAATACTATGTAAATTAAAATCTATTTCTTTTGAGAAACCAAAAATAACAAAGAAATAAACTAATAGCCAGCAGAAAATGAAGATGGGGCATGGAATACACCAGTTTTCATGAAATTGCAAAAGTTAAGCAATGTCTAACGGGGTTGAACATGGATTAGTGAATGTTATTATGTATTTGTAATCCTTCATGACAATTTATATACTGCTATGGCTAATTAGAATTGCTGGGTTGTTTGCTTTGAGAATTCTTACCAAAAAACATTGTTATACTTAAATTAAAACAAAATTGACTTGTTAAGACTAGTGAAATTATAAAACACAATAGTGTGGAACACTTTTTTTAAATAGATATAAAATTAACTCAAAATTTAAGGGCCTTCATAGTAATAAGGTGGTAGAGAGAGCACAATAGTTATTATTGTTATTATGAACAGTGCACAGTAAATTGGCCAATTAATTTTAAATCAAGTAATCAGGAAGCATGTCACAAAGTAAACATCATTTTTTAGTGTGGCAGAACCACCTATCAGTGAAATATTCATTTTATAATGAATATTTATATTTTATAAAGTATTTTACATCTAAATAAAATCCACAGAGTGAAAAATTTCACTATCTAGCACTATGCATTCAGCTGTTTCTTTGCTTGAACCAGAACCTTTTTTTAGCCAACCTATGGTCAAGAGATCTTGAGCATAAAAAATTCTGTTTCCCTTAACACATGAGACTAGCATTCATGGTCCTGCTTTGGCTTGGCTAGGCTAGGTGAGATTAATATGGGTAGCTGGTATGATTCCAAGTGAACTGAAGGTGTTAATCCCACTGAAGGTCCAGGAACAGCAGAGTGCAGAAAGTTCATTAGGGTCCAAGTGGATGTCTCTAGAAATGGATGGTTATTGTCAGATGAAAAAGGTGATCCAGTATTAACTGCTTCTTGTCCTCTCCTTTCCTTCTGTCACGATTTAGACAAACTTAAGAACTATTTTTTGAAACATCTCGAAAGCAAATTTGGAGTTCAGAAATGACAAAGTAAACACTTTCATAGTTATAAAAAAGATATTCAAAACTAATTAAAATATTATTTGTATTTAAAATATGTTCAAATAAATGAAATACCTATTATTTAAGAGAATTATTAATTATTTAAAACAATTCACAATTTGTCACAAAAATATCACAATTTCTGAATTTCCTTCAACAAAGGACGAGTTTTATCTAAACGGAAGTGTTAGTTTTATCTAAACGGAACGGAAGTGTACTGGAAGTAGTAGTTATAAAAAAGATCAAAACTAATTAAAATGATATTTGTATTTAAAAATGTTCAAAACTAAATGAAATACATATTTAAAAGAATTATTAATTATTGAAAACAATTTACAATCACCATATCACAATGATTCTGAAATTACGAAAGATCAAAGATGGCGTCTTCAACAAAGGACGCGTTTTATGTAAACTGGAAAAATATGGAACATTTCCAGCTGACTGGTCAACTGACTAAATTCTACTCATGTCCTAGCTGGAGAGAGTCGTTATATTTCCAGCTGACTGCCCAGGTGACTGAGTCTAGATGGATTTTTGTTGGAAATATCCAGGTGGCTGGTCAACTGATTTAATCCATGATGGAAAAATCCAGCTGTCGGGACAGTTGGAGGTCCAGTTGACTTTATACACCTGGATATTTCCACCTTAAATCCAGACTGGAAGTCACCTTCCGTGCTGTCTGGGTAGTATATATACAGGGTGTCCCACCAAACTTGGACACCTCAAATTACTCGGCCCCTGAAAGAGTTTTTGAAAAATGAAAAATCTTAGGGTACATGTCCTAATTATGCGGTTTCAGTCATGAAATTTTTTTTATACAGGGTGGTTCAAAAGTCAGAAATTGAGGTGTCAACTTTCGATTTTTAAATGGATCGACCTGAATTTTATTTGATAATTTTACTTCTAAATGGTGTCTGAGTACTTTTTTAAACAAAAATATTACATACAGGGTGGTTTTTTTTCGACCAATTTTTTTTCTTAATCTCGAATAACTCAAGTTCCTTTAATTTTTTCGATATCAAGAATAGAAAGTGTTTGTGTAATGAAAACACGTACTTTCAATTGGCATCAAAAAAATTTCTACAGGGTGGTTCACAAGTGAAATAATGACTTAATTTTTTTTAAAACCAAGTTTTTTTAATTTTTTATTTAGGATTAATAATTCTCGCCTAATTTTACACATTTTTTTGTGGTCATATCGAAAAACAAAACTAAAGTGTTGTACAGGGTGAGACATAATTTTTTTGCAACACCCTGTATATGGGCAGTCAAAAAGACGTAAAATTAAATAGAAAGATTAAATATGCAAGAAAAACTTCGATTTTTAATGATATTAAAAAGTTATGGTGTTTTAACTAATATTGCCACATGGACCACCCTGTAGATATTTTCTTAAACCATCATATGGGTAGTCGAAATTGTCTAAAATTCAACAAAGACTTCGAATCGTGCGGAAAAAACAAGTAAAAAACACAAATTTTGAAGCCATTTTCAAATGGGTGTCTACAATGAATGATTTTAAAACTTGAAATAAAAAGTAGGTAGGTAGACACAAAATTGAAAATGGCTTTTTGAATTCGTTTTTTTCATTCAGATTTGGACTCCTCGTTGAATTTTAGACAATTTCGACTACCCATATGATGGTTTAAGAAAATATCTACAGGGTGGTCCATGTGGCAATATTAGTTAAAACACCATAACTTTTTAATATCATTATAAATCGAAGTTTTTCTTGCATATTTAGTCTTTCTATTTAATTTTACGTCTCTTTGACTGCCCATATACAGGGTGTTGCAAAAAAATTATGTCTCACCCTGTACAACACTTTAGTTTTGTTTTTCGATATGACCACAAAAAAATGTGTAAAATTAGGCGAGAATTATTAATTCTAAATAAAAAATTAAAAAAACTCGGTTTTAAAAAAAATTAAGTCATTATTTCACTTGTGAACCACCCTGTAGAAATTTTTTTGATACCAATTGAAAGTACGTGTTTTTATTACACAAACACTTTCTATTCTTGATATCGAAAAAATTAAAGGAACTTGAGTTATTCGAGATTAAGAAAAAAAATTGGTCGAAAAAAAACCACCCTGTATGTAATATTTTTGTTTAAAAAAGTACTCAAACACCATTTAGAAGTAAAATTATCAAATAAAATTCAGGTCGATCCATTTAAAAATCGAAAGTTGACACCTCAATTTCTGACTTTTGAACCACCCTGTATAAAAAAAATTTCATGACTGAAAGCGCATAATTAGGACATGTACCCTAGGATTTTTTATTTTTCAAAAACTCTTTCAGGGGCCGAGTATTTTGAGGTGTCCAAGTTTGGTGGGACACCCTGTATGTATATAAAAAATGTTTAGGAAAACAGTAAGTATAAAGTGATTACATCAGCAGTCAGCATATTTATTTTTAAACAAAACAAAGTCTGCTGCTTGATATATTGTTTACATAATGAATGTCAAAATAACTAGATCAGCAGGGTCCAGTCAACATGCCTGGAACCTGAGACCAAACAAAAAAGTAAGCATTAGGAAATTTTACCATTTAATGTTGGTAATACGTTTAGAGTGAAATCACAATAAAAAAGTACATCACATCTTTTTTTAGCTTTCTCAAGAGAGGTGAAAAAGTGTTTTGTGCTACAAGATTAAAACAAATTTATAATAAACATTTAGTTAATAAATTAATTTTAGCAAATAAAAATATGTTTATTTCTTTAAATTACCCATGTGTTGGTAGGTATTTCTATTAAATATAAAAGTACAAAATAATAACCACCTATTTGTATTTAAAGTTCATGATTAAAATTATCTAGAGACCTGCTAACTTTGAAATGCTGTATGTCAAAAGCAAAATCTTTGATTAACCTTTTTTTTTACTTTTTAGTGTAGATCTATTATTTTGTCTATTAACTGATAAAAATCAATTAGGTGATCAAGTTTTTTTTTATATCTAGAGGTATATAAAGAATATACTTATGAAGTTAACCAATAAAGTATTACATGATAATAATAATAATGATGTGAGATAAAAAAAAATAGTGCAATTTTTAAACACAGCATAGGTACAATGTGTTCTATAACTTCCACATGCCACAAGCCAAGATAAGGCAGCATAGAATTTCATCTGCTCTTTCACCTTGACCTAGATTACAATGATGTAAGTATTATCATTTATTTATAATATTGTTTAAAAAGAAGCAATTTTTCCCCCTAAAATAATAATATGAGCTAATAATATAATTATATTCAATTTTGTGTCATGTTGAAAGACATTTGAATCATGGCATTGTCATGAAAAAAAAAAAAAAAAAACTGTCATGATACCATCATGACAGTTTTTTTTTTTTTTTTTTTTTTTTCAAAATTGATGGCAGGAAAACAGATGTCATGATGATAAACAGGAACATTGACAATTTATGCTAAACATGCATGCACATGACCTGGGTTTAAATTCAAGTGGAGTCACAATTATTTTCTGTACACTGGATGTTATTGGGTCTATCATTACCTCAAGAGAAAAAAAGAAGCTGATTTAATGTGAGCAGCAACCAGATATGGAATTATGGACAAAGAAGATAATTACTAATATATTCAAGGGAAAGGTCCTAAAATTTTGCACTACCCTCTGTAGTGATATTTATAATGACAAGAAGAAACCTACCCATACCCTTACTTTTTCATGATTTATTATGTTCATAAAATATTCCTAGACTCAATTTACTAAAAAATAATATAAAAGGACAAAACTATCTACTACAAAATATTTTTCAATTTGATAATTCATTAAAATTATATTTTTAAGGTAGGTACTTATCAATTAATAATATTGAATCATTATTGCATTGGTCAAGGAATTGATCATTAACTCTTTGCGGCACAGCTCGAATTTTTTTTAATAACCTTTCCGGCACGGTGGTCCCCAGAAAGACCACTTGGAAAATGTACCTTACTGCACGGTGGTCCATATGAGAACTGTCTTTAGTATCGTCTCAGCACGCTTCACTCAGCCAGGGACCACTCAAGCTTCTTCCTATTGGATAAAAGTTTTCAGCTGTAGTCGGACATTGTCGTAGCTTTCACAGGGCACAACAAGTCAGGAGGGCCCGTGCAGTAAGGGTCCTATTTTATGTGGTCCTCCTTGGGACCACCGTGCCGCAAAGAGTTAAATCTATAATGCAATCAATAATGGCTGAAACGTCTTCCTAAAATATCAATTCATATTGAGCATTCGTAAAAGTGAAAGATATTGAAAAGTGATTGATATTTTCCTTTAATTTTATTGACCAATTAAGACTTGTAAATCCCATTATTCCAGTAGTAAGCACAAAACATATTAATATGTTGTAAAAATCCCAAATGTGAAGATAACATGTCATGTCCCGGCTAGGTTTTGAACCTGCCACCTCTAGATTACCAGACTGCCACCATTACCAATGAGCAACCAGAACAGACTAAGAGGCACTTATCTTTAACATGTATGAGACGGCATGCCCACCGGTGGGTCACTTTTTTTTTTCAATTTCCCTTGTAATGTGACCCACCAGTGGGCACAGATAATGCAATTTTTAATATATTTTTGTACTCGCCTGTCCCAATTTTTCTTTGTTGTTGTCATATTTGGAACACATACCCTAATTTGAAGCCTTCCCAGCATACAAACTATAGTAGAAAATAGGACCCGTCTCATACGTGTTAAAGCTATGTTAAAAATGCATTGCATTTGTAAATGCACCCTTAAACTAACAAAGTTGAGACTAAAGATCCATATGGTAGTCATTTTAGGGTTCTCAACAAAACTAAGAAGCTCACAAAAGTAAAGATAAAGAAAAAAACAGTTTAAATGCTCTGTGAACTGATGACTCACCAATTGTTGAAAATCCTTGTAGGTACATAACTTTAAAAAGATATCTTTTCAATTAGGTATAACCAATCTAAACTTTATTCTAATGTGAAAATAATACCAGTGTACCTTTTATTACATCAGATCTTATGTGGTGGTGTAAGCAAAAATCTGTTGTCTCTTCCAGGTGCATACCAATTTTCCTGGTAGCACAGCTGTTAAACACTACACATGAGATGGCCTTACTAAATATTCAAGGCAAGGCAAAACCAAGATCAACAGGATTACTGGACACAAACACTAGTGACATACTGACACAGACACACTAAACTCACCTATTTACAGATTGCCTTGTACTCAAGTAACAATCAACATCCTTGATAACTTTCTCCAAGAACATAACATCTTCATCATTCAGATAACGAATCCCTCTAGTGGGATCCAGCTTGACTGATAACAGAAGAGTCTTATCATTTGAAGGATAGTGATCTAAAACACCCGTTTCCTTATATTACGCGGATATTATTTAAATGGAGTAGAGTCAACTTCTAAATAGACGTTTTGAAAATTTCAGCTGAACAAAAGCAAAATGATAAAGATAAAATAAACAAGTCAAGAGCAAAACTTTTTTCTTTTTCCTTTTATGGATACGGTTGGCAGCTTTGAGATAAGTCAATTTTAAAAATCAAGGGTGTCCAACTGAAATATTGAGGTGTAGAAATGTTACTGAATTAATATAAAATGATAGGAACCTACTCTGACATTGCCAGATATTATAGAAATGCTATGAGATAAGAAGAATTTATATAATGATAATTTTAAGTATAATATTATGTCCAATAAATAATTTTTGGTTCCTCAACTTTTCATAGACTTATTTTAAAATAATGTAGTAAGAAAAGTTTTATCATGTTTTTTTTTTCTTCGTTGGTAGTTCTTTTACGAAAAAAATAATAGACACGATTGAGCGCTAAATTTCAAATTTAAAGGAGTCAAAAAATCAAAACCATGAAAAATTGTTTTTCCTCTCTGTGTCGGGAAAGTGTTTTTCATGCATTTTCTTCATAAGAGAAAACTGAAGAAGCTAGTCAAGCACAATGAATAATTGTGCTTCCTCTTGTTAGTAATCCTGTTATCACGGTAGATCATGATCTTGAGTTAGTCTACCCTGTAAAATAGTAAGTAATGTTAATCTTTAAAGTTCTTAAGTATTTACCTACGATTTTTGGTACACCAGGATAATCAATACCTAACAGAGGAAAACTTCACTAGAATTGGTGAACTAGATTAACTCAGTAGATAGTAAACATATCACATCATTTCCCTCATAAATATGACCAAGGCCATCAGTCACATTGGAGTAAATTAGAAGGTTCAAATTGTCCTTGTTTGTTTTGCAAATATTTTTAATGCTTTTGGTCAATTATCTACTTGTACCCAGACACCAATCTTCACACACCTTGATTCAACATGAGATATTTTTAGTTTACTGTAGTGATGTGGCACAATAAATACAATAGTTTAAAAGTAAGGTAAAAGGTTACCTGTGTCATTTTTAATGAGCTTGTATCCAACTGGGAAAACTACATTATATTTTGTGTTCTTCATGCACATCACACTGGACGCAATTGAATTGGTCTCCAGACTATTTTAAAATTACTTGTCTATCAAATTATCATGTATATGTATAGGAGTGCTCTATTGTCAGTTCAAGATAGGAAACTCCATTCACCCTTCCAAAAAAATCCTGCTATTTTCTTGTTGTTATTGTAGTACATGAGCTACATTGAATTGCTCTGATTGTCTCTAACCAGGTGAGTAAATAGTTAGTGTCCGTGTGTTATGGCTATTTCAAATAGTTATTTCACACAACTAGTTCCAGCTTGCCTTTTCAGTCTAACTTTCCATTTTCTTCCAGTTCAAATATAGAGAATATTTTTCTCAACTCAGTCCCCTTGGAGACACAATAAAAATAATAATCATACATGCTCTAAAACTTTAGACAAAATATTTAATACCTAAATTTGGTTTCAGGAATCCCCACAGAGATAAGAGTATGGATAGCGTAGCATTAGCTGTAGCTACAATCCACCTGGCAGTATGTCCATTCACAAAGGTGGAGGAGAGTTTCAACCTGCAAGCCATGCATGATATCTTCTACCATAACATCAATATTAGTGCCTATGATCATTTAGAGTTCCCTGGAGTAGTACCAAGAACATTCTTGGGGCCATTGTTTGTATGTCTCCTGTCTAGTCCATTCTATTACCTGGTAGAATATTTTGAAGTGTCCAAATTTTCTGTTCAGCTACTAGGTGGGTATACAAATTTATTAAACTTGTTTTATCTTACTGTACACATCTACAATTTACAGCTGCATGCTTGAAAAAAAAAGATTTTTTGAGAGATATCAAATTTTTTGATGATCACAAGTGACATAGCAAATTATGTCTGAAAATGTTTTGTTCATATGAACATAAAACTCCACAAGGCTGCTCCCTGTGTTAGATAGGTTGGATTTTATGCCAAATACATATTTGTATATTCTTTCCATTGAAAACAATGAAAATCAAAGTTTTTACTGGAGAAGTTGAATAATTTGAAAAGATGTATTGTGAATTGTATTACCTATTTCAATAATAATTCAGTAAGAGGTCAAAAGAAACTGTTTCTGAATAATCACAACATTGAAAAGAGGAAACAAAATGTTTTTTTTTTTTTTTTTTAATCCTCTCCAATTAAGTATATCATTTTAATAAAGTATTTTTTTTCAATTTTTCAGTAAGGTGTGTGCTAGGAGCATCAGTAATTTACTCATGGACCAAGTTTAAGTCAACTATAGAGTATCTGTTTGGTGAGGGAGTAGCACGATGGCTTCTCATACTTACTGTGTCTCAATTCCATTTTATGTTTTATTTGAGCAGACCCCTGCCAAACATTATGGCACTGCCATTTGGTGAGTTAGTAATAAAGTAAGCTTGACTAACTTGTGCTTTGAAAATATGATTACAAAATATATTCATATGTTTTATTGTTCTTGTTTTGTTTAATTTTGAGTGTCATTAGAATAATTTAATTTTAATTTATTGGGTCTACTAATGTCATATTAGCTGGTCTTGTTACCAATGAAGTAAGGGAGGAAATGTGTATTGTTTAGAAAGCATAGTATGGCTTTTCTGATAGCCATTCCTTGGCCACCAAATGCAGGACCTCTTGTATATTATAGTATACAAAATTACATTTGTATCTTTTCCTTAAGTTTCCTATTGATAGTAAGAAAGTTTAATTTGATATATTTTTTTCTGGCTCAAATTGCCTTCTATAGCTATACAAAATTTATGTTTTTTCTTTTTCCCCTTGCAGTAATGTTTGCTCTACATGCATGGTTGAGGAAGCAGCACACAGTCCTCATTCTGATGAGTGGGATCAGTGTTGTCATATTCCGAGCTGAGCTGGTCCTGTTCCTGGGCCTTCTTCTACTCTTTGAGCTTTTCTATCAGAGACTCTCCATTAGCGGGTATGTGTCTTACAGTGTCTTGAATAATTCTATGCAGATTGCCAAAACAATATTTTGAAAATACTTATGTATTTCTGGTCAATGGATTTATATTTACCTAATTCAAAAAAAGGAAACCAAGAAAAAAGACAAAAAGTAATTGAAGTAATCCTTTTCTCTAATATCACTTTCAATTCAACAGAGATCATGAGATATTCTGGATGGATAATATCAACCCTAGCATTAGTTTGTCATGTCAAACTGTTCCTTTATAGCATCCATTGTTTGTGCCACTTCCAGACTGTTCCTGCGTGGGGTCCCCATAGGAGCTGTCTGTCTGGCTGCCACAGTGGGCGTGGACTCCTTATTCTGGCAGAGACTCCTGTGGCCTGAGGGAGAAGTGCTGTACTTCAACACCGTTCTGAATGGAAGCGTTGACTACGGGGTATAAATACGAGGGCGGATCAAGAAGTACCCGTGTTTGAAAAAAGAGTGCGAGATACTTACATTTTTGGGTTCTATTTTTCGACGTAGTCTCCTTTCAAGGCTACACACTTCTTCCAGCGATCCTGCCACTTTTTTAGCCCTTCCAAAAAGTAGCTCCCTTCGAACTCCTCAAAATAGCCCTTTGTCTGGCTTATGACGTCATCATTTGAGCTGAACCTCTTTCCACCGAGCCAAACTTTCAAGTTAGGAAACAAAAAATAATCGCAGGGGGCTAGGTCAGGTGAGTAAGGTGGGTGTGGCAATAATTCGTATCCAAGTTGATGGATTTTAGCAGCAACAATTCCAGATGAGTGAGCTGGTGCATTGTCATGGTGAAACAAGACTTTCTTTCTTGCCAAATGGGGGCGTGTCTCCTTCAATTTTGCATCAAATCGTGTCAATAACTCACTATAATATGCAGCAGTTATTGTATTTCCTTTTTCCAAGAAGTCAATAAGAATAATTCCCTTTGCATCCCAAAAAACGGTAGCCATGACTTTTCCGGCCGATTGGACCGATTTCGCCTTCTTTGGGGCAGATTCTCCAAGCAAAGTCCATTATTTTGACTGCTGTTTGGTTTCTGGGGTATAGTGATGTATCCAGGTTTCATCAACGGTCACAACTCGACGCAAAAAATCATCTGGATTGCGATTGAAGAGTTCTAAACTAGCCTTTGAACAATTCAGCCGAATTCGTTTGTTGTCAATTGTGAGCAATCGCGGCACCCATCGCGCCGATAGTTTTCTCATGCCCAGCTTATCATGAAGGATTTTAAAAACAGTTCCATATGAAATGCCCACACTCTCAGCTACTTCACGCACTTTTGTTCGGCGATCTTTGAGAATCATATCATGCACTTTTTCCACGACTTCCTCGGTACACACGTCTTCTGGGCGTCCTGGGCGGTCCTCGTCAAAAATGCTTGTGCGCCCTCGTTTAAATTCATTAAACCAAAAGCGAACAGTGGTCATAGAAGGTGAAGAGCTCCCGTACACAGCATCTAACTTTAATTTTATCTCATCACATTTTTTCCCGTCCAGAAAAAGGAATCGAATAACTGCTCGGTACTGTTCTTTTTCCATATCACTCAACTATACGCAACACAACAACTTCAAGTGACCGATAAATGAAAACTAAGAGAGTAATCAGTTTCAAACTTTGGATGTGGTCATTTGAGATGTCGTTCCATCAACAAGTATCAACAAGTTTCACCAATGATGTAACATGTCCCTAAACACGGGTACTTATTGATCTACCTACGTATAAAAAAGATTTTATCCATAGTTTTATTGAATGCTGGAGACCAAGGTCCGAATCATACAATTGGATTACAAACACGAGAAACCTGACCATTTCTCAAGTTGGAGTTTAAACAAAAAACTAAGCTTTAGTTGAATGAGTTACTTATCTTTGTTGTAATCTTATTTTATAAGTGACCCTAACTCTACTTCCTTGTTTACACTTTACACCCTTGTACCATTGTATGACATCTCAATGATCACTGTATATACAAATACATACATAAATAATAACCCATCAAGTTATATTACTATTACTAATTATAGTAATGTTATATAGTTTTATCCATTTGAAAAATTGAAATAGGGTTAAATATAAAATGAAAACGTCTCTAAACCACAATACTGTAATTATTCTGCAAGAATGATACTAGAAATTAATAGAAAGCATTAGTTTCCACATTTAAAACAATACACAAACTAATGCTTGAGTCTAAACTTGGCTTCTTGAGTTTGTTTATTAATTTCGACCATAAGATTCCTTTTTTTACTCGCATTTTCTAAACTAACGAGTATTATGTACGAGTATGTCTTAAATAAAAGATATAATTATTTATTTGTAATTAATTCAAAAGTACACAAGTACTTATTAGGGAAAGGTAACAAATTAAAGCTATAATGTATTTGAATTAAGATAAAACTTTTTATTATTATTGTTGTTGTTGTAGCCAGCTTGGCTACAGCTGGAGGGGTGAGTGATGGTCTCCAGCCAACTTTATTTCAAAATTGGCTCGTCCTGAACCATATATTTCTATGTGCGATCAACCATCATGAGGACTTGTACTTTTCTTTATAAGCCATTAAACCCATAGGAAACTGCAACCTAGCCTGGCTTGTAAGGGTTGGCTAGTTTGTTCTCTGTTTATAGTCCTCTAGCGAGACACTGGTCTTCTCCCTGTTTAACGTCCCCCAGCCAGACTATAATTATTATTATTATTCAAGGAATGTAACATTTTTCCCCCTGTAGACGCACCCCTTCCTGTGGTACTTCTACTCGGCCCTGCCCCGTGCTATGGGGGCCTCCCTCTTCTTCCTCCCCTCCTCCCTCTGGTGGGACAAGCGCATCAGGCGTCTGGTCTCGCCGGCCCTGGCGTTCATCCTGCTCTACTCCTGCCTGCCACACAAGGAGCTGAGGTTCATCATCTACGCCTTCCCTGTGCTCAATGTGGCTGCCGCTTACACCTGCAATCTACTGTACGTATTTTTTAAAAGTTGAAATACATATTCACGACACAAGGACCATACTTCATAGGTGTGGCCCTTAGTGTGAGATGACGACAGCCAAAAAAAACTAGCATAAGTTCAGTTAAAAATATTATGAATTATTATGTAAACTGTCATTGTTATATATTATATCTGAACCATTTACTTGTCATGTATTAAATAAATAAAAAATAATAAAAATATATAATTTATATATATTTAACGACCGCACACCCAATGATGTGTTGCCTGTTGGCACGGTATACTGAACACAGTTTTTTTTTTTTACATAGTTTGAGGATGTTGTTTTAGACTGTTGTTTTTTTTATATTATTGCTACTCTTTTTTTTAATTTTATTTATTAAGAGCCGAATTATGAAACAGGATTACTTAATCTTAGTAGATACTATCCCTTATCTTTCACCTTGACAACAACTGTAGAGGTCATATACAAGCAAGACTTTGTAGCTGTATAGTATCTCTGTTGTGTAACGGAGCTGTAGCCAGCCTTCGTGGCGTAAAATCTTGTTTTAAAATACCTATCGGTCAGCTGATAAAATCTAAGGATCGGGCTTGGATAAATAAATTTACTATTCCTGTTTCATAATACGACTCTCAGAATTTAATTAAATATTATGTTTAAATAGTAGTCACTGTGGCAGAGCGAGTTAGCGCGCTAGGCATTGCACACATGGTGACCTGGGTTCGATTCCCAGCGGGGGAGGATTTTTTCTGCTCTGTACTTGGATGTTCGGGGTCCACTCATACCTCGTGAGGAAAAATGAGTAGTTACTTGTATGAGTAACGACCAGTGGCGGCATTACCAGAGTAAAAAGAAATTAATGTAATAGAATAATTCGAAATGTAAAAGAGGCTCTTAGTAATGCTGCGCTACCCACAAAAATTGTGAAGAGGCCTTGTGCTTCACCACAAAGAAATTCGTACATACATACATATTATGTTTAAATTTTGGCTTGGTAAAATGTTTAATAATTTAAATTTTATATTTAAAAAACTGTCAGACTTTTCATTTTAACTCAATCCGTCAAGGATTGAAAAGATTTCCATTCATAATTTAACTTCTTACGGATGACATGTCAATTCCTGGAAAAAAAAACAAACTTTGCCTGTTTGTCCTCCTAATAAAGCTTTAAAAAAAAAAGACTTTATCATTTCTTTTATCATAAAAAGACTGGTTCTTTTCAAGCAGGTTCTTCTGTCCATTCTGTATACACAGATGTTGCTAAGGCTTTTGATAGAGTTGACACACGTTTTCTTATTATTAAATTGCGATCTTACGGCATTGGCGAATCGTTTCTTTCTTGGCTTTCATCATACCTTTCAAGCAGAACTCAGTTTGTGCGAATCGGTGAATCTCGCTCTAGGGCCATTCATGTTACTTCTGGAGTTGGTCAAGGCAGCCATGTTGGACCTATTCTCTTTAATCTATTCTTCAATGATCTACCGAAGTTTATTGAACATTCTTCGGTTTTGATGTTTGCTGACGATGTGAAGTTGTTTAGGACAGTTAGTGGCATTTCTGATTGTCACCTTCTTCAGAAAGATCTTGATGCCTTTTGTTCATGGTTGACTGCCAATGGTATGAGTTTATCTCTTCATAAGTGCTTTATTGTTGAATTCTCTCGTGGTAAATCATTTGATTTCATCTATTCCATCAGCTCTCATTCTCTCTCCCGAGTTAACCAAATCAAGGATTTGGGTGTTATCTTGGACTCAAAGCTCTCTTTTGTTCCTCATATCACCAATCTCTCCATGAAATGCCATCGTCTTCTCGGCTATGTGTGTAGGAACTCTAAGGATCTGTCTTCTGATGCATTTAGTCTTCTTTTCAAATCCTTGGTAAGATCGCTCCTAGAGTACGCTTGTTCTGTATGGTCGCCTTATTATGAAATGCATGTTAAAATTCTAGAGCGAGTGCAGAAGAGATTCATCTCTATTTTCGCTATCGATATCCTGATGTTAATATCCAGTTGGCACTCCTTAAAGACCGCAGAAAAGATCAAGATAGTACTTTTCTTCGGAAATTGATCACTGGAGATGTAGATTGTGCTGAGCTCTTGGGATTGATCACATTTGACTGTCATCGACGGTTGAGACAACCTAAGACCTTTAGAGTTGACCAGTGTGTTAATAATTACTCTTACCATCTGCCTTTGAACAGGATGATGCGTGAAGTCAATAACCAGTTATGAAATTGCTAATTATCTTTTTCTATAATTATCTTTTCTGTAATTATGTTTCTTTTCTTTTTGCTACCGAAGTATTTCACAGTGTTTTTTTTATATTTCAGTAATTTGTCATATTTGTAAAATTTTATTTTAACTGTTATTTTATTTGAAAATGTAAATAGGGCTAAACCCGTCAATAAACACCCGTCTACCGGGCATTATTATTATTATTTCTCAAAAAAAAAAAGCCAGCCTTCGTGGCGTAAAATCTTGTTTTAAAATACCTATCGGTCAGCTGATAAAATCTAAGGATCGGGGCTTGGATAAATAAATTTACTATTCCTGTTTCATAATACGACTCTCAGAATTTAATTAAATATTATGTTTAAATTTTGGCTTGGTAAAATGTTTAATAATTTAAATTTTATATTTAAAAAACTTTCAGACTTTTCATTTTAACTCAATCCGTCAAGGATTGAAAAGATTTCCATTCATAATTTAACTTCTTACGGATGACATGTCAATTCCTGGAAAAAAAAACAAACTTTGCCTGTTTGTCCTCCTAATAAAGCTTGAAAAAAAAAAGACTTTCTCATTTCGCTAGGATTGTATTTATACTGTACCTCAGTAAGCTGCCACAACGAGGACCCTGGGCCCAGATCATATACCCTGGGCCCTAGTACCTACATCTAGATATAGACGATTTTCGGGACTCTGTTGAGGTCGCTTACATTTAATAACATGTTTAGATTATTCTGCGTGGCACCGGGGCAACCCTAGGGTCCAGGGCTCCGTTGTGTTCGCGCACTAAGTTGTATTTACATTTTTTATTATAGACTGGTTGGAGTTCCTGAGAAGCACCAATTATCACATTGACCTCTATTTAGATCTATTGTGACCAGTTGATTCTTATTCTTATGTACGTCCTGATTTTAATTAGTCAGGACGCGGATTTTACCCTCCATTCGCTGGGAATCGTACCAGATACCCAGCAGTTAACCTCACCCAGCCTGGGTAGGCCCGGAAATGCTAGCCTCATGTGTTTGGATGGAACAGAATTTTCGTCGAAAAGTCTGCTCCAACCGGGAGTAGAACTCGGGAACTCTGGACTACGGACAGTAGTCACAACCATTATGCCACGGAGACTGGCAAGTTGTATACTTAGGGCGGAATTAATAGACGTTTTTGTAATACCTCTGTGGCGCTAAGTCACGGATTGCGTACTGTGTAAGATAGGGAAAACCGACACTTACCAACGACTTAAGTTATTGATGTTGTCTATTAATTCCGCCCTTATGTTCATCATATTATCCTGGAATGTCCCCTAAGAAAATTCTCTGGAAGTCTGGAAGACTTCATGACTGCACATGACGAAGCAGTAGAATACCTGAATGATTTGGACATCAGAATTTAATTTAGAAGTGTACCTATCATCATTATTTCCTCTTTTTTTCATGTTTCTTATTGATTATTTTGTTATTTGTATTACTCTCATTATGATGTTAATAAAACCATACGAATAAATAAATAAATTCCGCCCTTATGATATTTTTTTTTTTCTCAGGTGGACGCGACGCACCAAGACTTTCCTTCACAAGGGCGTGGCCCTGGGGATTGTGATGCACGTGATGGTGAACCTCGCCATCACCTACTTCCTCCTCTCCATCTCCGCCCAGAACTACCCGGGGGGCGTGGCCATGTCCACCCTGCACAAGATAGAGCCGCCCACCTCGCCCGTCACGGTTCACATCGACAACTATGCGGCCCAGACGGGCGTGTCACGCTTCACGCAGCTCAACCCTGGGTGGACGTGAGTCTGCTTCCATGACCTAGACATGAACTAATAATAATAATAATAATAATATCGCCTTATTTATACTGCCCGATTAGGACTAAAGTCCCATTATTCCAGCAGTAAGCCCAACACATATTATTATGTGGTAAAAATCCCAAATGGGAGGATAACTTGTTATGTCCCGGCTGGGTTTCGAACCCACGTCCTCTGGATTCTCTTGGTTCACAGAGTGCCGCCTTTACCACTGAACAACCGGGACAGGAATCTAACTGTCTTTTAGGGCCACATTATGAAACAGGATCAAAGTTAAGCAATGCCCTCGAGTCGGAGTTTTCAATTAATCACAGCGCACTATAGTCCGAGTTGAGGGAAAGTGTCCACTTAGATTAAATTTAAACCTTTTTTTGTTATTTCGCCTTATTTGATTATGCTTATTTGCAAAAGAGAAGCAAGAAAACAAGGTGAAATTTATAGACAATTTTGTGATACCTCTGTGGACTAGATTTTGCGCATTGTTTTAAATGGGGAAATGCAAGTTCTGACTCGAACTTGTGATCTCGATTTTTCTTATTAATATCGCCCTAAAAATGTACGATTTATATTATACAAAGGCAAAGGAATGTTACTAATGAGTTTCCGTTTTATTTCAGGTACAACAAGACCGAGTTCCTCAAGCCGGGAGGTCCCGAGCTCATGGCGTTCACTCACCTCATTGTCGAAGCCAAAAGCAAGTACTCGCCCAATCTGAAGCCCTACGTGAAGACCCACAACGTGATCTCCATCGTCGAGACCTTCTCCCACCTCCAGTTCAACTACGTGAACCACCTGCACAATGTGGTCACTATCAAGACGCGGCCCAGTCTCTTCATTCTCAAGCGGAAGGACCTCATGCAGGACCCTGCGAAACGCCCGGAGTCTGAACAAGCTTTCGGTAGGGATTCGCGAGAGAGAAGCAAAAGCCCAAGTAGTGGAGAGAGGGAAACTAGTGGTGAGAAGGTAGTGATAGGTGACACGAGTGAAGATAGTAGGTTAGAACAGGAACAGGGTCAAATGCATGAGAGAAGTGCGAGTGGATTGAGTGAGGAAGATGGAGACAGGAAATCTAAAGGAGAAGATGGTACAAGCAGAGTCAGCGAAGATGAAGATGTAAGACAACAAAGGAGACCCAGTAGAGAAGAAACTATGAGTAAGGTAGGTGGATCTATTGATAAAAGAGAGAGTAAAGCAAGTAAACCGAACGCTAAGAATGAAGAAAACAGTCCCGCCCCGGAAGAAGTTGGCAGAGAAATTCGTCCTAGTGAAGAATCAGATGAGAAATCGAACGAACGAATCAAAAGCGAATCGAAAGAAAAATCCGAGAAAGACGCAGCGGAAGAGAAAGCAATAGAAGAAAGTGTGCGAGAGAGCATCAAGGCGAGACTTAGAGCCAATATCAAGGAGAGCCTGCAGACCAAGGAGAAGAGACGGGGGAAGGGAGAACGAGACGAATCAGGCGAGAAGATTCTTCTTCCGATCAACATGGATGAGCTGAGCAAGGGAGACTTTGTGGGTGCCAAATTTGAGGAAGAAGTGTGCACGACTTGTCATGGCAAGGAGAGCGAGGAGATTGAGGTTGTGAGGAAGCAAGAGAAAGAAGAGAAGGGGGGTAATGGGAAGGTGAACTCTATACGGGAGGATATCAAGAAGAAAATCTTGAAGATGAAGTTGAAGCTGAAGATGGAGCAGACTAAGAGTAGAGTGGATGAGGCAGGGGAAAGCTCTGATGAGTACATCAATGTGGAAGATGAGTGAGGACACAGCCATGTCCAGGATATTATGTGCGTGTGTGAAGTTTTCTGTGTGCTTAGAAAACTATGGAGATAAACCAAAGCTTTAAATGTGTGAAAATGGACGAAAAATAGTGTTTAAAAAGACAACAAGTAGTAGATAAATTCGGCATGTCTCATAAGTTTTGACTATGGGTTTTTAATGCCTAACACACGGATCTGTCCAATATCTTAGTGGTGGCCACTCCGCCACTATGACATGTTACTTGTAGATATCTAAGGTATCTTTTTAACACTAATTTAATTCGATAACTACATCTTGTCTATAAGTACCTGATAAATTAAACGTTGACATTTTAAACAGCGGATCTATACGCATTTAGACCAGGTAATCAGGTTAAGTTATTGAATAGAAGTAGTAGGTAGGTAACTAGGTTCTTATAGTACCTAAATTGGTTTTTATTGGTTTGACCATGAATCGGAGTTTTAAAAAAAGGGTACTTTATCAAAGTTCATGGGTAGGTAATAAAAAAATAATTTATACTGCCCGTCTGGGATTAATAAGTTTTATTATTCCAGCAGTAGACCCAGGTTGTATTATTATGTGGTCGAAATACCAAAATGATAGCATAACTGGTCATGTCTTGTTTGGGGTTGAAACCCGCGAACCTCTGGATTACCAGACCGACTGAGCTACCGCGTTCTCTTAATACTATACCTTTTGTGATAGAGCAAGTAATCTGTCCGACGGTTTAAATGTTTCTCCCACATAATATAAAATGTTAGGATTGGGTCATTCTGATTTTTATGTTAAAAAGTATGTCGCTTTTAAAGTATTTGTAATACCCCATATAAATGTGTTTTTATTAAGACCAATGAAACTATTACCTGCTCCACTGAAATTTCAGTAGTTTGGCTGTTCTCAAGAACTTTTTTTAGTGTAAAGGGGATTTGTGTATTCCAAATAGAACTCTTATATCAATATTCAGTTATTTAATCCGTTCATATTACCAATTGAATTTTTTTACCCCTAATTATATTATACACTCTTGTAGGAATTTTATTATTTTCAAATCTTCTAGGTATATTTACTCAAATCCAAATAAGTTTTAAATTTTGAAAATGCTGTTCTTTTTTAAGTATTTTTCTTTTGACTGCTAAAACGATACCTATGTATATTTTAATGTTAAGCAATGCACAATAAGATTGATTTTAAATTCTAGTCATTATCTTTGTGAATGTTGAGGTAGACACAAGGTGACCATGGTATTGTAAAAGACATGAAATTTATGACACCAATAGTTGCAAATTCAATTAATTCCAGGTTTGATGCTCCGTTAAGTTAAATTTATTTTGCACCGATTTAACTTGCACAAGAATATGAATTGATCAATGGACAACATAAAAGATATTAAGAAGTATAGTACTACCTATAATGCTGTGATACCTTGCATTTTAACACTCCGAACTCAGATACCTAACATTTTGCATGTTTAATTTTTACCAACTTGCCTATCAACCGTCCCCATCCAAATTGTGTCCTCACATTTATCTCTTTCTAGTATGTAAGTTAAATGTTTTTATTTTAAGTTGTGAAATGTACAAATTATAACACCAATTTTCAATCTAAAAATGTTCGACTCCCTATGTTTCGTTAACTGTTTTTAGTATTTTATCCCCTTTGTTTTATACACCTTTCAGGTGGTAACTCATTGCACTCGACGTAAACATCACATACCATAAGAGCCGAAGGGAGTAGGCAACCAAGGTGGTACTTTTCTAATTATAATAAATTTTTTTTTATTATACTTTATTGGTAAACTACATAATACACACTGCAACACGGGACATGAAATGAAAAGAACTCAATAGAATATGTAGTGAACAAGGGCGAGGTTAAAGCCCGTGGCTTTAACTTGATGTTTAGCGTTATGGTTCGCGGTGACCCAGATGCGAATATTTTTTACTTTAGAATTTATAGGGTTACCTAGTAAGAATGAATCCCCCAAAAACACCACTTCGTGGTTAAAAAAAGAAGAACGCCTCACTCAAAAGAATTAGCTAAAAATAAATGATATCATGAGATACCCCTTCTTTCTAATCTCTGCACTCCTCTCTGCATTTATTCCTCTTATGTTTGTCTTTCTTTATCCTTTCTAGGAGTCATCCCAAACTTGATTTCTCTTTAAATTTACTTGTTGCACGGCAAAAAAAAATGGCGGTCGGAGTATGATTTTTCTGAACTTATTTGATTTGTTTATAGGGTTACCTAGTAAAATGAATTTGTTTATTGCTAGCAGTAGTAGTATCACCGTGGCCGAGTGGGCAGCGCACCAGGCTTGCACGCACCGTGATCTGTTTGAATCCTCATACCTCGTGAGGAGAAATGAGTAGCTGTTCTGATGTTAGCAGTAGTAGAATTATGGGCAAATGAGACACAAGAATTTAAAAGAACTATTAATGTTCTGTGAGAATCAGCAATAGTTACACCTACTACAATAAAGAATGGGCTACTCAGATAGACGAATCGTGATATACGCGTCTATATTAAATTTATTATTAACATAATCCATAATAATTGTATTGTATAAGACAGTTGGAAAATATTTACATTATACCAAGTCATACACATGGAGTTAAGTTTCAGAGTAGTCACCTTTTTACTAGAATAATTGTCTTTTGTGAAGTAAAGAAAGTCTAAATGGAGTTATGTTAATTTACTTGGCCCAAATACTCTACTAATAAACTAAGTCTTATATCGGGGTGTTATTGTTTCTTTTCTTGTGACACTATGCAGGGTATTTCGTTCATGAATGAGGCATTGTTGTTTCTGTGCCTATCAACCTACTTGAAAATGGTTCAAAGATTGTCGTGAGGTTTCTGTGATTCCGATAGATGCCATTAGAACTATGCGAAATCCGTTTGCAAGAATCAGATAGTCGTGTGACAGAAGATTCATTGGCCTGAGACATCGAATATTTAAACTCGGAAGGGGAGCAACCATTTTTTTAATTTCGAAGTTGCAATATTTATTTTCAACACTTTATTACTCTTTCAATACAAAAACAATTTGAAACAAACTAAAAATTCATACAATCAATTACAAATTAAAATGTTAGAGAAATATATTTAAAAGTACATTGTAACAAATATGATAGTCATCGGTGCGGCAATGACCAGATTCTCGCCACTCAACCCGATAGTGTTTATAATAGTTTCATTTTATATAAGATTAAGTTGTCTATGATTTTTTGATAAGGTTAAGTAGGTTATTTAGACGTCAGGCAAGACAGTTCTTGAGCCACAGTTTAACAAAGACCTCGTTATATTTGGCCAAGTGTAATGTATAGAGAATAACAATTTAACAGATATAGAACAGAATGGAAATTTATAGTAGAAGATAGGTAACATAGGGAAATTAAAAAAATCACACAATCATTGACACCAGGTACGGTAGATTTAAGATAGGCAAATAAGGGTTTGGGGCCGATTTGTTTTTTATGCCAGACAATGCTCCCAATAAGGGAAGTCGCGAGGATTTCACAGCTTTGAGGAGGCGGAATGATTCCGAAGGCAATTGAGGATGACAGGAATTCCTTGTATATCCGATTCGAACAGGATGGGATCATTTAAAGGAGGTAATGAGAGATTGTCCAGAGGATTTCGGAAGAAATTTCAACAGATTGAAGGTGTTTGGAATATAAATTTGTAAAAATAAGTAGGTTATCTCTTCGAAGACCATTGAAGAGAAAGAAGGAGTGTGATAGCAGCGGAAAAAGAGGACACAACATTTTGTGGTATTAATCTATTCCCTTCTACCTGATTTCAGGACGAAGCACAGATCGAAAAGTAAGGTAAAATTGAAGTTTTTTGTTCAAAATTCTTTTAAATGGTTGAAATAACCTCTTTTTCCTTTAACATACTGTCACCTTTACTTAAATAAAATGAGTATGCCTTAAATAAATACATTCCTTAACTTTCTGTATAAAAAAAATAATACTTATGCTTTGTTATTTAGAAAAGTTGGGTGGGCCCTATTTTGTTTTGGCTAGTGTACTAATAAGTAGAAGGGTACTACGATAGACGATATGTGATATCGCGTGTATATTAAATTTTTCAAATACATAATCCATGAATGAATTGTATGTGTATAAGCAGTATAAGAAAAATATTTACACTCATACCCAAGTCATAACAATACGAGTCTAAGCTATTCCAGAGCTCAAGGTCACACGACTTCATAATAATAATAAAATTATATCTGTCTGACTTCAATGTGAAGGTCGGAAAGAAAGTCAACACCTTGGGAGTTGACTGACCTCACCATTACCTTGGCCGCGAAACTACTCTACTGACCTACCAACCTACGAGTTCAATTATATCGTGAGGTCAGGGCAATATTCCCAATATTGTTTTTACTTTTCTTATTACTTATTGCATGCTTGAAGTATTTCGTTCATGAGTGAGGGCACTTTGTTGTTTAATTGTGCCGTCTAATCAACCTACATTGATTAGAATTTCAAAAGACTTTTCGTGTAGGTTAGTAAACTGTTGTTATTACCATAGTATCCGCCAATCACATGGCTGAAATCCGATGCTATAGAATCTACAGATAAAATTCATAATATTTTGAACAACCTACGAGTATTAGGAGGTATTTTCTCAATTCATATTTTTATAAATTTTGAAGTGGACAATAATATTTATTTTTTTATTTACACTTTATTTTTTATACAATACAAAAAACAATAAATTATTAACAAACATAAAAAATCAACAATATATTTACAAAATAAAATGTAGAAAATAATATTTAAATATAAATTGTACAATATTATATTGTAATTCGGTGCGAAGTCAATGCCTTAGGCATTCTCTGCCACTTAACCCGATAGTTTTTATAATAGTTTCAACAGTTTTAATAAAGTTAAGTATAGTCTATGATTTCTTTGTTGTATAAGTATAAGTAGTGCTTTATTTAGACTGTCAGCGCAAGACAGGTGGTCCCATTATGCCAACAGTTTAACAAAGCACCTCTTTATTTATTTGAGTATAAATACAATATAATATACAGGGTGGTCCAAAAAGTTTGCACCAAAATGATACGGGTAATAAAAGAGACCATTTCCAACAAAAATATTCCCGGACATTTTCCTTTATTTTTTGTTGTTTTCAAAATGGCGGCCAAAACGTGTGTTTTTCAAATATTCCGACTTCGGTTGGCTTTTGATTTTTTTATTTTTTTCTGTACCACCTAGAAAAAAACGGATTGCATTTTTGAATTGAAAATGAAATTTTAATCAAAATAAGTTAAATTAACCCGTTCAATGTTTTAATGATCATGCTCATTTAGGCTGTCAACGTTCTGAACGCACATATTTGAAAAACACACGTTTTGGCCGCCATTTTGAAACGACAAAAAAATAAAGGAAAATGTCCGGGAATATTTTTTGTTGGAAATGGTCTCTTTTATTACCCCTATCATTTTGGTGCAAACTTTCTGGACCACCCTGTATATAAAATAACAATTAGAGTAAAGATAATAGAAAACAAGAAATGGAAATAATAGTAGAAGATAGTGTAACAATAGTAGTAATAATTAAAAAAAAAAAAAAAAAATCACATTCAATCACACATTCACACCAGGTACGGTAGTCATTAAGGGAGGAGGAAGGATAATAAGGATTGGAGGGGGATTGTTTTTTTGCCAACAGCTTCAATAAGGGAAGATCTGAAACGAAAGAAAGATTTACAGTTGAGGATGGGGGTCGGAATGGAGTTCCAAAGGGCAATTGAGGATGACAGGAATTCCTTGTGATATGCTTCTGTTCTACAGGATGGGATTTCAAGGAGGACATGATGAGACCTTGTTTCTCGAGAGCTGATGTTGGAGCGGAAGCAATATTTTTCGAACAGATATGAAGGAGAATTTGAATATATAATTTTGTAGAGTAGGAATAGAGTGAGGAGTTTTCTCCTGTCCTCGACTTTAGACCATTGAAGACGGTTAAAGTAAGGAGTTATGTGATCCCGACGCCTAGCGTTGAAAATAAAACGGACACAAGCATTTTGTGCCCGTTGTAATCTATTCGCTTCTACCTGAGTAATTCCCAGGAGAAGTGGGGCACAGTATTCGAAAAGTGGCAAGACGTGGAATTTAATTAGAAGTTTCTTAGTGTTTAACGAGAGATATTTTTTAAGACGACCTAAAGACCAAAGTGCCCCAAAGACTTTTTTCCTGATGTTATTTACTTCAAATTTCCAGCTGAGGGTGCGGTCAAACATAATACCAAGGTTTTTGGCCTCCTGAGTTTCCGAGTTCCTGCTCCCGAGTCTGTGGCATCTTGAGACCACCTCCTCACCGAGGCTGAGCTTCAGGCGAGTCCTGAACACGTCCATCACGTGCCCCAGACATGTGTCTTCTGTGTCCGTTCCGGTCGCCGGCTCAGGAATCCCACGCAGAAGGAGACAGCTCCTGCGGCTGTACTGCTCTTGCTCGTCCAGACGGTCTTCGAGCTCGCTCTGGCGGTTTACGGTAGTTCCCAGCTCCTCCTGGACCTTGCTCATCTGCTCCTTGATCTTCTGGAGCTCTTCCAGCACGATGTTCTGGAACAGGCTGAAGGTTGATTGCAGGATGGAGATGGAAGCCGTAACATCGGGACTGTTACTGGCCACTGCCTCAAGTTTACTAAGGTTTCCCTTAAATTGTTCCATCATGGCCATAACTTGGTCTATTCTGCTGTCCATGTTAGAAAGCCAAATAAATTGAAACTACAAAAAATTGAAGAGTAAAAAGTAGTTTAAAAAAATAAATAATTTCTCCGCTTTGCTTTGCCTGGTACACTGAAGAGGAGTCTTTGTTTAGATCATATTATAAATTATTTTCTGAACGGAGGTCGATTCACAGTTCTGTGTTTTGCTCAAGAACAGATTTTTCCATTATCACTGATTTTTGTATTAATGTAAACAGATACCTGAGTATAGAGTGACGCACTATTTTTGTTGACTTGATCTGGTCTCTCCCGTAACCTCCTTGTAGTTTAAAAGAGAGAGTGAATTTTCAACCGTCACTTTGCCGATTTTACTTGTTAAATTGCACTGTTCAGCACTGTTTGTGTTTTTCACTGATAGTATGAGTTCAATTTAGCACTTTAAAACTCTACAGATAATATTCACTGGTAAAAAACACTGTATAATTTATTACTTCAGGGAGCAACACATTTTTTCGGTTTGTTTATCACGGAGGTTAATAAGAGGAGCATAAGGCCTCTTCACATTTTTGTGGGTAGCACAGCATTACTGAGAGACTTACTTTTTCAAATTATTTTCCATTATTCTTTCTACTCTGGTAATGCCGCCACTGGTCGTTACTCATACAAGTAACTACTCATTTTTCCTCACGAGGTATAAATGGACCCCGGACATCCAAGTATAGAGTAGAAAAAATCCTACACTGCTGGGGATCGAACCCAGGCCACTACTATATACTCGGCCACGGTTAACAGTTTTAATATCACTACCTTGTCTTGTGAGCTTTTGCCACAGTCGGCCGAAAAATGAAAAAACAATCTTATATTACAGGAAGCTTTCAAATCTGAGCTCAAATTTCAACTTGTCTTCCATCAGATAGCAAGGTAAGGGCTGAAAGCAATGAGCAGGATACAAGAAGGTTTTATCTCAATTCTGGTCAGGTTTCACAGAAGAGTGGAAGGTAGCAAGAAACACAGTCAAGAGCTTTCGAAGCTTTGAATAAATCCCTACAGTATCTTCAGTGCATACATTTCTCCAGTCTCTAAGATGATTCTTCTTTTTTTAGCTTCTTAATCTTTATTTCTCTCCTCCCCTCATCCTTCTCTTATCTATTCCTCTCTTCCTATCCTCTATTCCTCTCCTATTCTCTACTCCCATCTTATTCTCGTCTCCTTCTATCTTATTCTCCTACCCTCGCCTCTCCTGTCCTTCCCTCCTTAGTTCAGTTTATATTTGGGACATTGTAGTTCTTGTGTCAGGAGCTCATTGCTCACAATTTGAAATGCCTAAGTGACACATGTTTGAGCAATAGTATGTAGGTACATAGTACATAGCTACATCCATTTATGGTAACAACTGTAGTTCATGAAAGTTCTCGAGTAATGCGAGCAAGGGAGTCCTAATATTTTTGAATATCAAATACTTATTTTCCTTTCAGATTATCCTTAAAGATGGCTGACATTAAGAGAGTTATCTCTCTTTCTTTCTCTAGCTTGTCTTCATGTCAATCGACAAGAACATAGAACAGGAGGAGAAAGAGAGAAGAAAGAAATTAATCAAAGTTACAAGTATTATCAATCCTCTTCTTTTCTTCAGTTATTTTATGCCATCAGATTCTTTTCCCGCACAGCTGATGCCCGGGAGGGATTCGGATGAGGGAATAATTTTATGAGGGAGGAAATAGTTCCAGAAGGGAAATAATGAGAGACACTTTTCTCTTTTAATACCTCAAGTCCCTGTAGGCAATGACGGTTGATGGATTTTATTAATGAAGGGGAGAGAAGAGTGTGATTGGGAGAGAGAAAAATACGCGAGAAAGTCTAATGTAAATAAGTAAATATACATAAAGGGGAGGAGGAGAGAGGAAATCTGTAGAGTTAGCCTGGAAGAGATTACTATATGCAGGCATGATAGGCAATAGTCCAGGAGCAGGTACTATAAGTAAGGACTTACTTATTATTATTTTACTTTTTCACTTTTTTTCTCATATTTTTTATATTATGCCTGGCTAATAGATTTGAACAATACGGAGATTGACACTTGCAGACAGTTTTTGTTTAAAATCGATCAGATGCAGACAGTTATAGATGAGCACAATACATGAAAAATATTGCATTTAAGTTATTCTCAAGTGAGTAGAAACACTTTTAACTGGAGGTATGTATGTAATAAACTAAAAAAATAAAAACCTAAAAAAGAAAATTATGCTAGACATACCAGAATAGGTATCTATGTATATAGTTTTAGGTATGTTATGTTGTGTACCTATATACTTACAAATGCTCTCACGTAGAATGATAATTAAATTTCTGGGGGAAAACAAACAACCCTTACAAAAACAGATCACACCCTTTTCTCTTTTGCTCTCTCATTCTCTTTCTCTCTTTCTCTCTCTCCTTGAGTTTTTTTCACCTACTTAGTTCTTCTATCCACGGGCAGTCTGGCTGAAAGCGTTACCTAGTTTTAGGAACGTTACGTACCTACCTAATACTACACTTCACTATACATATACCTAATGTAGGAAAAACAGAAGATAGAAACCATAATGTAGGTTCAAATAATGATGAAGAGGAGGGGAGGGGCGGAAGATAAAGGAATGATGAGGAGGAGGGGAGGAAGAGAAAGGAATGATGAAGAGGAGGGGAGGAAGAGAAAGGAATGATGAAGAGGAGGGGAGGAAGAGAAAGGAATGATGAAGAGGAGGGGAAGGGAGGAAGAGAAGGAATGTTGAAGAGAAGGAAAGGGGAAGGAAGGAAGAGAAAGGAATGATTAAGAGGAGGGGAAGGGAGGAAGAGAAAGGAATGATTAAGAGGAGGGGAAGGGAGGAAGAGAAAGGAATGATTAAGAGGAGGGGAGGGGAAGAAGAGAAAGGAATGATTAAGAGGAGGGGAGGTAGAGGAAGAGAAAGGAATGATGAAGAGGAGGGGAGGAGAAGGGAGGAAGAGAAAGGAATGATTAAGAGGAGGGGAGGAAGAGAAAGGAATGATGAAGAGGAGGGGAAGGGAGGAAGAGAAGGAATGTTGAAGAGAAGGAAAGGGGAAGGAAGGAAGAGAAAGGAATGATTAAGAGGAGGGGAGGAAGAGAAAGGAATGAAGAAGAGGAGGGGAAGGGAGGAAGAGAAGGAATGTTGAAGAGAAGGAAAGGGGAAGGAAGGAAGAGAAAGGAATGATTAAGAGGAGGGGAAGGAAGAGAAAAAACTCTAAAGGACCAGACGGTGTAAGGAGGAGAGAAATAAATATTTAGAGGATATGGGGAAGGAACTCCACTTGAATGTTCTTTATTTTCACCCAAAGGAAAATGAGTATAATGTGCTCTCGAGTTACGTTATGAAGAGTTGGAAGAAGGAAACGAAATGGCTAACTCATAAATTATTGTGGTCGAAAGTTACCTATTCCATCAAGTCCGAACCTCCATCACTATCAAAGACCTCCCAGTCCTCCTCCCTGCTTCAGTCAGCTATTTAAATTACAATGGATATTCACATGAAGAGCTAAAGCTGAGCAGAGGTTCAAGTAGGTACATCAGGAATTCTTTCATTTTAAAAGAAAAACACAATCATTAGAAGTTTGCTGTAAATCACTAGTCATCAATATGAATATTCTCAACGATTTCAGTGAGCTGTGCTGAATTTCAATAGTGATCTGCTTAATAGGTATTTAGGAGACGCCATATCCACCATCGGAAACATAGATAATTAAGATAGGTAACTAGAAAAAATACCTTTTACGATCTGAATTCATCCAAAGTTAAATTGCTTCAATTTTCTGGGAAACCCTTTTTTCATGTTTGCAATATCCTGCGAGAAAATTGTTGATAAGAATAGGTAGAATGATTTGCTAAATCTACTGAAAAGAATAACGATGATGTATGATTAAATCATGTCTTCCCCTTTCTCCTTCTTACCCACGTCGACTGGTTGAGTGGGAATAAATCTTGATAATGGTTAACTTTCGGCGAGGAAACCTTAAGTGCCTGTCAGTGTCGAATAGTTGGGATGTTCTGTCGAGTGTTGCTGGTAGCAAGATACTTTTATTAGGAGTTTATTTTATATGTGGATGGTTCAAAAACTTCTATAAGGTATCTAGGTATATTTTATATTTAATTCTAACAGTAATGTCAGCACTATACTATATTCTTGAGGCATGGCCTTCTATGTATTTTACCTAACCCTACTATATTCTTGAGGCATGGCCTTCTATGTATTTTACCTAACCCTACTATATTCTTGAGGCATGGCCTTCTATGTATTTTACTTAACCCTACTATATTCTTGAGGCATGGCCTTCTATGTATTTTACCTAACCCTACTATATTCTTGAGGCATGGCCTTCTATGTATTATCCCTAACCCTACTATGTTCTTGAGGCATGGCCTTCTATGTATTTTACCTAACCCTACTATATTCTTGAGGCATGGCCTTCTATGTATTATCCCTAACCCTACTATGTCCTTGAGGCATGGCCTTCTATGTATTTTACCTAACCCTACTATATTCTTGAGGCATGGCCTTCTTAGTATTTATTAAAGTATATAAGCTCCAATCTATGCATGAGAATGAATGAACTAAAGTAAAAAAAACCTTATACCGGGTGTAGAAAAATACAAATCGGTGGAGTTCGTATTGCAACCTTTTTTGAAATCGGTGGAGTGCGACATGCGAAAATGTTCATTTAGGTGGAGTTCGAGTATGCAAAGGTCAATTAGGTGGAGTTCGTAATCGCCCAGCATTGTATCGACAATGACGGTCGTCATTTGAATGGTGTACTCTTCAAAACTAGATAAAATCAAACCTTACATATTTCTAGATGATAATTCAACAACAAAAGCATCAGGTAAGACTGACAGCCTTTTTTTAATCGAATATTCAAAAGGAGACATAACCGCGCCGCACCCTGTAGTTGATTTAGGCGTTTTCCGCTGGATGGTTGAAGATATCAAAAAATGTATGAGAGGTGACCCCCTTGAGCCACAGATATAAACACCCAATTTTAAGATGATTTCATTACAGAAAATTACGCCGAGCGCGCCGGAGAAAACTTGAATTTAACATACAAATACCTAGGTACTCTTATTAATCTACACAATTTCTTCCATGACTTAACAATCACCTCTGACATTTGGATGCTGAATATTCAGACTCTCTCCAACCATAATCACGACCACTGTGTGTTGATGGTCCATGTGCCAGTAGGAACGTCTCACCGACTGCTCAGAATGTCTACCAAACTGTCTTGGGCGCTGATGTATATCAGACCTGAGGAGAAAATGATTACGAGAAGAAAAAAAATTAAAATCATTTACCTGATCTCATGTACGAAAGACCCCAATTTTGCGACCCTTCTACTATAGCTTACTAATTTATGTTAGGTGGTTATTCGCCTTACCATCCTGCTCTGCCTACGCAGATAGCTACTGCCTACTAACAGTAAAATATGTCCCTCCATCAATCTAGAAAGCTGCGAAACATATGGTGTTCGCTTTACTATCGAAAAATCTACATAGATACATGCAAACATACATACATATAGGTACTTATGTGCAAGCATATAATAAAATTATAGACGTTTGTACCTATGTATATGATTCTGGGTACAAATATATGTACATTTTTAGTTTTATGTATTACGTTCTGCAAGTACATTACATTCTTCTACACTTTACATTTACTTAGTCACCGAGCATGTTAGAAAGTATTTACATACATATATTTGTATACAAAGAGAAAATTGGGGTGGGTGGCAGAGAGGGGTGAGGGTATAATATACATTTATGTATAAGGAAAACGTTCTACTCCGACCATCAGGTTCTGATAGAGTAGTGATTCTTAAAGTGGAAAGGAAAGCCATGTCTCCATTACAATGTTACTTATTTACTCTGTAATTAGGTATATAATTAGTAGATCAATACCTATTAGAAAAATAAATAAAAAAGTAAAGCTTCATCGCATAATCATTACTAATGTACAGATGACTAATGGCTAGTTAAGTTGAAGATTAAATCAGTCTGTTAGTAACAACAGTAACAGGGCAATTCAAAGTAAGATATATTAAGATAGATCACTTTCTCCCGAAACAGAGCTCGCTTGGAAATCAGAGAGTCAGTCGGAAAAGCTTTGAATACCACTCAGATAGAGATCTCATGAGCAGGGAATGGGGGAAAACGTTTTACGGATTACATACCTAGGTACAAAACAGGAGTCGAGTGGGGGGAAGTATGCATTTGATGGCACAACTCGGCGCTAGTGAAAACATGGTGTGCCTCGTAAAATACAAGAAGTATTAGGAAAATATCTATACAGGGTGGGATGTAGTGTCGGTGACATGACAGCGTTGACACTAATGTCGGTGGAAATTGATAGCGCCAGTGTCTTACGGTGAGGCACACACGTGCTTTAAGCTTTTACTAATTAACTTTTTTTTCGTTGTGGAGTTCAACGTATCTTTGATCTACTAAGCTCTCAAGACGGGGGTTTTATCCTCCATTCACTGGAAATTTGCTAACCAGCTTTTTACAATAAAATTACCTATCTTAGTTTGTGCTGGGAATTGTCAGCACCATGAGGGTTCGAATTTGAATGATCACCCATAAAAAAATGAAAGTGTAAAAAATAAAAGTGTCGAAAATAAAATTATAGCCCCTTTATTTCACTATCGAATCATTGGTGTTTTCCAATTGACTGAATTCCCGCTGTCCTTACACTGTATCCATGACTATAGAGCTTTACCTTACCATACCCTTTTAAGTCATTTAAAACGAAAGTAGAAATGGTTAAAGATAAATTTTATTATTTATGAATGACTTCTTGGAAGAATAGTTTTTCCATCACCCTGTCGTGGCGCTCGTAGCAGAAGGAAAAGAACAAGGGAACAATAAAGAAAAGAAAAACTAAAAGAAAACGGAAGAAAGGAAAGGTGTTTTCCGAGTGACTGAATTCCCGCTTTCCTTACACTGAATCCATGACTATAGAGCTTTCCAACTTTCTATTACTTTCCTGCCACGAGAGATAGCAAAGACATTGTCCTTTTTCTTCATAGAAGGACTTTGGGGTCACATTTTTCATTACCAAATCATCAGGAAGTCCATTTGGATTCTTTGACTAAGAAAATATCCTAATTATTTGGGTCTTCACATTAGAGATTTTGCGAAATCTGACGTAGGCATTCACCGGGTCCTTGACATTGACTTCTTCAATAATAATAATAATAAGAAGTAGTATAATAAATACTAATATGTATAAAATGTTTGTAGGTATGTTTATTATGTAGGATAAGTTCATGCATGATTCTACCTGCTGTACTAAATCCTGCGGAACTTGAGAGTTCTATATTTCTATTAATAATGATAATTTTTTCACACCAAATAGAGTAAACACCTATAAATATTTATATAAAAAACATTTAGGTACCTTACTTGGGAGGATTGTGTTTTTTAGGGGGGTTGTTTTAATATTGTTTAAACATATTTGATCAAGTTTTATTTACAAATAACAAAGAATATATACATACATAAGAATTAAAATTAACAATAACAAAACTTGATCAAGGGCGGTGCTAATGCCAACGGCATTAGCAAATACATATGTTGTGTATCTAACTCGCCAACTTTTAATGTTTTGTAAAGTATCAAGAATTAGATCAGTAAAAAGACATTCCAGTTTCGAATGACCTCGATGTTGAAAGAGATAATAAAAGAGACAAAAAATACATTTCCATCCCCACTTAATACTTATATAAAGAAAAAAGCTTTGTACAAATTTGAAAGAAAAGAAGATTCAGAGAAGATGTCTAAGAACTAAGAAGTGATGAGAGCAGAGCATATAAGAGAAAAGGGTTTAAAGCGAAGTTTCGTCATAAAATGAAAGGCAAAGAATACTCGTGAGATAGATAAACAGTGAAGTCGTGTGAAAGATAAAGGAGCGGGAGAAGTAGGTAATAAAAGTTGAGGAGGGGGTAAAGGAAAACTTCCTATTCAAAAGTTTTCTTATTTAACGTGCAAAGCTTTTCTTCTCTTTTTTCATTGCACTTTTTGCTGAATAGTGTGAATACGATCAAAAGACTCACTTACAAAGAGCTAGAGTGAATTTGTTCATTACGAGAAAAGGTAATCAGCGAGTGCTTCTTGTTGGACAGAAGAGTATCAGCATCAGATGTAATGAGAATTATTAGGAATACAATTTGATTCGTCATTGCTAATGATCTAATTAACAATACAAAAAAAAAAAAAAAAAAAAATGTAATAGTAGAAAAATGTGATAGCTGAATCATTATTTTACTTAAAAATTAAGAGTCTTCGTCATCAGAATTAATAGCAGCAGTTAGGGTGTTGGGCGTTAGGACAAGAAGAAGAAATGTAGACAGTGAGAAATGACATGGAAGTTTTAAACGTAGTAAGAAATGCTCAAAGAGTAAGTAAGAGAGAAGATATCTTAGAGAGAGAACGTGGAAAATGCTGACTGATGCCAACATGAAGATGGTGGATCCGTACTGAAAGAAAAAGGAGAAAAATTTCAGAAATAAAAATACTCATCTCTTGTAGAACTTAGTTGCCAAGTTTTATCTCCTCTCCCGATTTATTCCTCAGCCAGTCGGGATTAGAAAAGAAATCTCTGTTCCTATTCCTACGCGGGAGCTATTTGCTGTCAAAACTTTTAGTAGTTTCATTGCAGATGTCTCTTTCTCTGTATAGGGAGTACATAAATATAATGTATAGGCGTTTTTCACACCTCAGCCGAGGATATTGATATGGGAAATATAAAATGAAGATGGGTAAGTATTTTAGAATTTGAGTTCTTAATTATTTTTTTTTTTATTCAACTTTTTGTTTGCTATTCTGAGGTTAAGTAGGTTAGGTACAAGACTTAATATTTACAAAACTAGGTAAAAAAAACTCAATGAAAAACAACAAATTTATATATTAACTACCTATACATAATTTACGGATACCTTTTATGTCATTACAATGATTAAGGGTTAGTAGTCTGTTAGTATCCATATCCATACCCGTTTTTTTCGGTATTATTTTTTCCAATAATATCTAAGTCACGAATTAATGTATAAATAGAAATCTTGAACAATTCGAAGAAAATTATAAAAGAAAAACAGAAAAAAAAGCAATCAAGTAAGAAGCACAGGAAACAAAGGTTAATCTGGTTTGAAATAGAAAGAGATAGAAAGACTTGGGATGTGTGAAGAGAGAAATACAGAATGATAGTTCAGGAAGATGTGGATAGAGAGAGAGAGAGATAGGGAGAGAGAGAGAGAGAGAGAGAGAGAGAGAGAGAGAGAGAGAGATAGGGAGAGATAAAACAGACAGAGATAGAGATAATAGAAAGGATGTAATTACTGAAAGGAAGGTGTACAGCTGAAGCTTTATAAAAAGAGCGAAAAAGTTCAGTACAATAGAGTGAGAGTTTTGTGTTACTGCCAAAGCTTCTCTCTCTCTCTCTTTCTTTCTCTCTCTCTCTTTCTTTATCTCTCTCTCCTTCTTCTTCTTCTCTCCTCCTCTGCTATAATATATACCTATCCTTCCTTTGTTATACAGGCGAAAGCTTCCTTACTGCGACGCTGTCAAATTCTTAATTTCCATTACCTAATTTTAAGCTATCTACCTATATTATGTCATTATGTATTTAACTACGTAAAATTCAAGTACATACCTATTACCTACATATAACTATCCAAATAGCATATTTATTTTATATGCTTACCTGATAGTTAGAAGGAATGGATACTTGGGTAGTATTCTATCTCAGAATAGATTGTCAGTCCTGAACCCTTTACTCTTCTAATAGCATCACACAATATTACGCACACAGACCTCAGTAGTTTGATCGATAAGGCGGCGGACTGGTAACCTGGAGGTCGGTGGTTCTAGTCCGGGTTTCAGCGTAAATTTTAGTAGATGTGATATCACGTAGTTGATTGACACAAATACGATAACAAACATTATTATTAGGGATGAAATTAAGAGACAAATTTTAAATCACAAATCTTTGCTAAGTGTTGGTTTCCCTATCTTACACAGTACGCATACGCAATCCGTGACTTAGCGCCACAGAGGTATTACAAAAACATCTATTAATTCCGCCCTATAGGTGTAGCTTGTCAGTAGCAAGTATAGTCGATTGGTTAAGGCGCTAGTCTGGTCATTCACAGAGCGAGGGATCCGTTGGTTATTATTATTATTATTATATTATTATACAATGCTTTATTAGGTATAAATGGACATTATGTGCATAGAAATAATTAATTTAACAATGAAAAAAATGGAAACAATATATACAATGAAAATGAAAAAGAATTGAAAATATATAAAAACATAAGTCCTAACTAAAGGGCGGGGTTATTCCTATTTGTGTTCCTATTTGTGCATTTGAGAAGTTAACGACACAAAATTGACACCGAAAAAATTGCTGGGAAAAAGGCACTTCTATGTATAGATTGTATAAATATTTTTAGTCCTTAAGGGGCAGACTTACTATTACCTTCCTAGACCTACGTTTTCTTAAAGTAAAGTAAGTACCTAATTAATTTTAAATTAACCAATACTTAGAATACAAGTTATATTTTTGTATAACAGTTTTCAATTGGTATGAACCCTCGTGTTACTGATTATTTCGGTCCCCACTCAGGCTGGGCGAGATTAATTTGAGTATACCTCGTTTGTGAAATTCCCGCGAATGGAAGGTAAAACTCCCCTCGTGATTATATGACCAAATGACCATGCAGTTGAAAGCGACGTTAAAACCAAAAAAAGTTAAGTTCATACGCAAGTACTAGTGGAATGGTAAGTATCCATAAAAGTTGCTTCCTTCAGCTCATATGCAAATTATACATTATTACATACTATACATAGCTGGATACCTCATTACCTCTGCTGCAGTTGCGACGCACTCAACGAATATTCATCTTTCATGTGCAAGCTCATTTTTTTATGTCCTTCATATATCCAGACTATGAAAGTTTCCTCCTGCTTATGAATGCAAAGGGACCTGCTCATAATATTTGCGTCGTTAAATATTTAAAATGTTCTCGTGCAAGCGTCAAACCCCCAGGGCCCAATTTCAGCGAAATATTACCTACCTAATATCAGCACCCCACCGTGCTATCTTGTCTGCTCTGGAGCTCAAGGTAATACCTATCTATCTCAGCATTGTGACGTGTTTATTGCTTTAGCTAAAAAGTACACGGAAATCCATGTACTTCGCCAAGGAATCAAACGAAAGTAAAATTGTAATGCGTAGGTTGGTAATAGTGTAAATATATTTTTTATTTTTAGATGAGTGTTTCACAGCCTTTTTTATTTCGTAGCCATTAAACAGGAGCTACTGCAGACGCTTGTGGTCTGAGTTGTAGCCTGCCCATAGTGCCCATCCCGTAGTAAACCTCCCCTCTGATGGGCGAGAACTGACACAATACTTCCCAATTATAGGTGCTGGGTCAACACGAGCGCACCGGAAGGTATCCCTTACAAACAACTTTAACCAAATTAAGAATACAAATTTTTGTCGGCACGGAGGATCGAACCCGGGACCTTCCGCATTTTTTTTTTTCTTCTTGCGAGGGTCGGGTTATCTAATACATTATTATTTGCTATCTTGAGTACTTACCTTGTACCTACTCTCTAATAAGGTTGCCAGATGTTTTTAGACCAATGTCGGGACACATGAGGATATGTCCGACAAAAATCGGGATTTCCGATTCCGTGTACCGTGTACCGAACTGCCGGGTCAACTTTGCTTACGGAGTTCGAAAATTATGATACGTACAGAACTGCTAAACATAGATAAATATACCCACATAGGTGTGTTACTTAGGTATCTATATAACTATCGGAATAATGGGTAACTACGTATTTTTTTATATAAAAAAAATGTATTCACAATGCTGAGAGTTTGGGATATTTCTTCTACAAACAAAATTGTATAAAAAAGGTCCGGAATTGAATTTCAATTAAAATATCTCTCTCCTCTTTATTTTAATAATATTTCTGTGACAGCTCTCACTGACGAAATATAAAGGTATGGAAATGGAAATTTCAGGGAGGAAAAAGGGGAGAGAGGGGAGAAAAAAGGGAAGAATGAGGAGAATTAAAGAAGGGAGAGGGAGGGAGAGAAAGAGCTTTTCTACGGTTTCCATGCTGAAAACGTGCGGCGAGTTATATCGTCTATTTATGTATATTAGGTACAGCTATGTATATGCACATTGCACAATATCCCATTTCCCTCCTTCCCTAATGCACTTTATTCCTCGCCGTGTATATAATTTCATTAGAGTAAGCTTAGCATGTGGTCAATATTATTGATACCTACTTCCAGGGGAGCTTGGAAAACAATGAAATTTCCAGCGAACTATTCCCTGTGATTTGTGAGGGTGTTTACCTGTAGGTTCAGGCGTTCAGGTGCGGACGCGTGAATTAAATGAATTGCAAGAATAGTGACTAAACCATTGCACGTAGGTACCTACCTAATATAACCTAAAGTAAATAGTATAACTTTATTCATTGATAGAGCACTGATATCATTTCGGTCGCCCATGTTTAATGGTCGGTCACACATGCAAGTTCTAACCTCGCTGGACGTTTCTTAACTTCAGTGACAGTCAAAGAATAATTTATTAAAGAAAAAACTTACCATAGTAATGTTTTTTTCAATAGAGGTATTTCTCACATTAGGTATAGCTATTTTTGCACCTATATTTGACATACAATTTTTTTAGAGTTCAAGGACTCATCATATTAATTATTTTACCTATCATACGCACCGACCTCAGAAACTTCATCATCGATTAGGCGTCGGACTTGTAGCCTGGAGGTCGGTGGTTCAAGTCCCGGTTTCAGCAAAGATTTATTGTCGGTTCTTCACCTTCAAAAAAACACCGTGTTTTTCGAAAAATGTTAGTTCCAAAGGATTCTTCAAGATAGCGCCAGTAGAGTTTTGCTCTCGCGAAACGGAGTTGGCGTATTTTTTGTGAAATACGCCAAAGGTAGCAAAAAAGTAAAAGCGCCAAAATTTAAAAATTCAAGAACATAAACAGAAAGCATAAAAACAAGAAAAGCTAATGTACCCGAAGCTACCAACGTCTTGAAATTTTTATCGAAATTTCTACAGGGTACGGCAAAATATTTTAACTCTTATTGCTGAAGTTACCAAAGAGGTACTAATAATACATACCTCAGTCACAAGATTTTTTTACTAAGATGTTTTTTTCTCGCAGAGTAAATATAATCCCACTACTAGCAGAAGTCATTTGCGTTCTATTTTTATGATACAAATTTTTAAATCAATTTTGTAATAAATTGATTTAAAAATTGAAAAACACGCGCACTAAAACTTTTTTTATTATTGTTGCAAATATAATGGCCTGTAATTTAAGGCAAAATAACTCGATTATAACCTAACGGCACGCAGTCATATCCGACATTGAAGGAACCAAAAGGTCTGTTGTAATCGTCTGTCGTAATCTTAGTTCCTTCAGTGTCGGATATGACTGCATGCCGCCATCTATAACATTCAATATTATTTGCAAGAAGAATATAAAAAGTTTTAGGGCGCGCGTAACTTAGTAATAATTACAAAAAAAAATATTTTACAAATAGTATACAATTATATAATAATAATTCCGTGTCCGTGAGATAGGTATTGATACCTAAATCACGGTGGTGAGAGGATTATATGGACGCCCAAATCCAATGTCTAGGCTCCTTTCATGTCCATAGTATACAATTGATCACAAGCTAGATTACGACAGACCTTGGTTCCTTGACATTCGTATATAATATATATATGACTGCGTCCCGCCAGGTTTAAAGCAATAATCTTTTAGGGCGATCCGAATTTCGTTGAAACAAAATTCGATTTCGACAATTTTAAATTTATGCACAAAAATATACCAAGTGCCATGCGCGATCTTCAAAACATTAATCTCAGCGACTTCACTTTACCTCATCGCCCTCATCGGCAAGTTAACAGATGAAGAAATATAAAAAAAAAAATGAAGCTGGGAAGCAATGACTGTAGTAAGGTAAAAGAGAAAAAGGGATAGTTTAATGAGAATTAAAAATGAATTATTCTAGAGAATTTTTCGTAAATAATGTTTATGGTTGTTTGTTGAACCCTGTTGAATAATCAAATTCGTTGTTTATTTCTATAGAGTAAAGATTATTATATTTAATTATTTGACAAATGATCAAACACCAAATACGCCTCAATTTCACATAGTGAAGGTTTTTTTTTTAAATTACCGCCACAATTTTGTTTATATTCTTGCCAATCCCTGAATTTGCAAAAAGTAAGCGTATTTCGAGCGAAACGCTGATTTTGAGGTTAAGTGAAGAACCCATCACTAGTAAAGCGAGTTTGAGTAGATGTGACATTGCGAAAGTGATTAACACATGTATATGATAACTTAAACTTAACTTTAACCTATGATACGCAAAACGTCACTTTTATTCGTGTATATACAATAATTATACATTGTATATACATTATACTATTATACAAGGGTTGGATGGAAGAGATTGCCATAGGCAATAACTCCGCCCTTTAGTTAGGACATATGTATATATTTTGTTTTTTTGTTTTTTTTTTTCCTTGTTCATATTATTAATATTGTCTATTTTTATATTTACCATTATTTGTCTGTATACAGGGTGGACCAAAAAAACGTTTACACCCGTTAATGGTAGATTACTGACGACATTTCCAGGCCGGATCTGCAATCCGTTTTTTCGGATTCGCCTTTATAACTGCACAAAGTGATTTTTTGCAACTTTCTGAAAAAGTCCGACTTTGGCTTATTCTTCAGGTCAGAACTTTTTTCCTGTTTGAGATGAGTTGATTCTGAACATTTCTGCAGAAAGCCAACAAAATTTCGATGTTTCTAGCTACACTATTTTGTTTTTTACGATTTGGTTTGTTATATTTTTTTACAACTGAACAGAAAAAAAACACCCAAAAAAACTTTTTTACTAAATAAAACACTCGACATTTGTCCGAACAAATTTTGGCACAGACATGGGCAAATTTGATAAAAGTTGGCGGCCGCCCCGAGGATGCTAAAAAATAATTTTACGATTTTTTATCACGTGATCTTCTGGGAAAAATTATTAGATGTTTGCCAAAAACTCTTCAAAAATCCTAAGAGTGTTCTAGCTGTAGACTGTGTAAGGGCGTCTTGTATTGTTTACAAAAATTGTTTACTTTGCTTTTTTTGAATACCGCGGTCTCACATGCCTTCATCAGCCAGTTTAGGAAAATTCAAATGATATTTTTCGTGCTTCTCAGATTGTCAGTGGTGTTAGCTAGATGTGGTAGTGCTAAGAGTGTTAGTCGCATGGCCGAGGTTCGATTCTCGTCGGTCAATATTATTTTAATTATCAAAAAAATCTGATGGAATATTTTATTCATACCTGTATCTGACCTGTTGTAACACATACAACTTATGGTTTTTTTGGGGGTAATACCATCTGTAAATTGAGTTAAGTATATCAGATACTATTGGTATCACAATACACATAATAATTATTATTTATGTAAGCCCCTGAGAGACTGCCTTGATAATGTAAGGATGGTTTTTCTTATGCTTCCCTACGAGAGAAAAAAAAAAAACAAGCGAATTTTCCAAACGAAAATAGAGTTTATGAAATAAATCCAGGTAAATATGTAGGTAGGTTCTTCTATCATAAACAATACTAATTAAATAACAAATATTTACCGATTGCCAACTCTGAATAGAGAAGTCTTGAAAAAAACAAGATAATATTTTGTAAAATTAATAAACTTTTGCAGTCTTTATTATGTTTTATACTATTTTGATATAAACAAAAATGAATTTAAAAAAACATTTTGTGTTAGTATGTTCAATGAGAAACGATTAGACGCGCACGATTAGCTCAGTGGTAAGCTAGTCCACCCGGTCCGAACGCCAGAGCCAGCAAAAAATTCATGACTACAAAATAAAAAAGACTGTTGCCATTTTTTATTTAGCCATAGTACACACTATGGATTCTCCTCACACAAATTTTTGTAACCAATGGTGACTTAAGTACCTTAGTTCTAACTCAGAACTGTCCCTCTACCTTCTTGCCTTCTCTCTCTCTCTCTCTCTCTCTCTCTCTTTCGCTCTCTCTCTCTCTTTCGCTCTCTCTCTTCTCGAAGTGAATGGACGTTTGAAATTTGCTCTTCATTTTTATCAATTTAAATAAAGATTTTTCCGTTGAAATTGTGTAAATATTGATTTTTCTTTAAGAACTAAGAAGAAAGTACAGTGTGGAAAGTGAAATTTTATCGAATAATATCATATTAACTGAATATTAGTTGAATTTAACTCACCGATGGACGCAGTTCGGGATTTCCTTTGTCTACAACAGTGATTCTAGAATCGGCCAAAAGTGTGTAGAACGTATAACTTTTATACATACTGTTACTCTCAATTTAATTTTATTATATACACTTAAACTATATGAACATTGATACAGCCTTTAAACATTGAAAAAAGTCGGCGATTTAAAACTTATTATAGTGAAATATTTATATATAAAAAAAAACTCCAAAAAATTGTCCGCCATTATTTATTTTGAATTCACGAATTGTCATAGAAAGGAACAAGATTACCAAAATAAACAAGATAAAAATAAAAACAAAACTTTAGTGCGAAAATTTAAATAATATTGATTCGTTCAAAAATTTAAAAACAATTCAACGATAAAAACAAAGTTTGCTCGACCGAGAATCGGAAAACACTAATATAGGTAAAACTAAAGTTCACCCACTGACCTAAATGGTTACATAACATTAGGTACCTACTTACTGATAACGAGATCTTATCAATTAGAGACATTGACTGCTGATCCCGTAGACAAGTTGTCATCATGTCAGGCAAGGGGTGCAAGGCGGGATGCGTGGAGGACCTGCCAGTAGACGGAGGCTATGCGGTGTGCGGAACCTGTGAGGGGGAATACCACTTTGCGTGCTGCGGTATGCGTGAGGCTTCCTGGCTCAGCCTCTCAGCTCCTAACAAGAAGAAGTGGAAGTGCCCTGTGTGCAAGCAAGGTACCCCGGTGACCAACAAGACAAGTACGCCGATACATTCGCAGCAGCAGCAGCAGCAACAACAGCATCAGCAACAGCACCAGCAGCAACAACAGCATCGGCAGCAACAACAGCAACATCAGCAGCATCCCCAGGAGGTCACCATGGCGAAGATAGAAGCGGTCATGGATAAGAAGTTTAATGCTTTTCTTATTAAGTTTCAGGAAATGGAGCAAGGCATTACTTACGTAGGAAATTCAGTGGATGATATAAATAGGAACTTTAAGGAGATGCAACAGAAAATCATTGAGGTGGAAAACAGGCAAGAAAAGTTGGAAGCACAGAACCAAGAACTCAGGAAGAAGGTTAAGTATATGGAGGTATTTATTCAGGATCTGGCACAAGAAAAAAACGAAAGCAAGATGGAGATTACAGGAGTTCCTGAGGATATTGACTGTAAGGTGTTTACAGAAAAAATATTCCAGGAGGCCAAGATAAATCAAATTGTAAGTAATGAAGAATATCAAATTAAAAAAATATTTAAAGATAAAGAACCAGGAAAAAATCCGGTTGTAAAAAGTTTGGTCATTTCTTTCCAAAATAAAATCAAAAAGGATTCAGTGATGGAAATATTAAAAAATGATAAACCTACATTAACTACAGCAAATATTTCGGCCTTACAGCCACCAAAAACTGTATATATAAATGAGTACCTTACTCCATATATGAAGCGCTTGTTATATGAGGCAAAAAAAATAAAAAAAGATAAAGCGTATGCTTATGTGTGGGTTAAAAATGGACAAATTTTGCTTAAAAAGACTATAGATGCTAGGCCACTCAGACTTACCTCGCTCGAAGACCTGGCACATATATAAGTACCTGTATATAACCATCCATACAAAAAAGGAAAAACTTGTAAATAAAAATGAATAATAATCTTTTAAAAAACGTTAAAAAAATAAATGTAAATACCAAGGACTACAGTGATATTGAGTCTTGGAAAACAAATATCACGGGTAATAATAACCATCTGACTTGCTTACATGTGAACATAAGAAGTCTTAGGAAATACTGGGATAATTTGATGCTCACCATAGAACATGTACTAGATTCTATTGATATTTTGGTGCTTACCGAAATAAATGTCCAAGAAGAAGAGGCATCGGTATACAGAATAAAAAACTTTAAACAGGTAACAAAGTGCAGAAAAAATAAGAATGGAGGAGGAATTACAGTATATTACAAAGATAATTTCGAGATTGAAGAAATGAGGTATGGCTTGGATCAAGCTGAAAATATTAACTTCAAAATATTTAAAAACAAACAGCTAATGTATATTGTTCTAGCTATATATCGTCCCCCTAATAACAATGTAAATTCTTTTATAACAGATCTCCAATGGTGGCTGGCGAACGCCACAAAGAAAACTGATAGCGTTCTGATGATTGGTGACATCAATATTTGCACACTCAAGAGATCCGCCCACAGTGCGTCCTATACGAATCTGCTGTCTACCCAAGGAATGCTGCCAGTGATACAAACTGCTACCAGGGAGGAAATGCTCTCAGGTAAACCGACTGTATCTTGTTTGGACCACATTAATGTGAGACTGAAACATAAGTGCGAAATGAACTCGGCTGTGATTCGTGAAAAGATCGCAGACCACTATTTTGTGGCGCTACAAATATACAAAACGCAAATAACCGCAATAGAAAAAAGAGAATTGAACCAAGTTAATTACGTACTTATTAGAGATGAACAAAACATAAAAGAGAAAATTTCAGAATACGATTGGTCAGAACTAGAGAATGATCAAGAACCGGATCAAATATATGGCAAATTGGTGGAAATATTCCGAAAAATTTACGACACATCTTCTACTCTGAAACCTAGGACAAAAAAAGATGACTTGTTTCCGTGGGTCAATGCAGAAATTAAGGGACAAATTTCAGTAAAGAAAAGGCTCTATCAAAGGTGGAGAAATAATAAAAATAACGTTTTATTACATGAACTGTACAAAAATAAAAGAAATGAAGTAACTAACATGATAAAAAAACAAAAAAGAATATTTATGTTCAAAAAGTTAAGAGATGCCAAGGGAGACATGAAAAAAACATGGCGAACTTTAAATTTCATATTGGATAGAAAAGAAAGAGAGTCAAATCTAATGATTTTAACCAAGAACTTTCAGACAAATAATTATACGCAGCTAGCAAATAATTTCAATTTGAATTTTAAAACACAAATAAAAAAATTAAAGGAAGATAATAAAGGCCAGAGTTTTTCATTAGATTTTCGACCTCATGAGATACAAAACACCTTAACTTCACTGCACATTAAACCACCCAGTATTACAGAAATTTCAAAGATTATTAAAGACCTCAGGATAACAGGACCGGGGATCGATGGAATTTTTCCGGCAGACGTTAAGAAAAACCAGGGAGCCCTGGAGCGTGTTATTACTTACCTGATTCGACGAATAATTCAAACAAAAAAAATTCCCGAGGCAATGAAAATATCTCTTATTACTCCCCTGTACAAGAAAGGTGATGTGCAGAACTATGGCAATTATCGGCCTGTCGGTTCCTTATGTTTCATAGAAAAAATATTTGAAAAGTACTTAGAAACAAGGACAAAGAAATATTTGACAGAAAACCAAATATTGGCACCCTTTCAGTATGGATTTCAAGCCAAGAAAAGTACCACTACATTACTAGAAGACTTCTCTGAAATTTTAAATCATTCTCTTGACCGCAGGAAATACATAATAATACTCTGGCTTGATCTGACACGGGCGTTTGAAACTCTAGACCACGAGAACTTACTATCGAAATTTAAGAGCATCGGATTCCACCACCAAATTTTTAAAGACTACTTATCCAACAGGAGTCAAGTGACCAAAGTGGGAAAAATAAATAGTGAAAATATCAGTATAGAAGATGGCTTGGTGACCGGTGGTATAAACAGTCCCGGCTGGTTCAACATATATACATATGATATCAAATATCTTAACTTGAAGAGTAGACTTCTGATGTTCGCAGATGATTCATGTATAATTTCCATTCATACAAACCTAGAAGTAGCAGTCCATAATGCACAAGAAGATTTTATTAAAATTCAAAAGTACTTTTACAACAATGATATCTACATAAATCAGAGCAAAACAGAGGCGATGGCAATGGGGACCGCCAGAGGCATGGCCAATATACAACAGCACCGGATACAATGTCACTCGAGGTCTTGTTTATTTAATGAAGTCTACAAAAATGCATGTCAGTGTAAATACTTAGACTATGCAGAAAGTTGTAAATACTTGGGAGTAAATATCGATTCAACATTTAAAATGAAGTCACATGCTGAAGTCTTGTGCAAAAAACTCCGAGTAATTAACTACCAACTGAGAAAAGGAAATACAAGAATGTTATCTAAAAAAACAAAAGCAATGTTATACCATGCGCTTGTAGAATCAATCCTACGTTACGGGGTAACCCTGTACTCGTTTTCACCTCAATATGCCTTGGACCCGATCATTAGTGTACAAAAGAAAATTTTGAACTACCTCTTTGGGGTGAGAGAACATGAGTATCTCAACCCTCGAAACCTGGCAAAACTGTCCGTCTTAGCCAAAAACTTTCACAATTCTCAATTCAGGAATAAAAAACAAACAGTATATGAAATAAGGAAGAAACATTTCCAATCCTCTATCGCATACACTAAATATGGAGAACGATTATTGACATATATTGTACCCCATTTATTGAATACATACTGCCAGAAATATATTAACGAAGAGAATATGTATAAAGTTAGGGAACTATTCAAGGATCAATTATTGAAAGAACAACAAGAAAGTTAGGATATCTTTAGCTTATATTTTCTTATTCATATGATGTTTACCTTAAGGATCAAATTGAAATTTTATTCAGGAAATACCTATCTTTTAATTTAATGCATTATTTATTGTAGGATGAGGAACAATATTTCAATTAAAATCATAGACCAAAATTAAAGAAGAGAAATAAATAGAAAGAAGCAATCACCATAGAAGTTATTTTATATTAGCTTAGGTGATTTATGTATTATGCTTATTATTGTAAAAAAATATATTATGAACTTTTTCAAATCAAATCAAATCAAAAATCTCTTTCGCTCTCTGCCTCTCTCTCTCTCTCTCTCTCTCTCTCTCTCTTTCGCTCTCTGCCTCTCTCTCTCTCTCTTTCGCTCTCTGCCTCTCTCTCTCTCTCTCTCTCTCTCTCTCTCTCTCTCCCTTCTCAATTCTCTTAGAGGAACTGTTGGAAGTGGCGTCCACCTTCCTGGATGCAAAGGTTGAACCTCTTCATCATGTTCCGTCGAATATTGCGGAAGCCAACAGGATTCTTGCTACCAGATTTCGTGAACTATGTTTTTCACGTGATCCCAAATGTTCCTGTTGGCAACTCCATATGCTAAATGCGTATCTGCCATTTCAGCATCCGAATTATAATAATGTAAGTTGTACTAAAAAAACTCAAGGAGTTTAAAGATAATATTTCATAGAATGCAGAAAAATATGCTTGAAAACTATCATCGAGAAACAAACAATCATTCATTTGACTGGCCTTTAATTAATGCCAAGGAAAATAATAATCAGACATAAATAGCTAATTACTCTTTGAGTACAAGAAGACCCTACACGGTCAACACTTTTAAGATTTTGAACATCATTTTTTGAGACTTACTTGGTTTGTTTACCCAGAAGATCACGTGATAAAAAATCGTAAAATTATTTTTTAGCATCCTTGGGTTGGCCGCCAACTTTTATCAAACTTGCCCATGTCTATGCCAAAATTTGCTCGGGCAAATCTTGAGTGTTTCAAAGTGTAAAAAATTTACATGAGAATTTTTTTTCTATTCAGGTATCAAAAAAGATGCCAAACCAAACCGTAAAAAACAAAGTAGTGTAGCTAGAAACATCGAAATTTTGTTGGCTTTCTGCAGAAATGTTCAGAATCAACTCATCTCAAACAGGAAAAAAGTTCTGACCTGAAGAATAAGCCAAAGTCGGACTTTTTCAGAAAGTTGCAAAAAATCACTTTGTGCAGTTATAAAGGCGAATCCGAAAAAACGGATTGCAGATCCGGCCTGGAAATGTCGTCAGTAATCTACCATTAACGGGTGTAAACGTTTTTTTGGTCCACCCTGTATACAGGGTGTCCCACCAAACTTGGACACCTCAAATTACTCGGCCCCTGAAACAGTTTTTGAAAAATAAAAAAATCTAGGGTACATGTGCTAATTATGCGGTTTCAGTTATGAATTTTTTTTTATACAGGGTGGTTCAAAAGTCAGAAATTGAGGTGTCAACTTTCGATTTTTAAATGGATTGACCTGAATTTTATTTGATAATTTTACTTCTAAATGATTCCTGAGTACTTTTTTAAACAAAAATATTACATATAGGGTGGTTTTTTTTCGACCAATTTTTTTTCTAAATCTTGAATAACTCAAGTTCGGTTAATTTTTTCGAAAACAAGAATAGAATGTGTTTGTGTAATAAATACATGCACTTTCAATTGGCATCAAAAAATTTTATACAGGGTGGTTCACAAGTGAAATAATGACTTGATTTTTTTTAAAACCGAGTTTTTTTAATTTTTTATTTAGGATTAATAATTCTCGTCTAATTTTACACATTTTTCGTTAGTTATATCGAAAAACAAAACTAAAGTGTTGTACAGGGTGAGACATAATTTTTTTGTAACACCCTGTATATGGGCATTCCAAGAGACGCAAAATTAAATATTAAGACTAAATATGCAAGAAAAACTTTGATTTTTAATTAAACTAAAAAGTTATAGTTTTTTAACTAATATTGTCGCATGGACCACCCTGTAGATATTTTCCTAAACTATCATATAGGTACTCTAAGTTGTATAAAATTCAACGAACACTTCGAATCATGTGGGAAAAACAAGTAAAAAACGCGAATTTGAAGCCATTTTCAATTTGGTGTCCACACTGAATGATTTTAAAACTTGAAATAAAAAGTAGGTAGGTGTAGACACAAAATTGAGCATGGCTTTTTGAATTCATTTTTTTCTCTCAGATTTGGACTCCTCGTTGAATTTTAGACAGTTTCGACTACCCATATGATGGTTTAAGAAAATATCTACAGGGTGGTCCATGCGAAAACACACCATAACTTTTTAGTTTAACTAAAAATCAAAGTTTTTCTTGCATATTTAGTCTTTATATTTAATTTTGCGTCTCTTTGACTGCCCATATACAGGGTGTTACAAAAAAATTATGTCTCACCCTGTACAACACTTTAGTTTTGTTTTTCGATATGACTAACGAAAAATGTGTAAAATTAGACGAGAATTATTAATCCTAAATAAAAAATTAAAAAAAATTGGTTTTAAAAAAAATCAAGTCATTATTTCACTTGTGAACCACCCTGTATAAAATTTTTTGATGCCAATTGAAAGTGCATGTATTCATTACACAAACACTCTCTATTCTTGTTATCGAAAAAATTAACCAAACTTGAGTTATTCAAGATTTAGAAAAAAAATTGGTCGAAAAAAAACCACCCTGTATGTAATATTTTTGTTTAAAAAAGTACTCAGGAATCATTTAGAAGTAAAATTATCAAATAAAATTCAGGTCAATCCATTAAAAAATCGAAAGTTGACACCTCAATTTCTGACTTTTGAACCACCCTGTATAAAAAAAAATTCATAACTGAAACCGCATAATTAGCACATGTACCCTAGATTTTTTTATTTTTCAAAAACTCTTTCAGGGGCCGAGTAATTTGAGGTGTCCAAGTTTGGTGGGACACCCTGTATGTTCTACCTACTAATAAAGAGTTTCTAAATAAATAAAAAATAAATAAATAAATACATACTCGTACACTATACTGACTATACTCCTCTATATAATTTCTATCAACTGGAAGACATCATAGAAAATGAAAAGAGCAGGATCGTAGCTTTCCCGTATATGTTTTCACGAGGGTATTATAAGAGCTAGGTAAGTAAGAAAGCAGAATTCATTTGATAACACCGAGTACATGAAGAAGCCTCCCCGAAGCAAATGGATTTGAAACTATGTATTTTGCAGCGGGAAACAAGCTCGCTTTCCACTGTTTGTTTTTCTCTGTTATTTTATTTTTGAAAATTCTCATTTTTTCTTGATAATCATTTCATTTCCAACTGTGTTTGCTGTGTGCACTTTCACATTTTCCATCTCGCCGCATTCTTCCAAAATAAACACGAATAGGGTGAGTTTCCATTGCGGCCTATAACTAATGAAAATAATGATACCATGATGGTATATATTTTATCTATCAGATCTATCACATTAAACTGGGAGATAAATCACTAATTAATACTGTTTGTGTGCGTAGGACAATGTTTTGATACATTCTTTTGGAAGTACTAACACATTAAATTGATTAAATAAAATCAATTGGTTATTGTGACTTACGATGGTATAAATTTATTATTAATTAAATTATAAATAATATATCTAATTAAAAATTAGAGATGACTATAGGTGCGCCTATATTATGATATGAATGTAAGTTTCATTGCTGTTTTATGTCCCTTTCTAACCTATTTAATATTATCTGTATTGTTATGCCTGTATAGATATAATGTATGTATGTATGTATGTATGTAAAAGGGGGTGTTGAGAAAGAGAACACATGCTGAGCGCTATCGAATTTCCATCAGTCAGTCAATTAGCCCCGGCCCCATTTACTCTGTAGATACGATGATGGTGATAGCAGCGGAGGGAGTGTGACAGAGAGATAAAGATAAACATTTTAGAAAATGGATCAAATTTCTAAAGTTAATAATGTTCTATCATTCATTTTCTAGCATAAGAACAGTGAGCCTAAATATAAAAATAATAAATATAAAGTAAATAATAATAGAATTTATTTGTGTATCGCCCCCATTAGGATTAGCGAGTCTCTATTACATAATAGGTTTACTGTTAAATTTATCATTAGGATTAAAAAGTCTCATAAATTCAGTATTTATTTTCGTGCTATTATTATGGGTTCAAATAAATTAGAAAAAATTCATGCATTGGATGGGATTCAAATCAAAGGATCACAGCGCTACCTGAATTACCAGACTAGCGTTTTCTCTCCTCGACTGTTTTTTGTATCAAAAAAGAGATTTCGTCAGTAAGCAGTTGTGAATAAACTCTTTTGAAAACCTATTGCACATTTTTTAGTGATCCTTCCGGAGTGGAGAAGATATGACAAGAATATAATTATAAGAAAGCCATTATAAGAAAGTATAATTATAAGCCAAGAGATCCAGTAACAAAATAAAATACAAGATTATTTTTTTCTCAGATATTGGTATAGGTAGTGCAGCTTGACATTTGAGATTGATACACCTACCATTTCAACAATTACATAGAAATGTTGACATGGGAAATCAATCCCAAAGCACCAAATCAACACAAAGTATCAATCAGCCTTCATTCCTCCCCTCGACACCACAGGTACACTCCGTACACTGGAACGTATCTCTTACTTCCTATAAATTAAGAACTGTCCTGTTTAAAGTAATCAAGAAAATGAAAGCACCAGGGGGGAGATGAAGCTCTGGAAATTGTCTTGTCCCCTCCCTCTCCCCCCCCAACCCAGGTCTTGGAAAGCACGAGGTATCATCAGAAGAGTATGGTAACATACGGAGAAAGCATTTAATTCGGTAGTGTTGTGATTTGTGGGCACAATCTCTCTTTTTTTAAATGAGTGAACAAATAAATTGCTTTAAGAAAAAAGAAAAAGGAAAAAGTTCCTGGAAAATATTATAACATTACAAGATATGTTAACAGGGTCAAAGCTACCTGGTGAAGTGGTGAATGTTGAAAAACGTTTCATTGAAAGTTTGGAAGAGTTACTAGACGGAAATTTCAGCAACGGTCATTCCAAGTAAATTATTCAGCTAACTAATAATGCTAGAATAGGAGCTCATTCTTGTGGAAATAAGTACATATTAGTGTTCCCGGTCCTACCCAGGCTGGGTAAAGTAAACGTGGGTAGTTGGTACGATTCTCAGCAAATGGAGGGTAAAACCCCCGGCCTAATCAGGACGTTAAATCTAATAGAATCATCGGTATCCAGACGTAAAACTGTGCTACAACCAAACAACCTCAACCATAAGGTTGAACCGACCCCAATAAGGCTTGGGAAGAGGCAAAGTGAAAGAAGAAGTATTTTCGTGACTTCCGTACCTACGCCACTTTTATAGGGTGCACCTGCAGGAAGATAGAGACAAAGAGAGAGGAGAGAGAAGGATACACTATCATTTATCTTCTTCACATTGTTGTGGGTAAAGTTGCTCCTTGTCTTACTCCTGCTGGAGAAACAATAGCTATCCCCGTCCTGTAAGTTTCCGAGGAGAAATGAGCAACCTTCAGAACAATGCAAGTTAAGCAAGTGTGCAGTGGACGTCTCCATACGATAAGGGACGTTACCGCTTGCTTGTTTGGCATACAAATATGTGACGGAACTCACGGAACGGTACATATTCAAACCTACTCACCTACATTCAATAGCAATTTCTTGAGTCGGAAACTTTCCTAGCTGTTATTTAGTACATGAGAACATCAGAACAATTTATTTCTGGTATAAATTCAACATGGATAAAGTCTAAAGAAAAATAAAGTTGACCTTTTTCATGGCATAGGTATGGGTGGACGAAATGAGACTGTTAGGTACCTGACTTTAACCTCAACTGGAATCCTATATAAATGTCAAAGACACTGACCACTGACTGATCATCGCTCTACAGCCGAAACCGTAAGTCCTAGAAAGCTGAAATTTGGTAGGTAGCTTTGTCTTATAGTCTAGATGTGCAATAAGACGGGATTTTTCGAAATTCCCATTACAACACCTGCCATTGGCGAAAAAGGATTTTTTGCTTTCACGGCCATGCCTCGGTCCGCAAAGCAGGCGATAGCCCGCTTGTGTAGTCATAAAACTGTTTCTCTATTTTCAAAATTTTCAAACTGGTCTCCAATAATCTCCTGCACCCTGAAAGGCTTTTCACACTTTACACAGCTGGACAAATCTCCTAATTAGCTAATATGTAAAGCTGAAATCAGTCTGAAGCTCAAATTGGGCTGTGAAGCTGACACAGAAATTTCCTGTCAGAATGATTTCATATTAGTATTACAATAATGGTCCATTCATCTATTCGAGTTTAATCAATTTAATTTTGATTCGCTTTTTATTTTATAATCCTATAAATATTCTAATCTGCGAGATGATGAATTCACTAATATAATTCCGGCTGTCGGCTCCAGCACACGCGTGAGCTATTGTAATTTCCGACTCAGAGAAAAACTTTTCATCAAATAAAAGTCCCCCCGGCATCGGCAGTTCTGTATCCCTTGAGTTCTAATCCCATGTGTTTCTTCATTTCCATGCTACCCCGTAGGAAACAAACGACCTTTTACTTTTGTTTATCTTTATTTTTTACAACTCGGAAACATTTTATGAATACAACGGGATTACGTCTAATCCTAACAGAGTAAATACAGGAGAGGAGACTAAAGTAGCTAGTTTTAATGTCTTTTTTATTTCATCTCAAACTGTGACGTTCTGTGGAGCAGGCGGATTGTGTGCAACCCCTTTCTTGGTTTTTCATGTTTCTCTTATTTATATTTGCGTCTATGATGCGGCAGTAACAAAGGTTAGTCAATATTATATATGTATATAAAAAAAAACCTTTTTGTATATTATTGTAATATAAATTGGACCTATTATCCTAAGTGGATTAAGCGTTTTTTGATTTCAGTTCGACGGTTTAAAAATACTGTTTCGATTATTTTTGTTTATTTGAGCTTACCTAATATCCATCACCAAGTTGAAAGACAATAGTTTGTGATGGTAATATGTATCCTCTACAAACACTTTTCAATTGCAACTGATGGAAAATGTATTCCAAACAAAATGATACTTTGAGATGCATCTTAAAAGTACTGAGGTACAAGTAGACCAAGGAGGTGAGGACAAAATAAATGATCTAAATGCCACCTAATGAATATAATAATAATTGTTTTTATTCATATTTTCATACTATGTCACATCATCTACCTCCTCTTCAGTACTCTTGTACTTTAATAGAATTCTCTAATTCAATGATATTTTAATTTAAAGGACAAAAAGACAAATAGAAAGGACAAATAATTTAAAAAAAAGAGTTCGGGCGGGCAGACTATCGAAAATAGTTTGCCTGCCAGAAATACAAAACGTGTCTTGTATTTACGGCTAAAATAAAATTCTAAAGGACATTAACGATTGCGGCCACTGCATCAGTTGAGTCTATTCTTTCAAATCATCTCGATAAGTTTAAATCTCACATCTAGAAAAATTCATCACACTAAAAGAACACCTAAATTAGTATGTCATTACTTTCCAAATCGAAAAAGGGGGACGCCTCAAAGGAAAAGACAAAAAAGTCAGATGTATCCAAGTCAAAATCTAAAGGTAATAAGAAAGATTCTAAGCGCCCGCGAAGCCAGAGTAGACCAAAGTTGAGTAAAAACAAAAATATCAGAGGCATGATGGACAAGATTACTTTCAAAATAAGAAAGCCATCACAATCCGAGGAAAATACAGAGCAGAAGAACCAAGAAAAGGTCCAAAGCACTCTGGTTCATGATACAGTTGGTATGGCTAAGAAGGCTGTTGAAAACCTACTGCCAGCGTTGATGGGTAATCTGTCAAGTACAAAAAATCAGCAACCAAAAAAAACTGCTCAAGAGACCCAAGATGCAAACAAAACTTCAGACGTCAAAGAAGAAACTGGCAGTCCTCAAGAAAAAACATCCGATGAGCAGCAACTTGAAAATCTCCTATACGAAAATATTGTCGGAGCTGTATTTGAAGTGAACAGTTTGGGCAGTTCAACAGTTACGGGAGACAATAGCACGTCGGAAAACACGCCTCAACTTCCAGAGGATGATAAGCCAGAGGGTGATAAGCCAGAGGATGGTAAGCCAGAGGATGATAAGGAACATGATAACCAGCCAAGTGTAGCTCCCTCCGAGAGCCCAGCAGATGAAACAGTAACTGAGGATCCAGTGGGGAATACTGCTCGAATCCCAAGAGAAAATACAATCGTATTTTATCACACTTCCACTATTGATATCAGATTTGATAAACCAAGTAACGGCGATGCGTGTCTTTTAACTGAGCATGCTAGCTTGGACAATACCTCACTCAAAGAAATATGTCCTTTGGACGACTATGAAAGCTTAGAGAAAACAAAAGACAGTGAATCCCTGAACAATAGCCCTCAGGAAGAAGATGTGTGTGTTGTACGCGGCAGTAATGAAAACTTGGGGGGAATTCCACTTGAAAATGTGGGGGCTGCAAGTGATTCTCAAAACGATTCTAGTGCATTACCTGATGTAGCAGACGAGCATGTTGGTAGTGGTAAATATGTCGAAGCTGATGCTACCGACAGCAGCGATACCAATAACGTAGAAATTCCATAGACTTGAAATATTCTTCTTCATACGCTTGCTCAGAATGTGTATAAAGAGAGCCAAAGTAGTTAAGAGCAATGAGATAAAACCCTCAGCAACGTAATGAAATAAAATTCAAATCAATTGTAAAATTTTCACAGTTCTTTTCAATATTATTTATAATGGAATTAATAACTTGTGAAAGCAATATTTTAAAGGGTTTTCACAAAAGTGCACCACCAACCCTTCCTATATTTTTAATCAATTTATGTTTTCACGCTTCTAATGCTTCTGAAAGATGGTTAACAATATTTTAAGAAGGGTGTTTTTTTAATTATTAATATTAAAAAGCAGTTTTAGTTTTTAGCCATGTCAGAATTTTTAAAGAGAAAAGTCTTCTCGGAAAAGAAATGTAAAGAACCTAGAACAACTCAGCAAAATGAATTTTTAATTCCTCTTGAGAATGCCAGGCATACCCTATTCTTTTATTACTCGGGAATACTTTCTAAGGTATTTTTTATGATAATTGATTGAGAATTAGGAATAATGGAAAACGACTTCTGAAGTGGGGAGAGAGGCTTTTGTTCAGAACATTGATGAAGTGGATAATTCATTTCTTCTAAGCCTTCATACTTTTCTATTCCTCACAGGGACGGTAATACCAATATTAGTAGGTATATCCTTATACATATTTTTTTTTCTTTTCTTCAATTACATAGTCATAAATATGACGACGGGTAGCATTTATCTCAAATCTTACATGCTATACTTGCAGTGATTAATAAGTTTAGTATCACTTATTATTATAAAATATCCAGATCAATTGATTAGAAAGAGTTGGACCAAACCGTCTGCAATGACGTAATGTTAAACAAGCAGGAGCTGCAGCATTGATCTTGTCTTCTATATCCGGTAAATTCTAACATTATAGTTATAGAGTGCGTATTCGGGGTTTCATTGTATTGTGATTCAACTGAGGAGCTAATAAAGTAATATTTCATTATTAATCAAGTTTTTTTTCTTTCAAAATCCACATTATACAGCATTATCACCAGCACCATCAAACAAGAAAAAAGAAGAAATAAATACAATACCTATATAATTTCATTTGAATACAATTTCACGAACTTGATGCATTTCACAGGTCAAAGGGCGCTGCTCTTCGTATTCAGGCCATTTCAGCTGAAGAAAGTACATTTCCATCTCCATCCTTCCCCTCTCGTCCTCAGCGAGAAAACTTTTCCTCTTCCGACAAACTTGGCTGGATGTGTGTTTAAGTTTTCAAAGCTCCGAGAGCAAATAACGTTCCTCTACCTACTTGTATAATTCACCATCCTTTCCTCTATCAACTTCTCTTCCTCCTATCCTAACCTCCTATCTTCTCCACCTATCCTATCATCTCCCCCTATCCTATCCTCCTATCTTCTCCACCTATCCTACCTTCTCCACCTTTCCTCCCCACCTCTTCCTGCGTTCACCGCTCCTTCTTGAACTTCCTTCAACTTTCCAAGCATTTTCTCTTACACAGCAGCTTCTTCGAGCTTTTTATATCATTTCTATAATATATCTCTCCTTCAATAAATTTTGTGCTTAATAGAAAATGATCTACGAGCGGAGTTTCCCCGTAGTGAGAGGGAAATTGTAAACCCGAGACATCGGAGAATTTCAGATAGGGTACGATGAAATAAATAATTCTAGGACACTGAAATTTATCGCAGGGGGGCTTTTAATTACAGGTAGTATACGACAAATCGATAGAACCCATGCAATAAAAAGTATAATAATAAAAGGAAAGTATTTATTATCGATATAATTTAACTTCTAGGAAAATCCGCGCGTGCAGGAAATCAAACAAGCAACTTCAAAAATACATAATTAGATCCTTGTAGAACTCTCTTATTTCACAGACTTTTATGTATATACTTAGTTTTTTTTTTAAAAATGATTACTTGCACGTGACATTTGACTATGAGGAGTGACTAACCTAACATAAAATATAAACCACATTAGGAAAATGTATTCTTGTTATTTATTTATTTCTTAACTGAATAAAAAATTGGGGTAGCTATTTCAAGACAAACTAATTTACTTACACACGCTGACAAGTAAATGTCTCAACAATGCAAGACAACCATGTTTTGCAATAATTGACATCCCCGTTACCTCTCTCCCTGTTTGTCCCACTTCTCATTAGGAAGCTGCGCTCGTGCCGTGATGCAACAAGACACACGTGACCCTGTATATTTTCCATCTTTAGAATCGTGCTGTCTGATGAAAATCTAAATGTCACGTTTCTTACCCCTCCCCCCAGAAACAAGTTTCAGATGGAATAGAGCGAGACGTTCCAGCACTACTCAACTCCCTATTGATAGGATTCTGAGAATGGGAATCTAGGCTGTCGTTTGATGTACAAACAGTCATCCAATTTTATGAAAAGGCGTGGGTGGGTGTACCTGTTCAAATGAATTCGTAAATAATTTGTTATAGTGATTTTCCATAAATTAATTAGAGTTTGTGACCACTAAGGGTTTACAGTAGTAGAAAATTATTTGAGCACCTGGTGGTTACGTTCTATTAATACTAAAAAGTTTTATTATGGTTATATGTAGATATTGTGTAATGAGAGCATGTAGGTATAAAATTATTAAGGTAGTGAGTGACTTATTAGGGTGTTTTGTCATCTCCACTAACTCCAGAGTGTCATATTGTTAATACTTATGAAGATTGAAGAAGACACTTCCTCTTATTATATTAAGTTATAAATCCAATCACATAAAATTACTCTCAGCATGACATGTGATACGAGTGTCCAGAATTTTGTCATTTAGTGAAGAAACCCGATTCAAGAACAAATTTTCAGCGCATTTAACACTTGTCCCCTAGGAAATCAATATGATGCCTGAGGTCTGCTTGTGCCAGGAGAACTTAAATAGATTGAAAACACAAGATCCTATTCTGCGCCCTTCTATCTCTACCAAAAACTGTACCCTCCAAATATTTCCTATCGTCAAGGGAATCCTCGTCTTAAACTTCACCAAGTTCTAGCAATTTCTTTTCACTTTCTGAGCAACCCCCTTGACACATCTCTGCTGGAGTTTTCAATTCAAGCCTGAGTGGAGCAGAACTCGAAATGAAGATAATGGTGTAATTATTTTTTATTTTATCGGGAGACTGAGAACTGATACAGCGACTGTGAGCGGTTGGCAACCGTTTTGTAACGATGTGATGAGACACAAATTAGAGCGGGTGTTGAAAATAAAGGGGGTGGGTGATGAGAGATAATGGGGGAGACTTGTTTTCCAAAATTGAAAATCTTGACATAAAACTTTTGTGACTTCAAATTAAGAGAGGTCTTGCTCCAAGTACCAAGAAGTGTTAAGTTATTTGTTGTATTTTGCAAGAACATCAATATACATAGTTTCATACCTACATGCCTACTGACAAAAATGCACAGGTAGTTAGAGAGATAGTATAGAAAATAAAAATATAATTCAAACAATTACTGATGCCATTAACAAAATACGCCTAGGTTTATTTAAATATACGTATTTTTTACACATACACACGCAATTATACTATTGCATTCATTCATGTTACTATGCAGTCGGCAGTTGCGGAATAGATACTAAGGGTGTGTACATGAATCACATTTTAACAGCGTGATAAATTCAGAAGTTCAGTAGACCTTCTGGATACCTATCGCATTTATTAATGTCCATTGAGGGATTATATGGATCGTTTAGGAAAGTTTCAATCGTACTGATGGTATATTCCCAGACAGCACAGTCAACTGGATGTTGACTGTGGAAAAAGTCTACTTGCCCACCTGGAAATCAACTGGAGATTTCCACCTTCCACCTGACCTCCACCTGGAAATCAACTGGAAATGAACTGGAAAGTAACCCAACTTTTAACTGGAAGTCAGTTGCCCAAAGTCAACTGGATTTGTTCCACTTATTTCCAGCTACTTGTAGCGCTCTCTAGTGGATGGGTAGTAACTCACTACCACAATGTTGACATACCTATTTACCTATACTGTACATTATACTACATAATAATCAAATGCTACGCTCTTGGTTTTGAGGTTGTGGGTTCGAATCCCATTATATGCATTTTTTTTTTTTCAAATAATAATAGTAATAAAAATACTAGAAACAAATGTATATTAGGCATAAATTCAATTTCAGTTATTTAATTTAGAGGCCATACATTCAAATCTCATGAAGAATATTTTTTTTTGTATAAAAATAAAGTAATAAATTTTAAATAGGTTTTTTTAACACGTACACACACACAATTTTGAGTATATTTTTTTTCATATATAAATTTGGAAAGAAAAAGAAAATAACTACTCTGTTTTAAACAACACAATTCAAATAAGACTCTTTAACATTATTATATTTTTACAATAAGAGTGTTTATTATTTAAAAAAATTGTCCCAAAAGTGTAAAATGCACTATCAAATTTCCACCATGTCACAAGACCTTGTACCAATGTATCACAAGTATTTCTAAGTAGGTATAATCTCTATATATAAAACTCAAAGTTATGCATGTCTGGCTGACTATGTCCTCTTGGGGTTACAATACCAAATGGTACTCTCACTGAGAGTTCACCCCCCCTATGCCACCTTCAACATACTAGAAAATTATCAAAATTAAAATATCTAATACAATTTTCAAGTGCACTGGTAATCAAGTGGTTAATGCGCTAGTCAGATAATCAACCTAGCGTAGGGTTCCGTTGTTTCAAATTTTTCCTCATTATGGTTGTGACCACATAATAATAAGACTCTGAGGGTTAGGTGGTAGAAAATACTTTGAGCATAACCTTTAACCTTACCTGGTGGTTACCTGCCAGTTAAAAGTGTTATTATTATTTTTATTGGGACACCGGCCATGAGAAAAAACCTTAATGGTGACAAAATGCCAGGTTTTAGCTAGTATAGAAATAAAATAATGATATCCAATTATAAAATATGCTCATAACATGTACATAATCACAATAAAATAATAATACTATGTAAATTAAAATATATTTCTTTTGAGAAACCAAAAATAACAAAGAAATAAACTAATAGCCAGCAGAAAATGAAGATGGGGCATGGAATACACCAGTTTTCATGAAATTGCAAAAGTTAAGCAATGTCTAACGGGGTTGAACATGGATTAGTGAATGTTATTATGTATTTGTAATCCTTCATGACAATTTATATACTGCTGTGGCTAATTAGAATTGCTGAGTTGTTTGCTTTGAGAATTATTACCAAAAAACATTGTTATACTTAAATTAAAACAAAATTGACTTGTTAAGACTAGTGAAATTATAAAACACAATAGTGTGGAACACTTTTTTTAAATAGATATAAAATTAACTCAAAATTTAAGGGCCTTCATAGTAATAAGGTGGTAGAGAGAGCACAATAGTTATTATTGTTATTATGAACAGTGCACAGTAAATTGGCCAAATAATTTTAAATCAAGTAATCAGGAAGCATGTCACAAAGTAAACATCATTTTTTAGTGTGGCAGAACCACCTATCAGTGAAATATTCATTTTATAATGAAT